>OY735230.1:25225038-25942538 GCA_963457665.1 Thysanoteuthis rhombus | reverse complement strand
ATTAAATCATACCTCTTCCTTCCTTCCTATTTCTGCTGTTTAACAAAACTGGGACTGACTGACCAACTGACCAAAAATTGCTTTATAGAGATCTGTTGACACATCCAAAAATGGGAGCATAGTGTTAAAAAGAGATATGTGTGATAAAAAGGGTGGGGGCATTGTTGAAAAAAGTGGGGTCATTGATAGAGGGGGCTAATGATGAAAAGGGGGGACAATGTGATGTATGTAAAATGAATAAACACTGCAATTAGTTCTGCAATATTTCAATTGTACTTCAACAAAGCCCAGTCTTATCAAAACTGCACTATTCAAGGTATTCCTGTGTAAAATTGGTCAGTTATATTATGTCATTATAGAGTAATTAGTGCATCAAAGAGTGGTGACATTGAAAATCAATCAACTCTCTTGAAACATTCTTGGGGATTATTTTGAAAAACTAATTTGCAAAAAACATTAGCAGGGGTAACAAAAAATTTCATATATTTACGTTGAGTAGTTTTCATAGTAGGTGAATACTTACAGACAAACAGACCTGTGATGAATTATAATAATGCCAATTTAAAAATTTGTAATGCAAAAAAAGAGAAACATTCATAGTTTTTGTCCTCTACTCTTGATAATGACCAGAAGTATTGTTGATGACACACTAGATCCCAAACGTTTAGACAATACTTACATTCATTAGTCTTAAAATTAATGCCAGTTCTATCTAAGGGAAGTAACTATTTGATTCAGGCTTTTAATAGTGATCTAATAGTAATTTAATTATTGCTGGCAATCATTTTGTGACATCTGTTTGTATTTGTATGCATATATATGTGTGTGTGTTGAGATAATAATTATCTTAGTCCTAGAAAAAAAGGTTTCAAATTTGAATAGCTATGACGAATGTCATCAGCTTGAAAAAATGTACGATACAAACAATTGTTGTCTCGCAGCATCACTGATTTCTCAGCAATAGCTGATAGCCATCATCATTCTCAACCATTTTACAATATCTTGTAAGATCTCTTTCTCTCTCTTTCTATCTATGTATCTCTGTTCATATTTACTTATCAATTAATCACAGTCTATTAAAACCTATCTATCTATCTATCTATCTTTTTCATTCACACAAAGTGAAGGTCCAAAACTGATTGCACCTCCCTAGCAGAGAACTGAATCCAGTTTACTCTGCCACATTCTATGAATACTTATTACTATATTGCATAAATAATTTTTTGAAATTGGTTAAAATTACATTTTTTTCATAACACTCTGATGAAGCCCCACCTCCAGTACCCCTCACTAAACTTGTGACTGGCGTAGATCCTTCTTTGACCGTGACTATATATATATATTGTCTCATCACTTATCTTTCTCAGTGTGAGTATTCGCAAGAACTTCATAGTTACTAAATGCAAACACAACAGCTACTACTTTTGGTGACCGTACAAATGCTACGTGCATTATTTTGCCTCTTTGGCTCCTTCTTGCACCTATCCTGACTAACCGCCTTTTTATTATCTAGTTTTGTCAACTATACCACTCATTATAACAGGTACAACTCACCAGGCTCAATTCGATAGATAAATGAAACAACATTAGACCCTTTACGCTATGAGTCCCTCAAATTCTTATTCTTTCCTATATTTCTTTTTTATGCCTAGGAATAATCTAAACCTAATAGGCCTCTTCTCATTTCTTCTTAACACGAACGAATGTATTAATGTTTCCATTCCATGTATTTAATTTACATTCTTCATTTGTGCATTAGATGTATCGCTCATTTTCCACGAGTAAATATTTGTATGTGTCTTTTTACACCGTTTAATATCTGTGTCCACATTTGTACTTGGCGCACATGTTTTCTCTACATCTTCCTTCCTTCATCAACTTTTCCACTGACTCCCACATGGGCCTGCTAACACAGCGAGCGCCCATCCGATGAGAAATACTAGAACCATTCAGAACCATGATTTCTACCAACTATTGAGATTTCGACCAGGATATTTCCCATGAACCAATCCCAGTGAACCCAGATGATAGAAGTTATATTGATTAATTCAAGAAACTTTTATCTAAACAAAATTTACTTGTAATATGAGTCAGGTGTTTAAACTGGAGGATTTAATGTCAATATTCACATACTATCACACTCTATGCAGCCTTTTGTCCGGTTGAGATAAAAGAATGACTAACACAATTATAATTGAAATCAATGTGGGTATTAAACAAGGCTGTAAACATTGAAATACTAATACCATCCTGTAATGTTATGAAACCAGTTTGTGGGCTGGACAGAAAATTACAACCATATCTAAATTCTGGACAATTCTTCTATTCATCATCAATTTTTGACTGATATTTTTTTTCATCTTTAATTTTTAGATGTTTTTTTCATCATAACTTACTCAGACCGTCAGTCTCTGGTAGTGAGCAAATGGTGTTGTTCAGAAATAAAGAATAAAGAAGAAGTTCTCAAGAAAAAATTAAGGATTACTTGAAGGGTTAGATTTTATCTTCTGCCAATTGTAAGAGCTTTTGTAATTTGATTGATAGAGCAGTACCGTATGTAGGAAGCTCTTCAAGGTGGAAAGAATGTGATTCTAGAGTTTCACCAGGAGCTTATTCTTCAATCTTTATTTCCAATGTTTATACAGTAAGGTCCTCTCTGATCAATTGCCAAGTTGTATCAAGGCTGTACAACTGATTCTTGAGATATTCAAAATGTCTGACAATAGCATAATAGCTAGAGATTTTGAGGGGGGGGGGTTGGCTCCATTCTTGAAGGACCTCTCTAAATTTAGTAAGATTTGATTAAAAAGGAAAACTTATAGACATGCACTGTCACTTAATCGGTGAAAAACAACCCAAGAGGCTTAATTATTATTTTGCAATTCATCTATACACAAATATATCCTTGTTCTTGTATAATGCCAGAAGAAATGCTTTCAGCAAACTATAATTCATAAAGCTTTTTGAGACCCCTCCCTCCTTTGGGGGCCTTGGGGTCAAATAGTGCCCTCCCTCCCTCAGCTACCCCACCTGATGGCTGGATACTTACCGAAAGACCTTGTATACATAAAGAGAAAGAGCCTATATTAGAATTTTAAATTGGTTGCATGATAAGAAGAGACAAGAAGGAAGAGAAATACTGAATATCAGCCTTTTCTGGTTGTAAGACATTTTTTCCTTTGAGAATTCAAGTAGAAAGTGTCAATGACCCTTCAGTTATTGTCTATTGTCTTTGGTATGTATTCCTAAACTGTGAAATACTTGCTACCCCATCCTATTTTGTGCGTATCATCATTTTCATATTCAGAATATAGTTTTCCACAAAGAATTCCACACATCTTTCCCTTCTGAAATGTTTGATGTTTATAATTGATACTATCAAGTTCTGTGTAGGTGAAAACAAACTCCCTATTTGAAATTGATAATAACTTCCTCATTCATTGGTCAAATCTAGTCAAACTAGCTCTACTTTAGTCCATACAATCATAGAATTTGCCTGATGTGTGAAAATTCTACTGAGTAAGAATTTTGGTATAGCCTTGATAGACCTTGGTAGGAAGTCTGGCAGTCTGTTGGCCATAACATGTTAAATATGCTTTTCCTGTTGATTCAGAGTTTGTGGTTTGGTATGGTATACATCCTCCTTTGCTCACCCTGATAAGACAAGGCCAGAAAAATGGAGCAATATTTACAAAAGTTTCTTATAATTTCTAATAAGGAGTTAATTCTCACCCACCGTGTATAGTGATATACAATGTTACTAAATATGATGGTATCAAATATAACATGGCTCAATTATGATAGTTGATATTGATATAAAGAACATTGCAGAGAAAATTCAAGAACAGGATTCTTCTCACAAGGACTTGTCAGCAATTAGAACAAATTAATGGATTAGATCTAAAAATGATAGAAGCTAAAACTATGAACAGCTTTAAAAATGAATATGGTAATTATATAACTAACAAAAAACCCAGCAAATTAAACATTTTTGAAAAAAAAAACAACCCCAAACTCTCAAACAAAAAAGTGAGATACAAGCACAAATATTTGCAAAATTTTTACTTGCTATATATATCTCATCTTATGATGATTTGCACAAACCCAGAATAAAGCATCATTGTGTTGAGTTACAAATCCCATTTGTACCATTTAGTGTTTAAGACCAAAGCAGGAAAGATGAGAAGATAGCAGTGCCAGATTTAGGCATAAGCTAAGTAAGCTACTGCTCAGGGCCTCACAATCCACTGGGGTTTCAAAAAATTTAAAAAGCATGCGTATGTTTTCAAGTTTTGTGAGACCTGGAATAATATTTCAACAAGAGGCCTCCCAGCTTTATGTTACTCAGGGCCACACCAAGTCTAAACCCGGCACTGGAATATAGATTTAAAACTCAACAAGAACAGGTTTGGTTAGGTACTCAATAGAAACTGTAACTGTCACATGACGAACGTCTTATAATAGCATGTTGTGTTGGGGATGATCAATCAAAAAATTGGAAAATTGGGTGAGCAATGAATCCTCCACTAAAAACCTATTTAAGAGGTGATTTTAAAAAACAAACAAAATAATAATGAGTAAATGTTGAAATTTTCAGCCCTCTGGCTCCATTGATGTGGCCTGTACTCCAAACCAACCTGAAAACTGAAGGAACCCATGTTGACAGTTTTGGTTGATGGTTTCCAACAATAATTTATTTTCAGCTTGCAACTTTGCGCAAAATGGCTGTCAGTAAAGTGTGTCATAAAATCAGGTTCCATTTTGCATAGGGAGCATATAAAATAATGGGAGGAGTTTTTAGGGTACTGTTTTTAGGGGTTTTTTTCCCCAACTATTTTATCCATGTATGTGTACTCAAAGACAAACAGCCAGGTCTCTACTCAAATGTCTTTCTCTCTTTCTGCCTATCTAATAAAACTGAAACATGCTCTCTTTTATATATAGAATTTTAGTGAAACATTTTTATGGCTCCATTTTGATGGTCTTTCACCTGGATTTAATTCTTCTTTGTTGGACTGTGAGGAAGAGTTTTCCTATCCTTTCTGTTTTAATAGCTAAAAAAATAGTTTCATCTAACCATTATTTTCAGGAGTAAGTGTTACTGTTGAGAAAATGATATATTTGCTTTGCATCTTGTTGCTTCCTGTTGTTTTTATCAAGAGAAGCAAAGAAAATGTGATTTCAAAAAGCTTTCTTGCTGAGGTTTGTGGCAATACATGGAATAATTTAGGGTTAGGATTAAGGCTTTGGTTTTGGTTTTAATTTCAGTTTGTTATGTCTGTAATTAATGATATCTTTGCTTCACTTCTCATTGCTTCTTGTTGCTTCTTGTTGCTTTCCATATTTTGCCTTGACTCAGAAAAAAACATCAGGATCACTGTCTGATTATCATAAAAATCCATTTTTCCTCTACCTCAATGCTTTCAAGTAACCATCACATCCATTTCATCTCACTGCTCACCCACGCTAACTATTTCATCATCTAAAGAGTACAGTGTCACAACTGGAGACTTTTTTGGTCAAACTCCATTTCAAGTTGGAGTTGATTTTATTTATTGCCCCCCCAAAACAAGAACAGTGCTCCCCAAATTGTTGCCCAGATGGAGTTGACTTTATTTCCTTCAGTAACAGGGACAATCCTCACCAAATTCAGGGGAGTGAACTCTTCACTATTTGTCTATCCTGTCACGTTAAACCAAAAAGTTATACAAATTCAACATTTCCATACTGTGGTTTGAAATCACAACCTAGTGATTGATACATTCATGAATTAATCTATGAACTATAAATTGCATTGTATTATATAGAAACTTATTTAAAATGATCTCCTGTCATCTCACAGTTGATATATCACTAAATTTACGCAACGTAAATAGAATAAACAATACAGGATATACAATACAAAAGTTCCAGTAATCATCTTCTATTTGAATAGGAGTAGGAGGGGAGTTTGATTCTGCAGCAGCCAGGCTTGTTGCTATTAGATTGATGCAAAAGTTCACAGTGTTATTGTCTGTGTAATGTTAGGAAAACCTTTGAAGTGCCTTTGAAGCTTACTCAGCTTTTAATTGCTTATGCAATCAATAAATATAGGATATTGTTTAAAAGTCTTAGGACTAATTCACAAGCTAGGAAAATGGGCATCATATGACCTTCTGGAAAGGAACATCAATGATATGATATTCCAGTTCATCATGGTTTGCTTTAACCATCCATCTCTTGCAAATCAAGACTAACATTAATAGCTTGATGAAAAATGATGTAATGCGCCTGATAATCTTTGATTTCTGATACACTAAAATAGGTTGTTTTGTTCTCAGAATAAAGACAAGAGGAGTCTTTTTACACTGCTGCACCAATTCCATAAAAGTTTTTTGAAAAAAAGCAAAAACATCAGTGATTATATCTTTTTTTAAAAAGATCTTAATTCTCTGATTTTCAAATAGAGAGTGATCAGACTTAGATATTTTTAGTTCTATAATTTGTCTATATGATTAATATCATGAGAATAAAATGTGGTGTCATACATTAAGTAAATAATAAGAATTAGATTTTTGGTTGTTACCAACTCAGTTGGAAATTTGTGGAACAAAATGTTCATCATAAAAGATGGATATTTCAAATGAAAAAAAAAGAATTCAATGGATTTTTCTTCTTTTTTTTTTTTTAATAAAAAATCATTTACCTTTACATAATGGACCAGTTCTCTTCATTAATCCGTGGCCCGTGTTGGTCTCCGAGATTCACTCAAACTCAGGTCCAGTATTCTCCCTTGGATATCAGATCAGGATGTCAAAGTAACACTTATTATTTTTACCTTCTAGAACATCGTCTTGTTAGAGCTGATATAATTTGCTTACATGATAAAACTGAAGACATTTGCAGTCCCCAGCATGTGATAGTTCATATCTGGATTATTACACAGAATATATACTTCTATCCTATAAAAAATGGAATTCATCACGCATTAAGTTTTTGAATGTTTTTTTGACTTCACCAATATATTTACTATTATAATTTATCTTTACAAAATTCACAATCAATATGTTTATATTTTCATTAATTTTTGACTAGTATTTCTTTCATCTTATTTCTGTTGTTTTTTTATCCCAATTCTCAGACCATCATTCTTTGGTCATTAGGAAGCGGCACAGATCAGAGATGAATATTAAGCCTATGGCGAAATTTGAACTTGCATCCCTTATCCCCGAGAAGTCTACCTATCACGGACAGTTGCCTTACCAATTACGTTCATAGTATTTCTACTAATCTACCAGACTGAACAAGGAAATAACTGAGCATGAGTTGGAATTACGTTATTGAAATTGGTGTTACGTCGATTTAACCAAAAGTTTGTTCAATCTAATAAAAAAAAATTGATCTCCTGGCTGCATCAAAACATAAAAAAAAATGTTTTCTTTTCATATTCTTTGAGAAAATTATCACTACCTTTTTATTCATTTTTGTACCAAAAATGAATAAAAATAAAAAGGTTTTATTTCGTTATCTACGAAGTTATTAATTTTTTGTAAAAACAGTCTTGATTAAATAAACTTCTGATTATGCTTGTGTCTTTATTAGGTTTTGTGGCATGACGAAAGTAAAAAGTTTTGTGTTTCGTAGCATAACCACCTTTTTTATTTATCTATTTTGTTAATAGCGAAAATTTGAAAAAATGTTTTTATTACGTTATCTACTGTGTTATTATTTTTAAAGTTTTTATGCAGTTATCCTTATAACATACATTTTATCGAATAAAAATTTAATCTAATCTTTAAATCTAAACTTTAAATATATGACTTGTCGGCACCCTTTCGTGAGAAAAGTGTCACGGAAATGTCCAGAGATGCATTTGACCTGAACATACTTGTCCTGGACGCAAATACCCAAGTACCATTGAAATTACAGATAAAAATGTAAAGGGAGGCAACTCTTTCGATATTTATACAGAGTTATCTCCTCATGGACCAGCAGTATTGTATCATTTCCAGGTGATATAGATTAGATCACGAAGGAATATATTAGGCTGTTCGTAGCACGCAAATAACATGCACCAAATCTTGGTATTCTCTCTTTGCCAAATGTATTATCTGCATCTCTTTATTCAAAGAAACTAATAAGGTATATTTGAGTGCAAATTGCAATTTTAAAAATCAAAAGCGTATTACTGATAAATTGAGGGTAATTTTGTATTGCTTTATTTTATGCTTCATTGTTAACTTTATCTCAACAATCAAACTAAGTTTCTCCTATCGTTTCTTCATTGTAAGTTGGGACAGCCTTAGGAGCTGTTGGGCCCCATTGGAAAGATTTTTTGTGGGGCCCCTGTTAAGGTCTGTAGAATACTAGAAATGTGAATAAACCTTTATTATAGACTTTACATCTCTATGGTACAATGGGAAGCTATCAAAATGTGCGTTTGGAAATTTTACAGAAATAAATTTTTATGCTCTTCCGTTATTTAATTCAAGTATAATTAAAGATATTCAAAATTTAAACAGTGTAAATAAACACAAGTGACAATGAAT
This sequence comes from Thysanoteuthis rhombus, assembly GCA_963457665.1. NCBI lineage: Eukaryota > Metazoa > Mollusca > Cephalopoda > Oegopsida > Thysanoteuthidae > Thysanoteuthis > Thysanoteuthis major. Next base: position 25,934,010 of record OY735230.1, on the reverse strand, counting down.
TCAGAAGAAAATTAAAATCGTCGTTGTTCCTTGCTATGTAGTGTTAAGTGTATATTGCAATGTGTTATTGTGTGTGTTTGACTAGACTAAAATATACCCTAGTGCAGGGATTGCCTTAGGCGTGGGGCCCAAATGGGAGCAATTGGTTCAATTGTCCCTGGTTGTGAGGATGAAAATATGACATTTAGCTCGGAACAAAAAAACAAATTTTAAAATTGAAAATTTTTTAATCATTACATTCTCAAATTTTTATAAAAATTTCAATTTTATATAATCTGAATTCAAATAAAAAATTTTGGTTGACTACATATATATATATTTTTTCTGCATTTATGTGAGATTATATAAGAGTCTGTTGCCTGGCACATGAGTATTAGTTGACTGTACATTGTACTGGTCTATGTGATTAATATTCACAACTGAATTAAATGCATGGACAAGGAAGGGGATTATGGTGAAAAACAAATATTTGTTATGTAAAATAAATTATTTTTCCATCATTAGGATCTGCACTTATTATTATACTTAGGTATGTATAATTACTGCTAAATAGAATGCATGAACTCATATGTGAACATTTGTGTCAGCCAACAGTCATTCAGACAACAGGGAGAAGATAGAGTGGGGGGAAAGAAATTGAATTAAAGACTAATTTTATGGTTTCCATTCATACTGAAAAGACAATAGAGAAAATAACAACTGTTTATGACCCAATCCTGATTCATTTGTTCAATAAATGCTGCAGTTAAGCTGTATCATAAATAAATGTGAATCCTTTATTTCAGTGTTTCTTCTTTTCTTCTAGTTGACATAAATTCATACTGTTTGTTCTGAATCTATTAAAGCATTGTATATAGAAATTGAAAAAAAAACAAAACAATCCTATAACCAAGTGAAGGGTTGTTAAGACATCAGAGATGATTTCCATTATGGGTGTGTCAAGAATGATCCTGGCACTCACTCCTCTTCAGGCAGGTTAGTAACAAACATTGTAGAATCTAGACTTTTCTACAACTTGCCCTTAGCTAGGGGGGAAATGGATTCATGGCCTTTCCCAAGGGTATTTGTGCAAAGTGAATACAAACTGACAGCTGGGATCTGAACTCAGCTTGCTGATTCCATTCTCCATACCATTAACCATTTGGCCACTCCACACCTTTACCTAGAATGTCCCAGTTAAAAAGCAAGGCTATAGAAGTTACATTTCTTTGGACATCATCCAATCGAACTTCATTGAGGAAGGCACATGCAAGAGAAAGTGGAAGAATAATTTGAATCTTAATTTTTCAGCCATTTTGATTAACAATCATTTGCTTTACTCTACTTAATTTTCTATTTAGAATAACTTTTTGGATGAAGTAGGTCAATATCCCTATTCTTTCTTGTAGGCTCAGGACTAATAGTTTTGTAAATGATCACTCATCCAAGTCGTTCAGCCACACAATTTTTGATCTGATGCGTTTACTATCAACTAACTGCAAAATATCATCAAGTCATTTGTTATTAGAAACTGTTAAACAAATCTGTTAACATTGGCTTCTTAAGTTTCCAAGTGAGTCTGGCTATTTATGTATGGGTTACATGTATAGGCTGCACCAATGGAGCTGGAAGGCTGAAAAATAAAGCATTTATACATATTATCAAGAAAAACTTTTTTTTGTTTTTTTTTGGAAATCCCCCCCCCCCAGGTTTTAAGGGGGGGGGTCAATTAGCAATCCAAGTTTAAGCTTAAGTTTTTGTCTGACAGCATTCACATTAATTTTTTGAAAGTTTAGACTTCTTTAGAGATCACTGCACAGCAAAATACAAGAGAAGTAACTTGTTCATCAATCATCCTTTTTTTCCAATTTTGTTCTTGATCACCCCCAACACAACATGCTGCCAAAAGATGTTGGCTATGTGACGATTTCTATGGAGTGACTAACCAGACCTGTCCCTATTCTTTTTTTGTAGGTTCAGGCTAATAGTTTTGTGTAAGTGTTTTGGAGCCTCTGAAATTTGCAAATGATCACCCATCCAAGTAATTCAGTTAAACATCTTTTGATTTGACGTGTTTGCTATCCACTACAGCCAAAATAGTATCAAATTAATTGGTATTCCTGTAAAAGTTAAAACAAACTAAAGATTGTATCAAATACTTCCACAAGATATGACCACGCATTGAAAAATTAAATTTTCCTTATTTTAATAATGATAATATTTGGGATGGTTTTTATTCAATACCAATTCCAAAATTAATTTTCATAGTCCTGAAAAGTTCAACTGCTCCTAAATTAAAACAAGGAATTAAGTAAATTCATAAGCTTCGGTGCATTTATGTGTGTGTGCAGAAATTAAAGAGTTTGCCAGTAGTAGTGGACCATAGGTATATGGAAAAATAGCGAGAATTATTAATGATAACAGATGTATTAGTTTCATTTGCATTTGCATGTGATTATATTAAAAAAAATCTGTTCCGTTGGTAATGAATTACTTTAACAAAACTATCTACTTTATGAGCAGAAATACATATACACGAGAGTAATGATGATATCTTAGTTGTTAACATCCGTGAAATTTCCATGGATCCAGCTAGTTCATGTTAATGTTGAGTGCCTGTCTAATGTTATGGAAAGAGAACCTGTCTGGTAAACATTTTATACTGTGACTAATCTCCTCTTGGATATTCAAACATGATAAAAAATAGAAATGTGGTGTGAGTGTGTGTGAGTGTGTGTGTGCATGTGAGCCTCAAGATTGCAAACATCCGTCGGTAAAGATGGGAGAGGAAAGGAAAGATGGAAGTTTCAGTGATGATATGAATTAAGATTGCGTAGAAAGTTGTTTCTTACAAAATTTATTTATTACAAACGCTCTAAATTGAGATGCCAGGCAAGACAAGACACATGACTAAAATGTGTTACTTTTTTTTTTGCCTCCACCAATTGAGTGATTCTCCAGCCACCTGGCAAAAATATCAAAATTATACAAAAACATAACCAGTCCAAAAAATCAACTAATTAATTAATCAGTTATCTTGATGTAATAAGTGGTAATAAATGAGAACAGAGAACATAACAGTGGTGTAGCTGGAGATTTGGGGGCCAGGAGGGCTTGGATTTTTCAGGCTCCGCCCTTCCAACATTTAGTGCAATGATTCCCAGCCTGGCGGGCCGTGGACTCCTGGGGATCCATGAGCTTGTTGATGTCTCCTTACTTTCAAAGGCCTTGGAAATTATTAAAGGCAGTGAGGTAGCTAGAAATTCGAGGGTCTGTGCAGAGTATTTGGCCCCCTAAGAGACATCCACCAACATTTAGCAATAAAATACAGTAAGTGAACTATCATTCATAAAGCTTTTGAGGCCCTGCTTCATTGGGCACCCAGTTGGCCAATACATACGAAAATAGACGCTATTCTGCCAGCTGAGTTTCCACGTACATAAACTCAAACAGTCAGACACAGAGCGTGGGTTGTAAGTTACTGAGAGATTTTCTTTCTTTTTTTTAATTTTTTCTTCCAGACTGAATCTGACTGGAAAAATTCTTTGAAAGAAATTCGAAAAAAAATTCAAGAAACAATACAAAATGCACATTTTTCATTAGGAAATTTTTATTCAAAAATAAAAAAAATGAAATTTGCCACGGTGTAAAGTTTACCAAGCTGTTCTTGACTGGTATGACTGAGTAATGAGTTTGATCCTCACTAGGTCTTAAAAGCAAAAAATTTGAATCTTTTGACTCTCGTTAGAACATGGTTATATGTTACTACTACCTAATATTATGTTACCATTCAGAAACCAAAAGTATAAGAGGCTGACAGAGATTTTTTTATACATGGATTTTGTTTAATTTTCTTCAACTTCCAATAAACAAAATTCAAATGATAATTGTTAAGGTTTCGCATAGAACCCGAGATCATTGCGCCTAGACTACTGACGACAACACTCAACATTGTGAAAAAGGATCCATTTCTCATCCTCAGTAATAAAGTGCTTAGATTTGCCAAGAATGCAATGACTCACAATAATCAGCATGTTGCTGGTGATTTGCTATAGACACTTTTCATAGCTTCTTGAAATTATGAGGAACCACCATATGATTTGTATAAGATTGTTCAACTAAGTTCCCTCACTGTAACAGCAGGATTCGTTGCAACTATCAGTACAAAAATAAAACAGACTGAACTTTCATAACAATCTGATACTTACCACAACCAATATTTAACCACTGACAACTTGGTTGGTTTTTCTTCAGTTGAGGCTTTGCAAAATGTGAAAGTTAAGGTTCTGAAGTCAAGCAGAGAAAAGGGTTAAAACAAAAGGGGAGTATTTTATTACAAGAAATGTTGTCTTTTATAAAGTTTTAGGAACTTATGGATAGTACCGCTTTTCTGAATTGATAATATATTAGAAGCTGTCAACCAAAACTGTCATCATAGGTGTCTCCAGTTTTTGAGCTGCTCCGGCAGGCTGTATGTATGTATGTATGTATTGCATATATGGGTAACACCTATGGAGATTGAGGGCTGAAAATTCAAATGTTTACACCTAATTATGTCTAGAAAAAACATTTTTTTTCAGTTAAGAGTCTCCCCCCTCAAATATTTTTTTCTAGGGGGGTCAATTTGCAATGTAAGTTTATGATAAATTAATTCCTTAGTTTGTGTTTGACAGTGTCCATGCCTGATTTTTAAAAATTCATTTTTTTAATGATCACTGGCCAACAAAAGTTTGAAGAATTAACTTATTCATTGATCATCCCTTTTTTTCCAATATTTTTAATTGATCACCTCCGACACAGCATACTTGTTAAAAGACGTTAGTCATATGACAGTTTCTATAGAGTGACTAACCAGACTTATCTAATCTGATTTTTAATCTTAAGCTGACCTAATCATAAAAAAAATGACTGATTAGGCCAACACCCTGTTAAGTGGAGTTACTGAATAGTTAGACAATGCTCTTCAGGTTAGAACCCGTCTATTCTTGTTTGGTAAGAGATTCAATTTTGTAAAGCCGATCATCCAAAAATTTGACATTAGAAAAAAAATTATTGTTGTTGAATGGCAGGAAATTATTTAAACTTTTACCAAAGCAAAAATCAATCATAAATTATTGAATAAGCATTAAACATATAATTGACCTATTCAATCAGTAATACTTGTATTAATTCCTGATCCCAACCAATTCATTTCTTATATTTCATATGCTTAAAACATTTGCAATCAATGCATAACACCAGCTATGATGTATGGGTGTCAAACCTGGAAACTTAGTAAACACTTGAATACCAGCTCAGAACTGCAGAGAGGACATTGGAAAGTGCAATGTTAGGAATGAATCTCAGTGATGAAAAAAATATGGATCTTAGAAGGGACCAGGGTGAAGGATATCATACAAGTAATTAAGCAACAAAAATGGAGTTGGGAAGGTCACATAGCGAGAAGAAAGGACAATAGATGGAGCAAAAGACTAACTAATTGGTGCCCGCACTGCTAAACGCAGAAGAAAAAAACTGATCAAAGATGGAGAGATGAGATAGAAAAGTTTGCCCGGGAGACATAGCACAGATGAGCACAATCATGCTCATGATGGAAGGAGACAGGAAAGGCTTTTGTCCAGCACTGGAGTTATAAGGGCTGAAGATGATATATATTCCTCCATCATATTTAAAAATTATTGTAAGATAGTAAATTTTTAGGTTGGTATAAATGCTGGTGGATACAAGAAAGAAACCAGTTTAGCATTAATTTACATTGTAAATCCCACCCAATACACACACGGACACACACACACACGCACACACTAAAAACATTTTTTGGGGGAATCCTCAAGAGTTATCTTGCTAAAAATCTGCTCTGGGACCACAGAGAATTTTTGGGTTATACTGATGGATATTTGTGAATCATAATAGGAAGTTAATCGTTTGCAAATAAATGAATAAGGGAAACTACTCTATGATTAGTATTTTTCCTAAAAAGGGGGAAAAAGTTCCCCTTCAGTTTTGATCCCTGAAAAAGAGAAAAAAAAATTTTCCTTCACTTTTCACCCATGAAAAAGAAAAAAAGTTTCCCCTTACATTTGATCCATTACTTTTGAGCCCTGAAAGGGAAAGAAAATTTTTTTATCCATTTCCACATGTAAAAGGGGAAAAATGATCCCCCTCAATTTTGACCCCTAAAAAGTGAAAAAAATGTTTCTCCCCATTTTTGACCCCTAAAAAGGAAAAAAATGCACCTTTTACTTTTGATACCTAAAAGAGAAAAAAACTTTGCCCTTTTTTCACCCCCCACATAAAAAAATGTTCCTTTTCTATTTTGATTGCTAAAAGGGAAAACAATTGTTCCTCTCACTGCTGCTAGGTTAAAAAAAAAAATACTTCCTAAAGGTGGTGTGGTTAGAATATGAGGAAAGGTAAAAACAACTTGAAATGGGTTATCAGATTATGTTATCAGGTAAAAACCAACTTCCAAAATTAGGAGTGATCTGAACAAAATGTCCTCTGATGATGTCATAAATGTTCTATTTAGATGTCATATTCAGTGAATACAAAATGATTTTTGGAGATGTCTCATTTTTTGACTCCATTTCCTTTCTAACCTCTCTCTCCTCTCCTCTCCTTCTTTCTTTGCCATGACAATGGACTGATCCATTATTATTTTGATGGATGACAGGATGTTAAGTATATAGATGATAGCCCATTAATTAATACAGGATGAATGGTAAAAAACACTGAATGTTTTTGAATATTTTTGCTTTTCGTCTTTTTACATTGGAGGAGAAATTTGGATTTCTTTTGCTCAATGAAAACCAATACTGTAGGCAGTGTAGTTTTTTTTTTCTTGTGGCTTATAGCAAACTTCCTAACATGAGAGATATCTGTACTGGTGAAATCTTCTGAAAGATCAAGTTAAACTTTCCAATTTTTTCTTTTCATAATACTTAACAGTAATGAGTGATAGAAAAACATTCTGGAATTGTTAAATGTAGTTCCAATATCGCTGAGTATTTTAACAAAGGAAGTAACTCTTGGGAAAATTTGTAAAAAAATCTGACCATTTCAGTGATACAGTGGCCCCCTATCAACAGTTATACTTTTCATGGTTTTGCTTTCCAAACACGTTCAACCCCAGGAATGAACAATTCACAAGTTTTTCTTGAATGGTCCCAAAGTGCATGAGTTTTTATGAAGGCAATTCAGATATTCCAAAGAGAAGATGCAAAGCGAGAGTTTCCCCAAGTCTTTTGAGTGAACTTTAAAGTTCCCGCATGAAGGAAAGAAAAAAAATCATCCACAGATGTTCCTGAAATCTATAGCAAGAAGGAAGAAACTTGAAAAATGGGAGAAAACTATGTTGACAGTCTTGGTAGATGGTTTCTCACAGTTGAAAGTAAAGTTGAACAAATGACTTGAATGGCCTCTGTTCCACCTAAAGACAATGGAACAACACTGGAGTGTCCCTCCCCACTGTCAAAATGCACCCCACCCGCCTTGCTGACAAAAGCAGAGAACGATACATCTGATGTTAAAGGGCTCCACCCCTTTGGTTTGAATTATACTTGTCCTTCCCTTAGACTGCCTAGGTTGTTATCACAAGGTTAGAAAGTCCAATCTGCTCTATTATTATGCTCTTAGCTGGGGGTGGTAGGGTGGATTCATGCCTTTCCCAAGGGCATTAATTCAAAGTGAACACATATAACCCTGACCAGAGTTGTTGAATCCATTATCCAAACTGTTATCACTGAGCCAATTGTACCTCAAATCATTCCTCAACACAATGAGATTAAAATAGATGAAAATTTAGATCCGTTGAGTCAGGATATACTTGTTTGTATTGATTACATTTATTGGGTTTCCATGAGCTCCTTGTTCACAATAACCTGAAACGATTTTTCATTTTCCAAAGGTATCAATTTAATGAAAACAGACAAGCTTTGGCAAATTTGTCAAACCAGTTTTACTTCCTTGCAATCTAAGTACATTAAATATTCAAGAAAAATATGATGATGTCAACATGTATGTGCAAATATCATAACTCCTTTATATTCATACATGCACAAAAATATGTATATGTGAGTGTCTGCATATATATATATATATATATATTTAAATAAGTGTGTATATATATACTGTATGTGTGTATATATATATGTATAGATATAGATTTTATTTACTATACATATATATGGAATCAAATCTGCAACTGATAGGTAGCCACTTTAACATAGCGTCACTCTAATCATTGAGCTAAACAGTTGACCGGTAAGTCATAGGCCCAAATAACTGCTACATGTCCAAATTCTCATCTTGTTCATTCACTGTCCATATCTACACTATTTGTTTCTCAATTATATCATTAAGAAATGGATGCATAATCCAACAGAAATAGTTATAAATGCATTATATTATTTTGAAATGATCTCCTGTTATCACTCAGTGAATGTATCATAAATATCATAAAAGTGATGCAATATATATATATATATATATATATATATTATTGTGTCATCCACAGACAGCTGTTTCATTGTATTACAAGCTATCAGTGTGGCTATAGACTATCCATTATCCCATCCAGTACCACGAGGTATTAGCTTCAGACCCAGAGGCTGGTATCCTTCCTCTACTCCACGGAACTGGACTGTCAGTAAGGTTGAATTCAAGGGCTATACTTATTTACGCATATATTCCTCGTCCACCTGTACTCCATTCCATATTGGAAGAGCATTGCATAAGCTTGCAATGAACAAGATACCTCACTTGAAGAGTGCTCAACCCTGAATAGGGGAGCATTATATATGTATATATATACTGGCATACAAATATATTCTTACTGTTAGGCAGCATTGCTGCTAATAATATACATAACATACAGATGAACATTCAAACACATACATGCACATATATATATATATATATATATATATATATATATATATATATATATATATATGTTTTCCTCACTATCTAAAAGTAGAGTGTTCCTATCAAAGAAATATCAAAAATAATTGTAAGCCAAAAAGTGAAGAAGCCATTAGCATTTGAGTATTCCCAAATGGTGATAATGGTATGTTGGATTGAGTCATCAGAGGTCGGGATGGTAGGTATTGCAAGAGACTGGGATATAGGAGAAAGGCAAAGTGGGTGTGCACTGCCTCTATAATAGCTTGCTACAAAATTATTTTCGTTTTTTTTATTTGGATTTTTTAGTGATTACAGCCTTGAAAAAGTAAGAGAGGCTCCTTATCATTGCACATCCCTTTTCCCGGTTTTTCAAATGATCACCCCAAACACGGCATGCTGCCTAAAGATGCTGGTCATGTTACTATCAAGTGACTAACAAGATCTGTTTGTTTTTTCTCTCTTGCTCAAAGCACAAAACAAAGACTAGGCAAATACTGAATAAATAATGGTGTTAAGGTGGTCTCTACCTTATTTCATAGAGATCTTTGAGTTTTTTTTCTAGTCCACACCAGCAGAACGCAACTTCTGGAAGAACCTTTTCTCAGTGTTTAAACTACATGATGACATTGTGTTTACATAAATACTGGACTTTCTTCCTGAACAGTTAGTCCAGTTCAAGCTTGAAATAATGATCTTAAGTGAAAGTGGAGAAACAATTAACAGGAAGGTTGTCATAAAACTGGGATTCAGTTGTCATATAATAAACAAGAGTCCCACCAAGTAAAACAAACATGCAAAATATTTCTGCCGCAAAGAATTATAAATAATCAACTCTTATCCGCTAGCTGTAGCAGGAGGAGCTCAGCTGCTGCGTTCTTAATGCGGCAGTAACTTTGATTATCCAGGGTGGTGCAAAATAAGCTAGACAAAAGCTAAACAAAACGATTCATCCTTTCACTTGGAGTTATAGACAGGGAAACAAGCAGAAAAATACATCCATAATATCAAATGGAAGTGTCCATTGTGTGACCGATGAGAATTTCTGTTATTCACAGTCAAACCTTAAAAAAGCAATGACTGAAATTTCAGTAATCTGTAGTTAATGGGTTAAAAGTGTTTTATCAAGCTGACCTTTTTTTCTGATATTGTTTACTGCTGTCAAGGAAGTTGCGAAGTGGTATGTGTATTTAGTCGTATCTGTCCACAAGATATCACCGAAAGTACTGAATGAAATCCAATGGAATTTCATAGAATGGTTGGCAATGGGGCAGGAAAGAGGTTGTAAATTTTGGGTGCAGATCCAGGTGTATTTTCCTGATTGAGTGATATTTTTCTGCTTTTCCCAATTACGCTAAGTATATGCCCTTGACTGTCCACACAATATCTCAAGAAGTTCTCGATGAATTTCTATGAAATTTTGTAGAAGTGTGGAAAATAGGCTACAGAGGAAATAATCAAATTTTAGAGTGGATCCATGAACAATTGTCTCCCCTAAATCGTAGTTATGTGTCCAAACCACATGATATCGCCAAAATTTCATATTTGCTCACACTGTACCTCCAGAAGTTATAAATGAATTTAAATGATACTTACCAGTCAATAACTGAACAACTGTAGCATCAAAATTTGGAGTCATGTAAAAAAATTTCATCAAAGAATAAGTATGGTCAGAATAAATTCTATTTATATTGTTACTGGTATTTTCCACTGGAAAATACTTACTTTGGAGTAAAAAAAAATCTGTACAATCAAAATAAGGCCCCAAAAAGGTCAAAACAGCTTTTTCTCGAAAAATTGAAAAAAAAATGTGAGTTTATTGGAGTACAGATGTCAATTTTCAAATCTGTGGACAAAACAGTGCGGCCAGGAACATTGGAACAAACAAACAAACAAAATAAGGCCAAAATTTTTTTTTTTTCCAAAATAAAAAAATCATTTTTAGAGGAGGTCTAATGGAGTACTGATGCCAATTTTTGAATCTGTAGACAAAACTGTATAGCCAGGAGCACTGGAAGAAAGAAACAGACAAAATATGGCACTAAGAATGTGAAAAAGTTTTTTTCCCAAAAGAACAAAAAATGTTTTTTTAGAATGGGTCTAGTGATGTACTGATGCCAATTTTCAAGTTTGTAGACAAAATGGTATGACTTGGAATGATGGAACAAAAAACACACTAACACTTAAACACACATGCATATAAAATAAGGATGGAACCCTTCTCCATTTTTGATGGCTATGGTTGTTCAATTTTGTAGGAGTGTAGACAATAGGCTATGGAAGAACTGATTACATTTTGGGGCAGATTTATGCATAATTACTCCCCCTGACAATGGTGTTGGCAGAGGTATGCACTCCTCTTCAAGACAACTGTAGTATAGTATAGGAATGCTTTTTCTCGTTCCTTGATTTTGTATAGATCTGATTGGTTAAAAGGTTTCTTGCCACCTGGAATGACTCATGACCCCAAAGGGCTTTAAAGGAATCATGACACATTCAATAACAATTGTAACATGATTGTATATATATATATATATATATGTATATATATATATATATATATATATATATGAATACATATCTAAGTCTGGTTTTAAGTGTGAGAATACTTACACAAGTGCACATATACAATCACACATGTTCACACATACCACACATATTTTTTAATAATTTTGCACTTATATATTCATGTTTATGAACATACACACATGTGTGCAACCACTATTTATAAAAATATATGCACACACTTGAATTTCAGTATGTGTGTAAATATATTTATGTGTGTGAGTGTATATAGATTGATTGGTATTATAACCATATATCTAAAAATTATTATAACCATGTATCTAAAAAAGTAGTTGGTTTATAGTTTATGAGTATGAACTTATATAGGTATACATTTTGTCATATACATATATATATATATATATTATTAGGAAAAGAATATATAATCTGATAGAATAATTATGAATGCACAATATTATTTGAAATTATTTGATAGGTTTCAAATGATATAATGCATTCCTAATTATTCCGTTAGATTATGTATCCATTTCCTAATGATATAATTGTCTTCATTGAGAAACAATAGTGCAGATATAGACAATGAATAAACAAAAATTAAAGTGTGGGGATGAAGCAGTTATTTGGGCTCTTGCTTTTCCACTGGGCTATTTAGCTCAATGGTAAGGGCAACACTACGTTAACGCAGATATCTAATTGGCCACAGGTTCAATTCCTGCAGCAGCCCCCTTTTCTTTAATTGTTCATTCTATTTACGTTATCTACACCAAGTGATACACCAAGTTATAACAGTAGATCATTTCAAATAGAGTTTCATATAATACAATGCATTCCTAAAATATATATAGATATATATATAGATATACACACGCATATAGATATACACACACATATATATATACATGTGTATATGAGTATATATATATATATATATATATATATAGAGAGAGAGAGAGAGAGACAGAGAGAGATACTTGTATATATATGATAAATTAGAAACCTTTTGAGTAAATTGATTCTTTATTTCAACATATGCCTCATACCGAGCTTTGTTAAGAAGATAAGGTGCTACAAAAAACTGTGTATTTTATATAGTTAGTCTGTGAGTTTGTGGTATGTAGGAGTTTTAGGGCATCGATAGACCAGGTGTCTAGTAAGCTTAGTGGTGGTATGCGTGTCATAACCCTGGGGAGATCACCTGCAAGAACAGAATTTCATAAGTGCAACGCAAGTAATTAATAATAATAAATAAACAAACTGCTCAATCTATCAAGAATAATATCAAAAATCTTGTGTGGTTTTAATTCACTAGTTTTCAAAGAAAATAACCTGAAATGTGGACTAAGATAAAGTTAATGTTCATAATAATGTTTCATGAACAGAATTATAACCATAGTTTGGGCTTTGAAATGGATGTCCCTCTAAGGGTTACAAAAAACAAAAGTTTCTCAACCTTGGACAGAATTTGATCATTCTAAGATGTGCAGTGACCAGCACGTTTTATGCAGAACAGTCCAGCTTTTGAGCACTGTGTTCTTTATTCTGATGTTAAGAAACTTATATTAATTATATCAGATTTACTTATAATAGTGGTAACATTAGCAATGCTGACAACAACAACATAATGTAATAAAAATACATTTATTAACAATTAACAACTGTTAATATATTTTACCATATGTTTTATGGCTTACACTTTCTACTGTTCAAAGTTTATATCAGTTAATTTGAGTAAGTTTTTCAGTCCAATCCTCAAAAGGAGGAAAATGAATGTCTGACGCAACCTTGTGCCGGGTGGAGGACAAAGTGCTCAGAAGTTGGACTATCTGGAACTGAAAGCTATTACAAATGTTTACGTATTCTTTTTTATTACATGTAGTTGTTGTGTGTCCTGTTTTTTTTACTAAGACTGAATGGCATTGATGTTTTAGAGTTGCCACTGATGTGTATATATGCGTAAAAAACAAAAAGAACGGCTTTAATTTCTGGTTTCAGCCAAGATAGCAGATTTGATCAGTTTGTTCACTTTATCCAACCTTACTGGAACATTAAATTCTAAAAATATAGAATTTTCCTGAGACACTAATTTGATGGTTGTTGAAAATAGCAGCGGGCAAAACTGCGAAAAAATTTTAAAATACATTATTAAAGAAATAAGAAAAATGAACTTTAAAGTAGAAATTTGGGTCAACATAAAAATAATACATCTTTTAGATGTTATGTTCAACCTAAATGATAACATCCACAATTAATATATGAAAGAAAATACTAAATCTATATATGTTAACAAGAAATTCAACCATCCAAATACAGTCATAAAAAAGATCCTGAAACCACTATAAACTAGGCTAATATGTAATTCTTCAATATCTAAGAATGTTAGCCACAAATATGTTGAGGCCATGAAGAACAGAGTTTTTACTGAGGTTAGTCTTGAATATGATGAAAAAATGAAAACCAATAGAGTAAAACATAGCAACAACAAAGAGACTCAAGGTAGACTAATCTGGAATACGCCATCATTAAATCTACAAGTAAAAACTAACACGGAGAATTTTCCTCAAATGATTAGAAAAACACTTTCCCTCAAGCAACCCATTGGGTAAAATATTTAACAAAGACAGACTGAAACTATGCTATAGCTGTATAGACAGCTTTCAAAAAATCATAAAAAAGCATAACAACAAAATAATGAAGAATAATACTGGTAAAGAAAACAAAAACAAACCAGAATTCATTTGTACAAATAGCAATAGGTGCCCTTTGTAAAGTAAATATCCAAGTTCCAATATTGTGTATCAAGCTGAAATATCAACCCTAGAGAAACCCTTAGAAACAGAATATTACAAAGGGATATCAAAAACACCCTTCAAATAAGAATCAACCAACCATACCTCATCCATTTCAACTGGAAAATATAAAAACTATACTTTACTATCAACACATTACTAAGAGGTCAAAAGCAGCAATCTCACACTGACAATAAAATGAAAAATATTGAAACAAACACACTTATGTCAGTATGTTGAAACTCTATACTATCTATGTCTATATGAAAAATTCAAAATTATCACCTTCATGAAGAAGACAGAATTACTAAATAGAAAAAATAAGAAGCTGTCAAGTGTTGGCACCGCTCAAAATTTCTATTAAAAACATAATTTAACATCCCACATACAGGTATACCAAAATAAATCACGAGTCACCTTATTATTATCATGCCCCAACCTCTATAAACACAATTTAATCCTTTATGTTGAGTAACAATATCTTTTCTTAATTCTTGGATATAGAACCCACAAAGAATGTTAAGAGAATTAAACATAAACAACTAACACCATGTAAAGATGAAGCCTAAAACTAATAAACAGATAAAATTATTTTATATATCTTCTGTAACTAAACCCATCCCATTAAATGATGGATTACCAACACGACTGATAAAAAGTGTCAGAATCACTCCAAATACAACCAACATGATTGATAACAACCAGCCTCAAGCATAGAGATTAAAACATCACTCCCCTATGAGAAATAGATATAAAAAAGAATTAATAGTAAAAGACTTCAAAGATTACTAACAGATAGATTAATTGGTATAATATCTAAAATAAGTTAAAAACCCACAAACCAATAACATGACGACAAGAATATTGCGAAAACTAAAATTAGAAAATTAATTTTGAAAAATCTAACGCAGTAAAATCAGAAACTCAAGATACTATAAATGAAAAAATTTAGCTTACTACAAATGGGATAACCATAAATCAAAAAACAGGAAAAGGAAGAACCCCTCCCCAATAACATTATTAAAAGAGATCCAAACAAATCAAATCATTCGCCTGAAGAAGCCTAAAAAAGCAGAAACATAAATGTGTTTGTTAAGCAAATCCATTATTCCAGCATATTTGAAGCTCTTCTCTGCCTCAATGTTTTTGTATTCAACACTTTATGAAATAAAACCATTACACATCGTATATTGAATTCACTGATTTGTGCTCTGGTATATATACATATACTTTAAAGAATTTCTCTCTATATATATATGTGTGTGTCTGCATGTGTTTATATATCTGTGCAGGCATATAAACTGATCCTTTTAATTGCCAACATACACATACCAATGATTATATATGAGTATATACATATGTGTGTATATATATCTCTATATATACATGCACAAATCAAAGTATCTATAAATTTTTCAAGCACGAACATGATTTGACGAACTTGTTACCATAATTAAAAAGTATTTATTTTCTCTGAGCCAATACTTGTAGAATGTCTTTGCCTTAACAACTGCTTGGTGACATGAATCTGCACTTTTCTTACTTCATGGTTTTATGTTCTACTTCAAAAACCATCTGGTACCTAACAGTTATTTTAATGTTACTTCAAGGACAATTTAAGTAAATGTAGCTTTTATATATATATATATATATATATATATATATATATATATATATATATATATATATATATATATATATATATAATGTGTACTGTAGAGAGTTAGACAGACTCGGTATGAGGTGTTTGGAGGTAAGGTTTATTAATCCTTATAAGTAAATTGTCCATACATGTTTCGGGATTCTTCCCATCATCAGTGGTGTGTGCTGTGTGAGTGTGTATTAAAACATATATATATATATATATATATATATATATATATATATATATATATATATATATATATATATATATATATGTATTCATATATACAGGGTGATCATAAAATCCTTCCACCACGTTCACCAGATATTACTCTATTTGACTTCCTAACTACAATGAAAGTTGACAGTTCAATAAATGTCAAAGTTTTTTTTTACAGATCAAATTTGAATAGGTCAATAGCATTCATAAGAAAGGAAGGATAGAGAGAATGGCAAAGAAAGAAGAATATTTTTTCTTTCTCATTTCACACTATATCATGTTATTCTTTTTTAAGATCAATTCTCAAAATAAAAAGAATGTGACATAAGAAAAAGCATTCATAAATATTTTTTCCAACATCTCATGGAGCATAGAATTATGATCTATAACTTATTGGCAACATAAATAGATACACACTTCTTGTACATAGAAGAAATGTAGCAAGGCTTGAAAAAAACTATCAGTGTCAATTAGAAACATATAATTTTATTATAGAAACAAATGTTGCTAAATGCTACAAAAACTGTGTAATCAACATCATAGGTTTTGAACAGAGTCTGTTCTTTTTCTGGCTTTCATTGGGTGTATCAAAAACAAAGTGTTCAGTTCACTAGTTTCTGATATTGAAACTTTGAAGACAAGATTAACAGATGGTTTAGTGACAGTAACTGAAGAGATGTTGAAGAACACATGGCGTGAATCGGAGTATCACTTAGACATTCTTCAAATAATAAATGAAGAACGGTGGAGCTTACAGATAACAGAAAAAATGTGTTGAGGTATACTTTGTCATAAACCATGTTTGTACCTAACGAAAGTTTTGCACAATATCTTTGAAATCAGGAAAAAACTTTACACTCATCCTATACGTATGTATATATACATATATAAATGGTGTCTGGAACAATGCTGTATATCCACAATTACGGTGAAAAAAGACAATCTTATATATGACTAAAAGTTATCTGTTCATATTTGTGTTGATATTTCATCAGGGATCACTTCGCCAGACTGAGAATGATGAAATTTTGGAATAGTGGGCCATCACTTTATCATTCTTGGCCTGCTGCAGCCAACCCCAGCAAAATATTACACCTTTTTGATAATGACTGATGATTGTCAAAAGATCTCGAACTACAAACTTCGGAATGTTTTTAAAAACCTTTGATGAAATCAGTGAAAGATTTGTATGCAAACTAAAAGAATTAACAAAAAATTTAAATAGACAGAGTTTGTCTGTTACTTTTAACTATGTATGTTTAAATGAAGGATTGCTGCCTCATTATATTCTTTATATATATATATATATATATATAGAGAGAGAGAGAGAGAGAGAGAGAATCTTTCTAGTATATATATGTTTATATATATGGTAAAAAAGGACAGTCAGGAAACTGGGTTACATACAAATAAAAGTTATTCCTTCATATTTGTGGTGATTATTCCCAAGATGGCTCTGACAGACCAAGAATGATAAAATGATGACCAAGAATCACAAAATTTTGTCATTTCAGCCTGTCAGAGCCATCCCGGCAAAATATCACCAAGAATATGAATGAATAATTTAAATCTGTATTCAACTAGGTTTCCAGATTGTTCTTTTTCACCATATATATATATATATATATATGTAAACCATCACATATATATGTAGACCACCACATCCAACTCCTAGCTATGCAAGTTGAATCCTACGTATGAGACACTACTGAGCTTTAAACCAAGTCAAACACCTCAAAATAATCCCAGAAAAAGCACTTCTTGTCATTATGGACGTCAAATCTCTATATCATAATATCTAACACAAAGAAGACATTCTAGCCTATAAAGAATCCCTCAATAATAGTACGAATAAAAAACCCAAAACAGAAACAATAACCACCCTTATGCAATACATTCTCAAACTCAATAGTTTCAATTTTAATAATAGAGACTTCCTCCAAATGAAAGGCTGTGCCATGGGAACAGCAGTGGCCCCTTCCTATGCTAACATCTTCATGGGCAAATTTGAAGAAATCTACATATACCCAGAGACAGACAACAGCTGCATCTTCTATGTTGGATATACATAATACTCTTTTTATGTATACAGCAGTTGAAGCTGAACTAGAGAAATTCTTCACACACATAAACTCTATATACATGATTCTATTAAATTTGATCACGAGAAATCCATTGATTCCACAGTTTTCCTAGACACCTGCATAAACATCCAGAAACCTCCAGACCACCCTTTATACTAAGCCTACAGAAACTCCCAACTACCTTCACTCTAAATCAGCCTACCCCAAACACATGAAAAAAAAAACATACCATTTTCATAAGCACTTGGAATTAAAAGAATTCGCCCTACAGATAGTGAACCTAGCAAACACAACTATAACTTACTAAATCAGTTCGCTAAACAAGGGTATACACTAGAAGATACAAGTAACCAAATAAAAAAAGCAACTACAATACTCAGAGAAGAAACCCTTACACTCTCTAACAAAAATAAACCCGACCACATACCACTCATAACCACCTTCCACAGCACACTCCTACCTCTGTCACATATAATTAATAAGAGATGGAATATGCTCACTTTCAAAACAGAACTCAAAGAAATATTCCTAGAACCATGAGTCATTGCCTATCGCAGACCCCAAAACATCAAAGACATGATTAGCAGTAACACTATAATAAACAACAAAGTCTCACATAACACCATCCCTAAAACCATTAAATTGTTCCAACACTGCAACAAAAGAACAAGTCTATGCTGCAACCATCTCAAGCACATTAACACCTTCATTTGCTCTACCACTTACAAGACTTTGTACACCTACCATAATCCTAACTGGAGAAGCAAAAATTCCATCTACCTCCTAGAATGTAATAAATGCAAATTGCAGTATCCAAGCAAGTCTGAGTGGCAATTCAACATTATAAGTTGATAAGTATGGGCACAGAATTAAATAACCCAATCATCCTACCCTTCTCCCAGGAGGAGTACACTTCTACAGCCGGCCACAATTTCTGCACTGACACTAAATTCACAATCATTGAAAAAATAGAAAAAATATACCTCCTAACACAACTAAGAGTCTAGAACTACATGAGGATATGTGGATTAACAAACTTGAAACTCTCTCGCCTAATAGACTCAACACTAAACCGAACAACCTTAAACACACTGATCTCTGACACCATAATCCTCTCACTCTTAATTACTCTATAATTACCATCTCACCATCCTTATATACTTCTACCTAGGCCTAATCATCTCTTAATATTCATATATTCTCATTCCTAACAACAACCCCATATCCACACTCGATCCCCCTTCATGTATATCCAACAGTCACACAGACCCCTACCGATAGAAACCCATGTATGGTATTTCATTCGTACAACTCAAAGCCATCAGACCTTTCAGAGCGTCCACAATGACCATTAAGGATACAAAACATACATTTCCCAAAGAATATTTGATCATACATAACAAGGGCCCCCTTACCCCACTATCTGGATCAACACTAGAGATAGTCTCATCCCCAACTTACCAATTACTGGAGACAGTCTAACACTAAACTATTATCCAGCTTCCCAGTATCCATGACAACCGATGCTTAAGAATTCCCACTCCCTCTGGCTAGCACAACCAATAAAATACACATAACTGCTGCTACTACTTTTAACAAAATAACCAACCATAGCACCACAGATTTCTCCACAGACACAGTACAGTCCAAACTCACCATTATGACTTCCTAGGAATCCTCTTTCTTGATTTCCATTTTTGATTTCAAAACAAAAGATCAGTGCTAAATTTGTTTTCCACGGGAACATTTTAACCACTAAAAAGTACACATATGCTATTGAAGATGAGAACCCCTCCTGAAACATGTATAGCATACTAATTATTTCATTTATGAATTAATTAACAAATAAAGTCTTCATATACTTTTACTCCTAGGTATCTCATTCCCTATCGTTTACTTATATATATATATATATGTATATATATATTCAAAAAGAATATGATGAGGCAGCAATCCTCCATTTAAACATACATAGTCAAAAATATCAGACAAACTATTTTTTATGTTAATTTTTCCTATTTGAGCACTAATCTTTCATCAATGTTATCAAAGTTTTTTTAAAGCATTCCAAAATTTGTGGTTCAAGATCTTTTGACAATCATTGGTCATTGTAGTATGATAGTGGTATTTAAAAAGTAATTAGTGTTATTTTTTATTATAATTTTGTAAAAATGTTCCAAGTATAATTATGGATAAATATGTTTAAATATGTAACTGAAACTATACACATGTATAATATATGTATAATTTGGCAGCAATATTTCATTTATGCGAGTTTAATTGAACATGACAAATGAAAAATGTTGTTTTAATTATTTTAGTAATTTTTCTTGTTATCTCATGAGAGAATAAATTTCAGGGTCAAACTGATGTAAGAATTGACCAAACGTTATTCCTTCCAACTAATCATATAGTCATTACCAAGATCTTTGAAGTTTGCAGTTTAACATGATCCACTAATCACAAACACTCAATCAAAAATAATGTTTGGTCAATTGTTGTATCAGTTTAACCCAGAAATTTGTTATCATATGTCCTTGGCTGTCATGTTCAATCAATCTTGCATATATATATATATATATATATATATATATATATATATATATATATATATATATATGCATATATATTTATATGTATAGTCAAGAAAGCTTTGCAGCTTTAAACACTAAACATATTAAAAACTTTTTCAGAAATTCATTCGTATCACTTCAGTATCTTATTTCCCCCAAATCTGTTGATCTAATTTATATAATTTTCTTCAGTGTTTTTTATTTTTTACACATACTTTGATATTATGTTACTATGTGTCAATTTTCACTTGTAGGTATCATCAGTTGTTTACCATGTAACCATTTTGGGGACTTAAAAACAAAACAGTTTTATCTACTTTGTACCCTAGCAGTATTGACCCCCCCATTAGCTATGATTTTAATATAATCCTTATATCATACTACATGTAGTTTATTATTTTATATAGGGTATTATCATAATGTATTGAATATGGATGTTATTTTATACTAAACCTTTGATTTTTTTAACATTTTTTTAAACACAAGGCTTACTTATGTTGGTTGCCCAAAAAACATATTAAACGTTATATATATGTATATATATATATATATATATATATATATATATATATATATATATATATATATATATATATATATATATATATATGTATGGAGAGCCCGATGTCAGCCAGTTGAAGTTGGTTGCCAGGGCTTTATTGACTACTCACTACAGCAGACACTCGAACTCCTTGGAATGAGAGGACTTCATTGCAGAAGAGCTATTAGAAAATAGATATAGATTGGGATCAGTGGACAAGTGTGCAATGTTGACACAAGTCAGGGGCTGGATATTTAACCAGGCAGTACTCGGAATATGAAGCTAATTCTCTTTTGACAAAGCTTTTCTTGTCATGTTCCTTATTTAACAGTTAAAAATAGTTTCTTCGGTTTTTCAGTTTGTCTGGCTGACTGGCTGTGTATGTATGGATCACATGCGTGAATAGAACTAGGGACCTGAAAATACTTATTATTATGTCTACAAAGAATGTGCGTGTGTGTGTGTATGTGTGTGTGTGTGTGTGTGTGTGTGTGTGTGTGTGTGTGTGTGTGTGTGTGTGGTGGGGTTCAATTTAAAATGTAAGTTTATGGTAAATAGGTCCTTTAGTTTGTGTCCAGTAGCAGTCACACTTGTTTTTTGAAAATCAGGACTTTTTTGGTGATTATTGCCTAAAAAAAAGTAAGAAAAGTAACTCATTTGATGATACCCCGTTTTTCCAATTTTTTGCATTGATCACCCCAACACGACATGCAGATAAAAGACAGTGGTGACTGGATGGTTTCTATTGAGACATTAACCTGACCTGTATTCAATCAGATTCATGTTAGGATTTGGAGTTACTTAACGCCTCAATACCAATCTCAATTTTTTTTTGTATGGTATGGAGCCCCATACTCCTTGAAAATGGTTGTTTTCATCCAAGTAACCATCAATGAATACTGATGCTTGGAACAACCAGAGCTCAAGATTGCGTTCTGTACCATAACTGAAAATTTACCATGTTTTACGGTGGAAGATGTGGTTTTTTTTCTGGCTGCTCTTCCATAGTAACAAATTAGTACAATCTTTGAGGTGGTTTGAACATACCCTCTTATGTCAGTTAGGGATTTTTCTTTTCTGTCTCATTGCACAAGTGCATCACATTATAATTAACCAAAAGTCTGTCCATCCATCTGTCCATATATGACAGCCTACCGCAGAAATCTTACAACATAACCCCATCAAATTTTCTGTGTACCAATGTGCCCCATTAGACACTGTTTTTTTTCCTTCATCAATGACATGCATTAGCATATGTGTGTTTTTGCATGTGTGTATGTATGTATGTGAATATATGTACAAGTATCCATGTACATTCAATATACAAATATACAGACATATTTAATTCTTTTTTGATTCATTAAGCTACCTTTTTTTTAATACATATGTGTCAATAAACAACGAAAACAAAGAACCTGATCTAAACAAATTATCAAGTCAATTATAATGTCACTGATAAAGCTATTGGATTTGGTCTGAGCATAATATTTATTTTCCTCTTGTCATATAAATTGCTATAGCTACCCTATAATTCGATCAGTCAACTGAGTATGACTCACTATGTGTAGAATAAAGCTGGTTTGGTAATGAATTATCAGGTAATAATTTACATCAATTTTATCAAGGCACCTGATGAGCAAAGCACTAGTACACACACTCGTAGATGTACATCTTTTGAAAAATGGCTCAAAAAAACAAAGTAATGTAAAAATTTCCACTGTCTTTTATGTCTCAATGTTAGGGAAATCTCAAAAGTGTATCAGAAGTTTATTGCTCGTGCAAAGAGCTAGAGAAATGGGTTTCACATGAGCTTATGGAAAGGAATAGTGGTCAGCGTGTAAGCACTTGTCTTTCTCTTGCTTGATACAGAAAAAAGTCATTTTGGGACCTGATAGTCATGGTGAATAAAAAGAAAGAAATTCTTTTATCAACCAAATATCATTTTTTGAATCAATATTGAATTTAATTGAATCAAACATGCCATCTATTCCATAATTCCTTTTCAAAACATATAACAATTCCTTTAGCTGGATTAGGATTGAAACATTTCATTTTCCTCTTATTTTGAATGTATCAGAACTGTTAAACTTTTCAGATTCCTGTAAGGCCTCATTGACTGCAGTAGCCATCTTCTCTGGCATTTGAGATAAAAACTGTGACACTGGTTTTATGATGTAATTACTGTTTACATGTGACCTGAGTATCAGCTTTGAGGAACATTAGCAATCTCTACTCTGACCTTTAAATCCATACTAAAAATAAGAAAAATAAGGAAAAAATTCAACACATGCACAATGTTCTTTTAGTGGGTGTTGACAAATAAATCATTTATAGAGTGGTTGTCTGATTTCTTTTTTGTTTTCTCTGTTATCTCATTACGTTTTGTGGGTTTTCAGTGCCATAAATATTCATGATTGTCAACTCAAACTTATGATTCCAGGTAATTAAAAGTATTCTAAAAGTATTGCTTGATAAAAAGCCATTTACTTTATTTCATCATTGAATCACTGCAGCCCTTCTGATTGCCCTACCAACTCCCTCTCTCTGTCACTACTGTTCACATTTCTGGGGCTGCAACTTTGAAAATTTACACTTTTGTTACACTCTCATCTCCTTATGAACAATACAAAGTCCTCTCTACTTATCTTCAGTAGCATGCAGTTGTTGAGCTGGAAAAGCGGAAATAGAAATGTGTCTATTTCAGCATGAATTTACATTGTATAATGAACCCCCTCTCTTAAAAATATATTTTGAAGTGGATTTTCAGAAACTAATTCACTGAAAACCTTTCGTGGTGTCTCTTTGATATGATAGAAAATTTCACGGGGTTATGTTGTGTGGTTTTTGCAGTAGGAAATCACTTATACATGGACATACAGAGGAATGCACGAACAGACAGTTGTCATTTAGTTGTGGTAGAATTAATGGAAATCAGACAAAATTTAAACAACTATTTGGAGGAGAGAGAGGAGGGAGGAGAGAATGAGAATGCAGACTTGCCTCTGGGAACATACAGACACCTAGCAATTTGTGAGAATATATATGATATCTGCTCAGATAATGTAATGGTTAGCACATCTGCTTCACACACAGAAGGCCCTGTATTTGATTCCTGATAAGAGCGAAGACTGTAGAAAACTGTTCAATAGGATAAATTTCCTTGTGCACTCAACAGCTAATTGAGTACACACTAAGCTGTGTGATTAGGGTGGAGGTATCCCTTTGGTGGTCATAAATTAACTTGTAGGTATGAAGTCCTGATCTTGAGACTTGCAAGGATCACTTATCTGATGCATACAACAGAAACTGGGACTTTGTCACCAGCAGTTATACTCCATTTAGGGTGGGATCTTAAGGGATATGTTGCTTCAATACTTATCTTATATCAGTCTTTCTCAAACTTGATGTGCCTGAAAGAATAGCTATTTGCGCCTGAAGAATCAGCTAGGTGCGCTCCAGGGCAACCAAGGAATGAACAAATATGTACTTGTGAAATAGAGTGTAATTGTTAAATATGCAATTCTCCCATCACAAATTCACAAATTATAAATCCACACTTCAAGATATTAACAAAAAAATATGTTTGCCAGCATAAAGTGCTTGTTTTTCTTATAATTGACTATTCAATTTTGGGCTACTTATCATTTCATATTTTTTTTGAAGATATCTATTAAAATGGGCTATTTGGGGCTTTAAATTTAATTCATTTCATCTTTACAGTTGGTTAGCTGTATAAGTCAAAAATATTTCTTAGTGGAGTTAGGGTAAGTAGTTGTCACCTCTCATCAAATAAGATTAATTTTGATAACATATAAAAATTTTTTACGTACATTTAAGCTTCCCTTTCCTCTATCTTGGCTCAGATATCGGTACGGAATTTTTTGCTTTATATACTAAGAAATATGGTATGTGATACTTTCTATAATTTTTCATATTTGAACTTTTAAGAAATAGTTTTCTTCATTTTTCATGTGAAGTGCACCCATGATTTTTCACTTGATCCTCAGTGCCTTCAAAGTCAAATCCATTGATACCAGCTGATATGGGATGTTGAACCAATATTTTCTAGATGTTAAGAAGTAATCTTATCTTTAAAATGTTGAAGAGCGTGGCATTATATGATGAAATGTAAACTGTTACCTGATAATAACTAGAAAATGGGTCTGGTTAGTCACTCAATAGTAACCGTCATATGACAAATGACTTTTGGCAACATACCTTGTTGGGGGTGATCAATTGAAAAATCGGAGAAAGGGGTGATCAAGGAATAAGTTACTTCTCTGCCCTTTCATTGGACGGTGATCACTGTAAAAGACTCAATTTTAAAAAAACAAGTGTAAATGCTGCTGGTCACAAATTAAGGGAACAATTTAGCGTAAACTTATATTGCTAATTGACACCCCCACCCTAAAAACTGTTTTAGGATAGGGATTTAGAAGAATTTTTTTTTCAAGGAATCATAAATTTTCAGTCCTTTTGCTTGATTGGTGAGATTAATTCCGATTCTTAACTGAAGTAAATAGCATTTCAATTATCCATTTCTTCTATGCTTCACCATTTCTTGATAAACCTTAACAAGTAAAGGATATGATATATACATATATAGCTAGTCAGCCAGACCAGCTTAAAACTAGAGAAACCTATGTTGACAGTTTTGGTGACTGTGTTTTTTGGCTGGTCAAATAAAGATGAAAGATAATTTGTGACACTGCAAAAAGTCAAAAATTCAACACAGCAACTTGTTATCTTTTACACTTTTTCAGATAATAATACTTGAAGATGGTATTTTTAGCATCTCTCACCACTTGCACAAGTTTGCCCCCCTCATATAAGCAGCAGTACCTACCATTAACAGTTACCCCTGCTGCGAGCCAAAACCAGTCACGTACTGCAGGTAGTCTTAAAATAGTGGTGCATGACCAGCATTTTTGCCAACTTGAAAAAAATTTTTGTGCTAAATCAACCTCAAGAAACACTAACAAACACTTAACCATTTTAAGTCCATCTATAATTGCTGAAAATGGCTAGATTTGTCTTGAATGGCTAGGAAATAGCTGGAAATTGGCTAAAATTGACGAAAATAGTGCTAAAAATGCACTAATAATAGCTGTTGGATTTTTGCACTGCCAGAACAAGAAACATGCTAAATTGGCCATACTACCAGCTATCCTAACTACTCATCATGATACACATCTGGTATTATGACATGCAATAGAGTCATGAATAAAAGGAAAAGATAACGATAAGTTCTCACTTTTCACAATTTTATCTACCTACATACCTTTGCACATCAAAGAGATGAAAAAATACAAAAAGTGTCCATTGCAATCACTTCTCAGATATCACAATTCAAACTGTAATCCAGCAGATACATGGTGTGCCGAGCACAGGGAAATGTCAAAGGGAAATCTAGATAATCCATGATATTTTTCAGAATTTACCAGAAATAAAAAGAATTTCAAAATAATTATGGATCAACTTGAGTGTGACACCATGAAAATTTATTGGTAAAGGCATTTTCTGACTGAACAAGTTGTTGTTTGTAGGTAATTTTGCTCAATTTTGCCAATCGTTGGTTGCATTCTGCAGGTGATTGTTCATGATAGGTCACTTAAGGTAGCAGAAATTTCCGTGCATTGAGAAATTGGTTGCATATACAGAATGATTTTTTTGTGTACGGTCACTTTGCATTATAACTTTTTCCTTGATCATGTTACGCTCTTTCTATTAACTTATTTAAGATATTTTTCATCAACTGCTGCAATAGAAACCTTTACATGACCGATGTCTTTTGGCAGCATGCCAGGTTGGAGGTGATTAATGAAGAAAATTGGAAAAAAGGGTGATCAAGGAATAAGATAGTTCTCTCACCTTTTGATGGGCTGTGATCATAAAAAAGACTGAATTTTTAAAAATAAGTGCGTATGCTGCCAGACACCAAAAAGAGAACAATTTAGCATAAACTTACCTTGCAAATTGACATCCCTACTAAAAACCTATTCATGGGAGAAGAATTTTCAAAACCAAAAAAACATTGTTTTGTAAACATGATAGGGAGTAAATATTTGGATTTTCAGTCTTCGAGCACCATTGGTACAGCCTCTAAGTGCAACACATATCTACATAGATAGCCAGCTAGCCAGACCTACTTATAAACTGAAGAAATTTTTTTGAAAGTTTTGGCTGATTTCTTATGGAATTTCATTTCAAGTCCTATATTTGTGAATTTGTGAATTTCTTTTTTCTGGCAAATTCCATTATGGTAAAATGGAACTATTTTCTTAATTGCTTGGAGGCAACAATTCTAATAGAATCAACATTTCTGGGCCGACTGAGGATGATCAGCATCTTTTGAAAGCAACCGATGCTAAGTATTGTGAGCTCATATGATTGTGTTCATTTTAGATGTTCAGAAACCTGGACAAGGCCAGGTACTTCTGCTAGTATATGCATATACACACCCTTGAACATATCTATCTAACTCAGCAATTTCTGAAAAGTTTTTCATAATGTTCAACGACAGTAATTTTCTAATAACTCTAGCCATGATCATCGATGTGAACAAACAACAAAGAACATGGTGGCTGGGTATTCTTTTCTTTTCACTCATCAGTTTCTTTGTGTCAGTGTTTTGGGTCACATTTTTTGGCACAGAACTTCGAAAATTTCTTATGTCTAATCCAGTAGCTACCTTCTAAAAAAGGTTTTTTTATTTTTTCAGAATTTGTCTTTTTTTTTCTTTTTTGAGGGAAGGCTTGATTTGCAATGATAATCCATCCATTTTTTTTTTTTGCCACCACTGTGATAAAAGATTATAATGTTGTAGGTGTTTGTGGAAAAACTTGGTATGGAATGAGAGAGGGAGAGAATGAGTGTATGGTTCAATTTCTCATTCTAAAACATAAAAATTACATTTTCTTTTCTGTAACACGCATTCATGTATGAACTGACCATGCCAGTCTGTCAACTCATTCACATATTGGTGCCTATGATATTGCCAAGCCAATGAGATTCTCTATGTAATCTTTTATCACTGTCCAAAGAATCTGAATAAAAGGTTAGTATAGTCTAGGTTGACCAAGAGATAAGCATACAGGGTGAGGATATAGTGAAAAAAATGAAGCAAATAGGCTTCGGTGATTCATTTTTAGGCAAAGGTGACAATATTTTTCTTATTGTCTATGCTTTGACATGTATTTAGCATAAATATGTGCGTATGTGTGTCTGTCCATGTGTATATATGTATGTATATGAATCTTGATATATATATCTATCAATACTTCATGTATATGCATGTATCTTTATGCCTGCATCCTTTTTCATTTTGTATGTGTGGATGTACTCATTTACTAAGCTTTGTTCCACCAGGCACAGAAACTTCAGGTTATTTACAGTACCTGCTCTTCCTAAGTGGCTACCCATTTGAAATAACGAGTAGGTTCATCGCTACTTAACTTCAGTGATCTAACAAGGATCTGGTGCTTTCAGCGTGACTTGGCCGTAAGCCCCAGCTGTGTGTATGAGTGTTTATTTTGGAGGACCGTTAGCCTAAGTAGAAATGAAAAATGAAGATTTTTATACAATATTAATGATGACTTTAGCCTTTCATCTTATATACTTGATCAAACTGAATCTTCAAGCACCATTGTTGCTGAACTGCTCCCCGCCTCAGTCAGTAGATGATATATGTATGACTACAAATCTGCTGTGCATATGAACGATAGGTGGTGCACATATATTGGCATAACTCTGAAATAAATTACTAGCAGTCATTCTATTCAGATTTTAGCCATAATTTTAAGGTAAAAAGTATAAGTTCTTTTGTAAAATGGTAAGAAAGTTGTACAAAAAATTCTAAAATCTAAGATGGCCACCAACTAATGACAACGCCATCATATGCAAATTAGATGATAATATTTTTTCTCAACATAAACCTTGTACCATACTGATCATTTCACTTTGTATAGCAATCTTCTACGAACCATTCTCCCTCTATAGCCCTTCAAGAAAAGTGGAATGAAATTCACAAAATGGTGCCTAAAGGGTTAGGACAGGTGACAATATTTTGCATACTTAATATTGATATGTTTGTGAGATTAAATTAGATTTGACAAATTTTATTATAGTTTATTATTTTGCAAAAATACACTATATATTTGAGTAAAGCCATTGACAAAGAGAATCATTTTCTCCAAGGTAAAGAAAAAGAAGGGGAACAGAATAGTGAAGACTGCTTTTACAATATCAAAATAATCTTTGTATTTATTTTCAAATTATTTTTACACTTGAAATAAATACATTCATTGGGAATAAAAACTAGGACATTGTGAGGCATTTTTCTCAAGAGACTCAGAAAGACCTCGAAACACAAGTACAAATGAATTATTCACAACACACCCAGGATATTCAATCGGTCTTTAAATGAATGGAGTCATAATCTGCAGACTCTATCCACAACGGCTTGAAATTATAAGATAAATCTAAGAGACGTAAGTACAAAGATCGATTTAAATTCTTAATTACAATGACTGTTACTATGGAGAATCAACAAGTGATTATGTGTTATTCATTTTTTAAAATGCGAATCAGATAGAAAAGATAAATAGATACAACGATATTGTTAATTTTTCAAATTTTATTCCTGGATGAAGTATAGCAACATTATTATTGATCAGTTGTAAGGAGTTGAATTTAAAGTGTAAAATCAGCTTCTGTTTAACTATGAATATCCATGGCTGTATGTTTTAAAGTAACTAGATGTATACTAGACTCCTTCTGGTTAGAGGGTGTGAGTTCGATTCTCACTGTGAGCTTGTTGTTTATTTTCTGATTATAGTGTTTAATTGTTGTTTTAGGATATGGTTTGATTCAAAGTTGGGATTAAAAGCAATTGAAAGCTAAGATGAAGGTAAAAACTAGTCAAAATGAACAATAAGATTGATATATTTCACTGAAATTATTTCCAAATAATGTGTACCATACATGATTCTTGTTTTTATTCTTATATTTTGATCAATGTATTCATTGGCTTTCTTCCGGTGTATAATCCATCTAGTAAGTTTTTTCCTTTGATAGATGATACTAGGTCTGGGCTTCAAAGATTCCAGCAGACAGTGTTAATCTACCAGTCAGTATGAAAAAATCTGACTATACTAGTTGAAATCGTGCAAGGCAAGTGCATTTAGCATATTGTCAAGTCTGTCCAGAAAGTATTCAGCCATTTTGAATATCTCAAGGACCAGTTATAATACCTTGTTTTAGTCCAGGGGACTTTATTATGCATACATGAACAGACACTCTCCCATTGTGCTGCTCAGTCAGCAGTGAGATGCCACTGAGTGTGCTTGTATACTTTATGGCTGTTACATCCACAATGAGTGAAAGGATAGATCCATGAATAATTCTTTACATCTTGTGCAGGGTCTTCTGGCAAAACACTGATTCACCTAGGTCTTTCAGCACCGCTACAGTCTAAATTTTCCCCTAGCTAAAATTGCCATTTGAAGAGAGGAGATTTCAGACTGTGGTCAAGATTAAGAAGATCACAACGAGGCAGTTGATGGTAATCCTGAAAGAGGACTTCACATACTTTTTTGAAAATGGAGGGGATGTTGGGATGAGTGTCACAAATGGAGTACTTGAAGAGAACTATGGTGTTGTTGCCCTAGGGAGGCTATTTTTTTTAGTTAATATTAATTGGCACAATAGTATTGCATTTGTATCATTATGGATGTCTTTCATCGTCTCTTACAAGCTTGAAAACCAGACAGACGGATGTGATCTCATTCACATCCCCATGGTTAAAAACAGAGAGAGAGAGAGAGAGAGAAAGAGAGAGGAAGAGAGAGAAGTAGGTGTATTTTTTGTGTATATAAAAGAGAGTGTTATCGTGTGTGAATGACCATGTTCGAATGTGTATATGAGTAGTGAAAGGTATTTGCTTGCTTGCTCAGTTGTGTACCTCTATGTGACTTCCAGCTTGTATATGTGCATCACTGTAGAAATAAGCAGTGTATATGAGTCAGTGAAAATCTAAATATGGCCGATTCTCTTGTTGCTAGTTAAACGCATATTTGAGTGTGTGAGGGGGTGTTGCAAATACAGCTGGTAACTCCTGCCCAAGAATGTCTTGATGATGATTACAACCACTGCCATCTAGTCCACAACCATCCATCTTCATTTTTGCAGTCATTCTCTACTTTTCTCATGAGAAACCATCAACTAAAACTGTCAACATAGGTTTCTTCAGTTTTCAAGTCAGTCTGGTTTGTTATCTATGTATGTATGTATCACATATACAGGCCATATCAATGGAGATAGTGTCACACATAAAGGTTGCACCAATGAAGCTATAGGGCTGAAAATTTGAACATTTAACTCTTTATTACATCTAGAAAAAAACATTTCATTGTTGTTTTTTTTTACCCCCTAGGTTTTGAGTGCAGAGCTCTATTGACTATGTAAGTTTATGTTAAATTGGTCTCTTGCTTTGTGTACAGCAGCATTCATGTTTATTTTTGAAAATTCTGACTGTTTTAATGATTACAGCCTAACAAAAGGCATGCAAAGTAATATACATTGATCGCAATTTTTTTCCAATTTTTTAATTGATCACCCCCAACACGGCATGCTGCCAAAAAGACTTTAGTCTCATGATAGTTTCTATAGTGTGACTAATCAGATCTATATGTTTTTATTATTACTCTCCAAACTAACATGCAGTATGCATGTATGCTTGTCAAGCAGAAGTCTCATCCAAAATAATATCATCTATCGGCATTCGCTTTCGGGGGTTTGGATGGCCTAACAGTTAACAGAAGAGATACTAAAATTCGTCTGATACAGTTCACATCATACTGATGCCTTTAAGAAATGTATGAATCCATCTACCCCCCACCTCCACCCTACCAGCTACAGGTAATTAATAGGGTAGAATGGGCTCTTCAGCCTTTGTTGGCAACCAGTCTACGAGACAGACAACTCCAAATCCAACCCTCTCATCCAGCATTGTGATAGGCTGGCAACTGACACAGTAAAGAATTTGTTCCTGAAAAATATGGTTAATGGGGTCTTATGAAGCTTCGACAGGCCTAGCAAGCTGGAAATGGATTATACTAAATTGTTCAAGTGAAATAAAGCAGAATGAAAACAGGCAGAAAAACACAACCACTGTCTCCATCACCTGATGAGACCTCAAATACTAGTGAAAGATTTTCTAAAAATGAAATTAAGAAAAAATCTGGTCAGTTACTCAATAGAAATCATTTTTTTTTCACAACATGTTATATTGGAGGTGAGTGATTAAAAAATTAGAAAAATGGGTAATCAATAGATAAGTTACTTCTCTCATCTCTTGATGGGCTGTGATCACTAAAAAAGTTCAAATTTAAAAAAAAAACAAGCATTAAAGTTGCTGGACACAAACTAAGGGTCCAATTTAGCATAAACTTATGTTGTTATTTGACCCTTTCCCTAAAAAAACCTATTTACATAGCGAATTAAAAAAAATGTTTTTTTAGATATAAGGAGTAAATGTTCAAATTTTCAGCCCTCTAATTCCAGAGGTGCTGCTTGTACTTGTGATACACACAGCCAGCCAACCCAACTTCAAAACTTAAGAAGCCTATATTGGTAGTTTTTTTAAGACATTTTTGGTTGATAGTTTCTAATGAAAAAATAGATCAACATAGCTCCATGCTCTACAGGGAAAACTTTATCCTCACTGAAGAATTCACTGCGCATTTGAATTAATATGTATCTTAGTCGATCTTCCATCCCACAATTTCAGCCTTCAGACTGGCTCCAATTATAAAATAAAAGGATGGGTGAATTGGATTAGCCAATCATGTCAACCAATTCACATATGATCTTCAAAAATTTTCCCTGGGTGAAGACTTAATTTTTTATTTTGTCCAAATTTCTTAGACGAATGATTGTCATAAGTCATTTACTTGTTTTTCTTTCATCTTATTAATCACCACTACCCACAACAGACTGGTTTGATCAATATTGTTGGGTTTAGATTATTCATGTGTTCTGACATTCATATGAATCAATGTATTAAGACTTTGCCCAGACCTAATTTTGAACACACATAACCCTCAATAAAAAAAAAGAAACCAGTTCTTTTGTTTTTTGAAAAATTCACCCTTAATGTGATGAAAAAGGCAACAGAAATGAGTTGAAAAATAATAATTAAGAATTAATAGAGACTTTTGTTCTAATTTTCATAATTTGAGTCATACTGTAATGATTTTCTCCTGTGCATTGTTATAGATATACAAGGTCTGTATAGGAAGTATCTGGGCATTTAATGATAATGAAAAATAGCTTACCTTGGGCAATGGTGCCTTAGCCCCTTCAAAGTACTTGACTTTGAACCTCGCACACTTATCCCAATGTCCCTTCTACATTTTAAAATTCAGAAAAGTCCTCTTTCAGGATCGCCATCAGCTGCCATATCATATTCTCCATAATCTTGTCTACAGCCTGAAATCTCTTTGGGAAAAGTCAAAAGTCTCATAAAGTCTAATCTGGACTGTTTTGCCAAAATCCCTGTACAAGACATGAAGAATGACTTATTCAGTCATTGTGAATGTGACAGTTACATAGTACATAAGCTCACACAATGGTGTCTCACTGCTGACTGAGTGACACCACAGGAGAGCGTCTGTTTATGCATGTCAGTGAGGTCCCCAAGGGCATGCAAATGGTTTTCAAGATATTCAAAATGGCTGGACACCTTCTGGACAGACCTTGTATAGCTGAAGATATTTAGGGATGGGAAGATATTTATTTTGAATTTTTTTGATATTATGATTTTTATAGATTTAATTTTGTTTTATGTCAGTAATATCATACTTGAGGTGAGCCTTCATGACTGAAGTATTTCCAAAAAATTAAAATGTAAATATAATGAAAGCATAATATCAGCAAAGACTTATGGATGTGAAACATGTAAATTACCAAAAAACACCAACTTGGAATTTCACAGAAAGTCCTGAAAGGGGCCATGATAAAGATAACTCTGAGATAAAAAAAATCAATACGGATCAGAGGGGGGAGTGAAGTGAAGGATATTATGCAATTAATTAAGCAACAAAATTAGAGATGGGCTGGACTCTTCGTAAGAAGAAATGACAACAGATTGAGCCAATAGTTAACTGATTAGTGTCCATAGGATGGTTAATGTGGTAGGAAAAGACCTGACATAAAATGAGGGAATGATATAGAAAGGTTTGCCAGTAAAACAAGAAAGAGGTCAGTGCAGTCAATGTCATCATGGAAGGAAATGGGAAAAGCCCTTAGCCAGTAGTAGCCAATGATATCGCATAAAGGTGTTTTTTAAACAATTATCTATCCCAAATCAAAGGAGCAAAAGAAAAAAAGTTGAAATATTTTCAACTGATGAGGAGGCCAAGATCTGATTGCACTATATATCTGGAAAAATCTTGAAAAATAATCTAAAAAAATCTAGAAAATAATTTACAAAATTCGCAGGAAGGTGCACTGCCACTGTCAAGATACCCAGATCAGAATAAAAAACTACCAATTTCACTCTCTGTTATAACAATGACAATTATAGACAAATATAAGTGAGTAATGCCTTACTCTTTTCTTAGTTTTTGCCACTCTGTGAAAGTTTTTGGTTTTTTAAATGTTTGTTTTTTCTTCATATAAAGATGGTTGTTTTTGTCTTTCTTCTAAACTGTAATTATAGAAAAGGTTAATTTATTTATGATTTTGATAATCAAATTAAATGAATGTAAATAAATCTTACACATTGCTCCATACAGTAATACACTCAACTTTATAGCAGCAACCACATTTGTTGGAAATTACGCATTTCTAAATTATTATTCTTAATACTACTACTACTACTACAAACAGTATTTTATTTATTTTCAACATTCCTCTTCATCATCATCATTGTCATCATCATCAAAGGCTAGCTGACCAATAGATGAAGCAGAGATTTTTAGCTGTAAAGGTCCAGGAGTCACTACCACAAAAAAATCAGCTGCGGCCTTGTTCAGTTCAGCTGGTAATTTGCCAAAACTATTTAATTTTGCTGCAGAAAGGACAATTATAGGCATCTGCAACAACAGCAGAACCAGATAAAAACTTTACACTTTTTAGGAATTCTAATACACAAAATTGTGTGTGTGTGTGTGTGTGTGTGTGTGTGTGTGTGTGTGTGTGTGTGTGATCCTTTTATTTTAGAAACTGTCTACCAAAACTGTCAACATGGGTTTCTTCAGTTTTTAAGTTGGTCTGGCTGGCTATGTATGTATGTATGTAGGTATGTACATACATATCATGTGTACATACTGCACTGATAGAAGAGTGAACATTTACTCTCTGTTATGTCTTTGAAAATGATTTTTTTGTTTTTTTCCAAGAATCCACCCCTAAAATAGGTTTCTAGTAGTGGTTCAATTTCCAAAGTAAGTTCATGCTGAACTGGTTCCTCAGTTTATGTCCAGCAGCATTGAAGTTTATTTTTTCAGAATCTAGACTAGTGATTGCTGCTCAAGAAAATGATCACTGATTACCTCTTTTTCCAATTTTTCAATTGATGACCCCCCCCCCATAGCATGCTGGCAAAAGATATTGGTCACATGATAGTTTCGATTGAGTGACTCACCTGACCCGTCTTCATTTTTTTTTAAACAATATGGCAACAGAGAATGGTTGCTTATATACCAACCAAATTGGTTCATTCTCTTTTTAAGGATTATACATCTGAAAAAGTCTTTATAATGGATCAGATGAGATGCTGTAGTAACACGCTGAACAACTCAATTTCATCTTATTAACTTTCACTAAATTTCAATGTGAATATGGAAAGCTTCACTATTTTCATGTTTCATACTCGTACATAAGTGAGCTGAGGTCGCAAAGAGTTAAAATTCTATCATTGGGGACAATGCTATTAGTGGAGGGACATTATGATTTTGGTTTAAAAAATCTGCAAGTGGGAATTTCATTTCAGAAAAAACAGGAGAAAGGTTGGCCAACACTATCAACAAATGAAGAATTGAAGCTTGTTAGAAAATGATCTGAAAGCCCCAGTCAGAGAACTCACAGGAAACTTCAATATATCAATTGAAAAATTTAAATAGCTTCCATTTAAATAGCTTAAGAATGACTGAAAAGAAAATCTGTCATTTTGAATTGAATGAAAAACAAAAATCTCAAATGTATGGAGGACTGTATTAATCATGTTTGATGGTATGAAATTATTCCATTTTTGAAATGTGTCATCATTCAGTTGGATGCACTGTAGCTTCCTTTGATATAGCCATTCAATTAACTCTTAAATTCATAAACATTTGTGATTGATAGTGGAACTCTTCAATGAATAACATAAAAATAGTGAAAATCTTCTGTGAATTGAATAGTAAAATAGAATAGATTCACTAAATAGTTAAAGGGAGATCATCATCATCATCATTCTCAATTCTCGGATCTGTCTCTTGGTTAGGTTCCATGTTTCAGCTCCATAAGTGACTATTGGGTGGCTGCATTGGTTATACAGCCTTCTTTTTAGGATTAATGGGATCTTCTTATTTTTGAAGATTGAACTTGCTCTGCCAAAGGCTTGCCATCCTAGTGTGATTCTTCGCTTGATTTCTTCTTCTTTTGAGGGTCTCATAAAGGGAGATAATTTCAGTCAAGAGTTTTTTTTATCTTGAAATTGACAATCTATTTTCTTTGTATTAATTTAAGAATTAAATTATGTAAATACATATTCCAACTTGAAAGTGTGCATTTAAAATTCAAAGAAAGAATGACCCCTTTAGAGAATAGAAAAAGTGTCATCTTGCCGCATAACATCTGCCCATTGTAGCAACTTTACTCAGTTGAAAATGGAGAATGTTGCACCCTGCCTATTCACTGAACCTCTCACCAAGAAATT
Source organism: Thysanoteuthis rhombus (assembly GCA_963457665.1). Taxonomy (NCBI): domain Eukaryota; kingdom Metazoa; phylum Mollusca; class Cephalopoda; order Oegopsida; family Thysanoteuthidae; genus Thysanoteuthis; species Thysanoteuthis major. The sequence continues at coordinate 25,896,834 of OY735230.1, read as the reverse complement.
ACCATTTTTTCAGGCATCAGGATCACTCTCCTGATATCCTTTGCACGTCTTAGCCGCGTGATTCATGCAAGTTTCAAGTCTGGTTGAGACCAGGACTTGAACCTTAGCAGGATGCAAGTGCACCACAGGGATACCTCAACCCTAATCACACAGCTTAGAGTGTACTCAATTAGCTGCTGGATGCACGGAGAAAATTTGTCCTCATGAAGAATTTTCTACACACTTCACTCATTCTGGGAATCAAACCCAGGACCCTCTGTATGAGAGGCACTCATGCTAACCAATACAGTATTCGAGTGTACTAGATCACTTACAGGCAAGAATTTCTTGAAGATTTGAAGATGTAATATGTACCAAAGGAAACCAGAGAACATATCAGTAGAAATGTGAAGAAAACAATGAAGATAGGGATATTGATCTGAATAATTAGTGTCTTCTGGCGAAATTAAGAAGGTAGACTGGATAGCTGAATATCTATTTATGTATTTGGCAAGCAAGAGATTAAGTTTATGCTAAATTGATCTCTTACTGTGTGTATGGTTGTGTTTACATCTGTCTTTTGAAAATACAGACTTTTTAACAATCCAACAGAAGACAAGAGAGGTAACTTATACATTGATCACCCCTTTTTCGATTTTCTAATTTCTCAACGTCAACACGACATATTGCCAAATTACTTTGTCACATAATGGTTTCTCTTGAATGACTAGCCAGACCTATCTTCATGTTTGTAATTAGGAGATTCAACCATTTTAATGAGAATAAAAACTCTGTTTTTGCACTTCATTGTTTTCACTCAACATTAATCTTCAAAATATATCCTTTGTTTAAAACATGCAAGAAATATTAGTATCATTTCATATTACTGAAAAAATTGATTTTTTAAAAGAAAGAATCAGCAGAGCTTTTTAGTTGCCAAAAATCAGCATGTATGAGTGCGCATGTATATATATGTTTATATTTTACACTTAAACATATATTAACACATGCACATACACGGATGCATATCATATGTATTATATACAGAAAGAGAGGGGGGGAGAGCAAGGGAGAAAAATAAACAGACAGACATAAAGATAATTAAATTTAAATTGCATTTACAGTATTCAGCCATTGTAATGATTTTCACTATCATCATTTTCATGATAACCTCCCCAGCATTTTCTACAACCATCATCATCATCATCATCATCATCATAAATAGAACTCATTGCTACAAGCAAGCAACTACTTTATTAAAAATATCATCACATATCAAAAACTGTCAATATCAGTTTTTAAGCTAGTCTGGCTGGCTATGTACTTATCATGCATACTGGATGCACAAATGGAGTTAGAGGGCTGAAATTTTTTTTGGCCTCTTTGAAAATTCTCCTCCTAAATAGGTTTTTAATGTGTGTGAGTGTGTTCAATTATTAACAACGTGAATTAATGCTAAATCAACCACTTAGTTTGTGTCGAGCAGCTTTTACGCCCGTTTTTTTGAAAATTCAAACTTTTCAGTGATCACTGCCCAACAAATGGTGAGAGAAATAAGTTTTCCACTGATCACTCCTTTATCCAAATTTTTAATACCTCATGCTGCCAAAAGACATTGGTCACCTGACGGTTTTTATTGAGTGACTAATCAGACTTGTATTTATATAATATTTGATTTTATTGTTTTATCATTTATTTACCCTTTTAACCTTCACTTCTACATCATCATCATCATCATCATCATCATTGTTGCCGTTGTTGTCATGGAATGAATTCAATAGCTCACTCCTCCATTTTGCCCTGCCACAAATTATGACTGACTTCATTGCCTCCATAATGAACTGCAATTCCCCACCATAACCACCACCACCACCACCACCACCACCACTACTACTACTACTACTACTACTACTACTGCTGCTGCTGCTGCTGCCAGAATCAGGCATTTAAATCATTATTACTATTACAAAAAAATTGACCACCAGAGTCATTTCTATCATCATTATCATTATTTTACTTTTATTACACACCTATTCTACAACTACTATCACCAATGGCACTATCATCAAAGACAGCAGCAATTGCAACACCGCAAACAACTCCAGAAGACATTAACTGGTTGACCGATTTGGGCTTCATTCCAAGTTAAAACCCAGTCTGGCCACCATCATTGGATTAATTCAGGTGCTGCACACCAAAAAAATTTCATATCTGTTTTTCATAATGATTTTTTACTCAATTTCTTATCATTTTCTTCTGTTACTAAGATATTTTCTCCTTAAAACTGCTGGCATTTGGCACAAAATTATAACTGCAACCATGGCTATGCAAAAATTGCTATCACAGGTACAACAAGGATTCACTTGCAGGAAGAGTTCTGCAGTTTGAACAAAAGATTGTTCTCTAAAATCTGGCTCCTGGTTTCTGGTGCTAGGCTGACAACACTCATTTGCAAACAGCAATCAGGTTTGGTTGTTACTGAATGGAAAAGAACTAACCAGAAATGGAATATTATTTGATTTGCCACCAGTGTTTTTTTGTTTAAGGCATAAAGGATACAGATCTAGTTAGTCACTCAATAAAAATCGTTACATGAACATCTATTGGCAGCATGCTGTGCTAGGGTTGATTAATGAATAAATAACTCTTCTTACCTTTTCTTGAGCAGTGATCTCTAAAAAGAGTCTGAATTTTCAAGAAACAAGGGTGAATGCACCAGACAAAAAAATAAGGGATTAATTTAGCATAAACTTACGTAGCATATTGAACCCCCACCAAAAACCTATTTTTGAGAGTGATTTAAAAATATTTCTTAACATAATAAAACCTGAATGTTTTAATCTTTAGTGCTTTCATCAAGGTCTTAGGGTTGGACTATGATGTTGAACAATCACGCCTGTAATTCCTTCAGGGAATGCACCCAGTTCCTGCTTGTTTCACCCTGCATTTGAATCTTCCGCTTTTGGAAATAACATAAAAGAAGATTACTTTGGTGACTAAGCTATTAGACAAATGGGTTCAGTTAGAAGATCAGCATTATTCCATGCATTTTATATTGACTTACAATTTTTAAATCTTCCAAGAGAATTAACTTTATTGTAACTCAAGAAAGTTGTTATTTACACCTACCATTGATTATTGAATTCCACGTTGCTATACTGACTTATCTTTGAGCAATTGCTACCCACAAAAGAGCAATGCATTGAATACTGTTCTTTTTAATAACAGGAGTTAGTATTGATGTTACTGCTTCCTATGCCACTGACTGTATGAAGCATAAATATTCAATAACTATAGTCTCACTTTACATTCAAATGGCCAGTTTTTTTCTATATTATAATTCTGCTTGTTATCATTTCTTTTTTCCATCATTATCATGGTCGTCATGGTTGTTGTCATCATCATCATCATAATGCGTCTGTATATTCACACACTGGTGGTCATAACTGGAGAGTCTTCTCGAGTCCCCCAGCCATCCCCTCTGTTTTCCCGCAATCCATATCAATGTAGTGGTTTGCACTTCTTCACCAGATGACTGGTGGTTATCACTGAAGGCCAAGTGACAGTAAGTCTCTTCAGGTCTCCAACCTCCTCTCCATATCCCCATATATCACAGCAGCTCTGTGGTTTGTACTGTCACAGTAACCCCCCTGTTTGCTTTTCTAACACTTATTCATTTTAGCTTTTACACCATTGCTGGAGTCTGTTAGTCTCATGTTTTCAGCACCCTCTTTGGTATTCTTGCAGACTACGGCAGTGCTGTGGTCTGCATTGTCTTAGTCCTTCCTTTTATTTCAAATTCCTCCAATTTTGAAGTCAATGTCTGTGGAACAGTTCCCAGTGCACTTTTTTATTGCTGAAAATACCCTTACCTTCTCGGTCTGCACATTTTTTTAGCTCTTTCATCTTCACTCTAGGGTCTGCAGGTACAGCCACATCTATGATTTGACAGGTTTTCTTTTCCTTGTCTACAATTACCAAATCTGGTATTATCATTATTATTGTTATCATTATTCTGCTTGTTTGCATGTACAACTGTTATGCTTTCTGAATATTATTCATTCTTTTCATACCCTTCATCCCTTCAATTCTCCCACCACATCTCCCCTTACAAAGTAACGAAAAAAGTTGCTTATGCTTAAATGGGAGCAGACGGGACTAAACTTTCACTATAACTGTATCCCCCCCATCTTAATGAACAAGGACAGAAATGGAAGTATGTGTTTATGTCTGAATGGGAGCAAAATGGACCCATTTATTACTTGTCCTTCTTAAGTCTGAAGCTTGAAAATTGTTTTAGTTGTAGTAGACAACAAATATAGTGACAAACGGCAAAAGTGATCAATTCTGATCATCGATATATCAGTTTCATTTACCTTTGCATATGAATATATTACCTGGATAGTCAACACCTATGAAATGCCCATTGGTCTGGCTAGTTACAATTATTAATGAAAAGAATAATTATTGCGGTAGTATTGCAGTTCTCAGTATAAGACAAATACTAACAAAGAAATTAACTGTTAACTGTCGTATAACCAATGTCTTTTGGCAGCATGACGTGTTGTGGGGGGCAATAGGAAAAAAATGGGGAAAAGGGGTGATCAATTGATAAGTAACTTCTCTTGTTTTTTGTTGGGCTGTGATTACTAAAAAAAAGTCCAAATAAATGCTGCCAGATACAAACAAAGGAACCAATTCAGCATGACTTGCACTGTAAATTGACCTCCCCCCACACACTTAAAACCTATTTGGGGTGGGGAATTAAAAAAAACAAAACTGTTTTTTTGAGACATAACAGGGAGTGAATATTCAAATTTTCAGCCCTCTACATCAGTGTAGCCTGTGTGCATGATACATGTATGTATGTATACATAGCCAGCCAGTAAGACCAACTTCATGTTTGAAGAAACAAATGCTGACAGATTTGGTGACAGTTTAGGTTGATGGTGTCTAATAATTGCTAAAAGATGAAATAGAAAAACAGATTCTAAGAGGAACATTTGGCAGCATTTATTCAGATATGTTTGTAAACAGATTTTTTTTTTATTTTTGACATGAAAGTTGTGATCAAAATGATTGGTAACACGTGACTCATAAAATTTGTTTTCAACACAGAGAGGGTAACATTAGGATGGAAAGTCTGGTTTTTAAAGAGGTTTTTGTGGATTCTTCAAGTCTTTAGATTTCTTGATCAATTAACTGCTGGGAAACTTGCTAAATAAAAGTGCATTCTGAGTTTGATGCATCCAAGTTCATGGCAAGAGAAAAAAAGGGGAAGCCGCATTGGAACTCAGATGCAATGGCTGAGTCAGAAGTGAAGAAGCATTGATTGCATAAAGCATTATTGTTCAATAGTAGACAGACTGACACATCATGAGTTACATTAGTTTTCAGTTGGAATGTAAATATGATAAAGTACAAAGTTAATTCACATATACATGGATGTATACACACATTTATCTAGATATACAAATATAGACATATTTTATATATACATATATATATATATGCACACATACATATACTATACATACTTCTAAGTTCACACACACACATGTACATGCATACACACACACGCATTTGTACACACACATGCATATATATGAGGATGGATAAATATGTCTGCTGTCTGACATGTACTTATTAACTGATTTTTGATCAAAAATTTTTAATGTATAATCCATGTGATTAATATCAATCGCTGAATTGAGTTCATTGACAAGGAAGGAGATTATGTTGAAAAATAAATGTTTGTTGTGTGAAATAACGCTTTTTTCATCATTAGGTTTGGGACTTAATGATGTACCCTCATATATGTGGAGGGTGCAAGGGGGAGACGTGGATGGAGGGAGATAGAGAGAGGAACAGATGAGGATAGATAGACAGATAGATAAAGAACTAAAAAGAATGAAAATGATTGATAGATAGAAAGAAAGATAATGTGTTATTATTATCAATGTTAGAAACTGTAAATCAAAACTGTCACCAAATCTGTCAATATGAGTTTCTTCAGTTTTTAATTGAGTCTGGCTACCTATCTATCTATGTATGTATTGCAAGTATAGGTTGCACCTATTGAGCAAAAGGACTGGAAATCTAAACGTTAACTCCTTATAATCTCTAGAAAAAAATTTCTGTTTTTTTAAATATTCGCACCCAAAATAGGGTTTTGATTGGGGGGGGGGTTCAATTTGCAATATAATACAATATAAGTTTATGGTAAATTGGTGCGTTAGTTTGTGTCTGCATTTATGTTTGTTTTTCGAAAACCTAGACTTTTTTTAGTGATCACTCTCCAACAAAAGGTGAGAGAAGTAATTTATTCATTGGTCAACCTTTTTCCAATTTTCTATAGATCACTCCACAACATGGCATGCTGCCAAAAGACATTGGTCATGTGATAGTTTCTATTGAGTAACTAATAAGACTTTTTTTAAAAAACTCAATGATCAGAAGTCATCCTGGCCTAAAGAGTTGGCAACCTCAAGAAGCAATTTTTACCACATATCCCTGTATCAATATATTTCTTTTAAAGCTACAGCAATAAAGTTGAAACCTTGCCCAAGTGTCTTTTGGGATTTCAGTCTATCAATGATATTTCATTGTTGAACTCAATCTATGAAACATCCACACTGCTATTAAAGTTGAAATGTATTGGTGACTGAGTAAGCATAAGGATAAGAACAAGACTTGTATTTTTCTTTGGTCATCATCCAAAGAAATGAATATTGATTTCAATTTGTTAGTCCACTTCAATCCCAGTGGCCATAATCAATGTGACTAGGTGAGGGTCATGTGTAAGTGAATTGATCAGGGTTTAACTACAAGGATTTTGTGGATAGGATAAGAACAGAGTGTGTTATATTCATTCAAGGAGGTTGGCTAAAAGTCAAGGAATGAAAATGTACTTAATTTATGAATAATTACTGTTCCATTTGATAAAGCATCCTTTGAGTTCTCTAGAAACACATTCTTGGCAATTTCGGCAATAATCCACATCTGAGAATGGCTAAAAGTGGCTTGCTTTATCAAAAAATGGTTTTAAAAAACTCATACAAAAGCTCCAAAAATTATAAATATACAATGTACTTATCAGATATTAATGTACAAAAAAGATTATTTTTGATTTAAACGTATTGTTTCTTTCATTTCCTCTTGGAAGGGATGGCAAACAGTGCACCTCCCCCTCCTCAAGTCGTCTCATGTTGGGTTAGGATTAGAACTTCATAGTCAGTAAAGGATCCAGTATGATTGTTTTATATAAACCCAACTTAATATACCCATATAAAAGATGGAATAGGGTTTCTGCTAAGATATATTCTACTATATTTTTTTGCCTCCAACCCTCGCAATATATCCTTTTCCCACCCACCTTGAAAAGTGTCAGTTGATCCCAATGGTTTCTTTATATTTATATAGAAGTATCAATTTTAATTATACTTATCTATACATTTTTCATATATACTCACATAGAGAAAATAAGTTTTCTTTGTATTTATTACGCGCTTATGTGAGTTACTTTAAGGTCCATACTTGCCCCTTAATATTAACGATCTTTTTAGAATAGCAGTTCCCAGTCTCTTTCCCTTCTTCCTTCTCATTTATTCTCTCCTCGATGGCATCTTTGTCCAACACTATGACAATAGCCGGTATATACGTAATCTAAATCCTCGGCAATATCTCTAAGCCATTCTTTGCACAATTAACCAATGAATAACAGATCAGATTTGTTGTATTTTGCATGATATCTAAATAAGTTGCATTGGGAACACAAAGCAAATCATCTGTTGAAGTTCTTTGGGGCTAATTTCTTATTTCACAATCCAAAATACCTTTTTGGACCTGCTATCATAGACTATTTTTATGTATATGGCATGAAGAGGATGCTGTTATTGTTTAGTTGACCATCAGTGGATATTGGGACATATCTCTCCAACAGAATGGGTTCTTCTGAATGGGTTTTGGGAACTAAGTATATAGTAAGGCTGGGTTTAGGGAATTAGTTATATATATATTAATAACTGCATTAGTAGACATTGAGCATTCAAAAAACCTGGAAATTGAGAAGTAGGTGTATTCTGTACCCCACATATGATATCCCCTGTACACCACTGGTTCAAACTGGTCCCCAAACCATAACTGAAACAAAAAAACCAGCAAGGTTGATATAAAGCTACAAGCAGTTCAAACAAAATTCTTGGCTTGGCTATCTCTAAACCAATGCTTGCCTGCTGTTCAAAAATCAAACAAATAAAGAATTATCTGGAAAGATGTCACTGTGCCAAAACTATGAAGTTTGTCTGCCCACCATTACAATTGATCATTGTTTTCTGTTGAATGTTCACTGGCTAAACAGCTTTCTCTTGGATGCTTTGCCATAATAAACCTTGTGATTTAGATATGGTACCAGCATTCTTGGGTTTATTTGAATACACCCCACTTCATCAGCTGTTTTGCAATGGGATTTTTCATTTTCCTATCTCATTGAACTAATACATCTCTTTGATGGCCTAGACTAATCTCCATTCCTTCATTAATGAACTGTGTAATCACACATTTGACAGTTCAAAATGGAATTCCCAATTTTAATGCTATTTGATCTACTGATTGTCCAACAATATGCTCTCTCTTTTGAAATCTGAAAAATTGCATGTTCGTAGAGTATGAAGCATTGTGAGTTGATTGTACAGTTATTTCTCTTGCATTTTTGATTCTTTGTCAATGGATATATCTTCCTTTAATGTCAGATATTAGTAATGAGCTCTATTTATGTTATATCTATCTATCTATCTATCTATCTATCAGAAACCATCAACCAAAACTGTCAACATTGGTTTCTTCAGTTCTTAAGTTGGTCTAGCTGGATGGCTATGAGCCACTCATACAGACTGCACCAATGATGCTAGAGGGCTGAAAAATTAATCATTAACCCCTTATGTTTAGAAAACTCTTTTTTTGTTTTTTGAAAAATTTTCCCATTGGAGGTTTTTGGTGGGAGGTTGGGGTCAATTTGCAAAGTAAGTCCATGCTAAATTGGTTCCTTACTTTATGTCTAGCAGCATTTATGTTTGTCATTTGGAAATTCAGACTTTTTTCTAATAGTGAGAAGTATCTTATTCACTGATTATCCCGCTGTCCAATTTTCCAACTGATCACTCCCAATACAACATGCTGTCAATATATATATATATATATATATATATATATATATATATATATATACACATATACATATATATTCATATACATATATATATATATATATATATATATATATATATATATATATACACACACACACACACACACACACATATATATATATATATATATATATATATATATATATATATATATATATATATATATATATATATATATATATATATATATATATGTGTGTGTGTGTGTGTGTATGAAATATCTTTAAAATCTTAAAATCCCATCTATAAACAAATGAATCAACATCTAAGATGGTCAGGTATACTTTTGAAGGGATCTGTATGTATTTGTATGTATACGCAGAGAGGGAGGAGAAAATAAGAAGTAGATGGTAAGTAGTCACCCTGGGTCAGGTAGGACTGACCTAGGAGGCTGCATCAACAGCACTGAGATAGCCATAAAGAATAGGATAGGAAATAAAAAGGAACCATTATCCTGAATGTAAAGATGGTGTGTCAGCCAAGCATTCCTCGACTTTCTACAAGGGGTAGAAGCCAAAGCTTAGTAAACACGTTTATTCTCTACTCAAAGAAATTCAGTTTAAAATCTTCCATCTAACAAAAATCTTTTTGTTATAACAAACTTTTCACTTTTAAGTTTAATATATTTAGCATTTTAGTTTGCTTGTAAATAAGTAAATATCTATGTATGTGTGTGTATGTGTGTATGTATGTGTGTTTGTGTGTCTGTGTGTGTTTTGAGTTTGAGTTATATATATGTTAGTATGGGAGAAACCAAATTTAGTTTTATTTCATTTGCTATTCTCTGACCATTGTGGTTGTTTATTTATTCATGACAATTATACAAAATGTCTGGCTAGTCATTCAATAGAGACTATCACATTTTGGAAGCGTCCTTGTTGGGGGTGATCAGTTAAAAGATTGGAATAAGAGGTAATTATTGAAGTTACTTCTCTCACTTTTTGTTGGGTAATGATCATTAAAAAAGTCTGAAATTTCAAGAAAAAAGCACAAATTTTGCTAGACCAAAACCAAGCGACAAATTGAGCATAAACTTACAATGCAAATTGAACCCCTACTAAAAACCTATAGGAGAAATTTTCAAAAAATGAAAACTTTTTTTCAAGCCTGAAGAAGGAGTGAATGTTCAAGTTCTCAGCCCTGTCCCCAACTATGTTGGTGTTGCTTATATATGCAACACATACATATAATAGATAGCCAGCCAGCCAGCCTGCCGGCCAGCCAGCCTGCCAGCCAGCCAGCCAGCCAGACCAACTTGAAAACTGAAGATTATGTTGATGTTGATAGATTTGGTTGATGGTTTCTAATTGATTAGGTATGATAAAGTGAAATATCACATCTCTTAAGAGATAACCTCCAATTTAGTATGATGGCTGTTAATGAAGTCCCAGTTTCATTTGCAAATGTCAGCTTAGTGATCCTTGCCAGTCTCAAGTCTGGTCGAGACAAATACCTACAAGTTCTTTATGACGAACCCCTTGGTAGGATATTAGCCCACTGAAAGGATACCACCACCGTAATCACACAGATTAGAGTGTTCTCAATTAGATGCTGAGTAAAGAAGGAAGTTTGTTCTGATGAAGACTTTTCCATACTATTTACTCATACCGGGAATTGAACCAGGAAGGCAGATGTGCTAACCATTATAGTATCCGAGCAGACAAATGTTTCATAAAAGTCCAAATATTTTTGAAATTCAAAAAGGAGTAACCAACTTCTTTACCTATTCCAGTCATGACCATAACATTGTAGTAGGATTAGTCATTTAGATAAACAAGGGACAGTTTGGTGGTTTGACTGAAGATGGAAATTGCAAATGATTGTTTATGTTGACTTGTCACAGACACTTCTCTGGAAGTTCTTTGATTATGCTATCAATATATTGGAAAATTCTGCTAGTACAAAGTTGTAGGTCTATGGTCTTGGATTAAAGCACACACACACTTTTATTGAGAAACAAGAACTATAGTTTCAATGATGCATCCACCATCTGTGGTAGTAGTAGGTGGAAGAAGAGTAATCAGTTTTTCTTTGAATCAATTGAGTCTCATACTAGTAAAATATTGCAAAATGTTCTGCTATTATTGGTTCCAATAAAAAACGTAATTGGCCATTTTTGGCTTTTTCAAAGTACAAAAATTCTATTATGACAGCAGCTAATAAGAAAATTGATTGGAATAATTTTCTTTTAATGATGTTTTACACTTTAATGATGCTACATCTCTTAATGACAACACACCTCTTCCTTCCTTCCTATTTCTGCTGTTTAACATAACTGGGACCAAAAAACAAACTGGCAGATTGACTGACCGATCGAAAAGCATCTAATAGAAATGTGTAGACACGTTTAAAAACTCATTTTTTTAATTGAATTTAAATTAAAGAATTCTCTTGTAAGATATGAATTCTTGCTAGCTTTCTTTTTCATTTTAAAAAATTTTTCATCTCATTTTCTCATTCGATTTTTCTCATTTTGAACCTACGAAACAATAATGATTAAAAAAGAGAAAATGATTTTGATGATTAAGATGTATATCTGAAATTTTAAATAATAAAAAGATTGAAAACATGGATAGAAACACCCAGATATGAAGAGCAACACCTTAGCCACAAACTTGTGTTATTATCAGTGCAAGTGCTGCACTAACAGTGCACATTTGTGAACATATTTTTCTGTCGTCAAATCTGAGAATATAGTTGTCATTTTGAATACAACTGAGCACGGGCATCCACTTTTCTTGATGGGGGTGGTAGCTAAAAGCATATATTCTTGTGGGAAGGGCATATATCTCCAGATTGGGAATCAAAAGGATATATTCAGAATATATCTTAATGGTAAGTCTGTTACACAGTAGGCTTTGCATCTACCATTTGAAGTGTAACCAAATATGACTCACTCTATGATCCAGATGTCAAATGGTGCACTCTACCATAGACAGAAATGCATGACCTAAACCCGGGATGACACACAGTCTCTTTAGACGAAAACATTAAATTGGAGCTCAATAAAACAATCATACTGCACCAATATTGTCCATTGACTACCAGGTTCCAAATTTGAAACGTCTTGCCCACGGTGAGGAGGCCTGATTGGGATGGGGGGGGGTGTCATCTGCCCTGTTTGCCCACTCACCCTCCACTGTGGATGCTCCAGTGACTGAGATTATTTACAGTTCTCCCAAGAACAGGAAAAGTTTTTGCCTGTAGAATTTTTATTCATACTCACTCATTCAAGCACAGGCCTAGATCAATATTGCTTATCTATGATGAACATTTAAAATCATGGTTTTCTATCTGTTTTAGCGTTAAATCTTACAAGTGTCTCTCAGCATCCAAAAAATAATTTTGGGAATGACGATAAAAAAAATTGTTTTTTTGTTTTCTCTCTCCCCACCGCAACTGATTCAATATTCCCTCCACTTTCTTCCGTTACCCCTCCACCTCCATTTCCTTTTCCACTTCTCACTTTTTCTCCCTCCCCTCTATTCCTTTCACTTCCTTCCCTTGTTCTCCCCTCTCCCCTTTGCACCAATTTCAGTTAAGTGTGTATTGATTCTTATCCCCAGGAAACACACAGTAAAGCAAGAAAACAGTCAACATGTTTCCTGATATTGAGTTGATTCTTTTTTTAGAATGAAGTTATACTAAACAGTCCTTTTGCCTTGCTACGTCAGTGAAAATTACATAACTATGAGGGAAATGAAATTAAAAGGTTAAAAATGGAATTGAAATAACAGGTCTGGTTAGTCAATCAATAAAAACCATCATGTAACCAACGTCGTTTGGTAGCTTGCCGTGTCAGGGGTAATCAATTAAAAAGTTGAATTTTCTCAAAACAAGCACGAATGCTGCCAGATCTAAACTAAAGGATCAGTTTAGCATAAATTTACACTGCAAATTTGGAGTGGAATTTTAACAAAAAAATGTTTTCTTGTAATAAGGAGTAAATGTTGAAATTTTCTGCCCTCTAGCTCCATTTGTGTGGCCTGTACACATGATGCATACATGACCAGCCGGCTAGACTGACTTGAAAACTGAAGAAACCTATGCTGACAGTTTTGGTTGACGGTTTCTAACAGTAATTTTGGCTCACTACTTCTTGAAATAATATAGCTTTGGGCAAAATGAAATTAAAAAGATGTTAATGGAGTTAAAAAAAGGAAACTACACACCAAGGTGATTTTATTGGGCGACTGTAAACATACATTTTCAGTAGCCCAGTGGAATCACGTTTGTTTTATATGCTTTGATTTTTTGGCAACTTAGTAAACTAGCGTAAGAGCCTCAAGAAATTCAATTGTCCACTCATAATTCTGTCAAGATTAAAAGAGGTTCCAGACCATCTATTACAGGAAAATTGGTGCTATATCTGTATTACAAGGTTTCAGGTTTGAATGGATAGTGTAATAATCAGCATGTCTGACTCACGTGCAGAAGATCCCTGGTTTGATTTCTGGTATAAGGAAAGTGTTTGAAAAACTCTTCCCTATTTACTCAGCAGCATACTGAATACACTCTAAGTTATGTGATTATGATGGAGGTATTCCTTTGGTGGGCTTACATCCTGTCTAGGGGGATGGTCATAAAAAATTTGTAAGAATAAAGTCATGGTCACGACCAGACTTGAGACTTGCAAAGATCACTAACCTGACACATTCAACAGAAACTGGGATTTTGTCACTGGCTATTAATACTCCTTTGGGAGTTGTCCCTTTAGAGCTGGATGCTTTACTTTTTTTATGGTCATCTTTAATCATTTATGAGCATCAGTATGTGTAAAAAAAAGGAAGGGGAGATTTTTAGTGTCTATTACTTTGGATAAGTGGCGGTACTAGTGTATATACCTGTTATATAAAGATCAATAAGCATGCTCATTTCAGCCATAACAAAGCATATATATTTGTTCTGTCTTTTTCACAATATTTTAGCAATTTCTAATCTTTAATATAATTTTTGAGCACTCAGTCTGTCTGTGACAATAAACAGAAAAAAAGGTATGGGCTATTTGCGAACACATGAACACAAAATGCTGTCCTGCCCTGCGTGTGTACATGTGTTTGTTCACTGGTTGCCGATAAGATAACTATAACAGCTAATGCTGCTGCTACTTTTGCTGATGTGCTTATTTAATTTTAAACTCAAAATGGGTACAAAAATTTCAGTTCACCACACCTCGCATTAACCTTTCAAATTACTGAGTGAACATAGTGACACAGACCACAGTTTTAGGTATAACTTTAACAACCCAATAAGCAATTACTGGTGGGTATAATTCATAGACAATAAGATAGGTTTAACCTTATATGAACTGATGAAGTGTTGAGCATTTGATAAGTTTTATTGAAAGCAAGTAGGCAATTCCAGTTGGTAATAAAGAAGAGATGTTTAGTTATTTCAGCTGATTCAAGCAGCCATGATAGCCAGATGAAAATCATGGTCTGATAAGCAGTATTGAGATGCATAAATGCTCAAAAGTAATATATATTTTTCATTAGATATTCAGGTATATTTATCGATGTTTATTATACCCATTGTTAGCAAAATATTCCCCTCCCTGTGACTGTAAGAGTACATACCTTACAATTATCATGATTAATTTCTGACTGGTTTTTCTTTCAAATTATTTCTGTTGCTTTTTATCAAAATTTCTGTATTGTCATTCTATGATCGTTGAGTCAGTAGAGCGATTGGAAATAAAGAATCAGGCTCCAGCAAGATTTGAACTCACATCCCTTATCCTTATGAGGGATGTGAGTTCAAATCTTGCTTCTTTCCGTTGACACTGGTTACTTAACAACCTTGGGATGCTGATCTAGGAGTTGCAATAAAAAGCAACAGAATTAAGTTGAAAATAAATACTGGTCAAAATTATCATAGATTACAATGCTTCATATAAGAAATTCAAACACTATAATAACTTATGATTTTTGCTAAGCATCATGTGTATATTGTTTACAATATGATTTATAAATAATATTGTATCATTCTCATAGGAACTGATTGTAAATAGTTAAATTTACTTGCTAGAAATCATCAACCAAAACTCTCATAAAGACTATCAACATATGTTTATTCAGTTTTTATGTACAGGCCACACCAATGGAGCTAGAGGGCTGAAAATTTAAACATTCACTCATTATGTCAAGAACCATTTTTTGAAATTTTATAAAATTCTTTCTAAGTAGGATTTTTGTAGAGGGTTCAATTAGCAGAGTGAGATTTTGTTAAATTAGTCCCTTAGTTTGTGTCAGGCAGTGTTCACTCTTGTTTTTTTAAAAATTTAGACTTTTTTTAGTGATCACTGCCCAACAAATGGTAAGAGAAGTAACTTATTCATTGATCAACCTTTTTTTGATTTTTCAGTTGATCACCCCCAACATGGCATGCTTTTGTTTCTTACAAATAGACGTCAATTTGTCTTATGATTGTATACATATGCTAAATACAAGCAAATGATAATTGTGTTAATATTTATAATATTTCATCTGAATAACAGAATTTCACGATAAAGCTACAAATGGAGTGATATCATCCTATTAGAAACCATTTACCAAAACTGTCATTCCAACTGTCAACATAGATTTCCTTCAGTTTTCAAGTTGGTCTTGTTGGCTATGCATGTTTATATATCATGTATACAGACCACACCAATGGAACTACAGGACTGAAAATTTAAGCATTTACTCCTCATTATATCTAAAGTAAATGTCTTTTTGTTCTTTCAAAATTTTCCCCGAGAAGAGTTTTCAGGGGGGGGGGGCAATTTACAATGTGACTTTATTCTAAATTTGTCCCTCATTCAATCCCAACATGGCATGCTGCAAAAAGATGTTGGTCATATAACGGTTTCTATTGAGTGACAACCTGATCTGTTTTTATTTATATATTTTCAATTCATTTAAAACTTAAAATATTGTAATCAGTTGTGTATTTGTATGTTTATGTGAGATGTATAGTAGTAACCATTGTTTCTGTGATAAAACACATAGTAACTTTTGACAATAGATTCCATTCTGTTCTCTGGAGTAATTTCATTTGATGCACAAATCTTAGAGATTTAGTTACTTGATGACAAGAACATTAACAGAGCAAATGTATTGTGGATGTATGGATGAGAAAAGAAGACATCTTATCTATTTTATATGAGATACTTGGATAACATGTCTGACTTTCATCCCCTAATAAAAAATGCTGGGCTGGAGTTGGGGAATAGCTCACCTGTTGGGAATAGTATACATTCAATATGTTGTACACTGAGGAGTTCTACCACATCTTTGCTGACGCACATACGAGATGTTTATGGGTGACCTCGTACCTGCATGCCATAATGTTTTATGCAATCATCTAAATTTATTCACTTGCACAGATATACAGTGGCACACACACACAGAGACTCATACTGATGCTTATTGTGATGCCCTTGGGAGGGGCCTTTCAGATAACAATAACTGCTGGCAGGTAGCTGGGGAAGGGTTAGGGATTCTATTTTCAATCACCCCTCTCCCCCTTGGCCCCCAATGGAGGGTAGCCCCCTAAAGCTTTATGAAAAGTAGTTCATCTACTAGATTTCTACTGACATTATACAATGAATGTGAATCTTAGGTATAGAACCACTGCACTGAATGCTGAATTGGGCAGGAGAGCTCAAAAAACCAAGCTCCTTGGGCCCCCGAATCTCCAGTTATGCCCAAGAATAATAAAATTAAGCAAGGGATATAGTCACTGGAACAATTTACTTTCATTATTATAATTTGATTGTTGTGTTATTGAATTCATTGTTATGAACTTAACATTATAAAAAATTGATATGAAATTTATTAGCCTTGAATTGTCATTTATTTGACTTATTAGAACATTAAAAATCATTTATTCAGAAAACTTATCTCGTGTTAAGTGTACACTGTTCATATCTAGTTGTTAATTAATGAATTACTCACATGCATAATGCTTTTGAAATACTGCTGATGTATGTTGCATGCTATGAAAAAGTATTTTTAGAGCTTCGTGCATCTGGGTATTGGTTAGAAGACCTCCAGGAATTCTTTTAGAAACAATCAACCAAAACTGTCATCATAGGTTTCTTGATTTCCCAAGTGTGTCTGGCTGACTAGCTATCTATATACGTATCATGCATACAGAATGTACCAATGGAATTACAGAGCTTAAAATCCAAACATTTACTCTTCATTATGTCTAGAATAAATGGTTTATTTGTTTTTTTTTAAATTCCTCACCAAAATGAGTTTATAGTAGGGGGTTTGATTTATAATGTAAGTGCATGCTAAATTGGTTTGTATCCAGGGGGGTTCATACATGTTTTGTGGAAATTCAGACAATTTTACGACAAAAGGTTAGAGGAGAAATTCATTCATTGATTTCTTTTGTCAATTTTTTAATTGATCATCCTCAACACAGCCTGCTGCCATAAGACATTGGTCATATGAGGGTTTCTTTTGAGTGACTGACCAGACCTGTTTCTAGATTTAGTTCATTCTCTTTCTCTAATTTTGAGTCTATATTGGTAACAGTTTGATGTATTTCATACCATGTCATTCCACCATTGTCGAGAATAAAGTTTTGTCAGCGTTATAAACTTTCTCAGGGGAATATCAAACAATAATCTTTCAGTGATCCTTTCCTCACTATGAAAATGTTTATTTTAGCACTTTTTCCTTCGCCATGAATGTGTTTGTACGCAATGTACTCTTGCTTTTTCCACCTTAATGGATTATTTCCATTCTATGTTCTATACTATCCAAGAAGCAAGACTATGTCAAGTTGACTGACATTGAAAAAGTTTGTAATAAGATATGGGATAATGCCTTTCACAAGGGCATTAGCAGAAAATAACATCAGCAATTGGCTGTCAGAAATTTAGAATTATTTTGTCATTCTTATTTTTAGATGCACTGCTTATCAAACAATTCCAGTCTTTCTGTAATGTGTTTATCCTTCATAGTCGAAGATGGCCATAGTAATTCTGAGTGATGTACTTGAACAGTAGGGTCTGATGTCATTGACTCGCGTTTAACTTGATAAAAGTGAGGAAGAGTTATGCAATGTTGTCAGCCTCACTGTCTGCCTGGGTCCAGAGGGAAGACATAGTCAAGACAGCATTGCTGATTGTCAACTCTCTTCCCATTAAACCATCTGTTTTTTTCTCCATGCAGTTTGCCAAATCTAGTTAGGGGTTGAACTTTTCCGGTTTCCAATCAGATTCGTCATTCTCCCTGACTGGTTGCCAACCAAGACTAATGAGCCAAGTCTGCCCTGCTATTCACCCTCAGCTGGTGGTGGTGGTGGTAGGGGTGAAATGGATACATGCCTTTCTCAAGGGCATTAGTTTGAAGTGAATGCAAACTGTCACAGCCAGAGTTTGAACTCAGTTCACAGATTTCATTTTTCATTCTGGTAACTGTTAGGCATCCATATTTTCATAATGCTAATGGTGGTGGCACCAGCATTTTATACCAGCCCGGGCTATGTTCAGAGAGAAAATTATGGAAATAAGCAAAGTTTTTTTTTGTTTTTTGTAATAATGTAACAATAAGATTAAATAAGGCTGCTGGGAGCCCGGGCAATGTCCAGGCTTGCCCTGATTTGGCACCGCCAGAGAATGCACAGTGCAAAAGAAGAGGAGAGAAGCATAAGCCCCTTAGTGGAGGAAATGACAATGGATACTTCTGAATTTAGGTGAGATAACAGGATGGAAGATGGTAAAATTCAATGTATTTCTTAGGCTGAGTATTTTGATGGGTTTTGGTTGCATCTCTTGAAGAGGTGAAAATTCTAACAGGAATGATATTTCAAAGTAGAAAAAACAAAACGTGTACTCTTAGAACGGACAAATGAGGGGAATTCACATCATCTGAGATAAATCTGTCTGGCAGGATAATGCCAGTAAATGAGATGAATTTACAGGATTCGTAAATGGATCCAGAAAAATGTAAGAGATTTGAGAGAAGGAGAAAGAGGGAGAAAAAGAAAGGGGAAAAGTAGGAGGAAGAGAGAAAGGCAGGAAGGCAAGGGAAAAGAGAGAAAACCAAAAAAAAGTAATAGAGAATGTAAGAATAGGGTGACGAAAGAAGCAGAAGAGAAAAAAAAGCAAAACATAACAATGAGAGGATGAAAGGAGAAAATAGATTTATTATTAACACCTGTGTCAAGAAAATTATGCTTTTCCTTTAAGATCTGTCAATCTTTGTGAATACTACGGTTATGTCTCCAAAAGTATTAATCAGACTTTCATGAAATTAAAAGTTTGGATCAATATGTCTGTTGCATCATCATCAGCCTTTTAGCATCCATTGTTAGACATAGATCTTTCCCAAGATCCACCAGACCCTTCTATCGTGGGCGTCAAAGAGCAAGTATTTTCTGAACTTATCTATTTCATCATGCCATCTCATATTTTCTTGGCTCTGATTCTGCATTTGATCTCTGAAAATCCACATTGTGAGTTGGATTGCCCAGCAGTTGTCTACCATTCTCACAATTCGACCTGCCCATTGCCAGTTTTCTAATGGATTCTATGATATTTCAGACTCCTGTCTTTCCTCTAATATGCTCTGCTGTCTTGTAATCTCTCCATGTGAGGTTGAGCATGATTCTCTCTTGTACACGTTGCATAGTTCTCAGTTTAAAGGTCAGTCTTTTGGTTAGGTTCCATGTTTAAGCTGACTACCGGGAGGATGCATTGGTTGTATACCCTTCTTTTTTGTACTAACAGAATTTTCTTTTCTTGAAAGTTGAGCTTGCTCTGCCAAAAGTTTGTCAACTTTGTGTGATTCTTTGCTTGATTTCTTTTGAGGAACATAACACATAGTTATCAGCTGAATTTTGATCTGAAATTTCTAATCTATGCCATTCCCACATTTAATGATATTTAAGCCCCCTCTTTTTTCCAAAAAATAGATCAAAGGATAAATGTTACTTTCATTGTCCAGCCCCATATTGGCAAAAATTTGTGGAAGAGTTTAAAAAAACTGGGTGAAAAATGAGAGTAATTCAGGGAAATTTGTTTTTTTCTTAATACTCTGTGCTGAAATAAGGCTGGGGTCTTATTTATCAATGAATGTAGTAATATTCACCACTGATATAAGTGCATTTACAAGGAAGGAGATTGTGATAAAAAATAAATATATGCTGTGTAAGATAAATACTTTTTCCATCATCAGGCTGAAGATTTATTGATGCACTTGCATAAATTGATGAAAACTTTGGGTATTCCTTGATTTGAATACAAACTGCAGGAACTAAAGACAAGTTTTCTTATGATATTCTAAGTATATTAAAAAAGGTCTGATTAGTCCTTCAATAGAAACTGTCCTATGACGAATATCTTTTGGCAGCATGCTGTGTTGGGAGTGATCAATTAAAAAAATTGGAAAAAGAGGTGATCAATGAATAATTTACTTCTCTTGGCTTTTCTTGGGCAATGCTCACTAAAAAAAAGTCTGAGTTTTCAAAATAACAAGCACGAAAACTGCTTGATGCAAACCAAGGGACCAATTCAACATAAGCTTACATCGTAATTTGACTTCCTCCCAACTGGGGTATTTAGAAAAACAACAAAAAAAAACAACTTTTTTCTTGACATTATAAGTTGCAAATTTTGACAACAATTTTTGTTGATGGTTTCTAATAATAATAAAAAAGAAAAAAATACCTTTGGGAAGAATGGCTTGCCTGTGCAGCAACAATTTAAGATTGCATAATTTTTGACAGAATGAAAAAAAGAAATCAGCAAACTTTACTAATCAGAAAACAAGCCATAAGCCCACAAAGAGACAAATAACAAACCAATGAAGAATGCGTATCACTTTGGTGTGAAGGAAGAAGATGAAAGATGCCAAGAAACTTGAAAAGTATTTCTGTTGGAAGGGTGTGTCAGGCATTCAAGGCCAACTTGTATATTTTTTATGGGAAATGCGGCCAATAGTTGATTCATTCAGTTCTTGTGACATGGGAGAAGGAGAGTGTTAAACTTTTTGCATCAGTTAAACACAGAAAACAAATAAACAAATTAATGAAATCAAGAAGGCTTACTTTGTTAGTTTGTTGTTTGTCCAGTGCTAGCCAACAAATATATTTAGTTTTTGGGAAACAAAAAACAATTTTTTGTTTAAAACTGCAGGGAAGGGAGATTTTCAAATTAGATTAGGTTTTCCAACTGAATAGATCCTGAGGATATTTTTAATGATTTGATGACAGATTTGGTTGCTTATCAAGTAGCATTCATTAGATATCTTGGCCTTTTAGAATTTGGGTTCTCCTTGAGCAATCATTTGATATTGTAAGTTTTATTTGATTGCAGTTTTTTTTCTAATGGTTTGATTTATTTTTCTGTTAAAAACTAGAAGTAAAAAATACATTGATTGGTTGAAACTACTATTTTTTCATTTAGAACATGATTCTGTTATAACATGAGAATTAAGTATGATGGAAAATAAATAAAGACAGATAAGTTGTAATCTCTTGTATAATACGGGTACTTGATTTGGCACTATAGTTTGGCAGCCCAACATGTTTTTCTGCTTCGATGTTCTAAATTTGTGTGTATATGTATTTATGTATTTCTCTGTCATTAAATGCGCTTAATTTTTGTATGATAAAAATTTTTTCTGTGTACATCCTAGTATTTCCTCCTTATTTTCATCAAGATTTGAGAACAAAATTTTTCAAGTTATACATGAAGAATTAGGGTTATTATACTTGTTTGTGGGGAGGCTTAGTGGATGATAAGTTGTTCAGGTGGTAAAAAAAATGGATCTCTCTCTAGAGAAATTATCAAATAGATTATAAAGTAAGTTTGTGTTTATAGTGCATCAATAAGAGTAGAATAGCAGGTTCATTCCCAAGTATGAACAGTGGAATTAATTGATTGGTCTTGCATAATGCAACTATAAGACTTCCTCGCAAGTTAATGTCAAGAATGTCATTTCATCTCTAGATGATTATCAGATATGAATACAAAGTCTGATAAAGATCACACAAGATGATTTGGAGGGAGAAAGAGAGGTCTAAGGAAAATGTTCAATACCAAACTGCAACCACTTTCTGTTCGAAAAGAACACAGCCGATTATTCTAGTTGGAACTCAAAAACAGACATGAACTCCTCACAAAACCAGAAAAGAACATCAAAATGCTTAGCAATAATATAGCAACCTCCCTAATTGAAGTTGCCAGTATGTTTAAGCCAAAGAGCTCAAAAAAACATAAGTAAACTCTCAGAAGAAACTAAAAATCTCATTAGAGAATGCAGGAACCCTAAGCCACCACCACCAACAACAATAGAAAAGATAGAGGCAACAGAGCTGAGCAAGACCAATCAAAAGAAATGAAGAGAAGGCAAGAGAAGATACACAACAGCAGTCATTGATAACATTACCATACCCCTACTCAAAAAACCTAGAAAGGTCATCACTAGGAAACTAGCCATTCTATTCAACTAATGCCTCAAACAAAGTAAAGTCTCAGAAGAATGGAACACTGCAATTATGAAGCTGTGAAACCTGAAAGGCCTCAACAACTATGAGCCTGCTCAACTGCATCTACAAACTCTTCATCAGAGTGATCACCAACCAAATCACTGAAACGCTATATCATTTACTGAACCAACTAAAAGAGAAAGCAGCAGAATATAGAATGCCATTAGTTTGACTTTAAAAAGACCTCTAATTCAGTGGAAATTCCTAAATTCATTGATGCAATAATAAAACTAGGTGTGGACCCCGTATATGTCAGAGTACTGCAACATATCTACAGACACAGCAGCTCCTTCATCAGGCTACGAGCCCATTTAACTCGAAAAAGGAGTGAGATAAAGTGATACCAGCTCACCCAAACTCTTCACAGCATACCCTGAGATGATCTTCTGAAACCAAGTATGGGAACACAAAGAAATTAAGAAAGATGGTGAATACTGTAATCTCAGATTTGCTGACAACATCATCTTCTTTGCTAAGAACGTTTGCGATCTCCAAATAATGTTAGACAAAATAAACAAAGTAAGAGAGAAAATTGGCCTTCACATAAAGTTCAGCAAAACAAATGTCATGTACACCAAACATGTTATGGACAAGGACACAACTATCAAAATCAAAAATGCATAGCTGAAGAAAGGAGATTACTAAATCTAACTAGGACCGTAAGTCTCGATTAAGTTCTCAAAAGGAGAAGAAATAAAGAGAAGAATCACACTAGATTGGCAAGCTTTCGTTAGAGCAAGCTCGACTTTCAAGAACAAGAAAATCCCATTAATCCTAAAAAGAAGGGTATACATTCAATGTATCCAACTGATAGACATTTATGGAGCTGAAACATGGAACATAACCAGAAGATTGACCATCAAACTGAGAACAATGCAACCTGCACTTGAGAGAATCATGTTCAATCTCACATGAAGAGATTATAAGACAGCACAGTATATCTAAGAAAAGACAGGAGTCCGCGGTATCATTGAAAGCTTAAATGGCAATGGGCTGGCCATGTAAGAATGGCAGACAACGACTAGACATCATATCTCACAACATGGATCCCCAGAGATTATATGCAAAATTGTAGTCAACTGGAAGTAAGATTGCATGAAGAGCTAGATAAATTCAGAAAGTACTAGCTCCACAATGTCCATGATTGAGAGGTTTGGTGAATATTGGTAGAGGTCTATATTCAATAATGGATGCCAAAAGGCTGATGATGATGATGATGATGATGAATTCTGACAAGGAGGAGTCATCAACTTTCAGTGAAAGACTTATGGTAAATATCAGATATCTAAAAATTGCAAAATTTCTTGGTAGCTACATACATTCTCAGTGTAGTAAAAACAGGTTGTGCCATGGCCAGAGATTTTCTGTCATAGTAGTAGTAGTCAGAAAGAACTCTCCGTTCTTATGGTCAATAGTAGCCCTTGCCTTTTTTGAATGTGGAATGGAGGGAGAAAGAGAGGTCTAACAAGGTACAAGGTTTCCTTATTTCAAATCAACTGATTTCTTCAGCTTGCACAAAAATGCAGGTAAAAAAGGATTTTAGCATGATTGCTTACTGATCACTTCATATATGTGTTCATTAAGGTTGGTTAAAAATTTTACTTCAACAATGGCATAGCCTAGGATGTTGGCAAATGATATGGAATAGGATGTTACAAATTATTAGCGAAACTAAAAACATTATCCACTTTGCCACCCACAGGATGCTACTTATGCATTTCTGTGTATTAATGAAGTATAGTATTTTGACAAAATCTGTTTAAATAAGGATAATTTACATGATCTTTTTCCCACAAAAATACATTTTTTAATCATTTCTAGCCCCTACATTTAATTTACTATCGAATAATTATTTCATTTTATTCAAAAGTATGTTGTAGCTCCGAATAACTTTAATTTATGTGTAATTTTTCTTACCAACCAGACTAATTTGTGCTTAACTACTAAAAATAGACCTACTTTTGATAAAAAGTGGTGACCCATCGCGTCATTTGGACGTAATTATGAATGTACTATGTGACATTATTTTGACTAAACTTGGTAATATCTGACCAATCAGAAAAGTAAAAATTGAGTATTTTTCTGTACTCAATTCTGGATGCCTTTAGAAACTACTTGACCTAATTTCTTCTCACAATTTTTTTGAAAGCAACTCTACTGGGCAATGTGTCCCACATGCCAATGAATTAACATTGTGTCATAATTTTAGATATTTTAGATGGTTTAACAAAACGTCCTGATAAATTCAAAGGTCCAATTGGTCAAACACTCAATGGTTCAGTATCAGAAAAGGGCATGGAAGACTTCTCAGCTATACCTGTTTAGTACTAAGTGTAAAGTTTTTGAGCCAGCAGGACTTGTCCTTTTTCACAGGCAAACTGAGTGCAATCGAACAAAGAGAAAAAGAGAAGGAATAGTTTATAAATGTTGACTCCATTTACATTGATGGAGAAAAAGATGCTAAACTGACCAGCACCAATATAGATGGGAAATATTTACCCAATACCATTCTTGAAGAACACTACATTATGGTTGGAGAACCTGGAGGATTATATCTCATACCAGAAGATATGAAAGGTGTTACAATTGATTATTATTTGAAAGAAAGTATTTCAGATACTGAGCTGAAAGTTAATATAAAATGTGTGGGGCTGGATGGAACAAATTTGATGGCTGGCAATCATAACGGTGCTGCCAGGTTTTCGAAGATTTTCTTGAATGCCACTCCAATGGGCAATATGTTTCCTAAATACCAATGAATTATCATTGTGTCATGTTTTTACAGAAGTAGATGACACAGTAAAATGTCCTGATAAATTTGAAGGTCCAATTGGTAAAGCACTCAATGGTTCAGAATCAGAATTGGGCATGGAAGACTTCTCAGCAATACCTAATTGTCATTTTCCAGAAATACCCGATCATGTTGTTCATCAGATAAGTCATGATCAATATGTGTGAAATATGTTGGGTAGTAATAACTGGAACTGTTGACAAAGATTTAGAGTTACTTGAAGCTTCTGGGATCAACCATTCAAGTTGGTAAACTTATGCTTGTAGGATCCTGAGAAGATAAATGGTCACCAAGAAAAGTGAAGTAACCATGAATCTAAAGGAACTTGTTGAATTTACAGTTAAGGTATGTTTTCCATTTTGGATCCAAATCAAAAGGAACCATAAGCTTACAGTTGGCAGCCTAAACTTCTCCGTTTTAGTAAGTGTAAAGAAATTCTCACATATTAGAATCAGAAACATTACCCTGAGAAACCTTTCTTCTGTTATCCAGACAACATTATCTTGAGTATGCTAGCTGCTGCTAATCATCATAAGAGGAACAAAGCTGTGAACATGGTCCTGAAAAGGGAATGTCCAGAAAATGAAGTGTCAGATGATTTTCAGTCTCAATTTAAAGAAGGAAATTTTTCATCATGCTGAATCAGATTGCAGTGATGATGATAACACCTTCTTTCAGAGAGACACTTCAGTGAGAAAATTCAGTTTCCTATCATTAACTTAAAGGCAGCATCCTATGACAAGATGGCTGAGCTAAGCAGAATTGAAGTGATTCCCCCTTTAATGGCAGACATGTTAAGAGAGGAAATTAAAAATATCAAACTACTACCACTGACATTGTAACAATCCTGTTATAACCAAGGTGTTGAACGCTATATCAAATTGGTAACTGAAGCAGAAAGCCAGGTAATAGTATTCCACCATAGGGATGGATTATTAAGAGAAAAAAAATCTAGACATTTAATGTCATTTGACTGCAAACAACAATTCTATTTATAAATTGATTACTGCTTGCTAATTTGTTTCCTGTTTTGTAATTTGTAGATTACTGCAGGCTAATTAGCCTCCTGTTTTGTCATTGTATTCCTTTTAAAGATTTTGAAAAAACATTGCCCTAATCATATATGTCCAATATAACAGTTAGCTAAAATTGTGCCTCATGATTCTCTTGGTAAATCAAATCAACTATTTGTTTGTTTTTTAAATGGAATTACGTTTATCATAATTAAAGGTAAGAAAAGTATTGTTTGTTTCATTAAAAATGTGACATAAATCCTTGAGGTTCTATTAAATCTTGGTAAATTGTCATAAAAACATTTCAAAGGGATTTAGCATTATAAAAATGAGCTCAACTTTGGTGATGATATAATCATCTCAATTAAAACAAATCTAATGGCTAAATTTTCAAGTTAACGTAAATGCACATGTACAAAAAAAATACCCCCATGAGTAGCAAAGTGGATAATTGTTGCTTCTCCTCCAGACGATGCAAAATTTCATTTTACTTCATTTAACAACCATTTGTATTATGCAATCGAAGATTCAAGACAAAAATTCAAGCTTCAACCTGTCCTAGTGTTTATGGGCATCACTTGTCATTTCTCTAGGAGGTTCAATAGGGGATGGGGGATGATATATTTCCAGTGAGGGGGTGGCAAAAAGATTATTTTGAATATATCTCAGCAGCAAAGAATAATACCACCTTTTTATTGGTTATTAAGCTGGGGTTACTTAAAACAATTGTATACCATTATCTTTTATTGATTATAAGGTTCCAACTTTCAAACTCCCTCACCTTAGGTGGGAAGGCCTAATCCAGGGATGGTAAAATGCCTCATTTACCCCCAAGCCTTTCAATGGATACCTATGCTTGTGTTCCCTGGCCAAATCCACTTCAATACCTGGTAACTTGTCCTTGATCAGGTGATTCCTTTTATTATATCATGTGAGACATGTGCTTTGATCAGGGCAGCCATGACTCTCTTTAGCTAGACCAGATTGATGAATATATTACTCTCAGTGGCATTATGGTTATAGATCCTAAAAGCATTTTTAATGTCTCTTATCACAAGACATTTTTCAAATTCACTGTAGCTTTGTAACATGTCCTGGGCAGTCCATGAAATACATGCTTGAGTAATATCTGAATGATCATTTTCAAAGAAATCTTGATGATTAATTTATTGATTGCTTTAGTAATGAGCTAATTTGGATTTTTTGTATAAAAGTTTGAGGTGTATCATGGGAAAAAATTGTTTAGTGTATATATCTGCACTCAGTATGCATAGAGAAAATAGGAGGTCAATGGCAGCTAAAGAAAGTTGGTTTGACTGCATTCATGTTATTTATGCCGTCAAAAATGATTAGATATCTTCTCCCTCCTTTATCTTCATATATATTTCAGGGTGTTGTGGGGATGGTAAAAACAGTGATGGCCTGGTGGGTTGCCTATATGATGGTGAAAGCACGGAACTTAGATGATTCTGCCACACCCTTCGATCCAATGCTAGATCATCCTCCTGCCCAGCTGCCTGAACATAAGATTGTAGGTTTTAAATGCTAGTTGGTTGGTTGCCATTCTTGCCTGGTCTTCAAACTATTTAAGTCTCTGATGCTGGGTCTATTTGTGAACTGGCATAGCTCCGACAATATCTCAGATCTTCTCGTTAGTAATCAAGACCTTCCTCATCTTATCTGCAGCACATCTGCAGTAGATTTCCTTCTTCTATACTTTGGTTTGGTTTGATGTGGCCAAAAAGATGGTGACGATTGACTGGGCCTTGATATCTATGATGGGGTTGCTTGAATGATTATTTATATTGACCAAATGTTCTTGATCAATCGTATTTTCGAAGAGCTTTTTTTTATCTACTACAAAAAAGAACAGTATCACTTATAGTTGATGCTCTCATTTACCAAATTTTAAAAATTTGCAGCATGGCCTCCATTTCATGTCTACGGACATTGGAATAACACTGGAGTGTCCCTTCCAAGGTACATGCCTGGGAAAAGCATACAGAGACTATGGGATGCTCAGTCGTCAGAATCCCCCTTTCAGCCTTACTGATGTAGTACTGAGAGAAGCAGAAAGTGATACATCTGGCATCAGCTTGGCTGCATTTGTGCAAAGTGAAAATAAACAGCCTTGAACTCGGGTCATCGATCCCATTGTCTGCAAATCTCTGCTTTAATTGGATGCTGTTCTTCATCTGGCATGGGTGACTGTTTTGGACTCGGTACATAATACCCTGCTATTTACATTTTCCTTCCTCCTCACTAGCAACAAACATCTGTCTCTTTTTCCTTGAAATCTCAGCTTTCAAATGGCATGAAATTCAGTCAAACAGTTGTGTAATGCTTTTCGTTGTGTAGTTGAGTAAACTGGTCCTTGGTAGCATTTGTCATATTCTACTGTTAGATTATATCTTTACTCTGAGTTTGCTAGTTGAAGTTATGTGCTGTAGTTGGTTAAATCATAGAATTGTTAATATTAGTTAACACAATCCAAAACTAGAAACTACTCCTTTTCCTTCAGAACTGATCTTTGATAAGATCTGAAACTGATCTTCAATCTAATATTATATGGTCTAATCTCCCATGAATAGGC
This sequence comes from Thysanoteuthis rhombus, assembly GCA_963457665.1. Classification (NCBI taxonomy): domain Eukaryota; kingdom Metazoa; phylum Mollusca; class Cephalopoda; order Oegopsida; family Thysanoteuthidae; genus Thysanoteuthis; species Thysanoteuthis major. The sequence continues at coordinate 25,867,761 of OY735230.1, read as the reverse complement.
TTACACTTGATACCTCCAAAAGTCCCCCAGGGATTTCTTTGACGTTTGTTAGAAGGGTTGACAATAGGCTATGGAACAATTAAATTTTTGAGTGGATCCATGCACTATTAACCCCCAAGAAAATGGTGCTGGCAGAGGTAAGCTCTCTCAGTGCTTTCCATTCGTTTTTTTTTAATGCAATTATTTCAATAAAATAAAGGTCTTTTAAAAGATTCTTTTTTTTATTTTAGAAATTTATCCTAGTCATAATGTCCAAAGCTATTGTAAGAAAGTATACAGCAAACAGTGAATTGTAAAAAGAATATTCATTCTTGAAAAAAATTGTGGCATGGAGTCAAATGTTTGCAATGTTCATCTGAGTTCTGTGTTTTACATTGTGGCCACTCAGACATAAAAGACCATTTGAAAATTGCTAAACAAGCAGCTAGTCTTTCAGTAGCTACTCAAATTTCAAGACTTTGTTATAAAAAAAAATGTGCTTGAAGTGAGTGATTTGTTAATAGCTGCCAAAGATGCAACTTTTGCTTATCACAGTGCTGTCCATAACATAAGCTTTAAAACAGCTGGCTGCTCTTCTAAAATGATAGTGAAGTTATTTGAACCAAAGTTCAGTTCTGCCAGGACAAATAATGAGGGTATTATTTTGAACGCAATTGTTCTTTTGGTAGTGGAGGAATTGAACAGAGAGACTTAATGGAGTTTAAATTTGTTTCACGTAGAGCAGATGTTTTGAACCAAAATTGTACCTGTCATGGTGCGATAATTTCTGCCAGAGAAAAAAGTGAAAGTCAAACTTTTAGACTTCCAGTCAGTTCCTGGAGAGACATCAGAGATTTTGACAAATTGCTTGGTGTCCACTTAGAAATATTTGGTTTATCAAAAAAATTGTTGCTCATTTTTGTGAAAACTACAATACACATTTGAGTGGTATAAGGGGAGGGGTAAAATACAATGTATATAGTCGACTGAAGAAGAAACTTGACAGAAATATTATGGGTTTTGGTTGGAGTGCTCATATCATATATAACTGTATCCAAACTGCAGTTGATGTCCTTTCTATTGAAGTGGAAAGCTTGTTGGTCAATTTGACTAATATCTCTGCATTTAAACTGTGTTACACACCTAAAAGGATTCTGTGAGTTTATAGAAATTGAACAAGAAGGTTCTCCAATATAAAAATACGTAATTTCTTTCTTTGTTACCATCTGTTGAGAGAATTCTCCAGATTCATAGAGGACTGAAGTCATATTTTTGTTTACAAGAACAATGCCCATTGTTGATAAAAAAGAATTTTTGAGATTAAATGCGGAGAAATATATTTATGGTTTGTTCACGGACAACTAAGCTTGTTCAAAAAAAAGGGATTTTCACCAGGGAGAAAACAAAAGCAACTGCAAGTGATATTGTTGTAGTAATTAATAAGTTGAAAACCAACAAATGAAGGACAATAACTTTATTGTGCTAGAGGAAGAAGGAGAGTAGACTTGATTAAGAAGAAATTTAACAGTTTTTCTGATTGCTGCAAGTTTTATATTGAACTGTGGGGAAAAAGTTTTGATGGTGGGAAATACTTTGTTAGGATAGAAAATAGTGTTTTCTTGTGGCCTGATAGAAGCAGAAAAAAAATAATGAAACACTTGAAAATGCTATAATCAATGCTGATGTTCTGTTCGATGAAGTTTTCCTTTTGAAATCCTTCTGGTCATCAAAATGTGACGAGTGGAAAGCAAAAGAAATTGGTTGTGAAGGAAAATGGGTAGAACTTTTCAACCCTAATCTCAGGCAAGTTATGGAGTACATTTTTGTCTCCCGGGGACTTCCCCCCCCCCCGCCGTTTAAAGAGTATTTTCAATGAAAAAATAAAAGATTTTTGAGAAAGTTCTATCAAGTGAAAATATGAACGGTCAAAAATTTTTTTGGGTGAAAAATAAAGAAATTATGATGTTTTTTGCCTTGCTGAATTTAAATAAATGTTAGTTGTACCTCAATTTAAATTTGATTCACAAAATATCTAATTCACCTTTAAATGATACTTCAAGAAAGTACATGGTCTCCTAAAATCACCACAGCTTGATTTCCAAAAATCCCTAAAATGTCAGACTTCTTGGCACCAGTGTTATGATAGATAGGACTGTCCATGCCCAGCTAGTGAGCATTTGACTCTTAGCTTACTGAATGCATTGACTCAGGAACACAGCACCCAGTGAATTTTTGGACCAATCAGAAAACTAGAATAAGCATTCTGTGTTTCATACATTCCAAATTAATCTAAGTCCCTTGCTGCATAAGCGGTCTTAACAGCCATTATACACAGAGTTTTTCTCCTGAATCTGCTCTGGCAGTACAGCTTTTGCCTGCCTTTAAGCAGATTTATTCAACTCACCAGTGGTTTTCAGTCACACAAGCCCAAGTTTTCTTCCATACAGGTATCAACAACAAAACAAGCCATCTTAACCAAAACAAGTATTCCCCCCCATAAACACATTATATCAGGGATTTCTATTCTTATACACTCATACATTTTTACACACTGATTTACTTTACTCATTCCAACATGATATCCTTCCTACATACAACTTGCATACACATACAAACTACACAAACATTTACTTGTTTTAAGTTACCTAAATAAATCTTACTTGTTTTTATTAATTACAAAAATATTTTCATGTTTTCATTTGACTTGTTCATTGAATGATTTTGACCCAAATACCTTCTCTTCCTCACTTAGAGTTTAGCTCCTTCAAGTATTCCCTTCATGTTTTTGCACAAATCATAGAGTTGCATTTGATATAAATTGTAGTGACATTTCTGTGAATAGTACCAACACTAAATCAGGTTCTCTAACTTAGTGGGTTAAACTACATGATATAAGCTACCAGTATGTGTTTTTTTTGAGTCAGTACTAAAGCTTAAGGGGAGTTAGCTAATGAGAGCATTTCTTTATTAAAGAAGTACTGGCCCCTATGATAAAATTTGAAAACTGTCCCAGTTTGAGGCTTGGAAATTATGGTAAGCCTACCCATCAATGTCTATCCGCCTGTATATATATATCTACTTTGGCCCATTCCATTTAGAATAGTGGAAGGGTGTGATAACCCTGATTGATATTCTTTTGCATAAGGGTGAATATCTGTTCGCTATTTGCTATGTAGAACACTTTTTATGAGCTTCAGTATGATGAGAGTTCCATCTCATTTCGCATTTACTGGGGGAGTCAAAAGAAATGCTTGATTTGTCTCAAAATTGATGCCAATCCCATTAAAGGGAAGCAACTATTTAATTTTAATTGATAGTGGTTTAATAATTTTGAGACTAATCGGGCATGACTTTTGATTCTGCACTTGCAATATATCTCTGATCAATGCCGCTCTGGTTTATCTAGCTACAGATCTGTTGGCCTTTGGTTTTATTACTCTATTATTCGGAGGTAATGTTCATCTTCTTCAAGTAGTGTATAAACTGCGATGGTTTTGATAAATCTCACCAAGGCTTAAGACGTAAACATAAGGTAATCATATAATAGCTACTGTGTTTAATAACTATGAAGCTATTCCACCCACTTCAGCATCGTATACTTACCTGTCTATATTTATACTTGTTTCACTACCACTGCTCCTGCTCTGACCTTTGTGCTTAGGAACTTCCGGCATGCATACCTCTTCTATCATATCCAAGTTGTCAAACTTTTTGGTATTCAACTCCTCAGGCTTCTGCTTATAAACTGACATAACTTGCTTGAAGTTTTTTCTTGGGCACAACCATTAATAAGTTATTTAATAAGCTTAACTTGACTATCAAATGTGGTTACAACTGGGGAGCATGTATCGAAAATGAAACTCATGAGCAAAAATTGCAAAACTACCTTGCTAAATATCGATCTACAAGATCTGTCTAGGAAATATCCAGCCATTCAGTCATGAATTTTAAAATTTAGAATTGTTTTGTGATTGAATTTTTAAATTTTTTATTCAAAAGCTGTATGAAGACAACTAGCATTGACTAATAAAGAATTATTTGAGAAAACGTTAATTTCTTTTGATAAATAAAAGTTTAACTTACAAGTACCGCCAGGATCACACAAGTTTCAAATTGATTAACAAAACAGGAGGTACTTAAAAGTTACATCAGTACATAAAAGATTTAAAAAAAAAAAAGAAGCCTACCTAGGATAATGGCACCTTAGTCCTCTTCAATTCCTCTTGGAATCTCACACACCTATTGCACTATACCTCCCACTTATCAAAACAATCTGTAAAGTTCTCTTTCATGATTACCATCAATAACCTTGTTGCATCAGTGATAAGAGTTTTTGTAAGGTTGACACTGATTCTGAAGAAAAGAACATTCTGCTAATTCTACATAGCAATAAATCCCAGTGTATATTTAGAAGACTAAAATCATGGTGTTGCCTTCAGCTCCTGATGACCTTTTCCTTTTTTTTTTCAAAGTAGATTCTTAGATAATAACCTCAGCCACACATTACCATTGCAAAAATTGTTTCCTTCTTTCCAACCTGTGGTTTTCATAACAAAGTTGGAATGCAAAATAATTTGATACTTTTAAAAATCCCTGATTTGTAATATAATGATTCATTTCATTCATTTCCAAGTGGGTCAGAAGTTACCAGGCTTAATTCTCTGAGAAGAAGTTAGACATATGGGTTGTTATTTATTTTTCAACATGATCTCCTTCTTTGTTGATCAGTTAATTTTGTCATATGATAGATTGATATAGAGAAAATTTCAGATCAAAAGTCAGCTAATTACTATTCATGACTGTCTATTGCCATTTTTTCCTGTTCACAGCTTGTGTTGTTTATGAGTGTAAGTCTATACAACAGGAAGTGAAAGTCTTCTTTTAGGAGTCTTTATATCTCTTCCATGGTGCAACTGAAAATTGTTACCTTTCCCATTTTAAAATGACCAGCATTTGTGTTAGGGTTAGTATTTCTAGGCTTAGGTTCTTCGATTTGAAATTTGTCATCAGCTTCTGTTATTGGAACGGTAGCCATTTTAAAATAGGAGAGGTAACTGTTGTTGTGTTCCTCTATCTTATTGATACGGCCAAATTGAATTTGATACACTGGTTCTCGTTGGATCGCTGAAGTTGAGCTTGGTCATTACGCTGATGTATGACCATTTGGAAATACCAAATGCTGTATGCAGCAACAAGATTGCTCTGCGACCATCTCAGCCCATGCATAGCCATTGATTTACAGAGCACCTTGCTAAGCTGGGACCAGACTGTGCATCCAGTCCTTTCTTATGCACACACTGCTCCACCGGGCATACATGACACTTTCATCTCCTTGGAGCTGTCATACTTGTCTTGAAGGGCAACGATCGATTGATCAATAGATCCATGATTTGTTCACCAAACAATAAAACATTTGGTAGAAGATAATCTTTCATACTTGACAAATGATCTTCCCAGCGTGGCGTATCCTGTGGTTTATGGCCTCCATGTTCATTACTCTTGCAATCATGAAGACTTTTGAGTTTGTAATGAATTCACACCAGTACATACTGAAAATAGAGTGGAGGCAGCGCAAATGGATGGGTTCAAATAGACATAGATGTAGTACTGGATTAACTGTAGTAAAACTAGTATTTGCTCTAGGCTCTGCAATTTCATGATCCCTGCACTAAATGCTTACAAGCTGACAATTATGATTCACTGATTCTGCACTTACTCTTTTACTATAGTACTATACTGCCTTCAACTTTTATGAACAACAATCTTTAAGGTTAGCAATTTTAGCCAATTATTGTCTTTAATTGGGGTTATTATCTTGACGCTGTCATTAATAGGAGTGTGTTATCTATGTAATACATATTTGACATATAAATATGAAGGTATTTAAAACTTTGAAAGTCATAACCACTCAAAATGAAAACAAAATAATACTCTTACTGAAATGTCAGACATATTTGCTGTATCATCTAACTATCACATATATTTGTTTTTCTTTTTGATGAAAATATTACTTAGTTTAATTTTAGAATTAAAAAAGTAGTATGTTTGATGAAAAGAAAAAGAAATATATATAATTATTATTACTGTGCTACAAAAGATGTGATTAAAACAGTTATAATCTTGCTGTATAGCAAATGAAAAAAATTTATTTACTTCACTTTACAACCAAGTTGGTCTAGCTGGCTGACTATGGATATATGTATCCCGCATACACGCCAGTTGGGGTACAGGACTGAAAATTCCGATATCTACTCTGTTTAATGCTTAGAAAAAGACAATGTATTTATTTCAAAGGTCGCCCCACTAAATAGGTTTCTGATGTAGAGTTAAATTTGCAATGTAAATTTATGCCAAATAGGTACCTTAGTTTGTGTCCAATAGTATTTGTGCTTCTTTTCTGAAAGTTCAGACCTTTTGAGTAATCACTACCCAATAAAAGGCAAGGAAGTAACTTCTTCATTGATCATCCCTTTTTCTAATTTTTTGATTGATCACACCCATCACTCCTTAATTCCAAAGTTATAACATATGCTTGAGCCCCACCCTCTAGCTTAATCCAGTCCTGCATTGATGATGACAATAAAAAGACCCATTATTTGGCACCATATAAGAGCATGTCCAGCATGGCAGATTTATAGATTTCTACTTCTGTGTCTTTCCTAAGGCTCTTATTTCTGAAACTCATTTATACAGTCTGTCAAGAGCTTTGAATGTCTTGGCCAATCTCTTGTCAAGTAGTAATCCCATGTATGTGTAATTTACATTGTCATTTTAAAATAAACAAAGCCAGTGCCTGTTCCAGAGGTGCATGTTTGGAAAGGGCCTGACTTGATGGTGTGTGAAGCAGCCTGCAATTACTGTCATGTAAAATAATTTCCTGTCTGTTGTACAAAATTACGACCTCAAAGTATTCCGGTTTCTTCTCTTCTGTGTTACCAATTTACATATTCACTCAAAGTTTTATAATTCAAAAGAGCAGAAATCAAGGGAGATTATTCATAGAAACTTAAAAGAAAGATCTATAATTTTCAACTTATTATTCATTTTTAGTAGATTTCTTTGGAACACTTGATCAAAAAACCCCAAGACTCGACAATGCACTGTCTTTCATGCTGGCTAATATATCTGGCGAATGTCAACTTCGGGCAATGGTCAGGTGTCAAGTAATCATGGTACCCCCCCACACACACACACCTTTTCAATTGCAGTCAGATGGTTGAATAAGTTTAATGAAAATTGGACAAAATATAGCTTTTGGGATCTAAACACCTTAAAAGTATGGTTATTTTTTACTTAGACTTAAGAGCAATAAATTTTTAAAACTGCCTCATTTTTTCTAATTTATTATTTAAAATGAAAACCGACGTATATTAATTAAGAAAAAATACTGTCACTTGCAAAGCAACTGATGTCAGCATTTTTACTGCACTTATTTTTTATATGTAACTCATATTAGTATTTTTATTAGTGAATATATTTGATAGTATGTTTTTATGCAAATGTTATACTGTATATCCTACACCATCAGACAAATGGTTTACAAGGGTATTTCAAGGATTAATGCTCACTATAACTCATCCAAGCCCCATAACTATCCATATCAAGCTCCAATAGAAGGGCCCTTAGTCATAATACCAATGCATTGGATGCATGTAATATCTACATGGTTTTTTTTGTTGAAAAAAATGTCCATCATATACCAGCATATATGATACTGTACATATCCCATCAATAATCTTTCATTTTTCCTCTTGTAGGTAAGTTAGAAGTTTTTTGAATTGGCTGCTAGAAGAAATAGAAGATAGAGGTAAGTATCTTCCTATCACAGAAATACTCTCAAATACTGATACTAAAAAATAATGTAAAAGAGCTTTGATCAAGGTTCATCAACAAGCAGATTGAAAATTATCATATATTTAGAACCATCTATCTATTAGATGGAGAGACGAGCAAGACAAGTTCAGGAAGTACTGGCTCCGCGACGCCCATGATAGAGAAGTGTAGCAAATCCTGGGGAAGGTCTATGTCCAACGACGGACATTAAAAGACTGACGATGATTTGGAAGTGCTTATTCTATACTCTTGTAGTTGGCGTGGTGGTCTCATAGACTATAATGAATGAGATTGATTTTTTGCTCAGTGCTCTTGGATTACAGCCTTGTGTCAATGTTAACAACTTATATCCATCATCATTATTCATAATTGCATGTCCAGCAATGCAGTCAAAATAATCTACCTTGCAATAAATCATGGAAAGTAATGATTAGAATTGAAAAATTCTTTCATTTTTTCTTGTTTTTATTTAATTGCTGGTGAAGATTATTTGGGTAAGTATTTTTAAATTGACTGTCTGCCAGCAATTCCCAATAATTAACTGACTTATATATTTAACACCTAAATTCATTCAAAGAAAATAGAAAGCTAATTTCAAGGAAGATAACTTTACAAGCAATTTCAAGCAGTTTATGATTAAAAATAGTTCTAATAATGTTTTTGATGATGATTTCGTTGGTTTTTCGGATTTTTCCGTTGGTATCATCAGCTATCATCAGACATCATAAGCCCACCGCTGGACAAGAGCCTTCCCAAACTCTTTTCATGTCAACCGTGACTGAGCTAACCTCTGCAATGTATTACCTGCAAACCTTTCCATCTCATCTCTCCATCACGTCTGGTCTTTTCCTACTGCATTTGCTGTCTTCAAGGCACCAATCTATTAACCTTTTGTACCATTGTTAACTTTACTCCTTGCTGGATGTCCAGCCCATCTCCATTTTTGTCTCCTAATTATTTACATGATATCTTTTACTTTGGTTTGTACTCTGATCCATTCCAACCTTTTTCTATTTCCCAGCGTTATTTTTGACATTGTTTTTTCCATCACTGTGTATTATTCTGTGTTTGTTTCCAGAATATTTAGTTTCTATGTTTTATATCTGTACATCATAGCTGGTATTATACATATATTGCACACTTTATGTTTTAAGCATACTGGCAAAGCATTACATATATATATATATATATATATATATATATATATATATATATATATATATATATATATATATATATATATACATACAAACGACTTCAAGCATTCAAGTATGTGTATCTATTTATAATTTTGTGGGGGTTCATCACCTGTACCATGAATGAACATGCAGAAATTTATGAAATTTTATCACTACAAGCGTATACCCATGAAAAAAGCTGAGGTTATTTTAGTATGGATCGACAAAAAGGAGCATAAAGTTGATTTATCAGGTATTTTAATTTTAATAAATCAAGTATTCTATTTTAAAATTTCATTAAAAGTCATTACTCAACTCAAGCTGTCAGCCATGATGGCTAGGGTTATGCTAAGATCCATGAGGGTGTAGTTGGGAAGAAGTGAGTGTATATGCTAGTCCCCCCCACCCCCGGTGTATACTGAGAAGTAGGGAACAACTGTACCTGTACATATCTCCCATTTCTATCACTGGCTATCAAGTAGAAACTTATTTTGAAGAAAGTATGGCCAAATTTGATAAATCTGGCCTTTTCGGTTAGGTCCTATTCAAATTTTAAGCCATTTTAGCTATAAATAATCATCATTATCTTTTCTGCATTTGACCATTTTTGTGATTTTTGGCCCAAAACGTCTCCAACTATCTGGCAACTGTGCATCCCCTTACTCCTATCTGGCCATCATAAGATTGGCTATAGTTAGGAGAAAGAAAGTTTCACTACTCATGAAATAAATGGTTCTTTCGGTAAATCGCTCACAAGAGCAATGACGTTTTTTCTTCTAGTTGCTTACATAAAATTTGATTGACACCATAGAGTTTTCACATAATAATCGTTGTTATGACAACAGACTATTTCATACTCTCAACTACTCCATAATTGTTTTTTAACTCTGTTTGACAATTCCACATGGACCAATGCATTATAACTTTGAGGTCATAACAGGAATCAGACAAAACTAAGATACAACCATAAAACCAATTATACAATTAAATATACTAATTTGCATGTATGGCTTTTATATGCATAGATTCTCTCTTACAACTTCTTGCCTGCTTTGATAAACCAGAGATCAGGATGAGGTTGGCAGTAAGAAAAATGCAAGGCACAAAAAGAGATGAATTTTCCAGTAAAAAAGAGCAATTACCAACTTTGGGTTAGAGAACAAATTATTTTATTGAAAGAACTTTGATTAGGTCAAATGATTCATAGAACTATGGTAGATGTAATTATATAAGACCAGTAAAGAGTATTGGCACACCCATAAATATATACACAGATATATAGATATTTACTAACATATATATCAACATTTTTCTTTTTGCTATAAATAAATATGTGTGTGTGTGTGTGTGTGTGTGTGTGTGCGCGTGTGCGTGTGTGTGTGTGTGTGTGTGTGTGTGTATGTGTATTTGCGTGTGTGTATGCACATATACTTTAATAAAAGAATCGAGATGCACTCAGTAGTTTCAATCTTTTCTCTTTTTTTCATATTTTCAACTTTTCTACAATATTCAGTTGGATATACATCTTTTCCTATCAAATATATATATATATATATATATATATATATATATATATATATATACATATATATATAAATATGTATATATATATATAGATATGTATATATATAAATATGTATATATATATATATATATATATATATATATATATATATATATATATATATATATATATATATATATATATTCATAAAGCAAGTTTTTTAATGTGTTTCATGTTTATGAAGGGTTACTGAAGAATTCTTAGTCTGACTAAGAAACAAATTCCAAAATAAGTGCAAGGGTTCTGCAAATTGGCACCTTACAATATAAAAGGACACTCTTTCAAGTTACAATGACAATATAATGCTCAGATCTTTTTAAGTTGGTTTGGCTGAGAACAGACATTGTTTCTTAGGTCAAGAATTTTTCAACACCCCTTGAATATATATCTATATGCATTTGTAATATAAGGGTATACATGTACACACACACACACACACACACACACACACATATATATATATATATATATATATATATATATATATATGATTATAAACATGTATTTCTATGCATTCCATTTGCAATAGTGAAAGGAAGTCAGAGATCTGAATGCTGTTCCCTTATGAAAGAGTAAATACAAGTTTGATATTCGCTGAATACAACCATAGGCATATAGGAACCCTTTCTATAAGAAGAATAAAAGGCTTGTTTTACCTAAAATTTCCAGAATTTTGCCCAAATTACACAGATTTAAAGGAAACTTAACAAATTTGGACAGAAATTGACAGGGTAATCCCCCCCCCCCAGCTTGTATGCCTATGTATATGTTTTGGGGAAAGAGTTTCATTTTAAATGTGAATATCTAATATCATCACTCCCAGGTCATATATTGTGTTAAAAAGAATTATCTTATCAGGAGAGAGTTGGGAGATTCAGATGTTTTTATCTTCACTCCGATATGCTGGCCTCAGTTTGAAGGAAAAATTACAATTATTGATGTTGCATTGCGTATGTTTTGCATCAAAATTTAGTGCAAAGAATTTACATGAATCAAAACACCCTTGGGGGCTCATGGTGCCCCGAGATCCCTCAACTGACTTACTCATATGTATGAATGATATCTCCCACATTTTACTTTACTACTGATCATGGTAGGTCTGATATTGCAACAAATCTATTTTACACCAGTAGGACTGTGGCAACATTGAGTCAGAGTTGAAACCATAAATAATTTTGTGTGGACTTGAAGTGGATACATTTTTACTTAACCTCCAGATTTAAAATAAAATCTTACAATGGCATAACAAGAACAGTTTTTTGAAATTATAATAAAGCAAATATGGACTGCAGTCCAAGCTCTTTTGTCCCATCTAGTAGGCCAAGATTCAAAACACACATTATTGATTTTCTACTTTGATATAATGAATAGATAAAATGCTATAAGGACACACACTGATAAGTAATAGGTTGAAAATGATTATTTATATTGACGTCAAGAAAGAGAATAAGAAGCACCCATGGTAGCAGCATGGCTAGTGTACTGACCCTGCGAACCATTGATAATGAACATGAATTGTTCCAGGAACAAGTCCAACAAACATATTAATATCAGAAAGAATAAAAACCTCACTGGCTTATTTCATTTAGGGAGATTGTAAATAAGTTCATATGTACTGTGATGTCCAGTTGATTCATCATTTATTAATAAGACAGGTCTGGTTAGTCACTCAATAGAAACCATCACGTAACCAACATGTTGGGGTTGATCAATTAAAAAATTGGAAAAAGCGGTGATCAATGGATAAGTTCCTTTGTTTCTTAGTGATCAATGAAAAAGTCTAAATTTTCAATAAACAGAAGGGACCAATTTAGCACAAGCTTACATTGCAAATTGACCTCCCCAAAAAACCTATTTTTGGGAGGAATTTTTTGAAAAAAAATTAAAAAAAACCTTTCTTCCAGACATGAGGAGTAAATGTTGAGATTTCCAGCCCTCTAGCTCAATAGTGTACATTTTACATGTGATTCATATCTACATACATAGCCAGACCAGCGTAAAGATTGAAGAAGCCAATGTGGACAGTTTTTGTTGACGGTTTCTAATTGTATTGTGTGATTTCAATGCTATATAATAAAGAAAAAAATTGAGAATGATTAGTTGATGGGAAATAACATGAATTTTGAGAGAAGATTATTATATTCTTTTGTGAGGTATTAACATTTAGATGGAAGTTTCCTGTTTCTCTGTTTTTCGTTGACCCCATATTTGACAAGATTAGTACATTTATGAGAAAGCTATAAAAAGATGTCAGGAAAATGTGACCTCCTGTCCTATATACATGGCTTAATTTCTCAAAATCAAGTATTATTTGGTAACATTGTAAGCCTTTGACTATCAGACTAAGAATATGTGTGTTAATAGTCAGTCAAAAGTTATCTTAATCATTTCCTGTCTGAATTGTGTTACAATCAAACCTATAATTTTTTCACAGCTTTTTACAACTACCTCCTTACTAAATAAATCAGTTTTGTTATTTAGGTGGGTAGTGGATTTTAACTACGACTTCAATTTGTATTGTCTAAATAGCATTGAACTATAACTTTTACCATGCTTACATTTCTTCTTTCTGGATGTCAGACTAATTTTCAATGGATCTATATAATATTTTTCTAAATTACTTTTATATGAAAGTATTGTGTCAATATAATTTTTAAAACATATGCATAAAGCAAGCAACTCTATGTATTCAACTACTGACATATGTATTCTCTACTCCTTGAAACTTCGCAGATTTGTTGCTGAAAGAATTTGTTTGATGGCCAGTTGCTTGTACACCTTTTCTGGTGTGTCCTTAAGTGCCCTGAATCATTCAACAGTACTCTGCCATCATACTGATATCCCAATGTCCCCTGGCACCTTCTTTTCATGACCTTGATATCCTGATGCAATCTTTCAACCAATTCTGCACTCTGGGATTTTATTGGAAAAATTCCAAATGTAAATCCAAAAAGTGAACTTCGAGGTTCATATAGCAACTCAACTCCTTAAACTTGACAAATATTTCACTATTTCTTTGTAATTTTGATCCTTAGAAATTACTTCTTTAAATGAAAGGTTCTTCCTCCTGGCTGTTCATTGCACCATCAATTTCTGGATTAGAAATGTATTCTAAAATAAAATATCTTCATTCTTGAATCAATGTCAGACAAAGGAGGAAACTTTTGCCACAAGTATCTTGCTTTTTATTAGAAACTGTCTGCCAAAACTGTTACTAAAACTGTTAAAATTGGCTTCTTCAGTTTTTAAGTCAGTCCAGCTGGATTGCTAGGTATCTATTACATGTACAGGCCATACCAATGAAGCTAGGGGGCTAAAAATATAAACATCTACTCCTTATTATGTCTAGAAAACCTTCTTTTTTTTTTTACCTCCCTGCCTTAGGTTTTTAGAGGATTTCAATATGCTGTGTAATATTATGCTGAATTGATCCCTTATTTTGTGTCTGGTAGTACTCACTCCTGTTTTTTTTCAAAATGTAGACTTTTTTTAGTGATCACAGCCTTACAAAAGATGAGAGAAGTAACTCATTCATTGATCACCTTTTTTTCCAATTTTTTAATTGATCTCCCCCAACATTGCATTGGTCATGTGACTATTTCTATCCAAAGACTAATTAGACCTGTATTGTGAGAATTTTCAAGTAAAAATTATTTGCGTCTAATTTTCACATTTTCATTAATCTGCAAATATTCTATTCTCATATTTACCTTACATGTCTACAGTTTCATTTTGGGTAATATTTTCTATTATGGTGAAATATTACAGATTTTTCTAATCACTAGATATTGTAAATCAATTTGTAAGTAATTCTTGATGCTTTTAATATATTAGCATCAGCCTGTAGTTTAATGAAAGTACTTTTTTTCGAAACACTGATATTTTATTGGAATACAATTTTGTTACTCAGTACTATAAATTATCATAACTTACTGTACCTGAGGGAATTCAATGGGTGTTGACAACTAAGATTATCCATTATCTCATCTATGCATGAGTGCTGTATTAAGTGCATTGACAAGGATGTTGAAAAATAAATATTTGTGTTGTAAAATGAATGCTTTTTTTTCATCATTTGGCTCCAAATTTATCAACTATCAAACATACTTATAGCATATATACATAGAGTGGATACTGACATTCATGGGTCAAAATGCTGACTTCATTGATCTGCATTCCAGATCTTTGCCTTTATATAAATGCAAGATTTTATAAGTCTATGAATGTTACAAGCAAAAAGATTATGTACTGCCAATTTTGGTGGTTTGGAGTGATGGGGGGAAGGGCCTGCCGTGGAAATCAGCATTTGAGATTCTTGTCTTTATCTCAACGCAAAATATAATCTGGCAACTCACTATCAAGTTATAATCAGGTCAAAGAAATATGAAACCCTGCCTATCATTTTCTCGAGATCAAGTTTTCATTTTCTGAGATTCTGACATGCTGAGTGGTGATAAAATTCTTGTCTTTCGTTCTCTTGCCTTTCAGAAACTGTGAACTAAAACTGTCAACATAGGTTTTTCCCAATTTTTAAGTGATTCAGGCTGGCTGACTGTCTGTCTGGCTGGCTATGTATGTTTGTATCTTGTGTTCACATCACATCCAATGGAATTAGAGGGCTGAAAGTGTAAACATTTAGTCCTTATCATACTTAGACAAATCATTTATTTTGTATTTTGAAAATTCCTCTCCAAAATATAATTATTTTTTGAAGGAATGCGGGTTTAATTGTGGATGTAAACTTATAAATTGTCCTTTAGTTCTTGTCTGGTGGCATTCACACTTGTTTTTTTTGGGGGGGAAATTAAGACTTTTTTAGTGATCACTGTTCAACAAATGGTGAGAGAAGTAATAATCATTGATCACCTCGTTTTCCTATTTTTTAATTGATCATTCTCCACACGGCATGCTGCCAAAAAACATTGGTCACATGATGGTTTCTATTGAATGACTAACCAGACTTTTTTTATTTTCGGTTTTGATACTACCAGTGAATTGACTGTTTAATTAATAAACGCAAACACTTCAATTATGCCGTTAATCAGTGCATTTTCCTGGAATTGTTAACTAGTCAATATCATAACATAATTTGAAAAAAGAATGGGAATATCATACCTCATTAGATAATTATGCTTAATTAGAAGAATAATCGTATATATGTTGGTAGGTTCTTTGTCAAGAGGTGCTTAAACAAATACATTAATGATTCTATCTTTCTTTTTGCTCCAGATTAACATGGTAAACCTGCTACACTAAATATGTTATATATATAAAAACAAATGCAATTTTGTTGCTTTAATCTTATTTAATGGCGCCAAAAGGAATTATGTTAGGCATTTAACTTTCAATTATTGTAACTCTATGATATTTAAGGAATTGTTCTATTGATAAATCATATCTGATTATTCTATGTTGGGTCTACATGAGTCAAATCAAACAGTAAATAACTTGACTATTACTATTTCATGAATTATTTGGCTAATTTTGCACTTTGAAGTAATTTTCTGGTTCAAAGGACTATAATGGATATCTTCTGTTTGTCATATTCAAGAAAACACACACACACACATACACACAAACACTAAACACACACTCACATGCTCCAGAACTTCATACACTAGTATAGAAAGTTCTAGTATGTGTATGTGTATGTGTGAGCATGCATGTATGTGTGTGTTTACATGAGTACATATCTTTCTGGGCCAAACCAAATCAGTGTAACTCATTGCTATCTGGATAGTGTATTATAAAGCAATCTTTCTAAATTTGTATAATGCAAGGAATTATGGGAAATGTTCAGTTTTTCTATTGTTGCATTGCTTGGTATCTGCATGGTCATTAATGTGCTGAAAAAGTTCAACCACTTGTATAAATGCGCCTCTGTGAATGTGTGTTCGTATGTGTGTGTATTTGTGTGAGTGTGTGTTTGTGTGTATGTGTGTTTGTGTGTGTGTGTGTGTGTGTGTGTGTGTGTGTGTGTGTGTGTGTGTTCCATACGTTTTGTGCTTATTACATTTAGGTTAAAAACTTTCCGGGAATAAACATGGTTTATTATTCAAAGAAAAATATAAAAACGTAATTCTTGGGCTATTTTTTTCTTGCATCTTTAATTCTTATTTATTTCATTTTTTGACTCTACCAAAAGTGCCTGCTGAGTCAACTTTAATCTTTTGTTTAGGAATGGCAAGCATTTGCAAAAAGGAAAAAATGCCATAATAATAATTTTAAAAAAATTTAATTTTTGATAAAAGCAAAATGAGACAATTTTATTAAATTCTATGACCCATTTATTCAGTTTCTTCAGAGATGTGGTTGGTGTAACGGTTAACAGCACGGAGTATGAAATCGGTCAGGGGCATAGGAAGAGAGGAATCAGAGGGGGTAGTTGCCCTGGGAGTAGGCAAAATTTACACTGGCCTATAATGCCTCTTAATTAATAATCATTCCCTCCCCTGTAGGGCAACGCCCCCCCAGACCTTTTTTTGTCTCTATGCACTGGGAACCCTTGCTATACAACTGGAATCAGTGAACCGACTTTAAACTCCAGCAGTCAGTTTGTGTTCACTCCACACTAATGCCCTTTGGAAAGGCATGAATCAATCTTTTCTCTCCCGCGGATAAACAAACAGACTGGACTCTCTAGCATTGGTTGGCCACCAGTCTAAGGAATGAACAATTCTGATTTCAAAACAGGAAGTTGAGCGTCCCTAAGGCAGTTGGAGGCCAACATTTGACTCAATCCAGCCAACCTGATGCCAAAATGTATTGCTCTGCTTTTGTCTGGACTACAGAGGCAGAGAAGGGAAGTCCGTCAACTGGGCATCCAAGGATCTCTAAACGTTTCTGTCAAGCTTGTGCCAATTGTCTACCAAGACAGAGGAGGCTTTCTTCTTCATTCAGTTTTGATATTTTCAATTTCTGTGATCAAAATGTTCTTCTCATAGTCAAGTAACCGATAAATATGATTATGAGTTGGTCTATTGAACAGTGAAATTCCCAAAAGCTATAATGATGATAATCGAATTAAATAAAAATTGTTGAAATGTAACAAAATATAAGCTAAATCAACAGTTCTGTAATTAAAGACAGAGTCCTGCAGTAAAAATCTATCAAATCATCATTGTATATATTTTTGTGTGAGTGGGAATTTCAGTGAGCGTGCAGATACAACATTCTGATCATAGGCAGATGTGTAAGGTGGCCACGCTTTGATCCTAAGCAGAGCATACAGATTCTCTTTTCCTAAATAGAAGAATTGATCTTAATGTAAATGATACCATCATTTTTATGTGTACTAAGTTAGCAATAAATGAACATATTCCTTTGGAACTTGGGTATTGGTCTAAGACCATAGAAAAAATGTCTGTTCTCTTTGCAACCATCTATTGATCCTTTCAAGTCTTTTCTTATAACATAGATTTCCTATTTATTCACTCTCCTACCAGAGCAAAATGCATCATAAAGTCAAGGCTTTACGTGGGGAAAGATGGAGCAGCTCATCAAAAATAGCTCCAGCAAATGCAACTTAGGTTGCTAAAGCTACCATAGTCATGAAAGCGTCAGGAAAAGCCCGACCTGTCCCTTTTAGTACAATGAAACAGATACTACACTTTAATTCATACCGAAAAGGTTACCCATGTTAAGTGGGAACTTGCTAAACTCGACTTATATGTAACAGACAAAGCTGCAAGTGTCAGTCAATGCTTTATTCCATGTAAGGAATTGCTGCTCTCATTATATTGAAAGATTTTGTGACTTACCTTAAAAGTTATTTTTTTAGAACATTTTTCAAGTTAAAAATCCTTAAAAAGTACCTTTATCATAGTACTCTATAGAAATCTTAAGTTGATTTTTCTGATTTTGACACCACACTCATGACCTTTACAAGGGACGCAACACCTGTTTCTTCCAGGTTGTGATCACTAATAAGGAAAGATATCTTAAATCAAGAAAGTGTTTTTTCTGAAGTTTTATAAGGTTCTGTGTGTCAGAGGAATAAAGAGTTATGTTATTCAAAGCAGACAATCCTCAACTTGGTGCTCTTGAAGTCTTTGATTGCACTATTGATGTACGCTTGACATCAATCATGCTTTTTCATTTTATAAGATCGGAAATGATATCTCTTTATTGAAATAAAGTTAGTACACCAAAGTATAATTCAGGGCAATGAGATGTGAATTCCATCGCTCCTAAACCACAGCAAATGAAAATGCCCTGTTAGGCTTAAATACCATTGAATTGGATCACACAAACTTCAAAGTGTTCCCACCTAAGAATTAATTTAAATCTACAATCACAAATTTGCAGATTATATTTTTGGGCCAGTCAAAGATTGTACACTTCCCAAAATTTGTTTACTGAGAGCCAGCTGAACAAGATAAGAAGATGAACAAAAAGCCAGTCAGCAGTGCGACTGTACTTTGTCAGGAGGACATGTTGTCGCTCATAACAGCTCCTTACACTTTTTTTCTTCTGCTCTACCCACCCATGCTATACACTGAGGCATGCACGAAAACACACGTGCACACACACACATGCACACATCATATTCAAGTTACCTCAAGAACTCTATACAAAGGACATTTCGATTTACCGGAAAATTTGAAATGAACACTCTTGTGTTTGGATTCTTCGTATTTCCTCAGAATAGTGCATTGTTATCACATCAAATTATTCCTCGAAGATAATGAAAAAAAAAAGGTTCCTTGAACCTTTTATCTTATTCAATATTTCATCACAAGCTGTTTGAGCTAATGGGAAACAACCTTTCTAATTGTATTTATTTATTTTTGTACACCTTTATTGCCAGTTTGCTACAAAATGCCTTGTCTAATTCATTTTGTACTTTGCAATAAAATAGTTATCTAAGACATGCTCTCTTCATCATCACTTCCTTTCCTATAATTGAGAGGATGGTGAAGCAACTAAGTTTCTCATTCCTCTCACACCCCCAAGCATATATACAAGCTGCTCCTGATTATTACAATCTGAATTTTGAGCACTCTCTTCTCCATCTGCTACCACCTCGAACTGGATGTTAATTTGTTCTCCATTTTGGGTTGTGGCTAAAAAACTGAATTTTTTTCAGATAGACCTAAAACCATGGAAACTGAAAGCTCTAACAACAGTTTAAGTATTTTTCATCATAAGTAGTTGCTGTTGTCACTAAACAAGAGGGTCAGGCTTCCCAAGTCCTTCTTGTCAGTTTGTAATGTCTTCATTTCCGATAATTCAGAAATGGCCATTGTAAACATAGTAAATTGCTGTTTGTCAGCAACAAACTTATAAGCAACAGGACTTTTTAGTCACTCAATAGAAAACATTATATGACCAATTTCTTTTGGCAGCATGTCATACGGGGGTAAATGGAATTGAGTTATTTCTCTCACCTTTTGTTGGGCATTAATTACTAAAAAAGTCTTAATTTTCAAAAACAAGCATGAACGCTGCCAGACACAAACCAAAGCACCAATTTACCATAAACTTATATTGTAAATTGAACCCTAAAAAAATAAATACGTAATAAATTGGAAGATTCAAGTCTATAGTTTGATTTTTAATACATCTTTCAAATGGTGCTTATCATGTTTTGGAATCACACTCTTCATATTTCATTTTAATCCTGATTAATTTAGATCAAAATAGATAAATCTTCAACATGAATTGATCTATTAATTTATTTCTTATGAGTTAGTATTCTTTAATATTCACTTTCATTTTTTATGTGTGAGAATTGTATGAATCTCAAAGTGCTGTACAACCAGTGGCTGTTGCCAAAACGATAAATCACAGTAGTGGCTCACTATAAATCTATAAATCAGTTTTTTCTCTTCTTTGTTCTTCATAGAGATTCCCAAATGAAAGGGGTCTGCCAATTTGAAGGTGTTACCGGATTAACTAGAGTTAATGTTTACTGGACCACAAAACTAAAGTTAATGCTTACAGGACCTTGGTTGTCTGCAGGCATAAATCAAACTGATGTGAAAACAGAACTATAACTTGAAGACAGGATTTAGGTTATGAAAACTAAGCCAGCTGAAAAAAAAGGGGTGATCTGTGAATAAGTTGATTTGATTCAAAAATGTTATCTCATAAAAACAGAAGGAAAAAAAACATCATTGCCAGTAGGAGTAAGACAAACCGGCATGAAAACAGAATGAAAACTCTAAGATAGGATTTAGATAACGAAAGCTAAGCTGGAGCAGAAAATTACATAAAGAAAGTTATATGGCAGGAACAAAAAATTGATTTCTTGGTACATAGTGAACCACTAACACAATTCACAATCATCACTTGACTTATCTGATTTTTTTGTTCAGTAGTCAAGTATTGACAAATGCTAATGAAGTTTGACCAAGTGCTGCCAAAATATTTTGAGTTGAGTCAGTTGAATTGAATAATCAATAAAATAAAATATTTTCCTTGGAATGTCCAAAATAGAAATCTCAATTGAGTTTTGAGAAGATAAAGCTAATCTAAAAGTGCAAATTATTGTGAAAGGAGGTTTTAATTTTGAAGAAAGAGATAAACATTAAATTTTTTTTGTCAACTGGTGAGTTGTGTCAAATTATTTTTCGTAACTTGTTTACAGAGAATAATCAGCGAAAAGGAAAAGCTTTATGTTATTCATAAAAACTAAGGCACTGCCTATTTCAAAGGTGCATGTTTGGAAGGGCTTTATGGTGTGAGAAGCAGACTGTCATAATTGTCCTGTAGAGTATTTTTCCATTTGTTGTACAAAACTACAGCTTCAAAGTATGTCAGATACTTCTTTTCAGTGATGCCAATTCAAATGTTTAATATCTAAATTTAGAAAATTATAAGGGAGATGAATCATAGAAACTGAAGAAATATCTATAATGTTGGATTTTTTATTCGTCTCATTAGATTTCTCAAGAATTGCTGATCCAAAAAACTTCACTGTCTTGGATGCTGACCTATATATCTAGCAATGTCAACATTGTTGCCAAGTGACCGCGGAGTATGCATGCAGATATTCAGACAATATCACAATTGTAAATGAAATGGGCCATTACAAATATATTTAAACAACTATGCGAGATTAAATTATCTGAGATTAGATCAGATTAGATCAGTTTTAGATGTCATCAATCAGTTTTGAAGGAAAGGAAATAAATTATCACAGCTTTCCGTTCTGGAGTGTGTTAATAAATATCAACAACAGGTCTGAAGTGTCATTCATTAGAAAATGGACATACGACCAATGTCTTTTGGCAGCATGCTGTGTTGGGGATGATCACTTGAAAAATTGAAAAACGGGGTGATCTGTGCATAAGTTGATTTGATTCAAAATTTTTTTTCTTATTTATCTCTTATCCTTCTCCATCTGATTATTACTTCTTTCCCATAGCTTGCTCTTACTTTTTCTCTCTATTTTCAATGATTTCCTTAAGTTGATATGACAAAGATAACAATTCTAATAGTGTTGCACAGTAAATGTTGGTGTACATTAGATATCTTTGCTTTTGTGTAGTCATTTGATCATAAATGTTACGGTAAGAAGTGTGTATGTATGCTATGAATGTGGTCCTATTGAGCCTGGAGAAAGCTGGGAAACTCCTCCCAGCTGACAAGATGAAGAAACTTGGTGCAATCAACAAAAAATTTTCACTTTTTTTTCAGACCAGTATCAGGTAGGTCTCTTCCATGAGTGTCTGTTGCCACTCTTCCAAGGATGGGTAAGGATATATACAGAATATATCTGTTAACTCTGTTACCAACAAAGAAATACCATCTTTTTACATGAGTAGATTAAGTTAGGGTTACATAAAACAATTGCACAGCACCATCTTTTATTGAGGAACCAACTTTCGAACCCCCTTACCGTAGGTGAGAAGGCCTGATCTGCATTAACTCCACCCCCTATGGTCTCTTCATAATTTTCAAGGCCCTTTTATAAAGAATTACATGGCAGCATTTAAAATTATTAAGGCACCTGTGAAACAGAACATTTATGGTGTTTAAAGAAGTCAATATTTTTTAATAGCAAGAAATGGATGTGTGACTGCCAGAGAAAGATCTTTGATAAAGCAAGGCACCAGGCATCTGGCTTTTGTTAGATTGAAACTAAGTATCAGGGGCACTATGCTTTGATCTTCAAGAAAAGATATGATATTTGGTTATTATAGAGATAATAAGTCCATCACCAGTCACAGCCACCTTTTAATGTTGGTACCATTAAATAAACATCCTACATCCAGCAGCAATAAGTACTGCTAAGGAGGAGTGAGTCTTGTATTTCTTGGTGAGAAAATAGTGTTATCATTGTAAGAGGAAATAGGAGGAGTAGCACTTGCGGTCCAGTGAGTCATTTTAATGAAGAAACCAAAAATATAAACCAACAGTAAACAACTATAACTAC
Source organism: Thysanoteuthis rhombus (assembly GCA_963457665.1). Taxonomy (NCBI): domain Eukaryota; kingdom Metazoa; phylum Mollusca; class Cephalopoda; order Oegopsida; family Thysanoteuthidae; genus Thysanoteuthis; species Thysanoteuthis major. Next base: position 25,844,825 of record OY735230.1, on the reverse strand, counting down.
GTCTATTTAATGAGTCTGCATATTTCACTTCAATTAATAACTCATTAACGGTTTTTAAAATATCCATATTCAGATAAAATGATTAACTAAAAAATCATCTAAAATACATAGATCTTTTATCTAAAATTATCCTGAAAAATAGATCTTTTATTGAAAATTATCTAAAATAAAATGTCTAAACTTTGGGCATTGTTGGTTGGTCAAAAATGACCATAGAATCAAAAAAAAGCAATTGAAAAAACAAAAACATTTTTAAATGGTGCTTATTGATGTACTCATGCAAATTTCTGGGGCTCATGCAGTTGGATTGGCTGAGACACACACAGACGAGCAAAGAAAGAAGAATCCGTAGCCAACTTGCCTGGTTGATCGGGGGGGGGGGGCATTTGTAGGATTATGGAGATTCAATATTAGCCTTTAATTATCATTTCAAGTCCAAAATGTTTGACTAGTGTTTAAAGAAATTATTATTTCATTTATATAATGTTACAGATTATTATAGGTGTTATGAAAGGTGTTTTCATAATTATTTTATGAATAGAGAATACATACAAGATGTTAACCAAAGACTTAGGGAACTTGACCATGAAAAAATTAATTACCTTATCATCTAGTTTTTAATTTCTCCTACAAAGTAGCACCATTAGGCATGTATACAGTGATACTGCTCAAAAAGGGTATTGGTGAAAGTCTGCACCACATCTGATTCAAGCATGCTGTTCAAATTCCTCAAACTTTTGGGTATCATCTTGTAGAGTAGCTCTATTCTGCCAGTACTGCTTGCATTAATTCCTGACCACAACCGATCCCTTTAATAGCAATTTTCAATACACTTATATAGTAAAATTATTTGCAATGCTTTTTTATGGAAAGATCATTCTAGTAAGGATAAAATCCCTTTCCCATTTGCTATCAAAAGCAATTTATTTTCTTTATTGATTCTGTTATTTGGTATATTAAGGTATATGAAAAACAGGTTTGGAATTTTTTTTTTACCCTGTTTACCATATTTGGGCATCGATTGAAATAGGCTCAAGGGTTCTGTAGGTTGAAAATAATATGACAACACCAAACATCTGGAAAAGTATTGAAAGGTATTAAGCTTATCATCTTTTACAAAAAAACTATCTCTTCCATTAGCAGACAAAATTATGATAAATCAAGTATGCAGGAAGCCATAGAGGCCTAACGTGACCCGCTGGTATCCTCTATTATATAGTTTTTCTGATAGGTACATGTCTGTAGTTTATGGTTTGGATAGTTACTCAAAAAGTTTGGGGGTAACTATGATTTTGGCACATATTTTTTAGGGGTACTGTTATCTCAAAAATAGATGATTTGAAAATGATTTTTCAGAGATGTTCCTTTTGAATCAAGATTATACCACAGCCCTATTGCTAATGATCGCGTTAAATGAGCATATTTTGAAAGATTTAAAAACATACTTTTTCACAAAGTTGGTCAGACACGGGTTATATAGGGGCAAAAATGTTTAAAAAAAAGATGAACTTGAAAAATGCTAAATACCTAGCTTCACACTTTTAGCTGTATCTTTCATGCCCAAAGGATACAAATTGACATCATACACTGTTACAAAGTGGATAAAATTCTCTTCTCAACAATATATATATATGTATATATGTGTGTATATCTCCATCAATAATTAAATCCACAATTTATAGATTGTTGGATATTTTGAAATTATGCTGAAGAGTAAATAAATTCAATGAACAAAAATGATTATTACTTGATTTCAATCGACTTTATACACCTGGTTCTTCTGTAGAAAATGATCATCTCATCAATATCTTTCTAATCATATACAACATGATCATGTTTGGTGTTTGTCATTAAAATAATTAGCCTATGGAAGACTGGAGATGAATTCAAATCAATGCCCAAATATGGAAATTGGGATTAAAAAAATGCCAAACATGTTTTTTATATACTTCAGTATACTAAGATAAATCAATGAAAAAATTGCTTTAGACAGATCATATACATGGACGCCGAATATTGAAGAATTGTCCCCTCACTATCAGCAGTATATTTACATTATGCATACACATAATGACGCTATTCGGTTAGTAAAACTTGTATTAATTCTCAACAACAGACAATCCCTTCCTGATGATTCGCAATCTATTTCACTATGTCATTGCTAGTGAGTTTATAGACTAAGATAAGTTTACAAGGTCTATCCGGAACGTATTCAGCCATTTGATATTAACAAAACAAATAGCCTACCTAGGAAAATGGTACCTTAGTCCCCTTCAAAGTACTCCCCTTAGGACCTCACACTCTTATTCTAACATCCCTTCCACTTCTCAAAACAGTAACTCATTCATTGATATCTGTTTTTTTCCAATTTCTTAATTGATCACCCCAATATGACAAGCTGCCAAAAGATATTGGTCATGTGACGGTTCCTATTGAATAACTAAAAAGTCCTGTTGCTTGTAAGTTTGTTGCTGACAAACAGCAATTTACTATGTTTACAATGGCCATTCCCAGATTATCAGTTTACAAAATTCTATTTTGAGGTTGCCATTGGCAGCCTTGTCACAGTCTACTTAATCAGATCCATAGCCTGAAATCTCTTTGGGAGAAGCCAGAAATTGCAGGGAGCCAAATCTGGACTAACGGGTGGTTGATAGACCTGGGTGACAGACTGTTTTGCTAAAAAACCAGCACAGTACCTGAAGAATAACATGCATGGTCATTGTGAATATTGTGTCACACAGTACACAAGCCCACTCAATGGCATCCCACTGCAAATTGAAATATTACACAGGAACATGTCTGTTTATGCATGTGCAGTAAGATCCCTTCTGATTGTTTACCAAGTTTCATCTAGGTTGCACAACCAGTTCTCAAGATATTCAAAATGACTGGATACTTTTTGGACAGACCTCATAGTAAATATCTACAGCACCTGCAACAGAGTGATGGCCAGCAGGTTAATCTGACGTGACCATTGGTAGTCAATTTGATCCTCCTTAGATATCTATTCCTTATGACCAGATCAAGCTTAGGAAATATCAACATAGAGCAGTGGAAGGGTTAAATGTCATAAATTCAAATTTCTTAATTGAAAAGCATTATTAGAAACTGTCCATCAAGACTGTCAACACAGGTTTCCTCAGTTTTTCAAGTTGGTCTGTCTGTCTGTCTGTCTGTCTGGCTGGCTGGCTATGTGTGTATCATGTGTGTAGACTGTACAAATGGAGTAAGAGGGCAGAAAATTTAAACATTTATCCCCTACTATATCTACAACAAATGTTTTTTTTAATTTCCCTCCCATAAATTTTTAGGGGGGGGATTTTACAAAGTAAGTTTATGCTAAATTGATCTCTTAGTTAGGGCCCTCTCGTTTTTTTGAAAAACACCGTCCAGCAAAATACAAGAGAAGTAACTTATTTATTGATCACCTCTTCTTCCAATTTTTTAATTGATCAACCCCAAAATGACATGCTGCCAAAAGATGTTAGTTAGATGACGGTAATTATTGAGTGCCTAACGAGACCTGTTTTACAAGTAACTGGAATATAGAAATCCTGTACAAGCAAAGGGCTTCTACAAATGCTGAGCAACCTTTGTACTTACTTGTCAGCACCTGAAGTTGCATATTTTCCCTTCTAATGTCTCAGCAGTGTGGGAGCTCTTTCAAATGCAAGCAACCTTTTAACTCTGTTCACATTTGGTCATGACAGTGCATATATAACTTTGGTTATATCTCTTGAACCCTGTCTAAAGATCCAACTTGATTTTCATCTGCATATAGTTGGTTAAGGAATTTGCAAAGTGATTCAGTTCTGTTCAATATGCCAAGTGAATGAAGTTAATCAACTATATCAAGAGATATATCAGAATATATACTGGTGGAGCTCTTTAACTGAATAAAGCACCTGCTGTGGCTAATATAATCAAGAATATCAAAGATACTGCAAAAAGGGCAGTAAAAGACTCAATGTTGTAAATGTTTTTATATATCTAATAAACACTGGTGATGTCTCAGTGGTTGCAGGAAAAGCAATTTCATTAAATGTAGGCATCTCTGATTTTTCATGAATAAAAATGATGTTTTTCTCATATTAAAAAAGAAAATTTGTTTTTACCCAATTCTGTTACCTTACAAAATGATCTAAAAACCCCAAAACTATGGAGAGTTGTACAAAATAAAAAGAAAAATAGATTTTGTTTGAGGTACGCATTTTTTGTTAGCAATGAATACATTCATACTAAAATTTACCCATACGTAAATAATCCCTTCTACATTTTAGCAAATTTATTCTCTGCCTTTCTCCAGGGTCATGTTACAGTTCAAAGTTCAGTTGTTGATCTTGTTCTGCTTGTTAACCGGTCAGTGTGCAATACGATGTTGTCATGGTATTTCTCTAACTGATTACATTTATCCATTAATCATTCCATTGAAATGAAAAAAGATTCTGTCATTTGATGCTAGAAAAATATATGCACCAAGGTCAAGTTTTTTGACAAGCTTTCAATAAAGAAAAACCCTCTAAATATTAAAATGTATCAAGTAAACATAATATAAAATATTACTGAATAAAAGTCCTCTGATAAAACAAAATATATCATCTATTTAAAATGTAGGTGGCGTGAGGAGACAATGTAATCAATCATGATTTGATTGTTTTTTAATGATAGTTAGATATTAGGAGTTCTTAGATGTAAAGCAAAGAAAACTGACATACTTGATAAGTGTATTTTGGAGTGAGGACACTACTTCGCAAAAAGGGGACATGAAAACAGGTTTAGCAAGTGTTTTTTTAACTTTGATAAAAAGTTAAAAAGATTTGTTTATCTATTAAGTAAGTCACGGCTTTGCTCATAATGCTTGCCCCAAATCTTTCAGAGCAAAAGTCTTGTGTTATTTAATGTCATCTATACTTAAAGTGACCTTACTCTACTTTGTAACATGTAAATGTTCATTACTATGGCTTCATTTTATACAAATGCATGTTCATCTTGTATGTGCAAACAGTATACATAATGCCTTCAGTATTCCCACACTACTCCAAAACGTACTGCCTCTGTTGTGACAAGTCATCTTACACCTACAGATCCATCAATGATTTTGTCAGGCTTGAACAACTGTTTATACTATTCAATCAAAATAAATGAGGCCCAAATTTACAAGAAGATTGAAATATATGGATATTTGACCTTTATAGTGTTTTTTTTTTTCTACAGCCAGGCCATTGTACAGTAATTGAGTTGAGAGAAGGATAACAAGGCAGAAAAAGAATATATTAAACAAATATAGTCTTTTGTAAATTTTCACAAATTTGAAAGAAACATATCTTAATTATTATTAATTTTTTTCATTAGCATTTCTTTCATCTTAATTTCAATTGCTTTTTGCTGCAACTTCTCATATTGTCATTCTACAGTCATTACTCAAAATTCCTCATTCGGAAAATTATTTCCTGATACTCTCATCTTAACTGTTTTCATCAAAATATTTCAGCCGGGGTACTTGAGCTTTCTTTGGTTGCATGGTGCATTCTTTGTCATTACCTTTGTTTTTCATAGGGATTGAAACCATGTCCTTTGCCAATGTTGGTACAAATGGGTACGGATCATTAAGTCTGCAGCCAGACATACTAATTAACTAAATTTTTATATGAAGTTTTCTCTGCATCATGTTTGATCTATGTGATTAATACTTTCACCGCTGAATTAAGTGCATTGACAAGGAATAGGGTGGCCACATCCAAATTTTCCAAAAGAAGTACATTGCAGATTGGGAAAGAGGGTGAGGGCAGACTGACCCTCTCTGATGTGTTAACAAAATGATTAACATTTTTGGGGTCTCTATGGTCATTTCAGACCAGCATAGCCCAAATCTTGTGTTAGTATTTTTTTTAGTAAATTTTCTGTAAAAGATTTATTTTTCAAGATATTTCTTTAAATAATTAGTTCTGGTACACATGCAAACTATGGGCAATCACTTATGCGAAGTATGGATATTTATATTAGCTTTTTAGTCAAACCCCAAAAAGGAGGACAATTTAACAACCAGCTCAAGGTGGCACCTGAATGCTCAAAAGCCAGGCTGTCTAGCCTGAAGCTGGACATCTGGCCTCCCTAACAAAGAATCAGATCATGTTAAAAAATGAATATTTGTTGTGTAAAATAAATGCTTTTATTCATCATTAAGGTGCGGACTTGTTGATGTACTTTGGTACCTTATCTCAGAATTTCAGACAACAATTCCCTATTCTCTTTTGTTTAACAAATTTCTAAGAGAATAGTTATGTATACTTTTTTAACAGAGCATTAAAATGAACCAAATTAATCAATATTTATAAAACCATTGATATATAAACATATTGTATTATTATGAATGAAAACATATCATAAATCATGAAAAGTAAAAAAGAAATATGAATACATATAAGAATAAAATAGATAGATGAAAGAAAATGAATTGAAATAAATATATCCTTTAGATAGAGTATTAAATTGAAATATTGCCACCTCTGCTTGAAAATGAATCACTCTAGCCTAGTTGTTTAATTTTTATCCCTATACCCCAACTCTATATGCTTATCTCTCAGTCACCTTAGAATTTAATAAGCCATCTATCTCACCTGACTCTTCATGCAGTGATAAGATGTCACAAAGAGGACTACATCAGCATGGTGAGATCAAAGGCACCAACATTCTCTCTCTCTCTCTCTCTCTCTCTCTTATTCCAACCAAGCTTTTCTACAAACCCCTACAACGTCATAATGCTGAGTCACAGTGATACATTTTTTTTACATCACTGTGATTTGGCATTATGATATAAAAATATGTATCCATTTCACAATGGATAATAACTTTCATTTGAGCAGCCCCTAGAAACAAGTGAAGAGAGATGAATTGAAAAAAATGGAAAAAGCATTTCAGAAGGTGGTTACTGGAGTACACATGTAAATTTTCAAGACTCTATGCCAACAAATGTGAGCAGGAACACTGATACAGACAGACGAGTGAAAAGGAAAAAATACATATACTATATATTGTGTTGATTTGTCAGGCCATGGCTATGATGATTCAATATAGAAGTTCCTTAAATATTAATATTAAATTGAGAAAAGCAACTAATTGGAAGTATTTTGCTTTGTATGCTTAGATTACTAAAATTATCCTAAAAGGATTTTCACAAAAAGTTTCCTTGAATTCTGCAAAGAGAGAAAAAAAAGAAGGTTTTTGAGGAGAATGAATATACAAAAAATTCAGTAATAAAAGACTAGTTTATTTTTGATAAATAAAAACAGTTTCATGGAGAACAATGCAGCACAGATCTTACAAAGCTTTGGTTTTCAGCAGGTGTATAAGCAGAGTGGAAAAAATTAGCCACAAAATCAAAATCAAATAATTCAAGTAGCTGTGACCAAATAAGACCCATGCCTTTTGTTTTTCAGAGAAAATAACACTTATATAAAAAGAAGTCTAAAACTTTGCATAAAAAATAAATGAAGTTATCTTCTTCGAATCAAATCAAGCATTTTTTGATGGCTGTTGGCATATTTCTTCTGTTTGCATTGGAACTGGTGTTGTTGGTTGTATCTTGCAAGGAAATTTTGAATTTTTTGAGCCAGGTTGTCGGTATATGGGTCTTTCAATTAATGGAAAAGATGTTCTTGCCAGGCTAAATGTCTCTGGTATGTGATCAGTCATTCTGCAATAAAAAAAAAAAAAGATAAATTAGGTATATTCAACCAACTTTCTATAATTCCTCAACTACAATGCACTTGCTAATATGATATATACCACAGCTCCCAATTATGCAAAACTAAATAAACTAATGAAAAGATCTCAAATCTCAATTTTATTTTCACCTGATACATCAGTCAGTCCAATTAATCTTTTTTTAGTAAATTCACTAACATATTAAATTCTTTCTCTGAATATCAACAGACCTTCTAAGTGTCACACATTCTGCATGAAACATATCTACATTTTGATACATTCTCATGGTTAATGTTAGATCTATTTAGATTTTTCCAGATTGGTTTAGTTTTTTTAAACAAGAAAATTAAACTTTCAGCTCTCTCTCAGCAACAATATAATAGTGGAATTATATCTTTATAACCATAAAAAAATCATCCAAAAGAAATGAAGAGAAGACAAAAGGAGATATATGACAGTGATCATCAAAACAATTCTCCAAAAAGGTTGAAGCTTCAAAACTATTTACAAAGCTTTCAATACAAGATGGGAACAAATATTTAGTGTACTCAAAGAAAATGGAAGCCTAACAACAGACAGGGACTGGATGGTCAAATTTGCCAAGTATTCTACCAAAAACTCTACTCCTCCAAACAAAAAAAACAAAACAACGAACATTTCATTTAACTTATGCCCACAACAAAGTAAAGTCACAGAAGATTGGAACACTGCAATCATAATGCTCTTACATAAAAAAGAAAACCTGAAAGACCTCAACAACAACAGACCAATAAGTCTACTCAACTATATCAACAAACTTTTCAGCTTATCACCAACCTAATCACAAAAATGCTAGAAAAAAACAAACCATGGGAATAAGCTGGCTTTAGAAGAAGCTACTCAACCATGGACCATCTCCATTTGATAAATCAACTAAAAGAGAATGCAGTAGAATATAGAATGCCACTTGTGGTAGCATTTATAGACTTTAATAAGGCATTTGACTCAGTAGAAATTCCAAATATCATTAATGCTATCACCCTACAAAGAGTAGACCCTGCTTATGTCAGAGTATTGCAACATATGTACTGTCACAACAGCTCCTTTATCAGTTTACATAGACTCAGAACCCTTTCAGCTCAAAAAAGGGGTAACCAGCTCACCTAAACTCTTTACAGCCTACCTCGAGATGATCTTCCGAAACCTAGACAGGGAAACCAAAGGTATCAGAATAGATGGAAAATACTCATGTAACCTCAGATTTGCAAACAACATCGTCCTTTCTGCAGAGAACCACCACAACCTCCAACTAATGCTAGATGAACTGAATGAAGAAGACAAGAAAGTTGGCCTTCAAATGAATTTCAACAAAATAAAGATCATGTATAGCAAACATCGGAAATAAATCAAAATCAAAAACGCAAAGCTGAACAAAGTAGACCACAACATCTACCTAGGACAACGAATCTCCATGACATCAAATTTAGCCAATCCTGTTTACTTCGTTTTCAAAATTTTTGAGGCATGCATGCAAGTTCCCCTAGAAGCCCCCACTTCCCAATCAGATATTTCGGGGTGGGGTGCACTGGATTCTGAAATTTGACAGGTATGTATCAATAAGGCTAAAAGCTTTGAAATTACCAAATTTCATGAACTGTTATAAATAGTCTTATGGAGTAATATTTACTGTCTTCAAGTTGTTCACTATAAAACAGAAAAAGAAAATAACAATGCATTAGTATAAAACAAGGGAGATATACTCAAGATATCCAAAGCAAGCATTGAAAATCATTTGTACTAGTTTGGTTATGTTAGTTGCTTTGGTGTGTGGCTTCCATATAAGTCAAATGAAGAAAATACTTACTGGATCATATTTCCGTGTGTGATTTTTGAAAATAAATTGTAACTAGTGATGAAAAGTAGGTATTTACTTTAAAACTATATGGAATGCAAGAGATTGTGCAGCCAGTGAACTGTACTAAAAGCTGTCTTCATCTGAAGAAGTTGATGGTACGTATATGGTGAGATTGGAAAGGAGTCCTCTACAATGAACTTCTTCAAGAGAACAAAACAATTGATTTGAACAGGTACTGTTCTCAATTAGACCGACTGAAGGCAGCAATCAACAAAAACATCCTGAGTAATTAAGAGAAAGGGTATAATATTCCACCAGGACCACATGCTTCTTTGGTTATCAGGCAAAAATTGTTACAGCTTGGCTGGCAAGTTTTCACTTATTCCCACTTTTGGATTACCATTTGTTCAGGTCTTAGAGAATTTCAATTTCATGGAAGACTGCAAAATGCACTTAAATTAGTTCATTGCTGTGAAAGATAAAAAGTCCTGGGAAGATAGTTATAAAGTGGATGGAATCATTAAGTTACCTAAAAGGTGGCAGAAGATAGTGGAACAAAATAGTTAATATATTGTTCCATAAAGTTAATGTTGAAAACAAAAAATCTTTTTTATTTCTACTTAGTGAACTAAAAAAACTTTTGGGGTTACCTAATAAATCAATGACAAAAGTGTTAATATCAATAAGTGACAAACATCACTTATACATTCAAAGTTTATTTATGATAATTTTATTGAAACAGCAGAGTAAGCAAATTATATATCAGAAGATAAAGAAATAACTGCCGCAATAATAACATGATATCAAAGGTTGTAAAAACATAAGTGAAAATTCAACAATAAAAATAGCCAGATGATAATTTCAATGAAACTTTCCACCACAAAAAAAACATCCATACATGGAAGAATCTGGGAACAGTCTTTATATTTGGCATTTTGGAATGAGAATACATTTTTAAAAAAAATGGGATCAAATATTTCCATTCAATACTCACAAGAGAAGCCTATTAATAGTAGGATATACATATATATATATATATATATATATATATATATATATATATATATATATAAAGAAAATGGGGCTGCTGCAGGAAGGGTAGACACTTCAGTGTAGCAATGCACTAACCATTAAGCTAAATGACCATGGTGATGCAAAGGCCCAAATAACCGCTTTCTCACCTAATCCTCATCTTTTTTATTCTCGGTCTATTTGTCTCTTTTGACGTGACGGTTATGTTTAAAGAAATGGACATATTTAGTCCAACAAAATGAATTATAAATTGCGGTATATTTTATAGAAACTTATTTGAGATGATCTCCTGTTGTTACATGGTTAATTTATCACTAACCCTAGACAACATAGATAGAATGAACAATTATGTCGTATATATATATATATATATATATATATGTGTATGTGTGCATGAGTATATATATATATATATATATGTGTGTATGTGTGCATGAGTATATATATATATATATATATATATATATATATATATTAGGAGGTATATCAATAAGTCTGTAGCCTAATCATAGAAGAAGCATTTATTTTATACAACAAATGTTTTCAACATAAGCTCTTTCTCTGTCAAAGCACTTAATGTAGTAATGAATATTATCCACCTAGATCAGCATTATACAGTGAAAAATTCAGATAATTAAATATTAGGCTGCAGACATATTGAGGCCCTCTCATATATATACTTATCAACTGAACACTGCCTAATAGGGCTAATTCCTGTAGAATGTAACTGAAAACTCTGCCTTCTAGAACCCTTAAAAGATTTTTTTAAAAACCAAAGCGTCCAAGTTCTTCAACCACTAAGTATACATACCAAATTTGGTTGAGCTGCGCCAATGTTTAAGGGTTGGGACACAGTGACAGACAGTGCCAGTTGTTTTATATATACAGAATGTACATACATACATACATACATATTCAATAAATTTGGTTTTAGGTTATATGTAATTAATAATCGTTTTATATATATATATATATATATATATATATATATATATATATATATATATATGTATATATATATGTATATATATATATATATGTATATATATATATATGTAAGTATATATGTATATACATGTATATATGTATATATATATTACAGATTCTAGAATGCAAAAATTATACAAGAAAAGGCTTATAATTACACGTATTGACATAACATATACCCACAAAATAGATACACAAAAAGCACACACACACACACACGAAGAGGTGAATAGTAAAAATTTGCACTTTAAAGAACTGAGACCAATAGCTAAAATGGTGAATAGTAGAGGCTGAAGTAAGTGCCAAGTTGAAACGCAATCATAATCAATAATTGACTGGCACAGATTTGGGACAAAATCCAAAGATTTAAAAAGAGCTGACCTTAAATTTAACTCACCCACAGTAAACAAATAATCTACATCCGTACCACGCATAAATGAATCAACATAGCCTGCGCATGTACCAGAACTAATCATCTAGAAAATTATCTAAAAAAATAGATCTTCAATCTAAAATTGTCTTTCAAAAATAGATCTTTTATCCAAAATTATCTAAAAAATACCAGCACAAGATTATTGTTGGTCCAAAATGATCATAGAGACCCAAAAAGACACCTTTTTTTGAGAAAAATTTTTTTTTTTCCTGATGATACCCATTGGTTTACTTGTGCAAATTTTCATGGATGTAGCCCCCAAAATGTGACCAGGAGCACCTGAAGACACACACATAGGTAGACACAGACACTCAAAGAGAGAAGCTTCTGTAGCCCACTTGGCTGGTTGGTTGGGCCATTTGTTGGGCTACATATATATCTATCTTTCTATCTAAATCAGTCTCGTTTTGAGAACAGTTAACTTTTAACTTCCAGACTTGGTATGTTATGCTTAGTAAATATCAAAAATAGGTTAAGGAATCTAATCTTATCTGATTGTAGATTACCGTATTTGATGGCATATAAGACCCCACCCCCAAACTCTTATTTCAGCAGGAAATATTAAGGAAAAAATGCATTTCTCTGAATTCGTCTCATTCATTACCCAGATTTTTTAAACCCCTCCTCAAGCTTTGGCCTATGTAGGGGTTAGATACTGAAAGTTACGTTCACCTTTTGAGAAATTTCTTCGGGGGAAAAAAGAAAGATCTTATATGTTGTTGAATATGGTAAATTGGTTGATACTTATGCTGTTTTGGGTATTTTCTCTATGGCATTGAGTCCAATCTTAGAAAGTTAACCTGAAATGTATGTAGATTAAGATTGCAGTTCTGTATGAATGAGACCAAGGTTCTCTTAAAATGCTCAGAAAATATTCATGCATTCATCTAGTGAGCACTGCCCCTTACCATTACGAATAAGAAAAAAGCAATGAGTGTTACTTATAAGACCCAATAAAAATTCCAAAGAGATTTTTATAAGCTAGAAAAAATGCACAGTAATCAATATACTTTGATATAAAAAAAATCAAGAAAAAAAAATGATATAGTTTTGAATAGAGCTTAAATAATACAGGCCAAGTTAGTTTAGTTACTCAATAGAAAACATCACGTGACCGTCTTCTAGCAACATGCTATATTGGGGGTGATCAGTTAAAATTTTCAATTAGGGTTGATCAATGAATAAGATTCTTCTCCATCTTTTGCTTAAAAAGCCTAAATTTTCAAAAAAACAAGTGTAAATGTCAAGGGACAAAAACTGAGACCAATTTAGCAAAAACATAGCACTCTAATCTCCCACTAAAACTTCATTTAAGGGAGTTTAAAAAATAAAAAAATCTGTTTCGCCTAGTTATAATAAGGAGTAGATGTTTAAATTTTCAGCACTTTATCTCAATTGGTGCGCCCTGTATGTGCTATACATACATAGCCAGCCAGAACATCATAAAAACCGAAGAAACCTATGTTGACCATTATGATTGATGGTTTCTAATTACACATTTACATACATTTGATAAAGAAAAAACTATTATTCCTAATATTCAAAATTTCACAGAAAATAATATCCCTTATAAAAAATATTGGTTACCTGAATAAACAATCTTGACCTGTTCGCTGCTAAGTATATTTTCAAGAGTAACTCCTGTGCCGGGTTTTTCCCACAAAAAATTGATGAAAACAGAAAGTCTTCATTCACCAGTTGTCATATCAACAAAGTTAATATGAAAATCTCCTTTGTTTGCACAAGGAGATACTGCCATCTTGTGGAAGAATAATGCACTATCACGACAAGTTATCTTGTCCGTGGCACAGGACTGAATAACTCACTATCTCAAGACGTTATCTCATCAGTGGCAATAGACTGACAACTTGATAAGATGAGTTATCTTGCCCATAGCAGCAAACAAGTTCAAGGAGACTTAGAAGAGTCCCAGAAACTATATCTTGGCAAATATTCAAGACAGGACATGAGGGGGAAAAAATGGTCAGATTGTCGAGTGGTACTGGATCACCATTACTATTAATTAAGCTCCTTCTGAAGGTATCCTTGCCAACTGATGGCACATTACCAAGGAGTTTCATCTTTATTCCTGATTTTCTGCAGCCATCATTATGTCAGACTACATTCAAAACAGACCAATTCAAGTAATTTACAACCTATACATTACCAACCATTCAACCATCAGTTTATTACTGCGCACTTTCAACCTTGTTCATCTACCATTCTACACAGACAGGCCCACAAACTTCATTCAGTCTGCATTCCACCTATACTATAACTAACATAGAACCCGTCAAAATAATAGGTAACATTTTTTCTGTATTAAGGTAAGAAACCAACAAATATACAGAATTTGGATCTTCAGATCGATTCAAACCAGAAGTTACAGAGAAAAAGCTGCAATCTAGTTAATTTTAGTGTTTATATTTTATGTTTTTTGATTGGTAATGATAAGAGGATAAAATATATTACTGACTCTTAGCTATAAAAAGTGGAGTCACACTGTAGTCGACTAAATACAGTGATGAATATTAAACTAATGAAATTAAATATTTAATGAATAATTATTTTGTAATTGTAGCCCAGTGCATACTTTTCAATCCAGCCATAATTTGCAAAGTTATCCATGATTTCTGGTGACATGTTTCCATTTTTGTTCTCAAAATTGAGCCATCTGTCTTGTGATTTATCCTGCTTAGATATCCACTTCCTCCTACCCAACCTGACTGACAATACTTCAGGTTTGAAATCCTGCTTCCTTTCATAACTATAGTGGTATCTAGTGTGTAGGTCATCAGTCTACTAAGATGATTCAGCACAGAGGTGTTTCTCAATAATTCTATGTATTTATTTGGAGTAGCGTAATAAATGGACAGATATCTGCACAAAAAAGTGACAGTGGTAGAAGAATAATAAAGCAATTATCAACTTGATAATTATAGCGTGGGATCCATGTTCACGATCAACCCGCTAATCAATATAATAATGATCCGATTCCTCAAGGGATATAACTCCAGGTATATTATACATTGACCAATGGGCAAGCATAAACAATCCCTGGAAGTTTCAATCTGTCGGTGTTTTCTGTTCTCTGTTACCCATTGCTTGAAGTGTACAGGTATTATGGATATTTTCCTTATATTGTGTGGGAGAGAGTAGAAAATGTTGGTGAGAAGTGGATCCATAAGGTTTGGTGCATACCAAAGAATAGTTATGGAGACTGGGATCAATGTGTAAGTCCAACTGCCAAGTTGTGTGTGTGACTTGGAGTTTATTCTCTGGTGCTGGTAGACATCCGACGGACAGACCATGAAAGACAGAGATTACATGAAGTTTAATCCATGTGTACTTCCTGAAGTAAGGAGAATTAGGAGAGATCATCATGACTATCAGAAAGTAAAGAGCACTGCCATTTTATTCATGAGAGTTAGAAGTGTATATGCATTTGATATATGTGGTGAGGACACGGTTGAGTAGCTTCATAGCTGTGCATATGTGAGATGCCTCAACATCGGTGAACTGAAATGGGCAAAATTAGTAGAGATTGGTCACGGTAGAAAAATGGTTAGCTTCAGATGGGGTGAAAAGTCAGCAAAATGATACCAATCTTAGGGAGAGAGAAAGAGAAAGAGTAACCAGCAAGAAGTGCCGGGGCCAAAAGGGCATAACCAGCTAGGAGTACAGGTGTCAATGAGCGATTGACCATGTGTGTCCAGGGCTCTTATTGGGGATCATTGAAAGGAAGTGACGAAGAAGGGTTTCATGTTTAATTCTTGATTAGAAGTATAGGGGGTGCTACACAGGTTTTTCCGATGTGCATGGATGTCAAGAACATTCATCATCTTTGGCAACCTCTTGACCTTTCAAAATCGGTTGTGCCACTAAAACTAACATGCTCGAGACATGCACTCTTCCACATAAACTTCAGTGACCATGTAAAAAGATTTGGAAGCCATTTGTTTCATTTCACCAAAATTTTCAAATTGATGCATTGCTTGATTTTTGAACTGACCCTTTCTAAGTGCCAGAAAAACATGACTAACTCAAGTGATACATAACAATGAACTGAAGACGTGAGCAGATTGAAATTTGTTGTTTATACCTGCCCATTGGTCAATGTACACTATGTGGTTTATGCATATGCGCTTTAGTTCACCTTTCATAAGCCAAGACTCATTATTCAATAGCCACACCTCATATAATAAACTTTATTTTGATACATATTGACATGTTGACCAGGACATATCTTCATGTTATAGAACAGTTTTTTTCCCCTTTATATCATTTATAGGAACACTCTTTGTTAGTCCTAAACCTGATACCACAACACAAGAAAATCAGGACACTTTTCAGACACGTCTTTCTATATTCTCGAAATAAAAATACTATATTAATCATAAATTATATAAAATTATTATAAATTTTGTAATAATGGTGAAACTCCAAATTTCAAAAAAACATCATGATCCTTCTACAAAAAAACCCAGAAATTATTTATTTGGTTGTCTTGCAAAGAAACTTTTCAAATGTTTAGTAATGTTTTCACTTTTTAGTTGGGATAGTGGAAGCTTAATTCTGAAATGATAATATTTGAGTCCATTTACCAATGCTCATCATTCTATCACATTGTCAATTAATAAATGAATATCATGTTTGACTCAAAAGTTTTAAATAAGAACTTCTAAAAAATAAATTTATATCTATTTGACTAATCTGATTTATTGCATTCTTACAATGATTTATCATCATATTGTATCTTGACCTGCAAATTCAAACAATATGATACCGTACAGAAAGTTATTTTGTTTCAAGATAATTTGTCTGTGATGAAAGGTTTGCTGAAGGTCAGAGAATAATCTTCGAGATTTCTAACTTTGACATGAAATATTTATAACGTAAGTAATGAAATTACAGTAATTATATTTTCAATCAAACTTTGACTCCATGATACATTGGTGGATCAACTAATGACGAACAGGTACATTGGCAATAATTCTGACATATTCATTGTAATCTGTTTTGAGGTGAATCATGAGATTGGTTTGATTCTAATTCTGACAGCTCAAATTGTTATTGCCTTGTGATGAAAAAGTCTATAGTTAGGGAGGAGTCAGCCACTGCATGAAACTCATTTTAAATAAGAAACCATTCCAAACTGTCAACATAATCAGCATTGGTCTGTTCAGTTCTTAAGTGATTTTGCTGGGCTGGCTGGCTGGCTATGTATGTATGTGTGGCATACACAGGTTCCAACAATGGAGCTAGTAAGCTGAAAATTTCAACATTAGTTCCTCATTATGTCTAGTAAAAGAAAATTTCTTGTTTTTGGAAAATACCCTTCTTAAATGAGTTTTAGTGAGGTTTTCAATTTACAGCATAAGTTTGAACTAGATTGGTCCCTTATTTTGTATCCTGCAGTATTCATGCTTGTTTTTTTTGTAAATTCAGACTTATTAGCCCAACAAACAGCAAGATAAGTAACTTATTCATTGATCAGCCCTTTTTCCAATTTTTTTTATTTGATCACCCCAACAAGGCATGCTGTCAAAAGACATTGGTCAAGTGTCATTTTCTATTGAGTAGGTAACCCCACCTGTTTAATTCATTTGACATTTTGAGTTATTCATTCAGCTGATGTTGAAGTTGCAAGCATTTTCTGACATTTCTTATTCATATAGATTAACAGCATCATTATTCAGTAATCTAGGTATTTTCCCTAGCTTTCTATATTTACCACTTTCCAGTTCATTATGTATTCCATCATAAAAGGAACAATTCCAGTTTTGATTTGATGAATTCTTCAAGGATCTTTTTTGATATCTTGAAATTGTTTGAACTCGTGACAAAACAAATAGTATTGCACAGAGCAAAACAGGTGATAGTCTGAATGAGACTGCTCAGGAAGATATTCCACAAGTGGAAGAACTTCCCATCCTGTCTCCATGATCATTTGCTGTGTCACATTTGCAACACGAGGATAAGCATTATTATGCATCAAAATCATCGGTCAATTTCCTTGACTTTCCTTTTCCAATGCATCCTTCAAAGAAACCAATTGTTTATTGTAGCATTAAGCAGTGTCTGTCCATGTTCCAGCAATTCATAATGAGGTATTCACTTTAAATTCTTAAAAAGTGAGAAGAACTATTCCCTCAGTAGATTCCATTTTTATTGAGCTATTGAAGGCTGTCCGAAATCTAGACACAATTTTCTTTGTCTTAGATCCTTGTAATAATCCATTTTCCATTGTCAGTGGCTATTTTGTCTGAAAATGATTTTTTCCTGCGTTGAGGAAGAGGAGAAAAATAAGTGTTTAAACGTTGACCTACGTTCCTTTCTATATGTTTGAGAGGAACTCATTTTTGTTGCTTTAGGATTTTTTCTAAGGCTTATAAATGATTTACTACAGTTGACTGATTGCACAAACAATAAAGAGCAGGGAAAGCTTCAAAGACACTTCTAAGATTCCTCTAACATTATGCAAAAGATCATTCTGGAAACTTTTGCTTCAACCTAATATATCCCAAATGGATTCTGCTGGGCATGGCCTAATTCTTATCTCATTTTTCTTCACAGTTCAATGAAATGTTAGCATTTTTAGTCTTTTTAAAAACAGTAATTACTGAGACTTTCAGTATTTGTAATTTTTTCTTTCAAAATGATTAGAGCCATATCTTTTTAGGAATTTGAACATCCATTACTATATAACACAGGTAACATAGATCACCATTTCTAATTCAATTTTCCATTTTTATGACTTTTATCATTTTTAGAAACTTAGTCAAACATAACTTATTTGCTGACAAAAAATTTCAAGAATTTTTATTTTTAATCTATATGTGTAAAAAGAAATTCCAACTATTTTAGGAAACATCAAAATCAAAGATTCCAGCACCAGGAAACAGCTTGTAATAAAAGTGTTATGCCCACCTGGTACGATAAAGTAACGAACTACTGCTTATAATATACTTTGGTCAATTATAAAAATGCTTGGTTTTAACTGGTATCACATGTACAGGACTTAGGCTAGCAAGCAACATCTTTTGATAAACATGTCAGCAACTGGTAGAGTAGGAAGGTTGAAAAGAATATTTTCCTGCTTGCTAAAAATGATAATGATGGTGTTATGTAGAGTGAAAGAGATTCCAAAGTCATGTAAACTTATCCATGAACCTGACCTACAGTTTGTATTAGATGAAATTACACACCTGAAGCATAGAACTCATCTAGTATTACATAAGGGTATGTCAAAACCTTTCTCTTTTTTCAATGAATCTATTTTCTGAAAGTAACTGCAGCTGTTTCAGAATATCATGTCAAAGGTTTTAATCATTTCTAACCAACAGTTCCCTCTTTATGTACTAAAGTACAATCAACATGTTCTGTGTTGATAATATAAAAGGTTTTCAAGGAAATTAATATTGTTTGCCAAAAGAAACTCCACTTTCAGTCAAAAACCTGACTTGAAATATTTTGATGAGATAAAGCCTTTGGAAAATTTGAAGTCACAACAAAATGATTCAACACATTTGGATTTTCTGCATGTTGATCTGAAGAAAAATAAATAAATGTATACATGTATCACCCATTTAAAAAAAAAATTTTGCTTCAAGCTACTTTTTCACTTTTAGCAAAAATTTCAGCTCCAAACTATGAGTTAGGCAACTGATTTATTGATCAACTCCCATAAGTGCAAACAGAATATGTAAAGGACTACTTCCGGTGGTAACTCGACAACAACCATTAATTTTTTACTAGTATTTCTTTCCTCTTGGTATAATTGTTTTCAGGTACACTAATAGTATAAACAGCTGTAATATTATCCTAAATTACATTAGGTGAATGTAAGATGAATTTCATCAGGAAAGAAATACGAGTCAAAAATTAATATTTGACGGTGGTTCACGTAATAAAATTCAGAACAATATTACTACTACTAATACTACAAGTGTGTGTAAAAACAATATCAAATATAACGTCAAGGTATTTGGAGAAAGATGAAGAGTATGCTTAGTAAGATTTGATCTTCAGTCAACCATAAGGTTCCTGGAGCAGTTGTTATGGAAAAACAAGCTTTCTGGGCTAAAAAGTATACTTTTTGAGTCATGCTAAGAGCTTATTCTTTATTTCTGATTCGCTTTGTTCACTCATTGTTGTTGGCTGACAATCTGAGAAATTGCAATGAAAAGCAACTAAAATTAGGATGAAAGAAATACAAGTCAAAAATAAATAATGGATGACAATGCTTCATCTAATCAAATTCTGGATGATATGGCTGGTGGCTTGTCAGTTTGTAATCATAGAAGCTTGTGGGGAAGAAACAGGATACAAATAGCACCAGACTTGAAATGTATCATTTTTCAGTAAATTAGCTCACAATAGTTAAAAGTTGGTACATTTGTACCCCTTTAAACTGGCAACCTTGTGATGTGGCCATTACTGGACCACATAAAATGCTGGAAAAGAAACTGACCCCTGAGGGAATCCTCTACATAAACATATGCCTCACTCTTAGTCTTGCCATCTTGTCCCACATACATATTACTTGTGTTTGTTTATGCTTTTTAATTGTATCAAAAATTGATTTTTAAGATTCAGAAAAAATTAATAAAATAAATGCCTAATATCATGCTAAAATAGACATTGAAAAATGTTGTATCAAGAGTTCTTCAGTTTGGTTTCAAGCCAGTTAAGTTTTCAAATATTCAGTTTAATGAGTTTATAAATTGCTGAATCACTTCAAACCATGGTTTGAAACCGAATCAAAGAACTCTAGTGGTAGGTCCCCAAACTGATAGTGGCAGATTCAAAACATGCTGGACAGTGAGAGTTGCTAAACCACAGAGCATTAGATTGTAGAGGTCCAATCTAAACTTACAAAGCAGATTCAGTGCATGTATAAAAAGGGGAATGTACAATAAGCTCAACAATATATACATTAATATATACATATTTTATTCAATGATTCAAAAATATTATACAATTGAAACAGTTCAAAAATGATTTAAGCTAAAAACGAAGTGGAAAATCATCTTGATAGAAAATCATATGAGAAAGTAATATCTATTTTTATTTAAACAGTGTAACAAAATAGACAGAGATTTTATGGATACCCTGTATCTTTCTTTATAGTGTATTTTGGCAGATAACAAACCTACAGTCTCTATATGAGACTTGTGAACAAACATACAACAGAAGTATTATTTTTCTTACAATGTATTTGTGATGATGTGCCTTTTTTGCAAAATTTGTCTTCCTTCTCTTCTTTGTTCCACCCTAGCCTTTTTCTTTCTCTTTTTTCATTGTCTTCAGCTAGTTAGGATCACCTGATGATGTTAGGATAACTTTCTTACCAGATGAAGCAGTGTGAGTCCTGAAATACTATACAAAAAATCAGGTGTTGTATGTGTTCATAGCCTGTATTACATGCATGATGAAAAACAGACAGAAATAACAGAGGACAGCAATCTTATAATACCAATGTTCTCTCTCTCCTGGAGCTGACAGCACTTCTCCATTGCACTAAAAGAAGATATTCAAAGCACTTTTTATGCCTGTTGATTTTTGAAAGCATTTCTGAGTTTTTAATAAAAATTCATGTTGTACAACATTACATAAGGCAAAATTGATGTAATTAGAATCAAAGTAGTAAGATTTTCATTTATACCTAGGCGTCTTTACAAACATGAATAAAAATGTATACATTACTTTCTAATTTCTTGTTGGTATATGAATATTCAAAGGCAT
Source organism: Thysanoteuthis rhombus (assembly GCA_963457665.1). Taxonomy (NCBI): domain Eukaryota; kingdom Metazoa; phylum Mollusca; class Cephalopoda; order Oegopsida; family Thysanoteuthidae; genus Thysanoteuthis; species Thysanoteuthis major. The sequence goes on along the minus strand of OY735230.1, from coordinate 25,823,085 downwards.
AGAAATTATTTTTTCTATCATAAAATCATACAGAATGCTTTGTTTTAAACTTAACCAGCAAGATTTTTTATATTATTAAGGGAGTCATTGTAAAAAAAACATCAACTTTTCATTTGTGTTTGATAAAAGAACATAAATCCTGAAATCAAGTTGCCTTTCTTTATTTCCATTATATAATACAAAAATGTCAGGTCTCATAAGTCAGTCAATAGTAAACCGTCATGTGACCATGTCTTTTGTCAGGAGGCTGTGTTAGGGGAAATCAATAAAAAAAATATTAGAAAAGGAGGTAATCAATGAATAAATTACTTTTCTTGCTTTTTGTTGTCCAGTGTTCACAAAAAAGTCTGAATTTCCAAAAACAAGTGTGAATGCCACTGGACACAAACTGTGGGGTCAGTTTATCATAAACTTACATTACAAACAAACTATTAAACCAATTCCGGAGTGGAATTTTATTACACACACACACACACACAAAACGTTTTTTTCTAATCATATGGAGTAAATGTTGAAGTTTTCAGCCCACTAGTTCAATTGGTGCAGCCTATTCGCATGATATACACACACATACAAACATAGCCATCCAGGCCAGCTGGAAAACTGAAGAAACCTGTGTGGGCAGTTTCTAATAATTGAATTTGAATTTTTCTTCATTAGTTAATATTTTTTTCACTTTTGGAAAAAAGCATTTATTACATAGATTTAATTTTTTTCCAAATCAAATCATCAAGAAAAGCCAAAATGTAAATACTTGACAGTCTGAATCCAATACATCACAGTGCCAAACCATGTTCTATGCCAACTTGTCGATTAGGACTTGAAATGGTTTGAAATATAGGGTCAGTAAGTATGTAGAAAATTAAAAAAAAACAAAAAACAATGATCTCATTCTCTTCATCACTTAATGATTTTAAATTCAATCCTTCAACACCAAAAGTAGGAATTTTGATACACGTATTAAATGAAAATTTTTTACATCAAATTATAAAATAATTTAGAAAAAAATAACCAACCTAAAATTAAACGAACTCTAACACTTGTTTATTACACCCATTTTTAAATACCATTTGTCAGAGTAAGAATATCTTTTCTTAATTACATTTACTTAATCCATGATATTAATACACTCTAGCTTAACGTGAAAGAAGAAAGGTGCTTTAAATTATTTCTTAAAGTAATAAATTGATATTTATCAGTATGATTTTAAAACAAGATCCATAAATTAATTACAATGAGGAGCCACTCAAGTTCGAATCCCTAATAAGGCAAAATTATACTTCAATTTAATTGTAAAACTTTGCCATAACAAAAACAAACCTTCTTTCTTAGAAAAGAAAAAAGTATAAATTTTAATATCTAATTGAAGATAAATTAAAAAGGAATGAAAAGGATAAAATTGAAGTGACCAGGCGTCAAGTGCTTGACTTGGGATTAGTTTTTCAACACTACTACTTTGAACTTGAATGAAAAAGGGGGAGGAAAACAAAGCAAAAAACAAAATGAATTGAGACCAGTGTTACCACTTACTCCGCATGTGCTTTCTTGAACACCATAGATTTAGGAATGTTTAATTCGATGGAAACTTTGCGAACAGATTTATAAGGACCCTGGCGAAATGCTTGGCGCACAATTCTCACTACTTCGTCTCTGACCGTGGGTCGACCCGGTCGGGGTTTGTCACATATCGAACCGGTTTCCTGAAATTTTTTCACCCAGTCCCGTATCGAGTTCTCCGATGGAGCTTTTCGTTCATATTTTTCCCTGTATTTTTGTCTGACTGAAGTCACTGACTTCAATTCGGCCAACCATAAGACACAGTCCACCCTTTCTCTTGTGGACACCATTTCCCAAGAAAAAGGGGCCCAGAGGGGAAAAAAAAGAATAAAGATGACCCTAAAAGATTCAACTGTTCATTTTGGTCAAGCTCTCATTCTAATCTTCTTTTTAAGCATTTGCCCATAATTTCCAGAATCTGAGATACAGGTGTGAAAAACGAATCGGGGATTTGATGTCAACCAGGCTTGCATTTGTAAACAATTCTATACAAACAAGGTTTGTTTAGCACTAGGTGCGACGTTAGCAAAGTCTCCTCTACGGAAGCCCTGCAGTAACACTATCTGTCTATGTGTCAGTACGCCAGTTTTTTTTAAAATTATTTTTTTATAAGCACGTGTGTGAGTATGTGCTTTCGCAAGCTTCCTCATAAACATAGAAAGTTTTTTTTTCTGTTTCACTCATCATTGTCCAAATCATTATAGATAATTCGCATACTTGACTCGACCATGAGTGTAAATGTCACCATAGACAGTTGTGAAATATAGATTTGGGAATCTATAAAAGTTTTTGCGCCTTTTATCTATACATTTATGATCATGTATGCATGTAATTGTAATCCAGTAGAAAACGGCACATGCTAGGGAGGTTTTTTTTCTTTATGCTGCATCCTCAAACTAGTCCAATTTGAAGAATGAATCAAATTTGGTAATCAGTGTTATTAATCGTTTTTGCTACTATTCACCTCCATCCTAATTGTTGATGCTCTCCATTGCAACCTAACTCAGACCAGTTTCCCTTCGGCAGTGAGAAAATGAATAAACTGTGCAGATAGGAATAGAGAATAAGTTGGAAAGGGGGTTCAATTTACTATATAACTATGATGCCATAAATTTTCGTTTAGAGCTACTGTGATGTAGAAATAGAACATTGTAACTTGAAGAGAACATTTATTCTGATTTGCAAGTTTTCTTTTTTTTTTTACCTAGCCTCATTTTCTGATGATCCATTTTCAAGTGTGTTTTTTACTCTCTTGTGATCACACTTTTTTTTCTCAAAATTTTTGATTTAATTGGCTTCATATTCTAATCACAACTATTTTAAACAATGTCAAAAGTGAGGGGAATGTATTTTCTTCCCTTTTAGGGGTCAAAAGTGTGGGTAAACCTTTCAACTTTTTTAGGATCAAAAGTGGTGGTAAACTTTTTTCCCTTTCAGCCATTAAAAGTGATGGGAAAGTTTAGTTTTTATTTTTTATTTTCAAGGGCTTTTAAAACCAAAAGCAAAAGGAACATTCCCCTTTTAGGAGTCAAAACAGAGGATAATATTCATTTTCACTTTCTGGGTTCAAAAGTGAGGGGGAACATTTTTTTCTCTTAAAGGTGTGAAAAGAGAGGGGTACATGTTTTTTTTTACCTTTGAGAGGCTCTACTAAAGGGAGCATTTTTTCTATTTGGATCAAAAGTCTGGGGAAACTTTTTTCTTTTTTTGAGGAAATTACTAATTATGGAGTAGTTTCACTAATTCATTTATTTGCAAATAATTATTATATTAATTCAATGCAAAGGGAGTGATCTGACATTGAGTTTAATGGTTAGCAAAGATGGCCTTTCAGCGAATTACATTCAAGATTTCTGTAGCAGAAAAGCTGACTACGTCCAAGTTTTCAGGTAGTTAATTGTACCAAATAAGTTGTAACTGGAAATCTCACTTTGTACTTTGGGATAGGAAAAAAAAGGAAGGTTTTATAAAACAAAAAAGGTTTCTGGTTTATCTATGCAACAACTTGATTTTAATTTGAAGTGCAATTATCACCAATTAGAAAGAAAAAATAGACCTATTATCTACGACCATCAGTACTTTTGATAGGGATTTTATCAGGGGTACAAAGTTTCCTCCCTTCCCTTCTTGATTAGTCATCCTGTTTTTCTCCACTTCAATGCATGAAAATAATTTCTGAGGTCCTAGAAAATTTGTGGGTTCCTCTCAGATCCTGCACCTCCTTTGGACCCCTAACCTTGGGTCCACGTATGATGTACTCTTGCACCTTCGTCTCATTGACTTCCAGACTATAGCAACACAAAAAGCACTTATAATTCAGATTAACTCTTAATCCTTTGAGTGGTATACGAGATGAAAGAGACAATTTAATATTAGCTTTCTTATCCCTGTATAGCAATAAGCCCGTAACAATTGGAAAACCTTTATAACATTCAACAAAAACAGAAGAAAGATTTATTTTTGTGTGAGTGCAGGCTTCTGTTGAGAAATACCCGAGTGAGTGGGAGGTTTTTTTAAATCATACTGTTGAGAGTACAAATTGAAAATAATAAGTTCAAATGTTATATTGCAGATGAGGTAAGAATAAAAGTGTCCATGTTGGAAAATGTGTTGAATTGCATACGATTTTGAGAGGGTTGAAAAGACAAATGTCAGATATTCAAATGCTAAATCATGTTACTTTTAATTCTATCAATTGTTAAGAATAATAAGAAACTTCAAATGAAAATGTAGCAGAGTTTATATTACTTGAATAAAAGTGTCCACGTTGGAAAATGTCTTTTGAGCAAAGTTTTTGTATAATGCGTAATAAAGATGTACTTATTTGCTGGGTTCAAAAGTTCACATTGCGTATGATTTTGAAAGGGTCAAAGGGACAAACGTTGGGCATTCAAATGCTAAATTATGTCACTTTTAATTTTATCAATTCTAGATCTTTTGAAAAAATAATTTCAAAAGTATCAGCCTTGCAATGGTACTATATGTGATTAAATAATCTTCTACTGAATTAGAATTATAAATTTCCCTTTCTTTATTCGAGGATGATGATCATTGTTCATGGTCTTCCCTTATGTGAGGGTAACCTGTTGCTTACACACATATATATATATATATATATATATATATATATATTGATATATATATACATACAATTATTAAGAAATGGATATATAATCTGACAGAATAATTATAAATGTTTTTTTTTTAAAATTCTATTTGAACTGATCTCCTGTTATTACACTGAATGCATCAGTTTGCCTAGTTAGCATGAATAGAATAAACAATTAAAGAAATGGGCTGTTACAGGATTCGAACCAGTAACCAATAGGAAACAATCTTTACACAATGCTGCTCTTATCATTGAGCTAAACAGTCAGCTGTTGAGAAACAATAGAGCAGACATAGACAGTGAACGAACAAGACAAGATTTTGGCATTGAGCAGTTATTTGGGTCTCTGACTAACCAGCTTGGATTCGCAAAAAAATTGTTTATAAGTGGTAAAAACATTTTACATTTTCTTTCTATAATGTCAACTACTAATATCATATATTTATCTACATATGTGTAGATGTGTGTGTGTATAGAGGGAAAGAGACAGGCAGGTACATGTAGTAATTAGCAAACTCATCTTGCAGATTATCTACATCATCAGTGGGTATCCAGATTTTATAGCCCAATATTTAGACATTTACTCAGCTTAGCCTATCTGACATAAAATTACAATAAAGAGGCATTCAGGGATGATTGAACTCACTACACTAGTGATTGTTTTGCAGGTTTAACTTTACTAACTCTCTATCGTCCTATGTATTACTATTTGTTTAAATGGCAGGAAAATGCATTTGTTTGGATATGGCAGTCACATCCCCAGCCACTCAGATAAAATCAATTGGAAAAATTCTGGTAATATCGTGAGATTATCCAGGGCAACTTAGTGTTAATAATGTTTTCCAGCTCCGGAATCATGTGAGACCCCAGGGTCATGAAGACTTTATCGAGAATAACACTACTGCAAACATGGTCCTTTCTTCTTTTCTTTCAGAAAGAGAGAAAGAAAGAATGGTCACTGCTTTTTATGATATCGACATTTATTTTGAGCTACGACTATTTCATCATCATCATGGCTTGGCATCACCAACAAAGATATAGGAGGAGATTCCACATCTATTGTAGATCCACTGATGGCTGGCAAGATTCACAAGGGACAGGCAAATTTTTCCACAGCGGTTGCAGGAGGTCTGGCAACTGGAAGGAGTTTTGATTTTTACGACATACCCTCTTCTCCTTTGCTCTAGCTCTGCAGTTTGCTTCGGATAGAGTAGTTGACTGGGAAACTTCAATGTTCAATGGCAGTAGTTGATTCTACAAAATATGAGGGTTCTTTTAAAGGAGACCCTGTGTTTCGTCTGGTTATCTTGTACCTCTAAATTAAAACATTAAGTAGGTACCATGACTGTTATCCACCAGTTTTGGTTTACTTTTTTTAATGAAGTTTTTCCATAATTTTTGTCGAACTCCAGTCCAAGTCAGAGAATCCTTACCTAATTTTGGTGAAGCAACTATTCATTGATCGTCTGTACTGAAACCATTAACTTAAACCAATATTCAAAACATTTCCCTACTGTGGTTTTAAATCATGATCAAGTTAACAGTAGCAGTCTCATCGATGGAGCAAAACTGACAAGTCTTACATAACTGCAAAATATTTGTTACAAATATGCAAGAATTTTTGGATGGGATAATGGATTGTCTATAGCCACACGGAAGAGTTGTAATACAACGAAACAGCTGTCTGTGGATGACGCAATAATATATATATATATATATATATATATATATATACACATGTATTCATTGCAATAATCATCTTTAGTCAGAATAGAAGAAGGAGTGGTGTTTGGCCCTGCAGCAGCCAAGCTTGTTCCTTTTCTTCCAATCTTTCCGTAATAATTAGGCATTATTGCTATTTTCTTTAAAAAAAAAAAAAAAAAAAAAAAAAAAAATTTTCTTTTTCTAAGGTGAGCATAATAGCAAGCCTTACTCCTCAGTGGATATCTTCTGGTTCAATAATGTATAACTAAGTTTTGCCAGCATGAACAGTTCTGGATGAATCTTTTTGGTACTAACTGTAACATGATGAATCAAGAATCAATCAATAAGGGTCAATGGTGAGAATGGATGGGGTAGGGGGAGACAGCCATGGGTGTCTGCTGGTGAGTAAAATGGAGCATAACCCCCCCTCCCCAAACCTGGATGAGGCTTTTTCACTGAGAGTAAAGGGGTTTGAATGTTAGAACATTATAGTCAATAAAGGATAATGGTGCATTACAATTGTTTCATGCAAGCTTACTTTAATGATCACAGATAAGAAGACAATTATCATTCAGTAGTAACGGGGTTGCCACTAAGATATATACCAAACAGGTCTTTTGCCCCCAACCCCTTCCTGGAAAAGTGGCAGTAGATGCCCATGGGTACACCTGCCTCTGCTTTTAAATGTCAAGTTTTTTTATGTTCAATGTCTGCAAATGGAGAGATTGCCGTATGCCTAATTCCAAAAACCTAGTCTCACCATATACTTGGTCCGTCAAACCCATTTCCATCATTGATAAGAGTTGAAGAGAAAGATAGAGAATGAATATTCGGCACAAACTGTTTGAGGAAAAGAAAGTTGCTGCTTTCAGCACATCACTTAGTCAGCAGACTAATTCATAAATAAATTATCACCCATAATATGAGTTCTGGATAGGAATAGAGACCCCAGTTAGTACCAGTTAGATTCTTCCTGAGCAAGGAAAGGGTTCTCAATCCATATCTATATAGGCTCAAGTGTTTGGCAAATGGCGATTTTATTCAGGACCTGTAACAGAGTCAACCTATCACCCATTGGTGTCTACTGGGGGTAGGGGGAGGAGGAAACGGGACATTTGCCTTCCTGAATCAGACCTTCTCATCAGGGAAAGGGAGTCTGAAAGTTGGAACCTTACAGTCAACAAAGGATAAAGGTGCAGTACAATTGTTTTATGTAACTCCAACTTATTGTACTTATATAGAAAAGATTGTATTATTATTCATTGGTAACAGGGTTGCTGCTAAGCTATATTTCAAATATATATCCTTTTGTACTCCACTCCCCAGGAAAGTGGAAGCAGGTGCCCGTGTTATCACCCAATAATTGTTCAATCATCATTCTAGAATGAAAATCTAAAAATACTAGGCACTGAGGATTCATTTCTAAACAACATCTTAAAAAAGATTTGGGATGAGTAGTAACTGTAAGGATACTATACTTCCTTTTATAAAAAAAAAATTGCATCAGTTTCTTCATCTTATTAAAATTCTGTATCATAATAGTGTTTTAAATAAATACTCTGATCTGAGGCCAACCATATAGATAAGAAATTATAAATTCATTATATTACTTTGAAACTTTATTTGTAATGACCTCCCGTTAATACAAAGTGAATGTATCATTTGGCCTAGAGAGCATAAATAGAATAAACAATTAAAGCAAATGGTACTCCGGCAGGAAATAAACCCATGACCAATAGGTTGCTGCTTCAACATAGTGTTATATGTCCCATTGAGCTAAACAGCCCAGTAAAAGGCAAAGGCCCAAATGACCACTTCATCCCAACATTCTCCTCTTGTTCATTTATGTCCATATCTGCTTTATTGTTTCTCAACACAGACAATTTCATCATTATTATTTAATTGTTTATTCTATTTACTGTCTAGCCCAAATGATATATATTCACCATAAATCAAGGGGTGGTCATTTCAAAATATAACACATTTATAATAATTTCTGTCAGATTATATACCCATTTCTAAATAATAATAATATATATATATTATATATATATATATATATATATATATAAGAGCAGTAATTTGTAAAGCAGGTGCTACGGCTCCCTCGGGCAGCTAAAACTTGGGGGGGGGGCACTGGAAGGCAAGGATGGGTAGGAAGCATTGGAAGACAAGGATGCTGCTTACTAAGATAGAGCCAGATCTGGAAAAATTACTCATCACCTGAGGCCCATCCTTCACATTTTTGCCCATCCACTTTTCTATCGAAAATAATAATTTGTAAATCAATGACCCTTACATTATCCTAGCTAACAACCAGAGAATGAATGCGAGAAAGAAAAATATCGATTGCCACTACAGTAAGAATTAATCTGATCCAGTTGTTATTTTCACCCTAACAAATTCTACAAGTAGCAGGCTGAATCAAGTTGACCCCCTCCTTTTCTTTTCAACTACAAGAACTCCTCATACTAAGCAAGTGAATAGAATCCAAAGAACTTTTTGTTCTCCGCTCTCCACTTTATCTCTGAACTATATACACCAAGATTACTGATTAACCTGCAATAGTATCAGATTATTGCCGAATTACATGGTTGTCGGTTGACCTTTTGTGGGTATCAAGTGTAGACTGTTCTACTTACAGTTTAAAATTAGTAGTTTTGAGCCACAGAATGATTTTAAGAACAAATAGGAGATATTCATTTCACTTGGGTATCGTGGATTCTACAAGTATGGTAATAAATGATTATCATACATTGATGCGGCGTAAACTGGGTCACTATGTATACTTAATATATTGAAGCAACGTTAACTATTTGATAATTTTGAAATCAAAACATACATTCCCCCACAGAGAATTTAAGTCACTGATATGACAACTGAAAGCAAAAAACTTTGACTGTTTAAAAATGTATTTCATCAAATCTAACTATGTTAGGCTCAGTGTTGATGTTATATAAGGTAATTACGGAACAAATGAAAGCAGAAAACTTGTCATTAATCTGATGTAAATTTCCCCACAGAAACTCCAAGAGATATGTCTGAAAGAGATCTATGTAACCGTTTAACCAAACTGCCGGAGTACAAGAGAAAAAGAAGATGAATAAATAATAGTTTACGCTTTCCATACAAAAATGGCGAGTTTACGCTGCTTCAATATATAATAACCTACAAAACTTGCCACTTTGTTGTTAGAGGTGTTTTTTTTGCTTGCTCTGTCGAGGCAAGAACCTGATTCAGTGTCTTGACGTGTTCATCAAATTGAGTTGAATGCTAACCACAAATGAGGCATAAAATTTACGTTACGTTTGTATTGTCAGCAAGCATGACTGTTACTAGGAACATACGATACGATTAAGAAATTATAAATAATGTGTGGCTTTTTAGTTGCATGGATGGAGACGCATCTAGTCCAAAATAAACGAAGATTAATTATAGTCAAAATAAAATTGAAAAAAAAAAAATCAAACAAAGTATGAATGCGGTGTTTGTTGTTAAAATTCTCATACTAAGTAAATGTTCAACAAATACTGCACGCAATTAAGTTTGGTGATATATTTCAAACATATTAAAGAAACAGCATGACATTTTTATTTGCTTGGCTGACTACTCGAGTTTTTTTTAGGGATGGACTGGAAGGAGCGTTGTTAACGATAAATAACAAGATTGGAAGTAGAAATACTTGCTCAAGAGACCTTTTTTTTCTGCCCAAGTCCAGAGTTTAACTTTGACTAATGGGAAGGCATTTTGTTTCTTCCTTATCGTTCAGGGTAGCTTTCATTCTGAAAAGAAACATTAATAAAAAAAATTTTAAAAAAAAAGATATAAAATTGAATTTTCACGATCCTGTTTTGTTTTTCTCAGACTTTTGTCGTCACGAGATTTCCATTGATTCGTTGAGAAATAGTAGTAGGAATCAAAAGGATTGAATTTCGGTCTTTTCTTCGTTCCAGTTGAAAATAATTATTTTGCAGTGCGATAAATTTGAAAACTAAGTGTCCAAGATCACTCTGAGAAATGGTGAACTAAATAGAATAGTATATGAAAAATGTAATATGTACGCTTCAGAGTGAGAGAGAAAGAAAAGTGAATACATAATTAATATTCCTATTGAGCTTCCGTAGATTCTGCTATCAATCCTGTTCATGATTTGGTTGCAACCAATCAAATTACCCTTACGTCAGTGACGACTACCGCAGCTATTCTCCTACCACCTGTATACTTCAATCTCCTACTCCCACTATGGGTATGCATCGAGATTAATTCTTCTCCCCTTATTCTCTCTACCTCTTCTTTTCACCTCCCTTTATGATAAGTACTCATATTTCTCCTCACATTGACTGCTGCAGTGGTCGTACACAGCAGACAGCTTCTTCTTCTCTGTCGTCGTCGTCAGTCATTCATTCCTTACCAGTCAGACATTGGGATCATACAGTCGGGTGACGGACGTTTTTTTACCGAATGTTGTGAAAATAGGGAAGGAAACTTACCAAGACAGGGATTTTTCTCTCTTGTAATTCCCCCCCGGAATAAGTGTGTATGTGTGTGACGCTTTAATATAGCACACACATACACATCACTTTATATATATTTTATATATTACGCATATATAAATATATATATATATATATATTTACACTTGATAAGAAAGATTGAAGACAACAGTAAGTCTCTTTTCAATCTCTCTATTTGTCCGTTAGTCGACAATTCCCGTGTATTTTGCTGCCAAAGAAGGCTGCTGGGTTTTTCTTCTATTGTTGACTGGGAAAAGCTAAAAAAATTTGCCGTCATCAGAGATCTGGCTGCAAAGAAAAGGAGTTGACAAAGTAAGGAATTGTTGAAAAAAAACATAAGTAAAATCAAAAGAAAAGAACTATGGCTGACGAAGTGATTTCATCTACCCAACCGGACACTGTCGGAAATCTGCTCGGAGACGACATTGGAGGTCTGGATCATTATTCTTCTAGTCCTTTCCAAGCAGAACCACTGCAGCCTCAACCATCGGCACCCCAGCCAATGTCTTCTTCACCCCCGAATGCATCGAAGCCACTAGACGATTTGGGGTTTGATTCTCACATCACTACCACTTCTGCCAGCAGCAACCCCGCCGACCCTACCAGCAACTCGGCGGCTCCCAACTCCTCATCATCCTTTACCCCTGGTGAGCTTACTTCTAATAATCCTATCAGAGATGATGATGATGATGATTACAAAGAGAATCATCAGCATCATCATGGAGAAGGTAACAATTATCACCCAGATGATGATGATGACGATGGCTATGATGATCGCGAAGAAGATGTTGAGGAAATGAGTTATCAAAAGAACGGGGCCCCTTATCAGGACAACCCTGCATTTAGTGATTCTGATTCTCCATCTGAATTTCACCATCATCATCCCGAAGCAGCTAGGGAACCTTCGCCCTATTCGGCTCCACCCGTTCACTCGGGTGCGAATGACAAAATCGGAGGCTATGATAGCGATGAACATGATAAGTATGATGACGATGATGAAGTCGTCAGGCTGTCTGAAAAGGAGTACGAACATCCTAGTCATCTTGATGATCATCATCAGGCTATTGAGGATGACGATGATGACGAAGAAGCAGATTCTCTTACTGAAGACAACGTTGTTGTTCTTGATGACGATGATGAAGATCAGTTTGTGTATTCGGGTAGTGCTGCTGCCACCGCCACTAACACCTCTTCCTCTGCCATCCCTGACACCGAAACCTCTGAAATTATTGATGCCCCATCCAAATCTTTCGAAACCATGTCCCCACCACAACCTTCTTCCCTATTGTCGTCTGAAATTCCATCTCCGTTTTCGTCGTCAGCTCCGATGGGCGCTGATGTAGCAGCAGAAGCGGAAGAAGCATCATCTGCATTTGATTTAGCAGGGGACACAAGTCCGGCCTTGTCCACCAACTATGCACCACCCTCACCGTCCGCCCCTCCGGCAGCAGCCACCTTTTCCTCCTCACCTTCTGATGATGCCACCTCTTCTGTCATCTCCCAAATAACGGGTGGTGGTGATGATGCTGCTTCTGGTTTTGCTAGTGCAGTTACTGGTGGTCGGGTTTCGCCAGCCGCTGCCGCCACGGAGATGATGAAGACGATGGATGATGACTACGATGATGACCATCTCCAAATGCCCAGTGCTCCACCTCTTAGCTCTAGTTCTCTTTCTAGTTCCCCACCTTTGGCCCCTCAACCTTCGGCCCCCCCTCAACCCGTTGAGGCAGACCTCTTTCACCCCCAAATCACTAGTAGCACACCACAACAAGCTTCGTCCACTCTGTACAATTCTCACAGCACCAGAGAGAACCGTATTTCCTCAGAACCCGAGTCCTTCACAGCAGAACCCAACGTTGTACAAACAAGCCCTAAATTTACAGATCAACCCAAAGAAGTACAACCCAAGCCGACATTAGAAGGTAGGACCTGACGACTCACTCCTTACTTAGTACATATCTATCTCAATTATTAATTTCTGTAATTAATTATCGATTTGAAAAAAAATCGATTTTCTTTACATACGTACATACATATTTATATAGACATCTTAGTGTATGGTGAAATACATTTTACACTATTTTAGTGATGTATGTGTGTGTGCTATGTGTATGATGATGGACAATCTGTGTATGGTGTGTGTATGGTGATGGGCTATGTTGAAAATAACCATGTGTCTGGATTTAAATATCAGCCGTGTGATATCAATTTCAATCAAATATAATTCAATTTACACTGCCAATTCTAGAACATATAGGCAGCTACAACACAGTGTTACTACACACTGTGCTTCTAGCTGTATCTTTGATATATAGATGTGTTTGTACGTGATGATGATAAACAAAAAATTTAAAAAGGAAGAAAAACAAAAAATAATGAAAAATAAATTGGAATTTCGCTAATGAATTTATTTACTTACTATTAATTTTTCTCTCTTCTCAGCAGCCTTGTTTCTACTGCTTCTAACTGTGATTCTTTTATTTATTATTCAACATTATTTGGCGCTACCTACTTCAAATTTGTTGTTGCAATCTGAAAAGTGTGCTTTCTTGCATGTTTTTTCTTCCTTCTCACTTCACACATTCTTTTGTTTGTCTTCATATTTTAACCTTTTGTCATTTTTATATTCAAGAATTTTATTTTCAATGGCTATTTGTGTCTTGTAGTTGTCGGCTATATATATTTTGAATTTTCTCTCTGTCACCAGCGGCAGTGGTTGTTTTTCACTACAAAATGAATGAATGTCGCAAAAGAATGAAAACAATTGTTTTGGTTTTTTTGAGAGAGAAAGGATTGAGGTTTCCGATTTACCTCACAATCTAATGACTAGTCTCTTTAATTCCATAGGATTCTTAATCGGAAAATATAGACTTGATATTTTGTTTTTAAACTTCTGTAGGCACTCCACTCTAAAAATAGAATAAAATTTTTTGTTCTTTTAAAACCAATATGAACTTGTGCTACGTTTATTAAATTTGAGTAGTTGGAAGTGTGCATTATCCAATAATATACAGGCCCAGGGTGATTTATTATCTGTTTCATGGGAGACTTGCTCATAAATGACTACGAAGGACAACTACTGGCATACCCCTCCCCCCTTTTTTTGGTCTTTTTCTCCCGCGTTTTTTCCTTCAAAGCTGGTCAACAAAAAAAAATCTCAACATAAGAACTTGGGTGGGGGGTGCGAGTCAACTTGTCTCTGAATAAATTGTTTGAATGTCTTTAGACTGGAAAAATGATCGTGAAATTAAACTACTGTTCACTTTCTGAAAATATAGCCCCTATTTAACTCGTCTAGGTCATATTGATAATGTGGGAAGATAACTCTGAGATAATTTCTCTACTTTCAAGAAATTATGCTTGTGCAGGCAAAATTTTACATCACATAACTTTTAAATTATCTCTTAATACAATTACTTGTCATTGTTGAAATAAGTAAAAAAAAAACTGATGGCTATGCTAAAATCTAGATGACTTCAGTTTGAGACTGGCGTGCAGATGAATGTGTTTTTTTGTTTTATTTTTACTTCTCACCTTGCTTGAAAATTTCTCTGTTTTTCATACTGCTAAGATTAACTCGGCGACGAATTAGTGACTAGATGTATCGAGGATTAAATCTCGTAATTACTAGTATTGATCTGAACCTAATCCTATTATTTGTTACTTCTGTTGATATCTCTAAAATATTACATAAATTCTACCCCCCCCTTTTTTTCTACGGGTTAGTCTTTTTTGCATATCAAATATTACAGCGATGATTGTAAAAACACAGAAACGTCTTCGGCAATTCGAGATTTTTTTTATTGGGGGTTATTCTGGTTTTAGCATAAAGCCATTGTAACGCAATGTTATAGAATCCAATAAGCTTTCAATTTTTACATGCATTGCCCTTTTAGGGGTTATATATTGTTTGCTAATTACCCCTTTTGTTGTAATATATTCGAACGATCTTAACTGTGCTGTTACTGTCGTGGTTGTCCATCCATTTTATGGATCTTTATAGTAGTAGACAGAATCAAGCGCTGTTAGTCTTCATTCATGTCGACATGTCTCTTCTTTCTCTCTCTCTCTCTCTCCTTGGTCTTCTCTTAACCACTGCATGCTTCACCACTTGTTTTGATTATTCATTACATACAGCTCTAAATTCCAATTTAAATGTCCCGTCCTACCAGTTTAAATAAAAGTAAAGAAAAATGGAAAACAGAACACTGAACCCATTTACAATGAAAATTCTGCGTCGCTAAGATGCAGTTTTTTAAACCATTGTCGAAATCGACAACGGATGCACAATAAGAGCAAAAAAATTCTGCTATAACGGGTGACGTCAGCTATACAATATTTATTACTGATTAGTTGTTTCTACTGAAATAAATTAATTTATTCAAAGCAATAACAATATAATTTATGTATTTCTATTTTTCTTCCATGATGAATTTTCCGCTCACTCGATGTTATAAACGTTACAGAAAAGTTGTTTTAAACATCAACATTTTTGATTCATTTACCAACTAAAAATTATTTTTGTTTTATGTATTTCTTACGGTCATTTCCACAAAAAGAAAAAAAAATAGGTGAGACGAGATATTTTTAGCCATGTCACGTTTTAGTGAGTGAAAATGTCGTGTCAAGTGTCACGCAAAACGCATTATTCTTCTAATCATCGCACACTAGTAATTGAATGAGGTTATCTGTTCCAGTGGAAAGATTCCTTTCAAGTTACATTTTTCGTGTTCCTTCATCAATATCATCCTTTCATTTGAAACATGATGATGATATCTAAAAAAAATTATTTTACTCTGATTTTATTGCGCAGACTTAAATCCGGGAAAGCAGATGTAGTAAGCCAGCTGTTCCTGCAGTCTAGTGCCCTTCCCTCCCTTAATGGCCAGTTCATTTTCTTCATCATACTCAGTTTTAATGTTTTAGATGGGCATGGCGTAATTATGGAACTATTTTTAGCTTTCATTAGCATCGTTATTTAAAAATAAATGAAAAGCGGTACAATATTGACAGCTGCATTTAACAAATGTAGAAATACCCCCTACTTGTTTAGTCTGGGTGAAGAAAGATGGAGTAGTGAACTTGGTAGTTATTCTACTTTCAAAACCTCATCTTTTATGTTTAACTTGAGATGAAATATCAATTGGATATTGCTCGCAATCTATGATTTTTTTAATGCTTTTAAAAGTTTAATGAATTTCTTTTGCCTCTATATGAGTCACTTAGAAGACGTGTACGTCAATAGATTTAATTTCTATTTCATTATTGCAAGTACCTGCTGAACCAACCACCGATATTTAAAAGTGCATAATATTTTTGATCACCGAAAAAAGAATATTATATATTATAACATTTCATCTTTTTATAATTTAAATCTTGTAGTTGTCATTGTCTTTATTGATTGGGTGTTTACAGTTAATCGCGCTGCCTTAGTTGGAGCTGATGAAATATGACTAACCAAAAACACTGCTGCAGTGCAGTGGCAATAGGGCTGCACTCTACATTAACATATCTTAGCTAATAATTAACAATAACATAGAAATCGGATGGCGACAGCTATGTTAATTATGTCAATTTATTTACAAATGATCTCTTGAAGATTTTTTTGTTGTTGTCCTCTGCAAAGACTAGGGTTTTTACTGTCAAAGATACTTAGACAATCCCCCCATTTCATTTTTTTTTTTTTAAATTTTTTTTTTTTTACTTCAAATTGTGGAACAGGTGTTTTACGCAAGAAGATGGATTCACATCCAGATCTTGGGTAAAAATTGTGAGTGTGTCACTTCGATTTTAAAATCCTATCAGGAGGGAACCAAAAAGCTTTCAAATATACAAAATAACTGTGTGATCGGGTTTTATGATTTTACTTATTGTATTACTATCATTTACTTATAACTTTAATCTATTTCGATCTTACTCCATCTCTAATTGCAAATGTTTCATTTAGTATATGTGAAACATTTTTCAAGGCCGAAACATAAATGTTTCTTCGTCCGTTCGCCGGGTGATAATTTATTCATTCAGCCTTGATGAAAAAAAAAAAAATGCTGAAGTGAAGCCCAATAATTGGCAATTAATTGTTTGCAGAGTGTTATGGGATATGTCTAGAAAAGGATTATTATGTCCATTTGTATTAAATTACAGTGGGATTTAGGATATATATATATATGTATGTATATATATATATATATATATATATATATATATATATATATATATATATATATATATGTGTGTGTATATATATAATTTTAAAACTTCGCAAGAAAAAAAATGTCTACTTAGTAGATATCGTGGAAATCTCATTCAGAAAAATAAAGTGAGCTGCAATTGTTTTTTTGGGGGGGGGGTGAAGATAATTTTTAATTTCTTATGAAAGAACAATTTTAATATATAAAAATTGGGTTGGAGAGTAACATTTTTTTAAAACTGATTATCAAAAATATTCACCTGGACCATAAATTAGATTTTTGACTTAATAGAAAAGCGTTAATCAATACTTCTTTCTCCTATGTAATAATGTCCTTACTGAAGCGTAATCATAAGTCTTGGATAATTAAATTCTTAGTTTCTTCGTGTAAACTACGATTGATTACTATACGAAGATGTCGCGAGCATCTATGTTTTGTACATGGATTTTAAAATGATAATAAAATGAACAATTGACTTGAAGCTTTCCTGTCTTTCCTGCCCAACTCTCATTTCTAGCTGAGACGTGTTTTGTTAGGTAGGGAGTAGTATTTAGTGTCCCAGATTTTAAATCTCAGTCAGATAAGTTTATTGATAACAAGTTCATCTCTGAGTATTTGTTAATTATATTATTATCAATTCGGGTATGTGAAATACTTATTTTATTTTTATCTCCTTTTGGTATAAAATTGTACCTTTTCATTTGGCACACTTATCTTGACTAAGTATATGATTTGATGTTATCAGTCTTTTTCACTGATATTCAAGGTAGCGCAGGTTCTACTCATATGAAAGATTGGCATATCACAATTTGCCCCGTCCTACTTTTTTTCTTTTTTTTTAAATTGAAAAAAAAATTTTTTTATGTACATAATGCCAGCTCTTTATACTTCCCTTCAAGAGAGAATGGTGCAGAACAAACCTGGTTGCTGCAGGGTCAAACTCCACTCCTATTTCTATTCCTACTGAAGATAATTACTGCAACCTTTGTATTGAATATATGATAAATTCATTGATATATAAGACTAGTCAGTTGGTAAGAGAGCTGCCTAGCAATAACTTGGTTGATGATTTAAAATCATGGTGGGGAAATGTTAATCATATCTATTTGTTTGGTTTAGTGTGACAGGTTAGACGAAGAGCAAAGAGTTTACTCCCCTAAATTAGGTGAGGATTGCTTTTATTTTTTCGAGGGAAAAACTTACTCAATTCAAACTTGAACTGTAGCTTAACAAAATGTAATGTATGCTGTTTAATCCACACTTCTGGAGTGGTAGGATTTTGAGATTTACTTTTAAACTCTGCTAATCAATAAGCTACTTTAATTCTGAATATGACTTGGAGTCTTTAAGGAGGGCTAGGGAAAGTTCATTCACATGTCAGTAATCCTTTTACTTATGGAGAAAGTGATTTGCTTAGCTTATTTTGTTCTGAAAACAATTTTTCCCCATAGACTTATGTATCTGTAAAAGCAATATTCTATTGATGTAACTATTTACTTATTGACCACATTAATAAGTATGTTTTGACTTGCATTAGTTTTGTGTGAACTCTTATGTGGTATGATGTGAATCTCTTGATAAAGTGATTTCTGGAAGTTTTTTAAAATACTCAGTTACTAGTTAGACCCATTGAATTCCATGGGTGTTGACAACTACTAAGATATCATTACCCTCGCATTTCTGCAATTAAAGTGTACACATTTGTTGAAGTAATTTATTACCTATGGAATGTATCTATTAACTCTAATAACATATAAATACAAATGAAACTGATATATATTATTATTGATTACTTCTGCTATCTGACTATATTCCTATGGTCAGTTACTACTATATCTTATTTTTTAGGTTTCAGGCTTGTAGGGATGGAGTAATGAATGAATGGCAGTTGTAATGAAGGTTGAATCCCTTTTGCTCTCATTCAAGGATAAGTACTCTCATCCATTTTTCATCCTTGTTCATTACATTGTGAGAGTGGGTGGGGAGGGAGAAGACTATGAAATATATTAAGAGAATGAATAATAATCAGAAAGCATACAAACAAGCAAATACTTCTAAAGGGTAAATACCAGTATTTCTGAGTTGATATTACTTGGTTTGGGTTGGATTTCAGCAAAAGGTTTAGGATTGATAATCTAACCAGTACATTAGTATAGAGTAATACCTTGATTTGTGCAAGTTATGATGTAGTACCGTTAAGATATCGCTGTACAAAATAATTTAACCAAGTACAAGCTGAAAAAGAAAAACACATCAAATTTTTGGACTTTGAACAGTACAGAAAATTTTAGAATAAATCAACAGCGCTAATCAAGGTATACCTCTATTTGCAATGTTTTCAACTATTTTAGAAGCTGGGCCATGGCTCAATTTCCTTAAACCTCTGGCTGGCTCTGCAAATGGGAAAATTTCATTTCACTCTCCCTTTGTGTTTGTTAAATCACTGCCCAGTTCTGAAAATTCTTCACAATGTAAGTTTAAACAAATCTTGACCTTGTATTTTATTTCACATCAAATAGAATCCAACTGTGCTATTTTCTTAAAAAATTTTAGTTCTATTTTCCAGAATATTCATGGTTGGTAACTTTTATAGCATCAATAGTTTTCATCTACTTGAGAGTAGTTTGGTATCTTAATGTTACTTTCACTTTCGGTAATTAGTCCCTCCTCCCTTTATAAATTAATGATTTTTATCACGTAATGTTTTAATATGAATAAAGTAACATGTTGCCCCTGTGACCTGTATACGAGCTTGCTAATCGGAATAATTGTGTCTGTGTGATCGATTTGGCCGCCAGCATGCAAAATATGCTGTTGTTTGTCTCGCTTGTCTTCTTTATTGTTCAGTATGATTCAATATAGTGCTTACTCTGTGTTGTCTAAGAAAGTCTGGCGTATTGCTGTTGCTAGTGTCATCGTCGTCATCATTGCCATCATCATCATCATCATCATCTCTTCACAGGTGTGCTTGTTTTGAATGGTCATCTTGGTGAGGCTTTGTGTACAACAATAGCAAAAAAAAACTTGGGTTTCTCGGGTACAAAGTTGACACTTGGTTTTTGTGCTATTAATTCTGGTTGAAAAAGAAAATCCTGCAACCGTCATACTTTATTTGATGTGGTTTTTAGCCTGGGATGCTATGTGTTTTAGTCGCAGGACAAGGATTGTTTCCGAGAACTTTCAAATCTTGTATACATGGGTTTTTGATGTTTTCTCTTGATTTAATTTATTGAAAGAAAGTAGATTTGACCAAGGCCTGACCTTTTCCATTTCTCATTCTACCATAATGAATCTCTTCATAAGAAAATGTATTTGGCAAAAACATGTCTTGGAGTTTCAAAAAGGTGCTGCTTGTATTTGAGCCATTTCCTGAACTTTTTAGATGTATTTATTTGGCTTCAATTGAATTGGTTGTCTTTTGATGCTGGTTTTGCATTCAATAGATTTGATCATTTTGCACAAGTTTACTGGAAACGTTATTTACAAAAATCTGTTCTTGAAAATCTAGTCAATTGATATTGAAGCAAGATTAGAAAGAATATTTAAAATGGCATTAGCAAATGTTTCATTTCTGGTTATTCAATATTCCAAGGAAATCAATTGCTTTATGATACTGTACTCAGTGCGTTAAAACTGGATGTCTTCTCTGATATCAATCTATCTATTCTTGACTAATGTAAATAATTGAGCCATCTTTTAACAGAGTAGGCAACTTTGCTGCTCTAGTATACTAAAACTAACGAATTACAACATTTCGTCTGGCAATTTAAGAATATAAAATTTTTTCTGTTTGGCTAATACCTTTTAAATAAAGTAACTAATGTTCCACCAAAGATGACCAGAATATATTTCTCATAGGAAGAATCATACCTTTTCACTTTGAATTCTAATCATCCAATATGTTCTGCTTGTTTGTATATGTGCTTTCTGATTATTATTCATCTCTTTTCTGGTGTGTTCTCTCACCAATAGAACTTGTTGACATTTGTTTTAACATGTTTTGAGTTTTTTCACTCCTTTCCTGTTTTAATGTTTCAACACTTCTAAAGTGGGTAGAGAAGACGGGAAGTCAGTTGCTTTCCACAAGAAATAAAGCATAGTATCTTATAGCAATAACATTTGAATTCTTCTCGTATCTTTCATCCTTACTCTCCTCCAACCCTTAAAATGGAAGATGCCATTTATGCTTGAATGGGAACAAAAAGGACTCCACCTTCACTGTAACTGTCATTCATTCATTACTCCTCCTTCTCAAGTCTGAAGCTTAAAAATTAAGTTGTTTTAGTTGTAGACAGGAATATAAACAGAAGAAATCGATAATAACAACGGATACATTAGTTCCATTTGCCTTTCATTGTTTTCTTAATATAGATACATTCCAGAGTAGTAAATTACTTCTAGAAAATTATATATTTTAATTACAGAAATATTTACGTGGAGAATAATGATATTGTGGTTGTCAGCACCGGTAGAATTTCCGTGTCCACCTGGTTTCAATGAATCTGAGTCTGACCTTTTCTGCAGTTGGATTTCTTCAATGACAAACTATTGATTCAGTAGTCTTTACCAGATCAAGATGATTGAATGTTTTCAAATTTTCCACTCTCCTAACTATACAATTTCTTTTTGGCTCTTTATTATCATTCAGCGTTTAACTGGAATATTTTTCTTATTTCACTATTTGCATTCAGTTATGTCGTGTGAAACATTTTTCACCTCTGGTAATGAGGTTGGAGGGGTATGTGTATTTGGTCACTTCTTTCTCTTGCTCTCTTTCCATCATTCTGTCTTTTCATCTGTCCACATGTACCTCCAAAAGTACTGAATGAATTTCAATGAAATTTTGTGGAAGAGTTGGTTATAGTGGATCCGGGATTTCTAGAATTAAAAAAATTTTTTTTTATGTATAAGCTCCTGTCTGTCTATACAATATTTTCAAAAGTTCTCGATGAATTTCAGAAAACTCTGTAGAAGGGTGGACGATAGGCTACAGAACTGGTTGAATTTTGAAGTGGATCCATGCAAGATTAAATCTGCCAAAGCCATTGTCAGGGGAAGTATGTACTCTCTGAGTGTTTTTAGTCTTTGAATGTTTTTATTTCTTACTAGGTTGGTCCTGCCCAGTTTCTTGAAGCCATTGAATTTTCACTTGCTCCTTGGGCTTTCTATAGACCAGTCAAAATGTCCTCTCATCCTGTATAGTTTTCACCATCTCCTTTTGAATTATTTATGAATTGATAAAAAGGTTTTCTGTTAAGTGATTTTTTTTGTTGGTATTTTGAATGACACAAAGATTTTTTCTGGAACATGTCTCATCTTTTAACTGAAGACTTGAATATTTAGGTCATCAACTTGAATTTTTTTTTTTTTTTTTTTTTTTTTTTTTTTTCCAAACTTATCTTTCTATTCCATCTTGTGATTAGGGTATCAGTTTAGTGAATATTTATGGCATATTTTGAGATAATTAGTGTGAAGTTTTTTATTCATTCAAGTCTTGAATTCAGAAAGTTTTGTCATCACTTTTTTTTGGTACGGATTGTTTTCAAGTGAAAGAAAAATAGATAAAAAAAATAAGTTTAGAAAAAA
This sequence comes from Thysanoteuthis rhombus, assembly GCA_963457665.1. Classification (NCBI taxonomy): domain Eukaryota; kingdom Metazoa; phylum Mollusca; class Cephalopoda; order Oegopsida; family Thysanoteuthidae; genus Thysanoteuthis; species Thysanoteuthis major. Next base: position 25,800,424 of record OY735230.1, on the reverse strand, counting down.
ATTGTATATTTCTTCACTTCTTATACCCCACCCACACAATAAATTTTATAGATAAAACTGCATGTGTTGTATGATAACCTCCAGTTCTTTATCTGATTTTCAGTATCTAATTTTAAGAACTGCACCTGACTAAGTAAATCTTATTTACCTTAATAGGCTGATGAGGTTTTCAAATAGATCTGCACCAAATTATTAGTACCTACCATATAAATAGAATTGTAAAAGTTTGGTTTTATGTAAAATTCATTTATAGCTTTTTTTTCAAGCAAAGATTGAATTATTTCCCTTGATAGTTGCACCTGTAATATGATCAAGTTTTGTGAACTTCAGTGTATTTCTGAAGATCAGAGCTCTAAAATTTCATACCTAATAGATATTTGATATACATATTACAGACTGCATCTTGAAACCTGTCAAGTTATGAATTATAAGAAATACAAAATTTTTGTAGGAAAATTATGTAAAAGGATGAGAATTTTACACATTAAGCAGTGGGGTCAGGATATTCTTTTTCTTTTATCAAATGATAAATGTTTAGTGTAGAGCAGTTACTTTTTACCAATGAACATGTTTAAAAGGGGCAAGACTTTATGGTGTGGAGCAGCCTGCCATAATTGTTATATAAAATAATTTTCTGTCTGTTGTACGAAACTATGGGTTTGAAGTATTTGCCAGTCTAATATTTTATATCTAAATTTAGATAATTCTAATTCGTGAAAGTCAAGGGAGATAATTTATAGAAACTAATAAGATCTATAATCTTTTATATTTTATTAGATTTCTTGAGAATTGCGGGTCAAAACTTGAAACTCTACATTGCACAGCTTTGTAGGATAATTGATATTTCTGGTGAATGTCAACTTAGTACAATGGCCAATTATAGAGTTATTGTAGTGCATATACGCACAGATTTCTTCACCTGTAGTTAGTCTATAACTCTATTTTCTAGACTGAAAATAACATGGGTATTTTTAGCTGAGGAATTCCTTTTATCTATGAATAGATGTGTTTTAGAAGCCTTGTAGAAATGTAATGATAGATCCCTCACAATGATGGAAATGTGAGAAACTGAAATCTTGAATCTTTCTCTCTTTATAAAGGCGTTGATGCAGTGTTATTTCGATTCTTGCTCTCATGAGGTAGCGCCAATCGGGTCCTTGTTAGAAAGAATGAACTTTAATCCTTTGCTTCCTCAATGCACTTAACATACTCTTGTAATCTAATCATAATAGGAAATATAAAGCTCTGAGAGCAGTTGTTCATATTCTCGAAATCTGGTTGCAAAGAGCTACCATATTTTGTATTGTACAAACTTTGAGTGCTACTCATTATGTCACTTGTATACTTGGTTTTGTAATAGACAATTTTCATTATATAAGATTACCTAAAATCATTTGTTTTTGATGTCTGGTAGAGGTATTGCTGTACAAATGATATAACTAAGAATAAACTGGACATACAAACATTAAGTTATAATAAGACCTTAAACAGTGAGGTTTTAAATAGTACAGAAAATTTTGGCATGAATTAATCGCACAGTGTCAGCTGACTATTGTTTTATCAAAAAGATTTTTTTTTTTTGTCCTGAACACATGTGTCCTGGTCATTGGTATCCCTGGATATTTGCCTCTGGTATTTTTTGCATCCCACTTTTCATGTGATGGGGTGTCCAACAGGCATGCTTACAAATTTGGACTTACAGATTGAATAATAATGAATTCATGCTGCAATACAAGGATAACTGCAACAAAAATAACTGATGATAGCAAAATAAAAATTTTTTTTTGGTTGTTTAATTATTAAAACAGATGAAGGTATTTATTTTGGTGCAAAGATGTAAAAGGAAAATAGTTCTGATGCAGTCTTCCTTGCTTTTAAATTATAACTTCCATTATATTTTTGTATCAACAATGAATACAAAATGTTCTATTTGGTTATCTTTGGGATTATTAACTACATATTCATTTTTTTGTATAAAAAAACAATGAAAGTAAAAAGTTTCTATTTCATTATCAAAGTTATTTTTTCTAAAGTTTTGGTGCAGTTACCACTTGTAGCATGCATTTTATAGATTGAAAAATCAAGTCAGACCTTAAAAAGTATGTCTATTGTATGCACCCTCATAAGAAAAGTGTGTCAATGACTGGGACGTAGTTGTCCAAGATACAATCAACTTGTCACCCATTATATCATATTGCAAAAAATACACGTGGGTTGATTTAAATTAAATTTCAAGGTGGGTTTTTTTTCTCTCTTTAAAAAAAATTTAATCCATTGACCATATAAAGCCTAAAAAACCCCACCCCAAAGCAAAATTTCTCAAATTTTATGTTACACCTAAAACAACATTGGAAGAACAGGGTGATGAAACAAATTAAATTTAGCGATTGATTATAAATTATCCAGCAGACATCGACAACAGAATTACTCACAAAATGGTCTATTGGCTCCTTTAAAAATAGTTATGTCTGGTCCGTATACATTCTACAGTAATACTGTGTGTCTCTTTGTTTAACAAAAATAACATTTTAGGTATTTGATTCTTATAAATTCTAACAAGGTCATCAAAATCTTAAATTTTCCTCCTTTTAAAAGTTTAACCAGCACTCCAACGCTTTATCTTACATCATAAATTAAGCTGTGGTGTAAGTAAAATTGAGTTACCTTGATGAAAATACTACTAGTAAGGTTTGTGCCATGAATTCATGATTTTCTCATCCTCAAGGTGACTAACGTCTTTTGGCAGCTTGTGTTCAGGGTGATCAATTAAAAATAAATTGAAAAAAGGCATGATCAATGAATAAAATGAAAATACTTTACAAATTTTTTTTTTTTTTTTTTTTTTCTTCCTCTTTTTGCCTTCACACCTGAATTATATTTAGTATGGAATGGTGTAACTGTTATCGGCATCGAAAACAAAATCCAAGTAAACCAAGTTCAAGTTTCAGCTGAGGTTGTTAGCATTCACTTCACACTTCACTTGGGAATGGCATGAATCTACTTTCCCCTCCCAGCAATGGTTAAATAACAGGGTAGTTTGAGCCCTTTAATCCTGTAAGGCAGTCCATCTAAGTGAAGGTCATTCTGACAGAAAAAAAAAACTGCAGCTTGGCTTGGCAGATGCCATTGCTAGTCTGAAGCCCTGATTAGTAGATGTGGAGCTAGCCTCCCCCATCCATAAAAACCTATTTGCTACTGAAACCAAAGCAGAGTGGTTGTGGCCCAATGCACCACATGAAGTCTACTGGAATAGATGACAAAACAATGTATTCAATATTCTCACCTTGTTTATAAGCAATTCGTTCATACTGATTGTATTGTGCATACCCCAACTGATGACACATCCAGTGTCTTATTGCAACCTTCCTCTCATACCTGATATATTCTGTGAATGTTTTCTTGCTGTGGTTGTGCAACCGGATCCTGGGGAAGAAGATTTCGAGGAACAAGCCAATTGTATCATTGCCTCTACCCATGAAGTTGAGGGTAGGGTATATATATTCGGTTGTATCTGTTTGTTGGTCTGTTCACAAGATATCTCCTAAAGTACTTAATAAATTTCAATGAAATTTTGTGCATAGATGGGCAATGGGGTCAGTAAGAATTGGTTGAATTTGGAGATGTATCCAGGAATTTCTTTTTGATTGAGAGTTTTTTTTTTTTTTTGTTTTTTTTTTTTTTCCTCTCTATAATTTCATGTATACGCTCATGACTGTCCACTCCATATCTCTAAAAGTTCTCAATGAATTTCAATGACATTTTGTGGGAGAATGGATAAGGAGGATCCATGCACCTTTATTTCCCTTGACAATGGTGCTGGCATTGGAATGTGCTTTCTGAGTGCTTTCTACCCCACTACTGCCAACAGTCCAGCTGTGTACCCTCTGGTCTTCTTTAAATGTCTATTGTTCTGGAATGTAGAAGCAATCAAGATTTAACAGATACCTGAGGAAGGCTGGAAGGTACATGGCAGAAACATTGGGGTGGGTTGAACAAAGTTGGGAAATTAGTCCAAACTAACCATGTACAATGATTTTTTGGTGATTTTTTTTTTTTTTTTTTTTTTTTGGTAGCAGCTGTAACCAGGTTATACTGTATAAACTTACTTTGTGAATAGAGATTATCTGAACTATTGAAATCAGTGATTGATAATAATTCTTTTGATGTAGGGGCTAGTAGTTCTTACTTTTTGAATATGTCCTCTCAAAGTATGGATTGAAGGTATGGCTACAATGGAAAAGTTGACTCAAAAATTTTAGGCGTTTCTTCTGCTCATGGAAATTCACAACCTTGAAAAATTTGTAACCCAGTTGTAGGAATTAGAAGATACTTTTTATATTGAGATTTTGTGTCTTGGGAAAATAACATGATTCTTACAAAAAAGATATTGTTGAAAAAATATCTTACAATGTTCCTATAGTTAGAGAAATTTTCGGTAAAAAAGTGCTGCATATATATGCTGACAAGAATTTGGTTTGAAGACAGTGGGTTGTTGTTGGGTGTTTTTTTTTTTTTTTTTTTTTTTTTTGTGAAGTGTGAATTCCTGGATATAAGTAGCTTTGTTTTCTTGCGTTCAAGTCTTTTTATAACTTGTTTCTTCTTGGTTTAGGCCTATTCAGTGTATGATAAACTTGGTACTTTGTACAGGGTTGGTTATAGAAGTGTGAACCAGAGCTTCAGACTTGAATCTCGTTTTGCAGAGCAGTCGGAATTAGTTGATGATGAAATTGATATATTTAGTTTGTGATCTCATTTGGTTTTGGGGAAGTTTGGTGCATGCAACGAGTAGGTGAAGGGATTGCTGTTGGACAGGAGACATTTCGCATTGTCTGTGATTAAATAACAAGCTGCTTGCTGAGGGTAAAAGTAATTAGAGGAAAGAGACTAAAAGAAGAAAGAAAAAGATAGAATAAAGAAAGTGAAGTGGAAACTTGTTATTCTTTTAGTCATTATAGCTGATCTGGTAATTGTTTTTTTTTCATAATTTGTTATATTAGAATGGATGATATTTTTGCCTTTTTCCAGGAAGTAATAAGACAATTTATTTTTTAAATACCTTTATTTAGTTTTCAATATAAAATTCTGTAGGAGTAACTGCTATGCCTAATGAGATAATTGAATCTGTAATGACTTTGAAAGGACAAGTGAGCAAGAGATATATTTATCTGAAAGCAATGCAGAATGATTATCAGGTTGTATTCAACTCCTACCAATTTAGTGTTTGCCAATGTTAAGGTACTGCATGGACTTGCCTCGTGGTAGTTCACTCTTCACATTGTGTTCGATCAGATTGTGCTCAAATCAAGGATGGATTTAGATACTGAAACTGAAAACTCTGATGCCCCTGAAACTGATTCTCCAGTTGAAAAGGGTGAGAGATTTGCTCAATCTCCTTTTTGATTTTTTTTTTTTTTTTTTTTTTTTTTTCGCCCCTTGTTTTTCTTTACTCTATGAAATATTCTTTTCAGATTTTAAGGAGTTTCTATTGCTTTCTCATTGAGGAATATTACTTTTTTTTTTTTTTTTTTTTTCTGAAACTAAAGAGTATAGCTGGAGTCTTATGGATTTAGTAATTTTTTTTTCATCTATTTTATTTAATACACTTTTAATATGACTGCACAGGTGTATTAGTATTTAGATACACTGGCTTATTTAAATTAGATTAGTCATGATTAGCTATATGAGGGGTCTATTCTCAACTATCAATATTATCCCTTACATCTGTTGCTATTAGCAACAATTGTTCTTCAAAAGTCTACCTAATGCTTTTTTTCATAAGCATCCTATGTTGATACCACTTTGAAACCTGATAATAGTTTTTAGTTCATTGTTAAGATAAGGTATCTAATTTTTGAATGACCTAGAGTCAATTTTGTTTGAGCAAATAAGATCTCTTTTCAAAGGTTACTGTTGCTTGAATTTTCTTGTTAAGGTCATAGTTCTTGGTTTCTGTAGCCTTTGTGTGTTTCTGGCCCAATAATTTCTGATACACTATCCAATTTTATTTTCATCAGTTTAAATATTGTTACATTTTTACATTTCAGTAACATTTTGAAAGAATTTAATTTTGTCAATTTTGCTATTATAAGTACCAGTACAATTTTGACATAATCATTTTTTAATTTAAAAATTTTTTTTTTTTTTTATTGATAGAAACAAAAACTTAGCAATTTTTTTCTCCTTTAGATTGATATCTATACATAGGCAGTCTTGTGTCCAAAGATTTCAAGTCTTGACTTGGAATTATTTTTGTAAAACTTTTGCTATTTTGATGTCTCGATTTGATTAAGTTACTTGTCATATTTCCTCCCCCCTCTCTCTATCTCCCTCTCTCTCTCTCTCTCTTCAAGCTCTCAAAGATAGATGAATTTTGTTAAATGATTAATTTAACTGAGTTTTGTTTCTTCTTGCTCAAGAATTCTAAAATATCCCCCAGACGATTTCAGCTTCATGACTAGCTCGATAAATTCTTTTGTGCTGGCTTTATTCATGTAACTGTCTCTAATGAGCAATAGCAGTTCATGTAATAGGTTTTCAAGAGCCTTCCATTAGGTGTAAATAATTACTGGAGAACTTGACTTTACTGAACAATTACAGTTGTTTTGCACCTGTGAGCAATTTTCACTCTGTCACAGAAGACTTCATGAAGGACCTTTTCTATTTGTATAGCGTACTTTTAGAAAAAAAGAATGACTACTGGCTTGATCTTTAATCTGTTTCCAGCTATTTAATAAAAGTATTGAATTTGAAATATCTGAGGTGGTGATTAGATCAAATGATTTACTAATTGCTCTTTAATAGAATTTTTGACTGCTTTATAAATCAAATCTGTAGAGGTTAATTCTTTTGTATTCAACTTGCTTTCAAAACCCTTTTCATTTCTTATATTATTTCTTCTACAAATTCAAGAACAGAATTTTCATATTTTCAACAGGTCTTGTTAGTTACTCAATAGAAACTGTCATGAGACCAATGTCTTATGGCAGCATGCCATGTTGGGGGTTATCAATTAAAAAATCTGAAAGGGGGGTGATCAATGAATAAATCACTTCTGTTCCCTTTTGTTGGGCCATGATCACGGAAAAGAATTCAAGTTTTTTAAAAAACAGGCATGAATGCAACTGGCTCAAATTAAGGAACTAATTTAGCATAAACTTGCTTTGTAAATCAAACCCTTCTTCATGGCCTATTTGAAAAATTGAAAAAAAAAAAAGAATTTTGCACATGAGTAAATGTTGAAATTTTCAGCCCTCTTGCTTCATTGATCCAACCTCTATATATGGCATATACATACATAGACAGCCAGACTCATTTTAAAATTGAAGAAACTCGAGTTTTAGTTGTCAGTTTTTAATTCAACATAAAACTGATTTTGATTCCCTACATTGTATTTAGACCACTGTTTCATTTTGATACCAGTTCAGCCCTCTTCTTTTTATCCCGCAGGTTAGAATATTATAGTTAGTTGATATTTACTCGTCTTGGCTTATACTGGCTCAGGGCCGCAATAGTGGACTGTCCAGTGTAAATCTGATTTGCCAGCAAGACTAGCCTGCTCACCATTGCTTTTTAGTAGATAACCTCATTATTGGAGTGTATATTTCAACATCATTATTTCAGTGGACAATGAAGTGAATGTGTTTCGTCAAAATGATTTTATTCTGATTTTTATTTTCATTAAGATAAGGCTTTATGCATTCACCTTGTTTCAATGGATGTCTGTAGAAGCTCTTTTGCAATGCAGAAAACTGTAGAAAGTGCAGTCCATCATGTCTAGACAATATACTAAACAGCACATGTTAAATATGTGACCTGTATATCTAGGATAAAATTTCTGATTCAAAGTACTAAAATTCTATCTCAAGTTATTAAACTACCAGATATTTGTCATTCATACCCAACTGAGTCTTAAATTTTACTGATAAGTTGTCTTAACTCCAAGTGTTCTTCTCATACACCTGATTATTTGTGGACAATTTGAAAAGAACCAGTATTTTAAGATCCTTTCATACGTATGCATGATTGGAAGCCATCAGCCAAAACTTAAAACATGAGTGTCTTCATTTTTTTTTTTAAGCTGGCCTGGCTGGCTAGATAGAGCATAGGAGCTAAAGGGTTAAAAATTTGAACATTCATTCCTCATGTCTAGACGAAACATTTTTTTTTTTTTCATTCATTCATTTATTTATTTTATTTTATTTTTTTCTTCAAAATTCCACCCCAAAATGTTTTTGAGGACGGTTCGATTTACAATGTAAGTTTATGCTAAACTGATCCCTAGTTTGTGTCTAGTTGTGTTCATGCTTGTTTTTGAAAATTCAGACTTTTTAGTGCCCAACTAAAGGTGAGAGAAGTGACAAATTCTTCAGTCACCCCATTTTTGTTAATCACCCCCAACATAGCATGCTAAAAAAAGACATTGGTCACATGATTGTTTTCATTCAGCAACTACCCAGACCTATTTTATTTCTTGCTTTACACTATTGCTAAACTAGTGGTAGCTAATGACACTCGAGTGAGTTGGTTTCTTTTTTTTTCTTTTTTTTTTTTTTTCAATTTCTATTTATTCGTTATCTATTCTTTTGTGCTGTTATCTGTTTTATTTCTTTCTTATCCGAGCAACATCGATTTCTGATCAGCAGCTGCAATCATTTTATACCAGTTCACAAGCTCTTTTGATCCTCTTTGAACTGAAGCATATTGAGTTTGCCTCACACACACTCACTTGAAAGCACCAAATTTTTTTTATCCCCCCCCCTCTTTCTTCATGCTCTCTATTTCTATGTTTCAGTCATCATCCAGCATTTGCTTACTGCTCAGTTAAATCAGTTCTTTATCACTTTTTCCAATCTTTACATTTAAAAAAAAAAATTTTTTTTTTCTTCATTTGCTTTTTGAACTCTTAAATTGTTCCTAAAATGACATATTGACATTTGAATGTTTTTCTTATTCCTATTCAGGAATTCTTAGAACTTCTCAAGAACTCCTTTCTGTGCTCCCTATAGAGCCATTTCTCATCAGAGGAAAATAGCTCTAGGATATTGCAATCTCACTATTTCCTCCTTTCCATTTCTTTACTTTGCAATGGAATGTTTTGAGCTAAAATTTTGTTTTTGTTTTTGTTCTATATTTCATTTTGTAAAGAATTCTACATAAATTTATTTATAACACGCTTTTGTTCTCCCCAAGTATTGGTCTTGCTGAAGTATTCACATTTAAAGGTTGCACTATGCATTTAGTCTGTAATTTGTGTTTTGATATATATTTTATTTCTGAATTAGCTGAAGAAAAAGAAGCTGTGCTGCATGCTTCAGGTTATTTTCTTGCACATTAAATGATTAAAAAGGGTCATCATTTAATTTTTGGCCACCTACTTGACAACAGTTGTACTGTAGTACTCATTGCTTTTTGCTCATAAGGAATCAACACTACCTGAATGGTGTGTGAAAATTCATTGAGACAGAGTACCTTGACATCAAGAACCCAAGTAACAGCTGTTGGATACATGAGGGCACAGATGAATATGGATAGTTTATTCATCGGAAAATGGATACTAAAGAAGTATAAATCCACAAGTAGAGCCTTCTTATAAAAGCTTTTTGTAAGCCAAAATGGCATACAGTAAAGAAGCGATTACAATTAAATTTTATGGGCAAACTTTAAAAAAAAAACGGACCAGCTACATTTGAGTTCTATGATTTCATTATTTTATTTTATTTTTTTTTTTAACAAAAAACTAAAACTTATTACAATGGAAAAGTTCATTGTTTCAAATGGTGGGTAGGAGATATTTATTTTGTCTGCAAAATTGTTACCTCCCTATAGAAGAGTCCAGAAAATGATACTGTTCATTCTGTATGTAGATAATGAAAAAATATTCTTATCGGGCTAAGCTAGAAAATTCTGGTTTAAAAAAAAAAAATGCACCACTAATGCTGTTCATTATTTTTTATACCCTCATTACCTTTAAATAGGCTTTAATGACTGCTGAATGGTGCCATGAAACTATATGTGGTCCACCAAATAAACTTGCCCAGACAGGATGGAACTATGCTAAAAATTCATAGCTGAACTGAGTTTCCATTATCCTTTAATAAGTTGGTTTTGAAAGCATTGATTGATTTGGAGGAAATAATCCCTTCACTGAGAGCATTCCCTTGTTTGGTCGCTTGAGTGGAAAAGAAATTCTTTCTAAGCCCAGCGGGATGTCTGTACCTTGAGTTTTTGACTCTGTCCTTGAGTTTTAGTTGATAATCATGCGGTAAACATGTGCTTGTCTGGACACTGAGAGCAATAGTAGTTTTTGTCTAAAGTGTGGATGTTATTTTGGGTATGGTAGACCTCCAACAGATCAGCACGGTTACAATGGAATTCCAACATTCTAGATTGAGTTTACTCAACTTCTTTGTAAATGAGAAGTCTTCAATTTTTGGGTCAATCTCGGTAGCTCTTTGGGTTCTTTCTTTTACATTAATGTTAGATGTATAATGAAACTCTAGATTTCTGTTGTCTTTCAAAAGGGTTCTGGGTTAGTACTGTAGATATGTCCATACTATTACATAGTGCTGCTGAAGACTTATTTTAATAAAGATATTTGAAGAAGTTAGTTAGTCTACAACTTTGTGAGATATTTCATTCCTTTAAATTATACTTTTTCCTTATCACTGAATTTCAAATAATCGTACTTAGACTATTCTGTCCAATAGTTGCCTTGTATAGAACAAGAGTATAAATGTTCAGGAATAGTACAACTTGTTTGTAATCAACATGTTGGGCATTCCAATTTTGAATATAGTCTCTTTTGGAATCCTGGAATATTGACTGTCAGGAGCTTTGTTGTATACAAGCTTTTTTGCAAAATAGCCACTATATATAATCTATAATTTTCTTGAATCCATCTTAATTGTTGAGGGCTGGGTTTAAAGACTTCATTTTATCAGCTTTTAAGCTCATTATCCTTCGCAACTCAAGATTTCCTCTTTGATAATTCAAATTTTACTCCCCCTTCAAATTTTTTCTTCTGAACTTTTCATCTGTATAAAAATCTCAGGCTGAAGTTCTATTTCAAGTATTAGGGTCCTACCTTACCATCTCATACTGTATATGCCAGTATATAGGACTGACTTTTAACTTATTAATGTAACGAAACAAAAAAAAAAAGGTGCAAATTTCACACTGAATCCAATAAGCTGGTATTATGACTGTCTACTACAGCTCACTATGGACAGTTGAGGGCTTGGATGAGTTGCAGTGAGCTGTTGTCCTCCAACTACGTTTGTTAACTATAGGGAAATCAAAGGCTTGGAAGTATCAGATGACTGGATGAGTCATGTAGTTGGGGTGTTTGAATTGAGGATTTTTGTGTTGCAAATGCTGTTATTCCAATCCTCTGTAAGCAGCTAATATAGATGGAAATTTTTGTTCTCACCCTCTTACTATGACTGACTCTAATGTACACACAATTTAAACTAATTTTTTTTTTTTTTTTTTTTTAATCATGGTTAAGGAGTATGAATTACCTCCCTTGCTCTCAACTGCTGGACTAAAAAAAGAAAAAAAAATAGATTCCACTGCTGAAATTAAAAATTCTTTTCAGAAAAGTTACTTTTGAATTCAAATGTAGAATCTAGTATTTATCCAAAAACATTCAATTATTCTCTTAAATATTTGTTGGGGATTTTTTTAATGATGGAAAAGTAAGATGGAGCAAGTCTGGGTAGTTACTCCATAGAAACCGGCACAAGATGTCTCTTGGCCATATGCTATGTTGGTTGATCAATTAAAAACTGAGAAAAGTAGGTGATTAATGGATGTTACTTGCCTTCTTTTTTTTCCTGGGTGGTGATCATTAAAAGTCTGAATTTTCAAAAAACAAGCATAACTCAAAATAAGGGATCGATCATAAATTATATATCAGCATAAACTAATATTGTAAATGGAGTCCCTCCCCTCTAAAATCCTATTGGGAGAGGAGATTTTTCAAAAAACAAAACTCCCTAGGTCTAGATGTTTTGAATACGATACTCCCCAACAGATCAACATGGTTACAGTGGAATCCCAATGTATCTAGATTGCGTTAGCCTCTCTATACATGACAAGTCTTTAATTTTGGGGACGATCTTGGTAGCTCTACTTCGGACTCTTTCTATTACATCAATGTTATATGTACATGCAATACATACGTACATAACCAACCAGACTACTTGAAAACCGAAGAAACTTATGTTGGCAGTTTTGATGGATGGTTTCTGATAGAAGGGTATTCTTCCTTGTGTGTGTGTGTGTGTTGCATCAATTTGTTTCATGGTTATTATTTGTATGGAGGAAATAGTTATTTCCATTTATGATATGCAATTGGCAAGACTCCAACTGAATTAAACTTCAACTATTTCTGATAGGATTAGAAGGGGATGAAATCACAGTAATTGGTCAGTTACATGTTCTTAATGACCTTTCCTGGTGGATGAAGTATAGAGATAATTGATGTAAATTATTCTGTTATTGTCCTGTCAATTAGAAGCATATAATCTCACTACAAATATTTTTTTAAACCTTTACTTTTCAAATCATTTGTAGTGTATGAAAACTAGGGCTATGTGAGAAACCGTCAACCAAAACTTGTTATAGGTTTCTCCAGTTTTTAAGATGGTCTAGCTGGCTGGCATCATGTGTACAGGCCATACCAATGGAGCTAGAGGACTGAAAATTCAAACAATTTCACTCCTTATTATGCCTAGAAAACTTTATAAATTTGTATCTGCAGTAATCACCTCTTTACACAAAAGAAACTGATCAATGAAAGGTTTTGCTTTCAATTACTCTTTTGACAGGATTAAAAGACTAGAAACTGTCTACAAATGTTTCCACAGTTTTGATGTGGGTCTGGCTGGCTGGATATCTATCTGAGTGTACAGGCTATAGAGCAAGTGGGTTGAAAATTTTAACATGTCCTTATGTCTAGAAAAGACCCCCCCCCCAAATAGGCTCTTAGTGGAGTGGGGCTCAATTTGCAATGTAAGTTTGTTAGATTGATTCCTTCGTTCGTGTCCACCACTATTCACCCTTTTTTTTTTAATTAGGACTTTTTAGTAATCATTGCACAACAAAAGGTGGGAGAAATAACTTATTCATTGATCCCCCCTTCTATGATTTTAAAATTGATCACCCCAACAAGGCATGCTGCCAAAAGACATTGGTCACATGACAATTTCTATTAAGTAGTTAACTTGACCTGTTTAGATATACTATTACAATGGAGTTATGATAGTGGAATAAGTGTCACCTTTTTAATGATATATTGTTTAGAATTCGCCTCAGCATAATGAATATTCATTTCTTAAATTCTGCAGTTTGTTCTGTTTTAAAGATTTTTAAAGGTTTAAAAACTTGTCATGGCAGAACAACTGAAATCATTTTATATCTAGCAAGGTGAAACTGGTTTTTTACTTACTGGAACACCTTTTTTTTTTTTTTTTTTTTTTTTTTTTATCAGACAAATTCGTTTGTCTGTCATTGTTTTCTTGTTTATGTTGCCATACACTCAGATCTTCCTCAGGTGTATGTTCATTTTTTTTCTTTTTTTTTCTTTTTCTTAGCAGAACCTTTGTTCTGTTGGGGCCTGCACGTATCTTCCACAAGACCTCACTTTCAGTGTCTGCTCATTTATGGCATTTCAAATCTAGCTTTTCTTTTCTGATCAGTGGTTCCCATGTATTATTATTGATGTCTATACTATACTCGATTCATGTAGTCAGCCGGCTGAATATAGATATTAATGATATATGGGAGCAGTAACTATGCTGACAATGGAATCGGTGACCTGATTCCAAACCCTGAACAGGGCTGTTCATGTTCATTTCGTAGTAATACCCTTGAGGAAAGGTATGAATCCATCACTTCTCCCTGCCATTGGTAAAATACCTGGGCAGATTGAGCTCTCTAGCCCAAGGGGAGGGGGCAACCAGTCTAGGAATAGGGCAACTCTGATTCAAAAACAGAGGATAGAGCCCACGTAAGGCAATTTGATATTTATCAAGCAGCTACTGCAACCAAGCTGATGCCAAATGTATCACTGTCTGCTTCCCTCTGGACTACATCAGGGATTCTGACAACTGAGCATCCCAGGATCTCCATACACTTTGCCTAGACATGTTCCCTGGAAAAGACACTCTAGTGTCATTCCATTGTCTGTAGAGACAACAGAGGCCATTCATGGGACCCCTTGGGTAGAAAAGATATGCTAGATTTGAGTTTCCAAAATGTGAAGACACACCAGATGTGTACATTGACTGAGACATTGAGTGTACAGATTGAAACATTGTTACAAGAAAGCAATGAAACACACGAGAATCAGTCTGAAAAAAGCAATACGATAAGTCAAATGCCTTGTTGAGAAACCTCCTGGGGAAAAAAGTGATGCCATCTGGAACAGATTAACTTGGAGAATACTTGTTTAGTATTGAAAATAAGTTAATTTAATTCATCAGATTTGCTTCCAATATAGAAGAATTGAAGTGAGCATTTCTTACAGAATTCTCATATGTATTTTAATAAGTCTACCAGAAATGTATGGCCAACAAGATTCAATCTTGATTTTTTTTTTTTTTTTTTTTCTTAATTAAAAAAATAAAATTCAGTAATGGTTGACTATGCTTCATCTAAGGAAAAAAGGTAATATTACTACTACTAATGCAACTGGTGTATGTGAAAAAAAAAAATATAAATATGGTGCTGAGTGAGCAGCAGAGGATGAAGAATGAGGTTAGATTTAATCTTCTGTCAACTGAAGAATTTTATTAGCTCAGTCAGTACAACAGTTGTTCTATGTAGGTAGGCTTCCCAAGGTAAAAGAAATGAGTTTGAGTCTCTCTCAGAGCTTATTTATTTCCAATCTGCACTCTTTATTCACTGTTGTGGAACGACAGTCTAAGTACTTATAGTAAAATGCAACTAAAATTGAGATGAAAGAAATACTGGTCAAAAATTAATGACAAACGAAGTTCATTTTCTGGATGTAGGGATTATCGATATTACTATAAGCTATTATGAAATTATTATGAAGTTCAATTGTCTAACTTTGTAATGCTATACAACTTCACCTTAATTATTCAGTACAAAAACTTTATGCTTCAAGATCGTTTTAGAATTTATTTTTCAGTTTCATAAATGTATGAAAATTTGAAAACTTAAAATTGAATGTTTCAATGAAACCTTTCAACAGGTGGAAGCTGTTACGTCTAACTGCCAAGCTTAATGAAAAATGTAATTCCTTTTGTCGTAAAATCATTTGGCCTAGGTGAAATATGTTAGTTACTGTTCTTAGTGTTTGGCTTTTGAGAAATTTTGGCATTTTGTTGATTCTGTGACGGATAATATTCTTTTTACATTAGCATGTTCTTTTGTTTTTCAATGGATCATCATAGAAATATTCAAATTACTAGTTCTGGGGAGAAACAGTTTGAATGTAGGAAAAAGCTTTCTCTGCCTGATATATTTTAGCAGATTCATTTGTAAATCCTTCATGGCTGATCTTTGGGGGGGGGTTGGTTTTTGTCTTTGAACAGTTTTTGTTATATTTTTGTGAGCTCTGTTCCCAGTTTGGTTTCTTATTGTAAGATTTTTTGTTTATACCCTTCCTCCACACCCTTTTTGTAAGACAACTCCGCACACTTTTCAGATTGTTTCAAGCAACAACAAATTTCACACGCTTGGCTCATAGTTGTTGCCTATCTATTCGCGCTTTAATTTACTTTCATTTTTTTTTTTTTTTCATTTTAATTCTTATTTCATTTTTAATTTTTTTTATTCATTTTTTTTTTTTTTTTTTTTCATATCTGAAATTAACCAGTCAAATTTTTTATTGTTTAAAAAAGATTCTTTATTTATTAATTAATTTATCTATTTATTTTGAACATCTCAAGCAAAAAGAAAAAAAAAGCAACTGAATAGTGCATGGATTGTCCCCTTGCTAGTTCTTACTTACTGGCATGGCTTGTATTAAAGCTCTTGTGCTCAGATTGAATCTGCTGGAATGTGAAGAGAGAATATTCTCACTATAATTTCCTTGCCTGTGTAACATTATTCACTGTTTCCATTTAAGATTCTTAAAGTTACAAAAAATAAAACTCATGGCTGTTAAAATTTGAAATTATTTAATTGAAAGTAATTTTGACTCGGATGTAATCCATAAATCAGGTTGATAGGTAAACAATACTTTCTATAGAAACTATTAATCACTTGACACTGACAAAAACACTGCTGTTTACAACTGCCAAGAATACTTAACACTATTATTTTCCTTATCTATATCATTCAAAGGTTACTTTTTGATATTGTGAAAAGTAATATTTTGTGCATAAAAAGTATATTGCATTCCCAAGAAAATCAAATCTACTTTTTGAATGCTTACTGAAACCATAATTTAAAAAATTACTATCAGCCTTCATGATTTTGATCAGATGAGTGTTGGATTTGACAACAATGTTAGCTATGATACTGGATCTAACAACACTTTTAGATTTCAATCTAACTTGGCTTTCTTTGCAGTTGTCAGTAGCATGGATAGCTAATGCTTGTAATCTATAATGGTACAAGATGCTGCTGTAATTAATGAATTGCATCCCATCCATTATAGGCACTTACAGGTGCTATGATGATAATCAATAAACTTTCTATAATCCTTCCTATGCTCCTTACTAAAGACTCTTTCCATTCATTTGTATAAAACTATTTTTCAAAATATTTCACAGGAATACCACGAATAGTGCAGTTAATGTATTACTGTACAAATTAAATGTAACTAAGTACAAGTTTAGTCTAATATACTAAGTATAAGTTAAGGTTACCTGTATATGTGAGTATGTACAACAAATGAATTTTTAGAAAGTGGTAAGCAATGTTTGTGTATTTTGCTTATTGTTACCAATCTAGACATCTGTAGTTTAGTTTTTAAAATCTTATTGTAGAGATTTCATTGCATAATGGTCTCGGACATATATATACGTTTTTAAGAATCTTATTCCACTTCTGGTTGACGATTCTTAAAGAACTTGTTATAGTATATAGTATATAATACCTTTTTCATCTGGCAAATCCTTTTCTAAGGAACATTATGTATAAAGATATTTTTAATGAGCAGCTGAAGATTTGCCTAAGAGGTTGTGTGTGTATATTAGTGAGATAAGTCTATTCTTTTCAGAGGTGGGTAAATAAAGTACTATGACATGTAAAGTCTTCAGTTTGAAGCTATAAGTTTTGATCAAATTCTTATAATGATACAAATATGAAGATTTACCTTGGCAGTTATAAACTTTGGTAACTTTCTGACTGATTTGAAAAGAAATGACAGATGACCTTGACTTCAGCTGAAACTAACTGCTTTATTTTATTTAATTTTTTTTCAAGTCCCATTTCCGACAATTGGACCAAAAAGAAAAAAAAAATTATATGAAATATAGATAAAAATATCTCTGGTGCAATCTTACAAAAACAGTACACAAAAAAAAAAATATGCATTTGTTCTAATCATTTAAAAAAAACCTGAATGGGAACAAGTGAAAAGCTAAAACACCAAAATATTTAACTGTTTATTGTTTGTCCCTGTTCTTATTTTCAGATGGTCTTGCCTGATTCATGAAAAATCACCCAAGATTGATGCATGGATTGTTGATCTAACAATTGTTTGTCCTTTTTGTAGTAATTCATTTCATCTGTTTTATTTATTTTTTTTAAATTTTCATTTTCCCTCTCCAGAAGTTTTCTTTTTGTTCTTTGTTTAACAGTGTTAGTTATCAATCTGTTTGATTACTCTACTGTAATAATTCAAATTCTTTTGTATCCAAGTTAACTACTCCCTAATTTTGTGTGATTAGATGTATTTGAATAGAAGGAAAATATTTGAAAGAATACGGTGAGCTCATGTGATTGATATTGCTATTTCAAAAAGTTTTTTTTTCTTTCAAATCATCTACTATATATGCTGGTATATAAGACGGCTATTTAATCAAAATAGCAAAAAAACTAGCCAATTACAGGTCTCCCTTGATGCAGCTTGCTTTGTTACAGTGTGGTTCACGATATCAAGGGGGGGGCAACATATGTGCTTATATCATCACCCAATTGTCCAGAAAATATATGGAATTTTATCAAAAGAATTACTCAATGACTAAAATACTGAACTTCTTCAATTTGCGAACAATTAACATATGATTACGTGGTGTTTTACACATACCGTTTGATTTTTGTAATGAAAACTACACTTTTGTGCACCTGTAACTTGTTCTGGCACTCCTAATTGTTTTGTTTTTTTTTCTCCCCTGCCTACTGTACAGTTAAAAAGCAATTTTACTTTCCGGACCCCTACACCTATGTCATGAAGTAGGGGGACTACTGTATTACATTGCATCCAATGCACTTGGATGAGTTGCAGTGACTAGTAGTCCTCCAAAATATCTTTGTAAACCATGTCTTATAGACTGGTATATACTGTATTTATTTATCATCTTGAACCAGAAAGATGTCTTGACAATGGTGCTGAAAAGTTAGACTTGCAGAGAAAGTGCTTGAGCCTCAGGAAATAATTTGAGATTATCAGACAGTCAGTATCAAACTAGAAAAACTATTTCTCATTCAAGTAGATAGAAATTTCAAGATTGAATTTGCGTCATCAGGAAATCAAGAGACTTCATTTATAAGTTCATTTATATGAAACAATCATGGTTATTTCTGAGACAATTGATAAAAAATGTAATCTGAACTTTTTCCCTAATAATTACTTTAAATACGTTTTCTCAGATTTGTTTCAATCTGACAGTATTAGATTTGTTCCATTTTCTATAACTGCTACTCTAATTTTCTAGTTTGGAAATTCCTCTTTAAAAATATGATTTAAAATCACAAGTCGTTTATAGCAGCCTTTTTATTGCATGATCTGAGTAATGCTGTTCTAGATGTGTAATACTCTTGGTAATGCAATGGTTAGCATGCTTAAGGTACACTTGATCCTCATGGTTTCCAATTCTATCCAAGTTAATCAATCTGCCAACTTGGACAACATAGTTTAATCTTTTGGTGTTTTGCTTTTTATTATCAGACAGTTGTAAATTTTTTAACATTGTTAACCTTTCAACAACTGAAATTTGAGTTATTTGCATTGATTTATTTTCAAGAGCCAAGCATCCTCTTGCTTGCTGGGAGGGGGCAGTATTTTTGAACGGAAATTGGTTCAATGTTTGTGAGCCACCTGAAGGTTTGCAATTGAAGTGGAAAACCATCCTGAATCTTTGTGTGTGAAGCAAAGCTGTGATGTTTTTGTTGGATTTTGGCTTGACAGAATTAACTAGAAAAAGTATCACATTGAGTTGTGTTTTTTGATTTTCTGTCTAACATTCAATCTACCTTTGCCCCTCCTTTTTAATAGGGAGATTTGTAATCTGCTACCAATTTTCAACACTTTGTTGAAGATTTGAGTAAAAGCAGGTGAGAGTAGTAGATAAAATGTTGTGAGTGTTCCAGAAGAGATCTAAAGTTTGATAATCTGCCTGGAGGTTTTAGAGAGGAAATAAACTTTTTTTTAAATTTTAAAGAAAAAAAAAAAATTTCATTTGATATAGCAATATCTCATCACTGATTTTATGAAATTAATTCCTAATTTCTGTGAGCTTTCTCTTTCCTATCCTAAAGTATATTCATTTGTCAGTTACTTTTTAGCATTAATAAGTCTTTATGTACAGGATGAAAATCAAGTAGGAAAATAAACTTAGTGATTTTTGTAATTACTTCATGCACAAGTCTTGATTCTTTTCCTTCATGGATTTACAATGGATACATTTCTATTTGTAAATTTGGAGCACAATAAGGGTTTCTGTAGGTGAAAATACCATTAGATTGGAATTGGTTTTTTAGCTTTGGGGTTATGTTCTCAAGATCCTTACATTGGATTGTTTTTAAATTGTATATAAGTCATTTACATATGGCACCAGCTTTTGTTTAGACAGTCTTCTTCTTAAGATTTTGGCCAATTCATTCTGATGTTGTGTCAACAACAAAGATAGGAAGAAGAGATTGTCCAAATAAAAGTTGGTATATTTTTAGATTTGGAAGCCTTTTCAAATTAAAGAACAATTCGTTTGAAAATATGAATAGTAACAACGCACTCTATTTGAATTACTCTTTTAAGAATATCAGTGGTAGCAGAGAAATATTTTTATATAGTGCTTTGTTATCATTGGGTTGTTGATACATTTGCTCATGATTTTATTTCTAAGGGCTATACAACTGTGTATAACAGATGTTCCAGTGTGTGCGTGTTCCCAAGTTTTCTTTAAAGGAAACGGGAGCTGATGATGCGGAGTAAAATCAGTTTTACTTCAATATGATATGAAAAGCTCTCGAGCTTCGTCAATACAATATCACTTGAAAAAAGGTATGGCTATTATAAATGAGACTTGAACCACTGGACAAGCATAAATGAATCCTGAAAATTTCAATCCGCTCATGTCTTTGGTTCTATGCATTGAAATAGACATGTTTTTCTGATGTTATAAAAATAGTCTGTTTAGAAATGCAGCTATGTATCAATCTCTAGTGTCACTCTAACACACTTGTACATGACCTCCATTCTACCCCATAAACTTCAGTTAGCATATGAAAACATTCAGTAGCTATCTTGTTCAATTTCTCTAAAAATTGAAAGTTGGTACATAGCTTTTTTTTTTTTTTTTTTTTTTTTTTGCAAGCTTGGCCATTGGTCAATATATATATATATATATATATATATATATATATATATAATGCTTCTTTTGCTTAAAACCAAGTTTAATATGGAATTTAATTTTGAGTCCCCAAAATTCATTTAAAATGTCTAACATCCTTGAAAAATAGTGAGAGGAATTAATAATTAAGCCTTACAAGTATAACAAAAACTGAATAAGATAGATTTTGTAAAGTTATTTTATAATTTTTTAGAGTGTATTTGCTTTATTTGAAGATAATCATAAGAGCTGACAGTCCTTATATTTGATGCTTTGATTGCCATCTGACTCATGGGAAGAAAACAGCCTATTGTTGAAAGAAGAATGGTAGAGAAATATGTCTGAACTTGACTGGGGTTTAGGCAGGATTGACTAGTGCATTAGATCAGTGGTTCTCAACCACTGGGTTGCAAAGCATGTGCTACCAGACCATGAGGAAACTATATAATTTGGCGAATTTCATTTTCTTAGATCTGGATATTAGATTTATTAGATACACTCAATTTTGTTTTTAAAAAGGTTTATTAACAATTTATAGTTGACTCCTCACTTAAATTCTAGTTGTGATTAACCCCCCCCCCCCCGTTGATCAGTCTGCAAGAATATTATCAATATTTAACACAAAAAGATTAGGGGCCCATGCATTAGATAGAAAAAGGCTAGTGGAATTTTCCTTTAGCCGTAGATCTTGATTTGAATTAAAATCAATGAAAAAATAAATGGAACTGACATTGATCATGATTCTTATATTAAATTCTATTGAGTGATTATGTTGCAAAGAGAGCATGCTGAGAAAGATTTATAAAATTTGATTTCTACTTGTATAATTATAATAATATAATTTACACCCCCCTCTTTTTTTTCTTTTTCTTTTTCTAGTACTCTCATTGAAACCTGCTATCCTTTTCTTTAACAGTATTCTTTTAATATTTTCATTTTTCTTGTTTGATGTAAATCTTTTTTTCTGATTTGCATAATCAGGGAGTAACTGATTGTCTAGATTTCAAATTCCTCATCTCTTCTCATTATACTTGCATAGTCTACCTTCTTGTAACTAATGCTGCTCCAAGGAAAAGAAAATCCTTGAAGCCTTATATGGCCATCATTATCAAATGGTCTTTTTTTTTCTTTATTGTAGCTCCTACTTCCGCTAAAATATCATAAGAAACCATTGTAGTAGTGGTGACTATTTTCTGTCAAGGTAGTTGACTGTTTCATGTTCATACAACCACTGTTTGATGCCCTTTTTTTTCTTCTATTTTTTCTCCTCTCGGAATGGATAATAGAAAATGAACTGACTCATCCTTAGAACTGAAGGTTTAACTCGTATCTGGTTTAGGCAACAGTGGTAGAAATAACAATAGCAGCCGTGGTAGCATCAGCAGCAGCAACAGAAATGCTGGCAGTGACTGATGTGTTCGGCAAGTCTTGGAATTCAGACAGTTGTTGCTTGTTATCTTTGCTTCACTACATTTGGTCTTCTGTGGTAGCTTCCTCATTCTATCCATATCCTGCTCACTGGCGGCATCAAAATGATTGCAATCATGTCAGTGGGTTATCTTGTAAATGAGTCTTTGCTTTTAGAGAATTAGTTACTCTTGTGAAATCAAAAATAACTACACATTTCATGAGGTGTGTGTGTATGTATTCTTGTGGTAGTTATGTCTCTGATAGGAATTCAATGCACTGCTATACCTTGAATGGTATAGTTTCTATGTATTTCTATGAAGGTATTGCAGTAAAAATTAATGTAACTAAGTATAAGCTGAAAACGAACACCTTGAATTATTGACACCTTTGAACAGTATAGAAAATTCTAGGACAAATTAACTTCATTAGTCAAGGTGTATCTGACCCCCCCCCCCAATCATTTTTATTTTTAGTTGCCAACTGAATTTTCAGACAAACCTGCTAAAGATATAAAAATATTTTCTCCGCTATTTATATATGCCAATCTTTCTAAGTACTGATATGTAGTCAATAGAAATAGATTTATTTGTACTATTATTAAATGTTAATCTATTAGAATAAATTGTCTACTTCTTTAAGGTGAATAAACCTGCCTTTCTTAATTGAATGTGCTACTTTTTGCCAATTATGACGACCTTATGGTTTTGCATTCTATGGGGATCAAGTAAATCTGGGTATGATGATGATAATAATAATAATAATAATTCTTCATCTCAGAATTTCGGATAAAAATTAGTCAAACATCAGTTGTCTTGTTCAACAAATGTTATACCATTTAACCAGGATATCAAAATTGCATATATTCTCAGATGTTTATTAAAAGTAAAACTTGTTGCAGAAGGAAACAAAAAAAAGGAAGCTTATTCTGTTTAGTTTGGAAGTTTTTAGAAAGGGTGCAAATTTTCTCTTGGTGCAAAAACAAACTTTCAACTGAATGGTAAAATATAGTCAACTCTAAACTAGAATTTACTCCCTGATATTTTTTTTTTTTTTTTCTCTCACTAGATGTAACCTTGCTTTGGTTTATAAGTAAGTTATTAAACATCATTTATTTATTTATTCTTTCCCCAATGGGGCTTTTCAAGTGAACTGCTATGATAAACATTTTTTTTTTCTACTTTTAAATACAGCAATGATCTTGCTGATATCTGTCCCTAATATTACAAAGGTGATTAACCATGTATTTGGGCAGGTATTTTCTATGGCTGAATAAAGTACCCCCCCCCCCCCAACTTTTTTGTTCAACTCTTAGTCATAAACAGCTGATGCTGCTCCTAATTGACAATGGAACTCTTCAGTGGTGGAGATAACATTTGTCAAAATTATGACGATGAAAATTGTGAGAAAAAAATTTACCTAAAGCTAGAGTGGTGTTCACTTTGATCAGTAGTTATCCTTCTTAATAGTTACTATTTTTATTTTTACAACTTTTTTATATGAATTTAAGAGTTAACGAAACACGACTCTATTATCATTTCACTTGTAAGCTTTGACAGCTCGTCTTTGGTTTTAGGCATAACTTTTAGGTTTTGATGTTTTTGTTTTTTTTTTTCTTCTGGTTTGAAAAGTATTTTTATTTTAATGTATATTTTAATATATTACATAAAGGACAAACAACTGTTTTATCAATTTCTCCCTTTTTGTTTGCAAATGTTTTAATTTCGTTATTGCATATAAAACTTGCTTGTCTTGTCACTTGTTCCCATCAACCAATTAAAAACTGATTTTTATCCCTTTTTATTTTTCTAATACACTTATACACCCATCCAACATGTCTACATAGACGACCATACATGAACAAAATGCACATCTTTCCAAACTGATGAAAACCCCCTACATCTTTCATTTTTGAAAATCATCTGTCTTCTGGCTCCCTACCTGTCCCAATCTCCCAGTGCCGTGTCCTGTTCTCCGTCCAGTCCGATAATTTGACAACAGCCATTGTTGCTTGTACTATTTGTTTCATTCATGATGTGCTGCTTTTTTCAGACCTTCTCTTCAGCCAGTTCTCTGCTTCCACCTTTGGTATGTAAGTTGGGCTGGAACAGCTGCAACTCCTTCTCCTTCTACCTTCCTACCTCTTACTCCTATTTCTCCTCCACTTTGCACTTCCATTATTTTGCTGTGTATTCATATCATCTTGAGGATGATATGTTGATGCTCATGGTGGCGGTGGTGGTGATGGCATATATATTTTTTCCACAACTTCATTATAAATATGTATTTTTGTGTTCTCCTCCAAAGAATCTGGTCCCCTCCTGACGAATGATGTTGGTGGCATCAGTGGAGCCTGATTTGAAGATCTCCGAACACATCATATAGATTTTTGGGTTTAAGAAAAAAAGATCATCTTTTTTCAATAAAATGAAAAAAAAAAATTGATGGTGAAATTTAAGATGGAGAATCTGCAAGATAATTCATATTTACAACTCTATTTAAATTCATTTTTTTATAAAAACAAATCAGATATATTTGAATTTATAGATTATTTTTTTTTCAACTTGCTTACAGAATTAAGCATTGGAATCTCGTATATAATTTTCTATATCCTGGAAAATGACAACAATTTAAAATCTGGTTATAAGCAGTTACCTTCTTCTGGCAAATACAATCATAAATTGCTTTTGTCTATTGCTTGTTTTGAAATATTGTTAACATTGGTCGTTGTAGTGGATCAGCATATTTTCTGATGTCCTGTTGGATTTTATTCTGGGCATAGGGTGAATGTCCTTTACGTTTCAGATTTTTGGGGCCTAGCGTTTTAGGACCCATTTTTTCTAGATTGCCATTTTAACATCGGGAACTGTATATTAAGTAAGTAAGCACGTATATTATAGTTGTTTCCTGTTATAAGTGTGTAGCTCCTCTCTATAAAAAGGTAAGTTACTCGTACAAGCCCGGTAGTAAATACTTTACTATAGTCGATTTTATTTTTTTAGACTTTAGTTTTCTTCCCCCTCTACAATCTATTTATTTCTAAATTTTTTTTTTATTTCTATGAAGGTAAGTAATAAAGTTTAAGATTATTGTGAATTATTGTTTAGGGTGGGACAAGCTCATATGAGAAAAAACATGAATATCTACTTCTTTAGATATACAGGGTGAGTGAGAATCAACTCCCTCTTAGAAATTATATGTAACTTTTGTAAATATTACTGTACCATCGACTGATAAATAATAAAGTTAATACCATTATCCCAATTGGGAGTTTCTTTTCATCCACTTATTATATCTGTATTATGGGGAGAATTGGCTAGTTTTTAGAATATTCAATAAAATCCCTCTATACTACTGTGTGGTCCCTTAAACCATGTACAAAATTCTTTAGTGATAGATTTTTCTCTGTATAGTCTATTAAGTATTGTACCATAATTGTCTACCTACTAGAAAGACTCTTGACAGATCAAAGATTATTGAAAAAATGCCCTAGATCCACTTAGTAAATGACAGCTGACACATTTGGCTTGTCATTGGAGGTGTATCAATGACCAATGTTATATATTTTTTTTTTTTTCCTTACTTTTTATTTCAGTGCTGGATTTATTTGTTTTAATTATCAGTTTTTGTTAGCTGGTGATGCAGGCTGCATATATTGATTGCATGTGCCATCGTTTTAGTTTGAGTTGATGCATGCTTTGTTTCTTTTTCCTGTTGTCTTGCTTTCCTCCATGTTTGATAGACACAGAGCTATCCAATTGTTTCATTGTTTCTTCATTAATACAGGCCACCCATAAAACAAGATGGCTTCAACTTTGCAAACCTACAACTGACTAACAAATATATGCGCTTAAATGTAAATGGCTCTATTGTATTTGTGTACTTGCATATGCCTATATTTGAAATGTAATTTGAATTATTCATTTGATCCAGTGATATTAATAGATATGTAGATATTATGTAACAAAAAATGAGCATAATGTATTCAAACACTAGATAGATATGTCATGGCACAAGAGGTTCTAGATTTGATTATTATCGATTCATTATGGGTGACTGATTTATTCTGCATTTGTTTATTCCATGTTTATTTGTTCTATGTATAAAAAAGATCAATTAGGATTTTTTCATTATTTACATAATACAGCAAAAACTGTTTGGTTTTGTTTTGTTTGTTTTTTGCTTTTTTGTTGTTTTTTTTTAAACAGGATCAGGTAATAATTCATTGAAACTTCACTGAACTAAAATATTTTTTATTTGAAAACATTTTTTATGTTTTTTTGAAACTTATTTTCATGGATTGATTTGCTGCCATGTAAACAACATTTTTAACCCTCGACTCATTAAGTCTTTCCTATTTATAAGATTGTTCTCTAATGTTCATTTTGAATTGTTTTCCTTTTATCATGTAAAACAAATGCTCAATTAGTGACTTTATGAACAAAATCGTGGCCTAAAATCAACATCAAGATCAGTGTTTTGTGTGAGACGTGTTTTCAAAGCTTCAAAATTGTAATTAAAAATATAGTTGAATTGGTTTTAAGAAGGGATTTTATTCATATTAATTTTTCTCTCAACATGAATGAATATTGTGAAATTATGATTTAACTAACTTGAATGTGTAGAGAAAGTTAATATGAATAAAATGATTGCCTCTGGTTTTGAGAAGGTCAATAAGATTCAAAGAGATTATTCATTTATAAATTTTTGGGGCGGGGAATAAAACTTGTTCTGAAGAGGGCTGTAGAATGGATAATCCAAAACATTGTTAACAACACGAATCACAAGGAGCTCTATTGGGGAGCATTTGTTTGAAACGATTAAAAAAAAAACAAACTTGGAATGAACATTAGGAAACTTTGGTATCCTATTGCCATATGAATTTTATAGAGCGTAACTTTTTTTTTTGTTTTTTTGTCAAGTATTATATCTATTATAAACTATTCAAGATTTTTATATTTTGGTTTAGATTATATTATTCGTTTCTCCTCTTCTCTTAGGTGGGAGAAGCAAAATTATTTTTTATTTTTTTTTTCTTCTACCCTTTATATTGGATGTAGCCAATTTCAGCTCTAGGTGACATCCCTGGAACACCTTATGGGGGAACACCCACTAGCTATGGCTTACAAGATTTGCATCTTAATCTCTCAACAGCAGATGCTCAAAGCATACTTCATCATATCTTTGACTAGCAAGCAGGTTCATGCACTGTGTTGCAAAGTCAGTAAATGTTACTCTCGAATAAGTATGACAATGTGGGGGTCATTTTATGATGTAATATAATTTTTTTATTTTAAAAAATTTTTTTTTTGAGAAAAGGGTTAAATAAGGTTGTGAATTTATTTCTATTCCAATTGGTGTTATTTTATTTGTTCATTTAAATTTCTGCAAAAATATTTTAATGACTTTAATGCTTCACTCTGCAAAAAAATAACTCATTTTCTTGAATTTTGACTTGAGAATGGCATCAGTTTCCTTGGGCTTTTTTTTTTCCAGAACTTTTTTTTTCTGGGGTTTTCTTTTGTTTTTTGTTTATCTGTTACATTTTGTTTTAACTGAAAGTTCATATCGAATTATTTATTTATTTATTTTTTTTTTTTTTTGTGCCAGCATTCCTGCTTTGTTTTCTCCACTTGAAGTTGGTACTTATTCAAAAAAATTTTTTTTTTTCTCTTCAATGAATAAACCTGTCAAGTAGCAACATAATGTAATTTGAATTCATCTTATTTTTTGTTAATCTTAAACAATATGGAAATCTTGTATCTTTAAATATTGCATCCATTTGCTTTTTGAAGTCTGAAAGCCTAATGAAATACTCTTATTAGCTCACTGTGATTAAAGACACTTTGTTCATTTTACATTCTAAAGAGAAACAAAAAATTGCTAGAAGGCAAATATTCAACTAATACTAGTATGTAAAGAATACTTACTATACATTGAGAATGCTATTGACAAATGGAAGTTACATGTATTTCCCATTACAAATTAGTATGGTGCTACTAATTTTTCTGTTTCAGATCTTTTTGCAGAGGAAACACTTGGTTACTTGCTAATTATTTCTTCCAGATTCAAGAGGACTGGTTATAAATTTATTCTTTTACCTCCGTATGCATTCATCCGCATATTAATCTTAAATGTTAAACAGTGGTGATTCTAATGTAATGTTAGAAAACCTATATGATAAGTGTTTAGCTTGATACTAGCACAAACTTTTCTAACTATGGAACACCTCAAATACTAGCAGCTCTGGCATATGATCTTACTAGCTGAGAATACCTGACTTCCAGGTGGTTATCCCTGGCTATATGAAGCACGTGACCCTAAAACCATGGATCAAGTAATGACTCCCAGAGGTGTTACTCCAGTATGTATGATTCATTTTGAGAACATTTACCTTTGTTGATGACTGGGAATATTTGGAGGATCTTTAGAATAGGTCTCTTAAAAGGGATATTTGGAAGGGTTTTACAATATGTCTGAAAAATTGGTCATGGGGAGTTCTCTTAATCATTAACTTAGGCGCAGTTATCATTTTGTAGATGATATCAATGCTTTTATATTCAATGTCAAAGGAAAAACTGGCTTGAGTAAAGTTGAGGCAAAAAGCAACTAAAAATCAAGATAGCAGTAATAAAAATTAATGATTTATAATATTTCATCCACTAAAAATAAAAATCAATGATAATTCCAGTTATTGCTCTATATATGAATATAGTTTTAAAATGTAATATTCTTCATTATATGAATACTAAAAACAATATTGAACCTTTTCAAAATAAATACAGTGAATGTGGAAAATGGTAATTTCGACTTGTTGAACAATACCCTTTTAGTTGTGTAAATAAAAAACTTGGGATAATGATAGCTTGTTTGGTTGTACAAGTGAGTTTTTTTTTTTTAATTTCTATTTTTCCCCACTCCCAGAATCACTGAAGAAAATCACTTGAGAAATTAAAGTTAACTTTTTTAGTGAAACACAATTTTCATTGAAACTTTGTGACACAGGTTGAGCAAATTTCAACTGTTTGACAAAAGTAAAAAAACTTAATTCAGGTTTGAACATAAAGTAACATTCATGTTTTGAGTAAGATCTAGTATTCTTTATCCACCCCACCCCACCCCAATTGTTAGAAATACTTCTCAATTCTGTTACTGGCATTACTTCGTACCTTACAATAATTTGAATTCCATCCAAACCTTAATTTTTTTTTTTTCTCTTTTCTTTTTCTACACCCCCTTCCACACAACGTTAGTATTGATTTTATTTCTTTAATTCACTGAAACAGCATCAATAATGGTAATTGTAACATTAGTAATAATAATAGTAAAAATAGCTATTATTAGTACTCACCTTTTTAGGTGATCTTTGGTGGTTTCAGCTTGGTGGCAGATTTATCTGTTAGGCTACCTTAGTTGGGGTTATTTGTTAGTCCTTAATATCATTGTTTAAAATCAACAGTTGAAAGCATCAGAATTTTGGTGTAGGGGGAATTATTCGACTGAGATGAAATATTTGAATGTGCAAATTGGTCATGATATCAAAATGGTTAAACTAAGGCATTTTGGGAACAATGCTACATTTTTGAGCCCCCCCCCATAAAGACCAAACCAGCTTGTAATGGTTTGCAAGACTGGTTCACTGGCTTTTACACTACAATAAGTACTCGAGCATCAGATGAATGAATCCACATCGTAATGATTGTCATGTATGAAGTGAGGTCTGATTTTAAAACCTTTGTAATGTCTTATATATAACTGTAGAGATGAAAATGCTTAGTTATATATCTTCAAGATACTTTTAGCCTATGCTAAGATTTTTAATATAGACTGTTCGGGATTTTTACACCATAAAACATGTTACAACATGCATGATTTATCTAGTATTGAGGAGAATCAGTGAAATATATTGTGAATTACTACAAGCGTCCCTCGTTATAATGCGAATGTTGGGGTCTATCATAGCCATCTGTGTCATAACTTGGCCCGTGATCCAGTTATCTATTTTGGAGCTAGATTACAAATTTGGGCTCCACCATCTATCAGCGTTATAACAAGGGAGGCCTTTAGTATCCTTAAGTGTCATCTATCAATTTATTCAGTTTTTTGCAAGTGAAAACCTGACTCTTCAGAGATTTTGGTCTTGTATTAGCTGTGTCAAATGAGCCCTCAAATAGAGTATGACCTTAAACTAATAAAAGCAAAAATAGGCAATAAAAAAAACAACCCCCCTCCCCCAAGACCATTTCAGTGGAAGAATAACATGTCTTTGTCAATTGGTCTCAGCAGTTATAGATGTTACCTGAAGCATAGCAAATTTGCATACAATTTATTCCACATCGTTCTTTTACTAATGAGTAAAATTAGTAGCAGCCAAGGGAGTGGCTTCAAGTTAAAATGTTTAATTTCTACTTGCCTATCACTGAAGATACTTGCTGTATTTCCCCAGCGTCAAGGACACTCCTGCCCTAAGGAAGCACCCAAATTTTCTATAAAAACAGGATTGGTCTATCAAGAAGAGAGGCGGGGGGGCAACCTTTGGCCAGTAAGATACTGGGCAATGTTTGTAATTTTTTGTAGTCAGTGTGCGCAAATTTTTTTCCTGCAACAAAAGTATGTGTGCACTTTTGAATTCAACATTTTGAAAAAAGTGAATTCATTATCTGCAGAATTTGATATCCTTTGTGCACACATTGGTTTCCTCTCTGTGTGTTTACTACTTTCCTTTTTGCGCTGGTTGCAAAATGTTTATGCACACAGCTTAGGAGGAAGTATGGGATGGGTAATTTTAATGACAATCCTGTTGAATGACATGGCCTATTGGTACCAATTATTACTGATAGAATTTGCTTCTCATTTTAAAATAAAAAGATTGCTGAAATTATGATGTTGATCATTTACATCACTGACTTCAAATTTTTAGTACCATGAATACATGTATTGTAAATTGTTAAATGAGGCCATCTGAATTTGCTGTATTAATTTATTTCATAATTTAGTTGAATAATATATTTTTGCCAATTGACAAACTTTAAAATTTTGGTTGCTTCATCTATCCTGAAATATCAGCTTTGTACCACCTTATAAAAATTCCTCTTGGAAGCCCTATTCAGTTGACAGTTTGAGCATGATTGTTACTTGGGTACATGTAACAATATTTTTCTTTTAATCTTGAATAATCAATCTACAGAATGTTCACTCCTATCTTATATGACTTGGGTAGATAAAGTAAACAGTCTAGTGTTGATTTATTCAGTTGCTGTCATCAGATATATCAGTGTATTCATAAGTAATCTAACTTAGACCTGACAACTGTTGATCTAATGTTTTGCTACAGATTGAATCTATTTCTAGTTCTCTCTTCTTTCTCTCCTTTCCTTTTTTTTTTTTTTTTTTTTTTTTTTTTTAAGTTTTACTTTTTTAAATCCTCATTCTGAGTATTTTACTTCCCAAAAATTCTAATGTAATTTAAGATGATATTAAAAAAACAAAAAAAGAAACAAACTTGTTCACAAAAACTAATGAGAGGAAAACCAATTGTATCAATTCAGTGTCTCATTGTGGCACCCCCCAATAATCAATCAACTTTATTGCTGGCTAATCAAATTATAGCAGAGTAAATCTTCCAACAAGAAATGCTAGAATTCACATAATCACGCAGTTTTGATTTTTCATTGTGGAGTACCCAAATATATTTTTTAGTTTTTCCATTAGATTTTGAGGCTGGGGAGAATTGGCATTGGTTGGAAATGGAATCTGATCTTGCAGTGGACAAGGTGATCTGTGATGTCTGCATTAGACATCGCTTGAGAGAGATGAAAATGTTTTATATCTTCATTGCTCAAGAATGTAATCAGAGGTGTCAGTGTTTTTGAACTAGTGCGTACATCTAGCAATAGTAAATTGCTGACTGTACCTTTTAATTTTCACATTGATAATAGCAAACTTGTTGGAAGATATATTCTGCTATGTTAAAGGTATACTTCGATTAGCAAGCAATAAAGTTGAGATACCACAGTTAGTAACTGAATTGAAGAAGCTTGATACAGTTGGTTTTCTTTTTGTGTTTTTATGTCTTTTTTTTTTTTTTTTTAAATATATTTAGTCTCCAGTATTTGATAGTAGTGATTTTTTTTTCTATTTTTTTTCATTTTTTTATTACCTTCTGGCTTTATGTCCATGTTGATAATTGCTTTTACCTGCTTTGTTGTTCAAGTCTTGCTAAAAGCCACCATCTTGTTTGAATATAGTTCTTAAGTTCTTAACTGTAGATTGTTAAAAAATTTGTAAATGTTCCTGACAACTGTTGATGGCTGTCATTAGTGTAATTGACCATTGCTAAATAACTGTCTGAAATTTTAATGTATATAATTTGCTATTTATATGTATCAAATGTACATAGAAATGCCAAGTCATTGACTATGATTGAATGAATTTGTGTGTGTACATACACAAAGATAACTTGACAAGTAGCCGTTGTACGAAGTACATTTGCTGGGCATATTAGTCAGTACACCAGGTATTGCTGTGTCAAGTCTGAAGTTGTTTGGATCAGTGGTTCTAGGTAAATCTAATAAAAATGAATACTAAACTTGGATAATTTAAATCTAAATTGGCAATACTGTAAAGAAGCAACCAAAATATTTTGATGCCATAGTTTTATACGGTGGATGGAAAATTACTTGACAATTATATCCGGCTGTTCCACACACCATAAAGTCCAGGACTCTTTCCAAACATGTACCTTTACAACTACTCCTGATGGAAAACGAAAGGCTATGAAGAGAACTTTTTGATGATATTCTCTCATGTTAAAAATACCTGTGGATATTTCTAGAATTTAATTGATTGTACTTTTCATGTTTGAAGATAATATATCACTATATTACCAGCCTCTGTCGGATTTCATTTCATATTTGTGGCTAATTTATTTTATATAACTTTAAGCTGAAGGATGATATAAAAATATCTAGTGTATATTCATCTCATCTAAATACAGATTTTGAACAGACTTAGTTATAAGTACAGTAATTTAAATGAAAATGGTATTTTGCAAGAGGGCAAGAAAAAGATTTTTGTGAGAAGGAGTACGTTTTAATGTGAAATGTTGGAAAAATTGAAGATTCGTCCAAAAGCTGTGGCTAAAACAGTCTGTGTCAATCAGACTGACTCACTGAATTTAAACAATACTATTCATTGCTTGGCCCTAGCTCATGATCTGTAACCTTGGGTTGAATAAGAGTCTCTCTCTAGAATTACATTACAATCAGGTTGCCTTAGTTTTCACTTGTACAGATATGAAGGTATTTAAGATGTCTGTATTTTTCTATTAGCTCTAAGATAAAACATGAGAGACTGACTCGGCAAGCTTATTAAGACAGTTATTGATGATTTGCCTGATCCTTCCCTCAGGCTACAATCATGATTTTATGTATAAGTTTTACATACAAAAAGGTTCTTTATTATCTATTATGTTTGTCCACGTAAGCTTGTGACCTTTTGAGGTAAGTATATTGCTAAGTGGAATAAATCATAGCAAAATATTCTAGTTTCTTTTGACATATCTTGTCAGCTTATTGAGCTGTTTTAATTGTTTTTGTCAGCTGATTTTGCACCGCCCCCTCTATAGGACTTTTTTCTTTTTATCTGAGCTAGAACAAAACCCTACAGACTGCTGTAGGCTTTTTTGTCTTTTTCCGGTTTAAACAACGTGACTAGTAACAATCATTATGGCTCCAGAAGAGAATGGTAATAATTTATTTCAACGTTTTATGAAATGTTTCAGCTTACAATGGTTGTAACTTAATTTTTCTTTTTTTTTTTTTTTTCCTTCTCAGAATTCCCGTTTGTTATATCAT
This sequence comes from Thysanoteuthis rhombus, assembly GCA_963457665.1. Taxonomy (NCBI): domain Eukaryota; kingdom Metazoa; phylum Mollusca; class Cephalopoda; order Oegopsida; family Thysanoteuthidae; genus Thysanoteuthis; species Thysanoteuthis major. The sequence goes on along the minus strand of OY735230.1, from coordinate 25,766,412 downwards.
ATTGCTTCTTTTTTTTCTTTTTTTTTTTTTTAATATTTAGTTTTAATGGGTAACAGTCCTTCCTTTTTTGCTCTCTATAGAATATTTTTAAAAAATCTCATGTATAGTTATAGCATATCTTTGGATCGATTCTCTGAGTAAGTACTTAAGGCTGAGAAACAATGTTTATTTTATATGCTGGATGAAGAAATTTGTATATAATGTATTGTATTTTTTTTTTTTTTTTTTTTTTTTTTTCCTTCCCCATTTTATGTGCACATTCTCTTTGAATCCATTAGTTATCATAAGAGATTTCTCAAATTCTGCCTCCCCCCCTTTTTTGTGCTACCATATTGAATAGTACATTTGTATGATATAAATCTTTCGAAGAGTTTCAGGTGTTCTTTCATCTAAAGTTCACTATTGACATAACTTCTTTTTCATTAGACAATCTGGCTTCCTATATAAGAGGTTGGATCCTATAATTTTTTTTTTTTTTTTTTTTCTTCTATTCAAACTGATCTACGAGTATTTAATATTTTTTGAAACACTTGATGTATATAGTTGTTTTTTGTTTTGTTTTTTAAATTCAGTGTTTAGGTTATATAACAATCTAATACAAACATAACCTTTTGTCTGTTCCGTCTAGAAATGTTTGCTTTTTATTTATTATATTTTTTTTTTTTTTTTCTTTCTTTTTTTAAAAATACTTTTAGTTTACAAAGAATTTGATGACTGGGCTTTTTTTTTTTTTTTTTTCAGTTAATAACTAAAACTTTCTGCAAAGTTTGAGTAAGATATATTTCAATTGATATTTCTAATCATCAAGTGTTGAGTTAGCTTAAAATATACTGCCAAATCATCAGAAGATTTAAGAATGTACTAGTTGCATTTTTGTGAGCATACACTATATAATCTTTTACATATTTAGCATTTTTTTCTCCTGTTTAGATAGTAAGGAATCAGAGTAAGAATTTGAACTCAATATTTTTGTAAAGATTATATGTTACAGATTATATGTATTAAAAAATGAGGAGTCAGACTTTAAAATATATCACTACTCAAGTTGAGCCAATAATACCATGGCCTTCCATAGTTTTAATTATTTTAATTCCTTTGTATTCCAACTTGATTTAGAATTAAATGGCTATAATTAGTGAATATAAAACCAAGCGACCAGGCTGCTGCAGGGTCAAACTTCAGTAATTCATTTTGTGTATCAGTTTAGTTCAACGCGAATGGAAAAACAGTGAAGAGTTTACTATCCTAGGTTATGTGAGAATTGTTCTTGTAACTTCTGTATTTCGTTGGTCAAGTGAGAAAATGTTGTGATAAATCCAAACACTATAATCCTTCCAATTTTTCAGACTTAATTATTCTCAAATTCAACAATAATAAAGCGAAACTACTCTCACAGACTTCTGAGAAAAGATAGTTTTTTTTTTTTTTTTTTTTTTTTTTTTTTCTAGGAAGAAAAAAGTCCTAGTGTTAAAAAAAAAAAAAAAAAAAAAAATTTTCATTAATTATGTAAGATCAGGGGTCATGATTTAGATTGTTTTTTAAAATTTTACCAGCAAAACCTCAATAATAGGTGATGACAGCTTATCAACAAAATCTTTGAAAAATAGCAGTTGAAAGTGTAATTAAATTTAAAATCAAGTTTCAATTTCTATTGAAGTAAGCATAACAGTAAAAAACTGTTGAAAAAATTGATAATGGCTGTACCCAAATTTTTTCTATCAATAAGTATAAAATCTAACAAAGGACAAAAACACTGGGGTCTTCAAGTTGACCTCTCTGACCTTTTATACTTATAAAAAAGCTTCTATTGAAAAAAAAACAAAAAACAAAAACTAATACTTCCAAGTCTGACTCCTCATTTTTTAATACATCTTTTTTTGATTTTTTTTTTTTCTTACCTTTTTTTTTTTCTCCCTCAATCCACTAAATAGATGATTAAATGATCCTCATTCATACAGTCAGTAGTTTTTGTCTGATTGTGAGCAATTTTTGTGTGCAGCTCTACAGTAAAGTGTGTGAACAGGGTGGTGGTCAGTTATTTGTGGCATTTCAATTTTGCAAGGGATTTACACACCCATCCTTCACCCCACCCACCACAAAATTTGTGGGACTACTGTACTGTGGCAAAAGTAGATGAAAAAAACAGAGCTCAACTTAGGTCTTGGCATACAGAATTAGGATTATGCTCCTAATTATTTCACTGATGATAGACCTCCTCACATAATGATTTATTAGTCTGTTCTATTACAATGCACTTGGGAATTGAATGTACTTATTTTTCCAGATATTGCACATAGCTTATTGGACAGATCTTAGTGAGCATTGGGTGTGAAATAACTGACTAAGATCCTCCGACCTAAACTAGTGACATGAATATTTGTGGGGAAAACTAATATCTTTAATCAGTTGTCATACTTATACTTTATATTTAATTAGTTCTTTTAGGGCAATGTTGGTCTTCAGCAATATTAACTCATTAGTATCACTTTGTCATGTTTTATAGCATTTTTTTTTCTGTTTATCATTAGTAATTTCTCCATGGCTAAGTGCATCTATTAAAACAATGTGACATACAGTTATATTGCTTTAATTATACTGTTAAGTAATTTTAGTAATTTGTTTATGTTCTTTCTTTTTTTTTTTTTTTTTTTATATAAAGATTTTCAATAGTGCTGAAAATGGAACAATATATTTAAAAAATATGCGTGTCTAATTTTATACTAAAATAAATCTTGAGTTGTGAAATTCAGAGTTCTTCAATTCAGTTTATGAGTTGGTCTATAAACTAAATTACAGTTTAAAACCAGGTTTGATACTTAATCTAAGATGTGTTATATTAGATACACAAACTGAAAGTGGCATATTCAAATCATGTCTAACTATAGAGTGCTGAAAGAATAATTGTAGATTTTTTAGGTAAATTTTTTCCCTTTTTTCTCTCACTTGCATGCACACTTTTGTGCTAGAGAATTGGATTATCTGTTATATAGCTTAATCAATGCTTTGTAAATCTCTTTTAGAAAAATAGTTATTAAACCAAAATAATTAAAATATCACCGATGGGACAATTTAAGGGAAATTTTGCATTTCATATATTTTTATGAGAATAAATCATTCACTTTTAGTTATTATTATATTCTGAATTTGAATGGAATTTAAAAAAAAATCTGAATCATTGTTATCCACCAGTTCTGTTACTCTCCCTTCTTCATGTAAAAAATGTAATTTCTCAGAGTGCTCGAATTCATTCCAGTTTTTTTCTGTTAAATAAGTCAATGTTTGTTCCACAAAGTTTACACTCTGCCATAGACTGACCACTTGAGTAGTTATGATGAATACTAAAATCAAAATGAAAGAAAATACTAGTTAGAAAAATTGTTGATAATGTGGTAATTATTAGGAAAAGGTTCTTGAAAAAAGGGAGGTAACTAGTATAGATGCAATTATTTGAGCTGCTGCTGCTGTTAACTAATTATGAAACAAATGAAAGCAGAAAACTCAACCATTTAAAATTATTTTATTAAATTTTAGTACAAAGCACATAATTTTGGGGTGGGGTTGCAATTACCAAAGAGTAAGCATGTAACTAGGCTTCCCTAAAGCAAAAAGGATGTCAGTCTCACCGAGAGCTTATTCTTTATTTCCGATCTGTACAATTAACTGACAGCCTGACAGTTTGATAAAAAGCAACTAAAATTATGATGAAGGGAAATGCTAGTTTAAATTGATAATAGTTGTTATAATACATTGAGTTCACACTCATACATACACACTTTTGGGAAGTGCAGAATTGATTATTTGCTCTGCAAAACTTTTAAAAATGTAAGTTATACCCATACCTCACAAATTAATCACTGTAGCCAATGCATCTACAAGATCGAAAAGAGAAAATATAGTCCTTTTATTATCTAGAATTATCTAAGAAAGAAAAAAAAAATTCAACTTTGGGCATTGTTATTTGGTTAAAAATGACCATAAAGAGCACAAAAAGCAATAAAAAAAAAACCATTTTTAGATGGTGCCTGGTGTACTTCACAAATTTTTGAGGCTGTAGTCAAAAATATGACAGGAGAAAAATGTGACCAGGAGATCCCTGAAACACGCAAAGACATAAGAATCTGTACCCCACTTGGCATGTTGTTTGTGGGGCTACAGTGATTCAGTACTGTATTATTTCAAATAAAAACCTTTTATCCTATGGCCTATTGGTATGTCTCCTCCCCAGGCTCATCATTATAGAAATTTCTGGTATTAAACGGCACCCATCTGCTCCCTAAGTTGACACGTGTTCTATTCTTGGGTATATAAGAGCAGTGTTTTTGCCCTTCCCCTCTGTATGCTGGTTTTGGTACTACACTTGAATGATATTTATTCCTCTAGTTCTTATCAAATTTCTTTTGAATGAATTGTTATAAACAAGCATCACGTACCCAGTACCAGAAACTGTTGAATTCTCCAATTTCTGGATTACTTGAAAGTTGAAAACTTCATCACTCTTCTATGTATCAGAGAAAATACATTTACTAATGCACACACTCTTTTCTTTATTTATATTCAAAAGATAAAGACTATTTTTAGTTATTCCCTAATAAGTAAATTAGACACAGTAGTCTTTTATTTGGTTTGCTGTGAAATCATGGCTACCATCTCCCCCCCCCCCCAGTCGTTCTTGCCAAACTCAGGTCTGATGTCCAACCATTCCCCTTGTATGAGGTTACACAACTTCTCTACTGCTAGCTGTTCTCAATTACTGCAGTTTAATTATTTCATGTTTTTTTTTTTTTTTTCTCCTTTCTAGCATGTTATATGAAATGAAGCAAATAAAATATCTGATTGAATGTCTGCTGGTATTTACTCATCCTCCCACGGGAATGGGATGTGTTACAAGGCCTTATTGAATATTTGATTAATCATTGTTCGTTGGCAAGTAATATTTTGGTCTTGATACATTTCATTTACATTGGCTTAATGAAAATCTCTTTCAAAAGATGAATGAAAAGATGAATGAGCTCGAGTAGTGGGTCTTGTAAGGGACTTGTTGAAAACTGCTTCTCATCACATCATTCAAAAGACCTTTATCTTTTGATAATCAAAGGTTTTGACCTCTTCCCCCCCCCTATCTCATAGATGTTTATAGGTATATGATCTGCTTAATTAATTCATTCAGTTCTATTCAATAACTGTAGCTTTTATCTTGTTAGAATATTTTGTTCTCTCTCTTTGGTTTAATAGCATTATTCTCAATGAAGTATTTCATTCATTTGTGGATTCTGCAAGAACAAGATAATAAGATATATATATTTCTGAAACCGGTCTATGGCAAAACAGCTGATGATCAGCACAATAAAACTTTGTGTATAACATTATGATCCAAATTTAAATTATAGTAATAAAATGAAATTCTGTACAGAACACAGAAAACTCTGATTTAACAGTGAATCGAAAATAATTGACTCTCATAGCATAACACCCTTTGATGATTTGTGACTGTATGAAACTTATAAAAATATTTTTCAGCATTAACTTGCAGTTTCATTATATATATATATATATATCTATATATATATATATATATATATGCTTTTCCCAAGCTCTATATACCCATGCCAAGTTCAAACTTATGTAAACTGGCATAGGTGTCTGTAAGAGGGTACATTTGCACATCCATGCACAAACACATACACAGTAATGTATTATAATTCATTCAAGTGCTCATTTACAATAATGAAGAAATATGAGTAATATACTCAAAAAGACATCTGGAGAAAACATTCCAATATTTTACAATTAATTCTATTTTAAACCTAGGACAAAATCATTGTCATGTGCACATTCACCCCCCCCTTTTTTCTGGTATGGCAGACTTTTTGTATAAATTTGAAATTTTGTGTTGGTGGTAGTGTCTGACTTTTAGTTATGGGAATTGTGTACCCACTGGGTAGATATATATTGATTTATTGACAGCTACTACGTGTAATATTTCTACATCCCTTCCCCAAACCAAAAATTAGAATTAAAAATTTACTTCCCAATTTCAAATTGTTTTTGTATAACTCCTGATTCCATTGGACCTATCGGGAAGAAATGTTGTGTGTTGTTTTTGTTTTTATATTTTTAAGCAACCCCCCCCCCCCCATTGGTTTTTAGTAGGTGGAGATTGTAAGTTTTTACTCTGGTCCTTTAGTTTGTTTCTAGCTGCTATCGTTTTTTTTTTTTTTTTTTTTCTCTTTAAACTCAGACTTTTTAATGCATGCTGCTCATGAGAGTAACTTTGACATAAGTCATGTGAAAGTTCTATTGAGTGACTGACTGGACAGTTTTTTTGTTTTTTTTTTAGCAACTATAGATTGATTTGGATCTGGATTGATACCATACAAAAATACATAACATTAAAAAATGAAGAAAAAAAAAATTCACTCAGGAGTTGCTAGTATCTTACAAATGTAGTATTACCATATTTCCCAACATCGAATCTCTATGTAGTAAGTCTTGAAATATACCATGTCTTAAAGGCTAATTGTTACTTTTTTTTTTTTTTCTCCACCCAACCTTCATAAGTTGAAAAGGGGGAGGGCTAACGCTGGGAAATACAGTATTTCAAATTTTTGCACTCACCTTTCTGACCATCCTTAATCCTTTTGCGAAGATTTTATTTGATTTTTTTTTTTTCCCTCATCTTTGTGATGCTATCATTATCATCCAATCTAATCCAGAGGGACTTGTCCAACTCTAATTCAATCCTGTGATCTTGATTCGTCTTATTGTTTCGTAAATGGCTGCTTTCTTATATCCATGTTTACACTTACGATTTCTCCTGAAAAATCTTATTCGCTTGACTTTTCAGCAAGCATTAATATTAATTGCGCAATAGACATGCTCGGCATTTTGCCTGCACTGTCACATGGCTTTCACTACACTACCTGATCATATTCCATTTACAATTGCTGTTGGGGGCAGATGCATGCTATCAAATATACACTCAATGTACTTTTCCCTATTTACTTGTAGCTTCTCATTATTTTCTATTTTCTTTCGTCACGTTTTCTGCTACCTACTCGACATACCAACTTGAAGGGAAGCAACTTTTTCATTATACAACCCCACAAATCTATGGGGCACAACTGACAGCTGTACTTTTGGCATCTACCTTGAGAGTGCCTGACAATCTTGGATTGGTTCCATGTGTAGTTCTCTTGGCTCTTTTCAAGTTGATAGAAATAAATGGAGTTATATCCCTTAGATCAGTAGGTTCTCATATTTTTTAATTTTTTTTCCTTTTTTTTCTTCCCACCTCAGCACCCTTTTCACCATACTTTAGAACAAGGGTCAGCAATTTTTTTTTTTTTTTTTTTTTTTTGAGGTGGGCAGATTAGAAATATTATTTGAACTATCCTCATCTTGGTTGTTTTTCATACAATGTTTCGGCCGTTGTACTCTATGGCCTTCATCAGGTATCATCTAGTAGGTGTGGGGAAGTAACGAACTGAACCCTTTATTTAACCGACGGGGGTATATTGACCGCACTCCCCTCTTTGCATTAGTTGTAGTATTATTATTGTCTCACACTGGGATTGAACCTAGAACCATCAGATTACTTGCAGTAATTCTGTCTGATTCTGTAACCACTACGCTAGGTGTCCATGATGATACCTGATGTAGGCCGTAGAGCACAACAGCCGAAACGTTGTTTGAAAAACAACCAAGATGAGGATGGTCCGAATAATAATAGAAATAATAATAATACCTCATCTCAAAAATTCAGAGATATACTTAGAAATGTTTGTCTTGCTGGCCAAAGTGATTAAAATATGGAAAGATGATCATGCAAGAATATGGAAACAGTATTAATCATTTTAATGTTTTTCAATATAGAAGTATGTATACCTTTTTAAACTCCCACATGCTATCAATCAATGAGAACTATCAAATTCTTTCTTGTTTAATTATGTTTCAAATTTTGTGAATATTAGACTATCAGGAATGTGAAGTGTTAAAACATTGAGGCCTTTGAAAAATTAGTCCTACTCTTTTCTTCACTGTCCACTCAGATGGTGTAATGGTTAGAACGTCTGCCTCATACAGAACATCCTGGATTTGATTCCTGGTATGAGCAAAGAAAGTTTAGAACTCTTCACTTGGACTAATTTCCGTATGCTCTCAGCAGCTAATTGAGTATTCTAAGCTGTGTGATTTGGATGGATTTGTATCCTGCCAAGGAGGTGGTTATAAAATCTTGTAGGAAGAAAGTTCCAGTTTTGACCAGACTTGGGATTTGCAAGGATCAATCAATCGATGGATGCTTGCAACTGACACCAGGACTTTGTTAATCAGCTGTCATACTCTATTGGGAGGTTGTCTCTTGGTTGAGAGCTTTAGACCTTATCTAACATGACTGAAATATTTGTAAAGCTAATAATGGCTATAGATGTTAAAGTCCACTCCAAAATTTGATCAGTTCTTCCGTAGCCTATTGTCTACTCTTATTGGAACTATAAATTCCTTGAACTATTGGAGACATTGTGTGGACGAACATGAAAATTTGGTGATATGTGGTTTAGACATATAAACACAATGTAAGGGAGTTTACTGTGCTTTGATCTTCTCCAAAATTTAATCAGTTTTCCCTTAGCCTTCCATAAAATGTTAATAAAATCTATTGATAACTTTTGGAGATATCATGTGGACAGTAATGAACATATACATGAATGTAATTGATGAATATATGAGTGGCTATTAGTATCTGACAGCATGATAAAGAAATTCACACTTCCTGAATTAAGTTTTGCTCCGATGAATTTACATTCGGTATTGAGCAAACAGATTGATTGGAAAATAAAGAATGAACTTGAGTGGGATTCAAACCTACACGCATTATGCGAGCGTTCTCTACTAATGCCTGGCAAGTTGACAGAAGCTCGAATAACACCCTTAAATCATCTCTCTAATTGTTGGCCAGTTTGTTTATATTCTGTTAGTGTTCAGAATTTGTACTTTTATGTATTTCCAGATCTATTCCAAAACTTTACCTCCTCCCTTTTAACTCCATTGTCCATCCTTCAACAAAATTTCATAGAAATTTATTCATTACTTTGGGAAATATTTTTGACTTATAATCATGATGTAGAGGAGGTATGGATTCAATACAAAATCCAATCAGTTCTTCTGTAGCCAACCTTCCACAAAATATGGAAATTTACGGAGAACTTGGAATTATTGTTTGAACAATCATGAGCGTATGCATATATGTTATTGGAAAAAAAATACTAGAAAAATCTCTCTCAATCTGAAAAAAAATTCCTGGATCCATCCCCAAATCTCATCACCCTTCCAAAAAATCTCCTTGAAATTCGTTCAGTACTTTCAGAGGTGTTGTGTAGACATATAACTGAACAGATGTGACCAAAAAACCTCTTTTCACCTTTGACAGGTAAATTAGGTATTCTGTTAGAACCATTTTTTTAGTTTAACAAGGTGGTTGTAACTTATAAAGTTCCTTTTTGAAACTTTATTTAAAATGTCATTTGTTACCTATTTATTCAGTTCGTGTGCATATGTGCACACATGTATCCTATTCTGAATGCACTTTTCTTGACACAAATAAGAAAAGACTAAGGGGCACAACTTCACTGCACCCTATTTTCTGTTGGTAGGGCCAGTATGTCAAATTAATGGTGGTGGTAACACATTTTCTCTGGTACACATTCCTTATTGTCTAGCTTTTGGCACAGAATGACAGCTCTTTGGCAAATCCCAAATATGGTTTGTCTGATAATGAGTAATGTACTATCCAGAGATGATTCCCCACTCTTCTCTTTGAATTATTTCCTTGTGTTATCAGAGTAAGACTTTGTAATGAAAATCTACGCAGTTTTCATGTTGAAAAAGGTCATAAAAATGACTATTTAATCTTACAGAAAGTGTGTATGTGTGTGAATATATATATATATATATATATATATATATATATATATATATATATATATATATATTAAAGAAAATGTGATGATTCTTTATGGACAAGTAATTCATTCTTCTGCAATCATCAATCATTGCTGAAGACTTAGTTACTCAAAGGAAGTTACTCTGTGTGTGTGTGTAATGCCTAATTTCTTTTATTTCATTGCTAATACATTGATGATAATTTTTGACTAGTATTTATTTCTTAATTCTAGTGGCTTTTCATCACAAGTACCCAGGCTGTCAGTCTATGGCAGTAAGTGAATAGTGCAGATCAGAAATAAAAAGAATAAGCCCTTGGCAAGACTAATGTGCATCTGCTTACCTCAAGAAGTCTGCCTTTGTACTGCAACTGTTCTGTTAGTGTTTTTACGGTTTATGAACGATGAGATCCAATATAAAAATATTGGCAAAGTTTAACAAGTCTGCTGACAAAAATGGATCTGATCATTAGGACTGATTTGATTGATCAGCCCTTGACGTGCTAGAGTTAGTACTTACCGTATTCACTTGAGTGTGACAGGATCTCCAATATAACTTTTGTAGCTAAAAAAAAAAAAAAAAATCTGTAATATATTATGTAACCAAATATTTATAAATTTTTTTACACCCTGTTATGTTATCCACAAATTTTCACCCTGATCTTTTTATATTAGGTTTCTTGCATTGAACACAAGTAAATACAGTAAGTTTTTGGTTTAAAAAAGGATTTGTAGAATTTTATTGAAATATGTGAACAATCACTATATGGAATGTTAGATAATAATTGATTTATTCTATTATTTACTGTAAATTACCTTATTTATGAAACTAATGCTAGCTTGTTTAGTGGTGATCAATCAATGACCCAATCCATTTTTGACAACTGACCTGTTGAACTTTGTTAAAATATTGATATGTTAGTCTTATTGTTACCTGTGATTTTCTTTTAAATTAGATAATTTGATAGTTAGCATGTTGGGTAAAATTTATACAATTTTTATTGCCTTTATATTGTAATTAACGATATTTAACCACTTCTCCAGTCGAGTTGGGCATTCAGTTGAAAAAACGTTCAGTTTTGGAATTCAAATCTAGGAAAGAACAATGTCTTAATCATATATTACATTCTATATTTGTGACATCTAATTTTCCAAGATTTGGGTGTAATAACTGATATTGACTCTTTTACTGCATGTTTTATGCTGATATCCCTTATGGTCAGAGCTACATTTTCTTTATATAAAGTTGTACAGCTAATCTATTAAAAATATACATAGGTTTGATAGAAATAAAAATAGGTATTACAGTTAGTCGAGTTTTACTTAAACTAAAATGTTTTTGTTTTTCTTGCGCCAACAGAAGCCTATGTTGGCCAAGGTTGACCGTGGGTGAGCAGCTTATAGTAGCTGTGTGTGGGTGCTTTATATGGAAGAAGAGTTGTGCCAAAGTTCCTCTTCCTTTTATCCTGACTGAAGGCTTACAGCAGAAAGAAATTATCAAAACATTTGGAAATAAGCATGGTTGCAGGGGATGCCTCCTCCAGCTTGTTATGCCACCTGGTATTCTCAGACAGTTACCCATCTAGGTACAGACCAGGCTCGATGTTGCTCAACTTTCATCAAAGTGATTTGGTCATAATTCCACTGACTGTATTTGATATAAAGTTCTTGTAAAATCTGTGCTACTCAGGGGATATAAATAACTAAACACCAGTTTATTTGACACTATCTGCATATTTATATATGCATGCACGTAAGCAAACAAGCCCAAAAAACCCCACAAATCTGTTTTGATAATTCCTACACACCCCATTTCTGGACATCTCTTATTTCTCTTTTCAACTACATTTCTTTTACTAGAACATCTGGTATTTTCCTCTGCTGTTGTATTATCAAGGGAAGAATTTAGCTGTATACTTTTCAGCAACTTCAGTTTGAGGAGAAATTTTTTTTCATAGGGGAAAAATCTTTTGGAATAGGCAAATGTAGAGCAAAAAATTTAGATATGTTAGTAGCTCTAAGAACTTATAGCAGATAAGTTTTAAGAAAATTCAGGAAAGGTTAACTCAATAAGTAGTCTAAAGATGAGTTGTTGAATACTAATAAGATATTAGTATGAACTCCCTTTCCAGATCAATTTTTTTTTCCACCTGTTTCATTTTGGAGTATTTTTTAAAATTTTTATTTATTTATCTTTTTTTTTGTTGATGAATTGAGGGTATGCAATATAAGAATCAGTAAAATGTTTTTTTTTCTTTGGTGGGAATGCTATAAACATACAGCCTATAAAAAACATCTCTAAAGGCAAAGCATTCATAATTTGCTAGATTTCACCTCTAAAGCTCGAAGGTTATTACAAAAAACATGTACTTGTTCAGTATGTATTTATATAGGTAAAATCCTTGTTAGCAAGTGGAGATTTTTCCCCACTTTGTAGCAGCCATAAAGACTCTTCAATTAGCTCAGAATTAGCTAAAATTGTGACTCTAGATGCTGCCTCTGATCTCGTAAAATTGGTGCTGCCGGGCATAAGTTCATGATTGACTCATCCTTGCTCTATGTAACAGGATGTCCAAATGATGTTCTGAAAAGGGCAAATTATAAAAAAAAAACCTATAATCAGGATAATCCACTTACAAGTTACTGTATTTGATGTCATATAAAACTTATTTCAGCAGAGAATACATTGATGCATTGAATAGTACAGGTTTTGATGAAGTATTGTTAAGGTATCGCTGTACAAATATATGTAACTAAGTTTAAGCCAAAAATAAAAACACATTAGATTATAATACTTTGAACAGCATAGAAAATTTAGGGGCAAAATTGACTGCTCTAATGAAGGAATACCTTTATTTGAAAAAAAAACTCCCTGAATTCCCCTCAGTCTTTAAATAGTTTTGTTCAATGTAGGGCTGGACAATCATACTCACATTTACCTTTTTTGAGTCATTTTCATTTAAGGGGAGAGGGGTTTTCTATGTTGTCAAATGCAGTAAATACAGGGGACGATCCATTAAGGGGTCAAGCTGTTCTTGGCATTCACTTGAACAAAACTTGCTAATTTGCCAGTTGAAACAATTTTGAAGGTTTTTCTTTAATCACAGTATTGAAGAAGTTAACCCTTCTGTTTTGTTCTTCAGCTATTTACTACCTACAAGTATGACCTTAAGAATAACTTTTCTTTTGAAATAACTTTTCTTTTGAAATTGCTTTTTTTTAATAAATGTAAAAGATTTGAACACTCGTGAGAAATAACCTGATGTAATTTTTGAAAAAACACTTCTGATAGGACTTAATGGAAAAATGTGGGACAGTTCTTTATTATAATAAAACCATTTAACTGTCCTGACATCCTTATTTAGCAGTGTTTTGTTGGAATTTAGAAATCTTATGATTTATTGAGAAGTGGATATTGTAGCACTTTCTTCATGGAAGTGCATAGCAAATCTTGTCTTACATACCATTGACAGTGTGTTAGCCTTTCACTATATGCTCTATAAATTACATTGTGCCAAAGTTGGCATAGCCTAACAAATATCTATTAGGAAAAATATCATTCACATGTTCAAAGCAAATTGGTACCTTACAAAACTGGTTATATATTTTTAGTATTACTTGCCACCAAATCTAAAAGATATAGTGAATCAATTGACAATTGGCTCAAAGGATTTTAAAATATCAATTAAAAAGTGGCAATTTCCAAAAAGGACAGTTGAGACTGGAACAAAGTACTTACGCAGACGGACCCTTTTGGGCATGACTTGTATGCTGTGGCTAATCAGTAGACAATGGCAACTAAATCTAATAAGACAGAAAAACAATTTTATAAGTCAAGTTAGTTCTTATTGCTTTCAGTCAAGATTCTTCTAGCCTTGAAGATCAGCATATAAAATCCTGACTTTTGCCTTGGCTCAAACACTAATCACTGCACTGATGCCATTGGGAAACTCAGCTTCATGTATGCCAATGAAATGTTGTCTAAAAATCCTGCATGGATTTGTGTTAATACCATCAGTTTCAAGTGAAAAGGACCGTATGTATATAGGTACACTTAAATTCTTACTTCATTTTACAATTTGCAGTCTTTTTTGCAAACAAAATCCTTACCTACTTTCCTTTGGCCAATCCAGTCTTTTCTCATCTTTTGATAACACATTTCAGTTGATTCATTCTATGGTCTTCATTAGTTGTAATATGTACAAAGAATTTATCATACTATCAACCAAATACTCAGGTGATTCCAAAAAACTATACATATTTGAGTTGTTCAACACCTGTTTTACAAAGTAAAGAAAACCCCATGATTGTCTCTGTACATATTATGCATGAAGATGGCTGTAGAATGAATCTCTCCATAATGTTTCATTAACATCGGAAGAGGTTAGATTGTCTGAACAATAGTTAGTATGTTAATGATTCTTCTCAAATTTATAGCCAAAGTAAAATCCTTATTCATTAAACATTTCCTTTATTTTTATTCAGTAAATCTTCTTTGAATAATGTCTTTATCACTGAGCAGTCTTATCGTTCAATGAAATTTTAATCCATCGTTAGTTGTATGTGCTTATATACATTAGAAAAATTGTGTAGCAAGTACATATCTATTAATGTCATTAAAGGGAAAATAGATTATATATATTTGGAATATATATATATCTCAATCCATCTGTATTTCAGATTTCTCTTACAAGTGTACATATAACTGTTTTACTGCTAAAACAGTCATTCAGTTCCAAAATCATTCATCAGTTGGTATTTCAGATGAATGGACAACAGTTTTGAATCTTTTTCTCTGTACTATTAGGTTGTTACACATTAATATCATTTTGTTTTTTCAAATAGTAAGCTGAAAGATCATATAAACAACAAAAAAATGGTGAATATCTAATCAAAATATAACCCATTTGGAGCTATAACTTTTTCCCCATGATCCTCGTGATAATATGCTATATCTTTTGAAATTGTTCAAGTTTAGTGGTCACAAATTTAATAAAAGCATGGCTTCCCATATTATTGAACCTTTCTATTATGCATCTGAAGTTCAAAATGGTTGAAAAGATGATAATCTGTGTGAGAAATGTCAGGTGAATGTGGAGGATGCTACAAGACTTCATATCCCAATTTTCTAAGCTCAGTCATGGTCAGTTGAGGCATGCGGCACTGTCATGGAACATTCCATTCACTTCATGTAGGACCTATTTTTCCAACTTTTAAAACCCTTCCTATTTCTTCAATGACATGTTATTGTTGCTGTTCAAGTCCTAAAATCTCCAGAAACTGATTGAACCATTCTTCAGGTGTTGTTGGCCACTGCTGTTGATAATTCTTCATCATTAAGATCGGGTTTAGGCCTCTCTCAAGGTTTAGTATCCATATTTCTCCTATTTCTCTGAACCTCCACAAGAACAATGTGACACTAGGTTGGTTTAGTAATAGAATACCATCCAGGCATGAAAACAGCAAAAATTCATTTTGTCCTCCAAACTATTGTTGCAAAGACATAAGAATGTTGGTTTTTACGTCTCTGGATGAATCTTGAGCCCTTCGGACTTGACTACACAGAGCAGTACCACCTCATCGGGTCCAACACCCCATTGGCTATAGCACATCAGCATCTGCCTGGTTTAAAATGGTTACTTACTGCATCCACATTTTGGGACCTAAACCTATTGAACCAATACTGAGCAGTTCTCACTGTAGTAGTGTTCACTTCAACTTGAGCAGCATGGTGTACTAATTTGGAATCGTACTTGAAAATCAGTCCAACTTCTTCGGTAGACACCATTGCTATTGAGGGTTCAAAAACCTCCAATAATAACAAATTATATCTCTATTCATATTGGATCTGAAAAAATGCTATTGCATCACTAAATCTTTCACTTCTAGCGTTCTTCTTTTTGACATTTCAAGTGTAACAACGTAATAGTCTTTCTCAATTCAAAGTTCAAAACTGATGACCTGTCTAAACAGCAAGTCGGTGTTCTCGATGGTTTTGATTGTTTTTTTTTGTTTTTATTTCAGGGTCATAAATGAAAAATCCGATTATAAATCAATCTTTCTTTCCTATCCTGACAGTTCCTGTCTGGTTTATGATGTGGATGATATATTTTTATTGTTAATATTACATCAGATATGTCTAATCTTTTGATTTATTTTTCAGCAATACCTTTCAAAGTGGCTTATGTCTGGTATTTCATTTCATGATATAAATAAAATTTGTTGTTGGTATTCATTTAAGTAGTAGGTGTGGATGCCTCACCAGGAGAACCAAATGCAAAAATATACCTGGTTACTTAATCATTGTGAATTGTTATTTCTATCTTGGTTTTATCCATCTTTTGAAATGCATGGAATTTTGGTGCTTGTTCATTTAAGAAAATTCCATTCTGTTTTACATCACTGGCCAATTGTAAAAGTATTTATTTACATTGCAGTGGTTACATGGGATCTTCCATCTCTCTCTCTCCACTGTATAGGGATTTTTTAAATCTAATTTTCTGTAACCCAGTGCAGGGTCATTGAAGCGCCACAGATTTCATCATGGGTGTGTCAAGAGTGAGATAGCTTGATTCAGCCCATCCCTCTTCAGGCTGATTTGGAATCAGTTGCCCATCTTGTAGACTCATTGCCAACTGTGGGTAGAAGGCCCAGTCTGTCCTACCATTTACCCATAGCTGAAGGGGGAAGAGATAGATCCATGCTTTTTTCCCCAAGAGCATGAGTATAAAAAGAATACAAACTCTCAGCTGGAGTGTACATCTAATTTTATTTGACTTACATGATTAAAAAGGTCAGATGTAGCTTTAATGAGATTAAGTTAATAAACCTTATTGATAATTTTGTCTTGATGAAGTTCAGATAGGGTTCAGTTGAAATTCGGAAAATGTCTCTGAATACAACTGGCACTTAAAGAAGGCCAAAGGATATCATTGCCAAAATGTTGTGACTATAACAATCAAAATGAGGACCAGTTTGAACTATTACTGATGACTGGGGGAAGAATGGCTCCTGAAGCCTGAGGAGGATGTCACCTAACAAAGAAATAAGGCCATATAACTGAATTGGTTTATAATTATAAGAATAGCTTCTTTTTTTTCTTCTCTTTTTTTTAAAAATCTTGTTACTCTAAGCTTATAAAATTTCTGAAATCTCTCAGAACTTGCTTGATCATTTAATTTCAAGTTTTGATATGCACTTTATGCATGAGATATTTGATCTTTTTCATGCTTTAGATTAAATACATTGATGATAACGGCCCATGTATTAGCTGAGTAATTAGTATGAATAGCAGATTGACTTTATCTAATTATCCTTGTGTTTCAAATGTTGTTTATATGGATATCATGATGTTATGTGTTGATGTGGGTAAGTAGTCCTACAAGTAGAAGTTGGAACTTTGTTTGTCATTTTTTTTCTTACTTAATGATTGATGTTTTGGACTATTCCTCGAATTGTGTTACACTACTCATCAGCCTTCTAATTTGCAGTCATCATGAAAATATTTGTCGAGTTGACAAATAAGGAAACAAATAAGTCTCTTGTTGCTTCAGTTTGAAAAAAAAT
The DNA here is from genome assembly GCA_963457665.1 of Thysanoteuthis rhombus. Lineage (NCBI taxonomy): Eukaryota > Metazoa > Mollusca > Cephalopoda > Oegopsida > Thysanoteuthidae > Thysanoteuthis > Thysanoteuthis major. Next base: position 25,748,908 of record OY735230.1, on the reverse strand, counting down.
GTGGACAATTCTTTTCCTTGCTACCTCAGTCTTTGAGATTACTGTATTTGATAGCATGTAACCCCCTCCCCATTGTAGCAGGTACCGTTTAGAGAAAAGTGCATTTCCCTGAGTTCTTCTTGTTTATTGCCAAGTTTTTTTTAAACTCCAAGTTCTGGCCAATGTAGGGCTTGTCCTTGAAACCATTTGAGTCATTTCTGGGAAATGGGGTGGGATCTTTTTATGCTATCAAATACGGTAATCTAATTGACTTTTTCAAATGAAAGACAACGTATGTGTTGAATATTTGACATTTAAAAGAAAACAAATTTGAGAACTTTAGAAGCAAATCAAGGAAGGAATACAAAAAAAATTCCTTTTTTTTTTTTTCTTTTTTTTATCAAATTATTTTAATCATTATAAGATTTTTTTTAATAACTGTTATACTGTTGGCAAATCTTATATGTTTTTTAATTTTTTGAAAATGAAAGTTTTCTCTGCATTTTTTTTGCATTATTTATGATCTGTTTTCCCTTATTTTTACAGGACCATGGTTGAAAAACATCGATCCAAAAGGTGAGTTATGCTATTCCTTTTCCTTTTAATAAATTAAACATTTCTTACAGGATTTTAATCATGCTTTATTTTTCTACAGCCTTTCATAATTTGCAGGAGAAAATTGCGACATCAGAGGAGACTATTTGATAACAGTAGTATGTACTGTAGATTTTAGAACATGTTAGCTCAATAGTCAGAGCGTTCAACTTCAACTTCAATTAAACCCTTCCCCTCCCCCCCAAAAAAATTTGATCTCCAGTGTTTGGGGGTGAATCATTAAATGTAATAATAAACAACAATGAGAATTTATCTTTTTATTCATAGTACCCACCTTGGAAAAAAGCACCAGCATACTTGAGTAAACTAGAAATGTTCTGAATTCGAACAAATTTTTGTATTAGGTACTTTTAAAAAATCATTCGAAATAAAATTTAGGTTATGAGTGATTACAATACTGGTATTCTCATCTTCAAGACACAACTGTGGACATAAAGTTCACTGTTGTTGAGCAGGTAGGAATACCAATGATTTCTTAATTATAGTCACAGATTTGAGACTAACCTACATGTTGCTTTTATTTTAGGTCATGACACTTGCTTCACACCTACATGTCACAATTAGATATTGAATGGCAATTAACATTCAATCGTGGTTAGAAATATTAATGCTGTACTTGCATGATTTTTACTTTAATTCCTACTGAAGAATGACTGCTTAACAATCTAATATCTAATTAATGGAATACTCACAAAGAAGTTACGGAGATTCTTTTACTTAATCATTTTTTATTCACTAATAAAATTATAATCATAATTCCCTTCCAAAAGAAACTTCTTCTAAAATCTAACAGCAAGTAATGGCAGACTTGAAGCATAAGCAATTTTGGAGTGTGATCTATTGGAATATGATTTGAAAATTACACTGTTGTAGCCTGCTGTAGAAAATGAAGTATCACACATTTGTGAAATTTTAGATATCTATTTAAAATCTTCCCCATAACTAAATGCTCACAAGGCTCAAACCAACTGTAGAAATTATCTATCACCTTGGTGAACTTTGGCACCCATTTCAGAATACTTTTGTATGTTAGGTTTCAAGTCATTCAACAAATTCATGAATTCTGAACAACTGTTATTATGAAAAGAATTGTCAAATCTCAATGAATATATTGAATAAATCTCTGCACTAAAGATATAGCCTAATCCAATAAGGGTCTTGTTTCTTATCTTTAGATGGATTAACTTGGGGTTTTTTTTTTTTTTGTTTTTTTTTTTACACTTATCAACTAAAACTGTTACAAACTGTCAACATAGATTTCTTCAGTGTTCAAGTTGGTCCGACTGGCTATGTATGTATCACATGTAGAGGGCTGAAAATTTAAACACTTATGTCTAGAAAAAACATTGTTTTGTTTCTTGAATTATCTCCCTCTAAATATGTTTTTAGTGGGTAGAGTTCAATTTGCTATGAAAGTTCATGCTAAATAGGTCTCTTGGTGATTTTTTTTTTTTTTTTTTTTTTTTTTTTTTTTTTTTTTCCTCTCTGATTAATATATAGAATAACTGCTTTGCATAGCTTTAGAAAATAACAATGACACTAATATTGAATTGAAAGCTATAATTTATTTTCTGGAAAGTTGGTCTCTTAAATTTGCTATAGACACATGTTTGTTCAATAAACTCAGTGAGTTTTCAATATACACGTGTAAAAGTAATAGAAGTGTGGAGTTATGAAAATGGCATACTAAAATCTGTACTCGTTGGGTACAATTTAAGAGTGCATCCCTTTACCTTGGGCCTAGTAGCGATGATCTTTTAAAGTTTCGTCTTTCCTTTTATGTTATTTTGGTACAAAACAGCTTCCTCTTACTGTTTAGCCTAGCAGCTGGAACATACTACTAGGCATGTTTGTGTCTAATAGGAATTTTGGATTGTAATCTGAGAATTCCTCCAAACACTACGTGTAAGATTTTGCTCTGAGGATTGCCTGCTGAGTTACAAAAACGCAAATTAATTTTCCTGATTCTTCTAGTTTTTTTTCTCTTCACCTGTTTCGACTGAAGGCCATTATAGTAGCTCTTGGGTACATGCAAGTGTGGTACTAGGGAAGGTCAAACTGATCCTTTTAAATATACTGACAGAAATATATTGAAGAAAATTCTTCATGGCTTAACTGCTTTAGACATTCAAAGATGTGACCGTAAATTTCTGAACGATGAAGATACTTAGAATTATCAATTCTTGTGTTTTAGTTAAAAATAGATAGCAGAATTAGTGCCTCATTTGATCCATTAATTTTGAAAAATTGTTATTCGAAGTTCTCATTTCTGAGGCTATTTTTGCAGGAACTTTTCTACATAGCTCTTCAAGCAATTTTAATGGGCAACCATGATTTTATTTTTCAAGTATGGATGGCAACACGAATGAAATTGGTGTTTGATATCAACAAAAAACTTTGGTTGTCAATAAAATTTCTTTTGTAACAGAAAGACAGAACGTCATATGTATTTCAGAGAACTAAAATCCTAACTGAACAAAAATATATATGCAAGTTCTTACAATGATCTATACATAAAAAGACCATTGTCATCAAGTTTGTATGTCTGTTCACATCATGCTGAAGATATAGGTTTTACTCTATTCCTCTCCTCTTAACACCAATTGTGTAACTGAAAATGATGTTTAGAGAAATACTCTAAAATATCCCTTTTTTTTGGTTTTTGTTGTCCCAACTAACTTTTTCATCATTAAAGTATTGGTAATAGTCTGATTTGAGAAATTACATTTTTACAATCATTGAATAAGGAAAAGGGCTTAAAGCTTGATTTATTAAAAAAAAAAAATATACATATTTAGGTTTAGATGATTTGGATACCGTGCAAAAGTGCACATTATTGAAAAAATTACACTGTTTACCACATTGATAGATAATACTTGTAATTTATTCTGTCTGTAGACGGTTTCAAGAACTTAGAAATGACACTTCCCCACACCACAAAATCTGAATTTGTACTATAATCAGAAATCTTCTAATGAACAATGGGTGATATATTTATCCTTGAGCTGGATTCTAGATGATGTGAAATGAAGTAATATGCCTATGACCTTTTTGTTAAATATGTAAAGTTTGTCAAAAGTCGCTCTCAACTAGTCCTTAACATTTTTGCATATGATAGCTACTATGAATATTTAATAGCGGTTGTGACTCTTCGTTGCTTTTTCAGAGCAAAGTGAAAAACAAATGGATTGAAATAGGTGCACTCTAACCTTATTCATAATAGTTGCCAATTACTTAGTAAAACTTAAATACCGCAAAATGCCTTCTCCAGTGAAACTTATTTTGCCTTGTTCATTTTATCAGCTGTTGCTCCAATTAGTTTTTTGTCCAACTTTAACCTGAGTTGGAGGCTGGAGTTGACTTTTTCCCCCATAACGAGAGCAATCCTCACCTAATGTAGGGAACCAAACTCCACATTTTGTTGTCTTGTTAAACCAAATGGATGTATAAAATTAATATTTCCTTACAATGATTTGAAATTGTAACCAAGTGATCAGTAGGTGGCTTTTTACAGACTGAGCTGAAGTAACATGTCTTAAGAAAATGTGTATATGTACAATATAGAAGTTGCAGTAGTAATCTTCAATTGGAATAGAAGTATGAGTGGTATTTGGTCCTGCAGCAGCCAGGCTTGTTATATTTTCCTCTTTTTAGGGTAAAATAATGACACCTATAAATTGAAAATTGACCTGAAATCAATCGGTGTTGAACTTCAAATACTTTGAATCTGTTAATGAAGAGTGAATTTGATGCAAATTATCCTGAAATGTTGATTTACCAAACAAGAAAATTGATCTTGACAAATGCTAACCTTTTATCAGGCTTCATTTCTAGTTAGATATTTTTGTTAATACAGTCTTTATGAGGTAATGAGATTTGATTGAAAGTATATCGTTTTGAAAGAAATCAGTGTAAATTTAAAAAAAAAATTATTCTTAAATTTCAAATTTGGAGTTCATTGTTGCCAATTTAGATATTAAAAAAAATTCTCGTTCAGACGTTCAAAAAATTGAAGAAAAAAATGAGGTAATTTGGCAACATTGGAGAAAATCGGTGATAAACAATTGATGCAACATCAGATATAAAGTTCTGAACTGTCATAATAATATAAAATGATATTGCCGCCTCTGCCTCAAAATGAATCATCGTAGCCATGTTGCTTCATTTTTCTGTCGGTTTTTATCTGCTATACTAGGGTTTACTAACCCACCTACCCTATTCTGACTTTTTGGACAATGATACAAAGTTACATATAGAGATACTTGAGGATGTGATCAAAGGTGATGACTCTCACTTTGTCTCTTACGGTCTTTCTTTCATTCTCACTCTCTCTATCTCTTTCACACTCTATCTATATATCTCTCATTTTTATATCATCACACTCTTTCATGCATACTCTTTCTATATATATTTTGCACTCACACACACACACATATATATCTCACACTACATCTCTCGCTCTCACACACTACATCTCTACATATATATATATATATATATATATATATATATATATATATATATATATATATATATAATGTGTGTGTGTATATATATATATATATATATATATATATATATATATATATATAGAATCATCCATACACACTATCTCTCTCTCTCTCACCTACACACACTATATATCTTTCTCACACACTGTATTTGTCTGTCTCTCAACTTTTCCATAAACGTTTAAATGTCAGAAATGCCACATCATGGCTGTTTTGAAATAAGTGTTCATTCTACAATGGGTTATTATTGAAAATCTAGCACCCTCCTAAAAACAAAAGGTGATTTTCAATAAAATGAAACATTTTTAGAAGATGGCTACTGGACTACACCTGAAAATTTTCAAGGCTTGCAAGCCACATGTGGCTCTTTGACATGTAATGAGCAGTTTGTGGAAATATGTTGGCTGAAAACCTGTTCTCATCATAGTCAAATTTAAAAAGTAAATGAAAAAAGTTTGAGCTTTATAATTATGTACTAGGTTTGAACTCTGCCCCCATTGGATTAAGATGTAAGGTTTTTTTCATGATTAGAAAAATTATTCAAAAATTTCAATGCTAATTTTAATGCCAGACTTGCATTGCTCTACAATGCTGTAGGAAGAAATTGTGGCTCTCGGGTTGAGGTTCATTTTATGTGGCTCTTACATCAAGCAAGTTTGGCAACCCCTGATCTATACCAAAAAATGTTACCAGGAGAACTGAATAAGTCAGTGACAGACAGACTTGTGAAAGGGGAAGAATACATAAAACTTATGTTTTTTGTCTGGTTCAATCTCTGATCATGGCTATGATTCAGTACATTAGAATAGTTTGGAACTTTTCATGCACTTTGGCTATAATATTAAGTTTATTAGAAAAATAGTTAGAAAAAAACTACCGTATGTATCGGACTATAAGACAAAGGGTTTACAAGGGTATTTTGGGAACTAGTGCACTCTGCAACTGATCCAAGCCCCGTAACTGTCCATGTCAAACTTTTTTGGACGGCCCTAATTGTAATGCCAGAGCATTGGATGCAGTGTTTTGTTTGATTACCCCCCCCCTCCTTGTCCATCTTGTGTACCAGCATATACCGTCATGGACAAAGTTATAAAAGTTATTAATGGCTATCATGAAAGGCTCTTAGAACTGGTTCAGTGTATATATGATGTTCTGATGTTTCATTTGGCTATTTGCCTTGGATATATATGCCCATAGCAGCTCACTCACCCTCATCTACTCTGCATTATGGTATTAGTGAGCCAATCTACTTTGCCAGTCAAAAACGCATTCATCAAATACAAAATAAGGGACTAGTTGTTTGGTTTGGGTTTTTTCTCCCCCCCCCCCTATTTTACCCCCCCCCCATCTTCTTTGTGTGTTAAAGTACTTGTCTATCTCTTTAGATTCAATTAATGAGGATCATGATTTTAATCTTTAATCAGAATCTTTAAAAAAAAAATTATTGTTTAGATTTATTTTCATAATTTAATACATCTTATAGTTTAAAAATATTAAAAACATTTTTCACATTTCTTCATTTTATGAAAATTTTGTTCCTTGGCATTAAAGTTTACTCTTTGGAATTTAAAGAAAATTGGATAATTTTTAAGGATTTCAACAAGTTGTTTTCAATTTAATCCAACCTAGAAACACTTTTGAATACTTTTTTAATAAAACATATATTATAGACTTTCATATAATAAGTTCCTTGCCTATCAATAAGTTAAACATGATAAATGTTACCGGTTTACTAGATATTTGGCAGAAAACCCACAAATAGGTACTGGTGGAATGCTGCCACACTTAACCAAGTGTTGCCAACGTAACACACTTTTTTTACCGGCTCTTCTCAAATATCACGTTTTGTAAGCAATGCTCCCATTGGTGGCTGCTTCTGACTGTTGCTGAAATGCAGTTGGATTTATGTTCTCACCTGCTTTAGAATTTCGAACACAACTTTACTCTTCCCATTTGCCAGCCAGGCTCTGGCAGAACACAGCTCCTACTGCAGTTCCTCGAATCTGCTGTCTGATTAGCCTTGTATAGATGGAAGAACGTGTTCCTTACAGTGTGAGAAAGGAAAGGCTTCGTCAAGCCAAAATTGCAGAAGAGGCTAAATTGTCGGTAGCTAAGGAAACTAAGGCTTACGTTGTGTCAGTACAGATACCTGTAACACCAGAGCCTATCGTGTTGCATAGCAAAAGTTTGACAGAAGAAGCTGCAGTGATGAACTTCGCTAAAGCTCAGGCACCTGAGCCCGTTGTGGACAACGGACCAGTGGAGGCAGAAATGGTCAACTCAGTTGAGGCAGAAATAGTAGATGCGGTCCAATCTACTGAGCCAGAGCCTGTATCGGAGAAAACCAAAGACCATGGGTCTGTAGTTGTATCTGCTGTGGAGGTGGAGGAGGCACCACCAGATCACGCAGATTCTGAGGTGGTGGAGGAGGCACCACCAACTGAAGAACCCATGGTGATATCGGCGGTGGAGATATCCCCAGAGGAAGAACCCGTGGTGGTATCTGAGGTGGAGATACCCCCAGCCGAAGAACTGATGGAGGAGGCACCACCTGCAGTTGAGGAAGTTGAAGAACCTGTCCATGAAGTTAGTGAACCAGATATTGAACAAAATATCGAGGAGGAAGTGGTCGTAGATGATGGAAAGGTTTCAGAACCTCCTGCAGAGGAAAATGTGGAAGACTCTTCTGCACTTGTATCTTCGACATTTCGCCAGAAAGGTATATGCTCAACTGTTACATCTTACTTTTTCCCTTATATTACTTAAACAATTGTACAAAACATCATTTACTCTTCTAGCCCTCCTCTATTTAAAAGTTGAATGACATCTTTCATATCCTGAAATTTGCTGATTGTATATCATTCCGTAGATACTGGTGAAAATATTGCCTTGATTTAGCTTCAAATTATAAATGTTCTTTTAAATCGGGAAAACAATAATTTCATTAATCTGTAGTGGTACATTGTTTCTCGGATTCAGTCAGTTATAACATTGATATAACTTAGATGCTCAATTTCTATTCTGTAATTTGAATACCATCCTTAGCCAAGAACATCAAATTATCACCTGTTTCATTACTGCAGTAAGCTTTAATGTCTTGTTTTCACTTTGGCACTAAATTTTCTTGTTTTCTCTTTTTCTCTTAAATCTCTTTCTATAATTCAATAACGTCAGAGTGTATTTTGGCTTTAAATGTAGACAAATGTTTTGTTGGGAAAGCCTGTAATGAATAATAGATATTGAGTTTGAAATTTTACAGATGAATTTTGTGATTTTTATGGAAAATCTTTGCCTGTGTTGTACTGTGAAAAAAAACTTATACTTTCTGCATATGTTGATGTATAAATATTTGATTATAGCCATTTTAGTGTTATGATGTATTGTTACAAAGATCCTTAATACTGTTCAGAGATGCAGTACTCCAAATTTGTTTGGACAATTGAATCTTTTTTTTTTTCACATCCTTCATTGTGTCAACACAATGGCAGATCCATTCTTCAGCCCTCATCCGGTATTGGAAGAAAGTTTCTGCCTCTTTTCTCAGAATGTACCTGATAAGGGCTGTAGAATGAATCAGCCAAGTTACTGTTGACAATATCAACCATGCAAAGAAGAAATCTGAATGGTAATTACTCAGTTACAGATAATACTGGATATTACATGTTTAACTGCTTTAGGAACACGTTAGCTTATAGTTGTCTGTAAACTTGTATTTAATAGTTTCCGAATGAGGTGACACGTCTGTTTATAACTTAGAAATTGTTGTAAACTTGAATTTAACTTTTTTTTTACCTTAATTCTTTTTGCCTAAACCAAAGATCTAAGCTGAAAATACTGAAAAGATGATGACTTTTTGAGGTTTCAGATTGTTCCACTTGATTTTGTTTTGATTTTTTTTTTTTTCTTTTTTTTTCTGGCCTGTCATAACATGATCTTTGTAATCTTTACATCACATGCTAAAACAGTCCTTATTACAAAATGTAGAAATGACCTTGAAAATTCAGTTTCTCAGTTTCTCTATCAAATGTCTATAACAAGATTTATATGCTTAGGGGAACAGAAACTGTATTTCTCATTACTGACTAATTCATTTTGTATCCATGCCATCATTTATCAACTGACTCTTCTAGAATATTACAATTTGTCACTTCTATAACTAGGTTCTTAAATAAATCATGTTTTTCCTGTACTTATTGATATACCATATTGGTCTGGATTGGAATGTTATTGCCTTTAGCAACAATAAATTTGTCAACTAGAAATTTCTCGGTATTGTAATATTCTCCTAAATCTCTTCCAATACATGGAAAACTTTCAGTAATAAGCAAACTTTTCTTTTTTGGATGGTCATTAGTTATCTTCTAAATACTGGTGTTGTGGTCTAAGCCAACGGTGTTATAACCCAGCCATAATAATCAGGGATGCCAATTCAGGTATATCTTGCTATTTTGGAGTTGGATTAACATTTTGCGGTCTACCATCCACCTGCGTTATTTCGCAAGCTGCGCTATAACAGGGGAGTCCCGTATTGGAAGTCTTTAGAAATAGTTTTAATGATTTATTGTCGGAGAAAAAATCTTGGATAATTCAGATTTCTGATGTAAGATAGAGCAATTTATACTTCACAGGAAATTTCCTGTGTAATTTTCTGCTGAAAAGTTTTCTTGATTAATTAGATTCAAATATGCATGCATATTAATTAGATCAACCCACAGCTTATTACCGATTGTTTCTTGAAAAATGAAATTGTATATTCTTTAGTCAGTTCTTAGAGAAATATTTATTCTAAATCTCTTTATAATTATGGCTCTTAATGACTGAGATCTGTTTAATGTAAAATTTGATGACAGATGAAAGCAGATGGAATGAATTACAATTGCTTGTTTATGCTAATCAAGTTTTTAAATTCACTTTCACCTTGAAAAAAAAGTTTGAAATGATATCCATGAAGTTTCTGTTAAGTACATTAGTTGATTAGATATCAAAGTGTTAATGATTGTCATAATTTTTTTTTTTGCTGACAACACCTTATGCATAGAGAATGTCAAGTGTCTATTTTAAGAACTTTAGCACTGCTTCAGAATAGAACTGGGCTTCTCTTGTCTGTGCTGCTCTCAAGGTCACAATTATACAACTATACTTCAGCAGTGACATACATAGACAAATAGAATAAGCTCCAGGGCACACTTTTCTGTTGCTCTTCAGATACTGTTTATTTTTATTTCTTTCTTCAATTTTTTTTTTTTTTTCACCCTCTCCAGATAGGCTTCTGTCATTTAGCTTACTAAAACCAGACTCCTGTCCTGGTTCAGTGCTTCGAACATTCAAGCAATTCCCTATGCACAGGTATCAGTTGTCATCTCTTATTTCCCTATCCTCTTGGTTACCTATCTACCTTAACTATTATCATCATCTGTTACCTGGTACTCCTGGCATTGTATGTAGTAACACAAGAGGAGCAATGCCTACTTAGGAAGCCAAATGAGGAGGGTTCTAGTAGGAAGGAAGGTTTGCAAATATGCAAAGAACTTGAGGAAGTTGATCTTGTAAGGAAGGGGGCTTTTTTGATCCAGTCTACCTGGCAGCTTACATGTAACAACTTATGGCAGCGCTTCTCTGCCACCCTTTTGCTTTTTCTAGCAGAGAAACTGTAGATGTTTATATTGCCCTGGTATGGCAGATTAAAGAAGCAAAAAAGAAAAATTCAGTTAACTTTTGATTTCATGAACTGCGTGATACCACTCCTGATTCACATTGATTCTCTTCTGTGATTAGAATTTAATCAGTAGTTATTCTCCTCGATAATAATTCAAATATTTTCTTATGCATTGAAGAGTAAAAATCATTTCACATTCAGCCTCCTAAAACTTGAGATTCCAATTATTATGAATTAGATTTGCTTCGTTGTAAATTCACTGTGTTGCGCAGGAGACAAAAGGTAGCGAAATATTGCTAATGTTGATTAGTTCATTATATCAAGAGCTGAGTTCTATCTAATGACTGAAGACACTTTTCTAGGACAATTTTTCCATTAGTTCACTGGTTACTAACAGTAACCTATCTCTAGAATCATGGGAAGGATTGGAGGAGATTATTTATTCAGTTACTCTATCCTGGGAATGTAATAGTAATTTGTTCGTTCCTAGCTTGTATTTCAAGATGATTGGCTTCAGATAAAATGAAAGTTTAATTTTGTTGCAAGCAATTGTACAAAGCTGGGCTCTCTATCACATCAAATTTAGATATATACACAAATTTTGAAGTATAAGTCTACCTGCTATGGCAAATCATTTGCAGCTGTAAAAATGAATTTAATTTTGAAATGAAATATTCAACATCTGTTCAAGTGTTGAAACCTGACTCAGAGCTTATCCAGAGTTTGTACATTTCACTGTCCAATCAAGAAATTCACTCATTTGTCCTAAATATATATCACATATTTTTTACTACTTCAGCGAAGTGCAAATGCTATCCTAAAATATTGACAAGCAGGAATTGAAAAAGTAGATAGTCCTCTAAATTCTCAAGACAAATTTGCTTTGACCTGTGTACAATATCGACAATTGATCATGCATTTTTATATTGCATCTTGCAGCTGAAATGTAATATTATTTCACGTATATTATAAAAATCTGTCATTGTTTGACTGAATGTTGTTTAGATCTCAGAATCTATATTTGCGAAATTTAAGGTTTATTTCAAATGGAACATTAGAGATGTCACTTACATTCAAACTAGAATCATTGTTCAAAGAGAGTTGCATGTACCTATCATATTGTTCTGCTGACTGGCATTTGATGTAATGCGCCACTTATCATTTGAACTAAAATAGATGATTTTACATGAAAAAAAGGCTACTATCTGTCTTTGGCCTCAATTGATATTGAGCTGTCAAGTAGCTGATGAGAATGGGTCTATTTGTTGCTGTCACACTTGATTCGTGTTTGTGCAATGTATACTTTTACTGTTAGTGGCTTCTAAAATTTCAACTTGACATTTTAGCAATTTTAGAAAGCAAAAAGCATGAACATTTTTGGTGCACTGACAACTAGTATATTGGGATGCTTGATTATACAACATTTGACACTGTCTCTTGAACGAACCTCTTAATTTCAAAAATATGACATCCAGCATCCAGTCTAACGAAAGCAGATCTGATATACTTAATGTCACCTCTCAGCTGCAAGATATAGTATAAAATTGTATCATAAATGGCCAATACTACTGTTACGTCAATGCAAATATGCCCAAAGTTCTGAGATTTTAGATATATGTATTTTTTTTATTCAAGATTATCAGTACTTTTTTAGGATAGCATCATTTTATAGATGCTTTTATTTTGGTGCTATCTTACAACTTTGGATTATGAAGACATATACATTTTATGGGGAGTAAAATGAAGGTCGGATTTCAAAGCTGAGGAGAGGCATTGGTGTATGTTTAGTTGATTTCTACCGTGTAGTGCTTAAGACAGGTTCAATTTCAAAATCTTGGGTGAATGATATTTTCTAGTGTGCATCTTTTTTTTTTCTTTTTTTTTTTTTTTTCCTATACATTTTTTAATGGCTAAATGATTTTATACTACGCTACTTATAATTTTACTGAATTGAAGAATACAAATTATGTTATGTTGGGTGTGTTTCAGTGAAGTTGATTGGCTGGCTATACCACCAAGTCACTTGAAGATTTATTCTTTAAGTAACTAGCAAAACTGAGATTGTTCAGTTTTGGTAATGGTGATCATGGTATAAGACTCACTATTTTTTCATTATTAGTACTATTAATGATCATGTGAAGAAATTTGTTTAGTTCTTTATGATTATATGCAGGAAATTTTAAGTGTATGTGGTTAAAGAAGCTCCTTATATCTAAGCTTTAAAAAAAGAAAAATGTAACAAGTGTAATGTCTTAAGAGCATTATACCTTAATTAATTTTTGTCTTGATTATGTATGTGTAATATCAAATTCATTGAAACTATCCTTTTATAGTGAAAATCAAAATAGTTTCATTTGCATAATATAAAACTGTAAGGTTATATAGATTCTAACATAATGAAGAGGTAGATTTCAGGGAAATATGCTGTCTATATGTATTGGGAGTTGCCAGTCTTGTAGTTATCTTTATTAAAGCTGAATTCATAGATTAGATGTAGCTGTGCATGAAAACCTATCTGTATACATGGAATATATTGATTTAATATAGACACATGTCTGCCTCATGTTGAAGGATTATGATTGACTTATTTTCTTTGTTCAATACCCACAGCTCTTATGCACAAAGATTAGATTACTGCATCATTAATACAGATTAAAGAAAAAATCTTACCCATTGCTACTGATGTCTACCTTTGAGCTTGACTTTTTTGTATTCTATGATTGTGAAGTGTTTAGATCAAGTAAAAACCTCAATAAGTAAAAATTAATGGAATCTTTAGATTAGAAGATTCTCCCTAATTATTCTGACCTTTGCTGTCTTCTGTGAAATTACTATGAGCGCAAAGCTTTCCTTTATCTGCTCATGGTTATTTCTCTCATTCCCTACTCCGATGGGTACACTCCCCCTTCAAAAGATAAATGCTTGAATCAATATCTAGGCTTAGAAGTGCAAAGGAGTAGACATTTGTTTCCTCTGTCTTACTCTTCAGTTAAACATGTGAATTATGAAATAAATTTGGAAAAATTACAAATGAATAAGAAAATCAATTTTACTTTTGGTATTTTGAACTTGCAAAATCTACAAAACAACTTGTCACACTATCTATTTTTCACTTTGCCTGGATATATGATTTCATACAGAAACTAATAGCTCCTACTATAAGTCATCCGTGCTGTAAGATCTTAAGATAGACAGCACCTGCCTTGAGTCTGCTTGGCAAATCATACCTACTGCACAGCTAAGAATCGCTTAAAGTTCATTTTGACATTCATCACTTACCATTACGTGGTAAAGGTTCTGCAGAGAGAACTTGTTGGTCCAATGCATCCCATAAGTGCTCAATGAGGAATTTGATAGTCGGGGCAACACTGTCTTTATGTTCTTAAAGCCATTCCCTTATAACTTGTACAGTGGCAGGGCACATTGTCCTGCTGGAAGATGCCACTGCCATTGTAGAAGATCGTTGCCATGAAAGGGTGTACCTGACCCATGATTAGGTAGGTGGCGCACAACAAAGTACCTTCCACATGGATGCTGACCCAGCAGAACACTACCCAAACCATGGCACTACTGCCTTCCACCATGCCGTTTTCCCATAGTGCATATTGATGTCATTGCGTTTCCTGGATAACGATGCTCCATCATCTACCTTATTTAAGAGAAAGCAAGATTTGTTGGGCCAAGATACGAGATCCAGTTCCAACACTCTCATGCTCATTCAAGATACTTCAGGTGATGGACATGGGTTAGCATATGTACTCTGAGTAGCCTGCGACTCCATACACCAGTACAATTGATGTATGCTGTGTCACAGTAGCCCACCTGTTAACTTGTACTTAATGCTAAAATCTCAGCCTCCCAAGGCTTGATGATTTTTCTCTCCTGGAATCACTGCTGATAGGTACACGGCCCAACTGAACCTGAGCCCACCCCCAGACACACATACACTCACAACCCATGCTATTTTGGAAATGCTCTGACCTAGTCTTGTTGCCAAAACAATTTGGCATTTTGCTCATAATTGCGGCATTCAACTCATCAAAATAAAGTACCTATGACCAGCTTACCTGCTTATATACTGTTGCTGATATGCGCAGTTGTATGGTAACTGTCATGCTTGCCGCATGACACTAGACCTAATGCTTTGGCTCATCAGTGTGCTTTACTTTGGTTTATTCCTTTTTGCATTCTCTTGTGCACATAGACTTTCATTCTGTATTTGTTCTTTCTCTCGTGTTTTCCTGTCCATTGAATTGTGTTAATTGATAGCTGGCACATGTAATCTTGGAATTTGTCCAATGTAGATGCTAATTTAGGATTTTTCCTCTTGGTTTGCATTGATTATTTGTGGTCAAAGTCAGTGGGATTGTGTCTTTCCATTACTGATTGCCATAGTGATACACAAATGCACACGGTTTATATCTATTGCTGTGTAGATGGTAGCTTAGATATCAGTTACTGTACAAATATATTCTCATGTGCCAATTTTGATCAAGAAACTAGAAACAAATTGTTTATTTGTGTGTGTGTATATATGTGTAATATATATATATATATATATATATGTGTGTGTGTGTGTATATATATATATATATATATATATATATATATATATATATATATATATATAATGTTAGATAAATTTCACAAGAGCTGTTTAAAACTATATAAAGTATGTATATTCAATTCTAGGATGACATATTTTAAAGAATGTTTCTTAGAGAAGCATATACTAAATGATAGCAAATTTGCCAATGGTTCATTGACAGCTTTCTATAGATTTCATAATCTGATAATTCAAGATGTTATGTCCTATGGTTTCTGTGGACATGTTTAATTAGTTATCTGGAGTGCCTGTGCATTAAATTTGTAGTCTTTGTAAGAGGATTAAAATGTCTATTCTGATCAAATATACTCCTCTCATCAAAAATGGTTTAAAATATATATAAAAATAAAGAAGTTAATTCTGTCATTTAACTAAACCTTTCCTGTTCCATATATTAGGGGAAAGAAAAACCTTCCAAAGGGTGATTCTATACTATTTGGTAACCTTCATCCCTTGAAATTCAAGGTACATTATTTTTCTCAGTAGAAATATATTTACATTGACATTGCTTACTGCAATTATTGCTTAATATACAATTTGAGATTCTTTGTAATAGTTTACTTTTTCACTGCTGATTTTGGTTTATCAATTCATTCCTGTTATTGCAATATCCAATAAATTCTAGAACATCTACTCTGTCGGGGACAGGTATATAATTAACACTTCTTTCATTTTGGTTTGCAAATCTTCTTCCATTTTTAGGTTTGAGTTAAACATGTACTTAGCATTCGTAGTACATTGCTGCTACTTCTATTGCTCTGTTGTTTAACGTTACCCAAATCAAAAGATGGAATGATTGAGGGTTACAGAATGTTTTGCAGTAGGTTAAAACAAAAAAAAAATTAACTTGGCAAGAAAAGGTAATTCTATTATTTAGCCATAGTTCAGCCGGAGAGAAAATCAATTCCTCCATCTAGTAGCATTATTCAGTTTGTTTCCTCACATTTGTTGAACCTGTAGAGTTCCACAATGGCTTTCTTTGCTATTACTCGAGACAGCAGCATTGTATACAATGCACATACATATGTTATTTATGGAGCTTTGCTTTATGATATTGCAAAAGTGAAATATTTTCATATAGCTAAGTATTATTTCTTGATAAAAAGAAAAGGCTTAAATGATGTCTTGAATTCTCCAACAAATTATAGTCCCATTTAAATTTACTATCTGAAGACTGTTGCAATATCATGTTAAAAATGATTGTTTTGATTCCTAGTAAAATATTCTGCAGCTGCTACTGTGTTGAGGATTATGCTCTGTACATATTTCTCTACTTGAGTTTGCAGCATTTTCTTTGCATAATAATGAACCTCATCTGCCTTCAAGGACAACTGTATTGATGTATAACATTTAATGGAGCCCCCCCCCTTTTTAGGGGCTTACCCCTTGACTTACATAATCCCAGATGATGTAATCCTATCCACTGTTGGAGAAGCAGACTGATCAGTCTAATAAAAGCAGCACATCAAAGCATCTTTTTACATAGCCAGTCTCATCTTTATCATCTCTTCACTATTCTTCATCCATCCTTCCGTCCATTTTATGCTGCAGGCTAGTTGTCAAGCATTCCCACAAAATGTCATCTTGTTCTAAACAGATAAAAGCCTTCCTATCAAATCCTTATTTGTGTATTTAGTGAATCCAGTATGCTTTTGTACCTTACTCGATATCAGGAGGGGTTAGTTTGTGAGTCATTGTAGATTCTGTATCTGTTTTATTTTTATGTGCACTGTAAGATTATGGGGTATTGCATGATATTAAAAATGACTATTCATTCTTTTCCTATTCATTAACAGCTTATAAGCAGTCTTATGTTCCAAGTTCATCATTGTATCTGAAAAAAAAAAAGAAATTCTTATCCTTACAAATTTCAATTTTTTTCAAGAACAAACCAAAAATTAATTCGACATTTTATAAATATCTTAGATTGAATTATTGTCTCGTTTAAATTGTTCTTGATAAATATTATAGTGAATGCGACAAGTGTCAAAATACTCCCCCTGTGACTATAAATTCTGTTGTCTGAAGAGTCAATGGCTAAAAGTACATAGGTTTGGGGGGGTGCCACTTATAATGAGGTGCGCGTTTGGCTTTGAACTGCATCATTGCTACTGCTATTGATGAGGAAGGCTGCTACTGCTACCACTAGTGCTTGTGTTGAATATTCCAGCTGTCTAATGCTACAGCCATAGAAAGTAGCTGGAATAGATGGCATCACTAGTGGTGCATTGGCAAGAACAGTGACCATGGCAACTTTGCTGCTGCTACCACAGCTAACGATAGTGTTCTCTCTTTTCTCCAAGTAGGTTAAGGCCAGATGGTGATAAGGTGCACATCCCCCCTCTCAATATTTCTTTTCATCTCTTCTCTAAAACCTTTTTATTTCTTTCCTTTCCATTAATTCCTCCTACTCCTCATTCTGTATTTCTGATATCTGCATTCCCCTTTTCTTCCTCAATCTTTCTATTATTGCTTGATTTCCTAATTTCTCTCTCTCTCTCTCTCTCTCTCCAAATCTGTCTTTCTCTTTCTACTGCTCTCTATCACTTCAGCCGAAGAATGTCAAGTCATAGGTTCACCGCCAAGTTCACTTATTCGATTTCCAAACTTCACATTTTATGTGCATTTCAAATCGGTTGGATCACTTTCGTAAAATCCTCCATGATGAATTCATTGCATATGATTTTGTATGTACATTTCTTATTGGTGCTTGCTCCTCTGAAGATCTCAAATTCTTTGCCTCCATTCTATTGAGCTCCAATCATATAACTATTCAAGAAATATCATCTCTTGATTACTGAAGCATCAGATTTTTTTCTCTTTCACCCATTCATAATCTTCTGGCAATCTTTCCCAGAAAATGATGAATATTAGCAAGTAATGTAATACCTTCTGTAAAAATGCAGGTTATATTAATCCTATTGGTTCACTTGAGGCAAACTATCCTGAGATTATGTCTTTAAAATGATTTGTCTTTTGTAAACTTGAAACTTGAAAGTTTCTTGATTGTAGGATATACTGAAGAGTCAATAAGTGGAAAAAATGGGGGGGGGGTATTTTTCACATGACAAATTGTTTGGAGATATATATCTATATATGATTTGCAAATGGTCAAATTGATCAGTTGTTGCTGACAGATTTTGATCCTGGTAGTTCGTCAGTTATTTGATAGTAATGCCTTTGAGAAAGACAAACTGCAGAACCTTGCTTTTTTTTATATTTGTTTTTATTTACTTTTATAAACCTTGTCATTATACATGATGGAAGGTAGGAAGTGTAGGTGATGCTGCAGAATTTCCTTCTGTAATAAGTGCTGGCTGCCAAAGACTATCAATCATGTCTTCATAGTTTGTTTTTTTTAGTTTTTTTTTTTTTCCCCTTTCAGTAAAAACCGTAAAGCCCTTTCCTTGACTTTAATTAAACTATTTTGTAATTACTACCGATTGACTCATCCAATGAAATGTCAGTTAATCCAGCTAAAATCATCTTATCAATCATTAAAAACAAAAATCCTTGGACATTTATCATGAACTAGTAACCTGACCCAGCTTTCTCATGAATAATGTAGCTGATATGATCATTATTCCAAGTATACATCTTCAACTCCTGCATTTTCTCTGCAATAGGGCCTCTTTCCGCAAGTCTTATGAAAAAATAGCCTGATAGATTGAGGCTCATGTATGATGTGCAATAAAATAAATTATTATAGTGTTTATTTTCTTGTCAATCCTACAATGGTTTGCTCTCCTTAATGATAGAAATTAACAGATGGTTGTTTACTGATAAATTGAAATAACACTATTCACAATGGCCTGTGTGAGGGAGGGAGAGGTTCATTGTTCTTTTTAGAGTCTGAAAATATACATAGCTAGTTTTAAACCTTTAAAATGCTTGGTTAGTTACTGAATAGAAACTATCATGTGACCAATGTCTCTTGGTAGAATGCTATGGTGATCAATTAAAAAAATTGGGAAAAAGGGTAATTGATGAATGTTACTTCTCTTGCTATTTTTGGGCAGTGATCACTGAAGTCCCAACTTTCAAAAAACAGGTGGAATCAAAGTAAGGGATCAATTTAGCATAAACATATTGCAAATTGAAACACCCCCCGCCCCCGACTAAAAAAAAATCTACTAGGAGGGGGGGGGGTAAAAAAAAAAAAACCCCAAAGGATTCCTTTGTTTTAGACACAAAGAATGACTGTTTAAACTTTCAACCTTATAGCTTATTGGAACAGCATGTATATATATATATATGATACATAACTGAGAGAAACCTACGTTGACAGTGTTGGTTGATGGTTTTTTTTTAAAAAAACTTGGATTCCCATCTTTTTACTTCTAGCCTATGTTTTTTTAATAGTATTTATAATTTTGAAGTTATGATACACATAAATGTATAGGTGTTACTTCTAATCTGCTTTATGTACTCTTCCAATAGCTTTGATGTTTTAAAATATTAATTTTTAATAGAGTTGTGATAACTTTCTACTATAAGAAATTAATAGTACATTATTAATGTATAGAATGTCTAGTGAAACTGAAGAAACTGTAACATTCTGAAAGGAAGAAGTTAGTATCCTATAGTATTAGGGCATTGTGACCTTTTAAAAAAATTGTGAGCACGTGCTAAAATCCTAGAAATTTGAGGGTGGGGAGGCATTCTTAACCTATTCCGCTAGGTATCTACCTGGATCCCAAAATAGTAAAGCCCTATTTTCTTCTCTGGTTACAATTTTAGGGGTAATAGTTTTGCCTGATGTAACTGGTAATCATAGAGGGGTTACATGAAAACCTGATCTATTCACCAGTCAGTCATAAAGACTGGTGCAAAATTTGGGCTATTTACACTACCAATTTGTGTTCTAATTCCTCATACACTTTTTATGTATAAAGAAAAGAGCCGCTTTTATGTATGATTTTTGAATCTATTAAAGTCTGAAAATTATGCCTGAAATACTTTTCAATTTTTTCCCCCCACCCCCTATTTTTTTTTAGTATTGGGTAGTTCAGAAATTTTCTCATTTAAAATCAGTTGTGAAACTTTTGATTTTCTTTTATAGTCTGCAAGTGTTGAGTATAGAATTTGATAATTGCTGGGATTAATTTTTAAAAAACTGTTCAGGCTTACAACTTTAGCAAGTGAGTTTTTATGAGGTTGAATTGCACTTCCGCTCTGTTATTTAGTTGAATCTGACTCTGTCACTTGATAACAAAACATGGTAATTTAAATGTTATAATAATAATCAAAGACTATGTTCAAGAAAATTCTAGGCTTACAATATTACATCATAAATGAGGTCTCAGCTTTTGAGGTACAAACTAAATGTTCAAAGATCTCCGCAACACTTGAAATTTTATTTTAGAAATCATTTTGAGTAAGCAGTGAACACAGAATTTTAAAAACTGACTGCCACTAGAAATCATTATTGTACAGCAAAAAGCTCGACTTCAGAAACATGCTTGTTTCTGAAACTAGTTATGTTTGTAAGTAGAGGCTATCTTTCTCTTGGGTATTTATTGAGCCGAAGTATTTTATATAACTATATAATATCTGAATTTTCCTCTCTGCCTTCTATGTACTGAAAATGTCCATTTGTAAAAGATAAAGAACAAAAAAAAAATCATTCAGAAATAGGATTCAACTCAAAATCAAAAGTGGAAACTCCTTGAATGCTGGTGTCTCTTTAAAAAAAAAAAAATATCAAAAGGGAATAAGTTTGTTTAGACATAAATATCTAACATTACTTATTTCTAATTCTCATTCTTTTAATATATGAAGAAGAAAAAAAAATTAGACTGACCTGGGTGGCAGTGTCTCCGGTGAATTAATCTCTGAAACGAGCAGGTAAAGTCTTCCTATAGATTTTAGGCTCTGTTTTTCATCGCAGCATGGCGCAATTTTTTTTTTTTTAATTTTTTTTTTTTCCTTTGAAAAAAATTTTTTTTCTAGGTTTTCTTTTTTTTGTGCTTTTTAAATGTACTTGTTTTTGTTAATTGCTTGTAAAGTTAATTTTAAAGCTTTTAATTTATTTTCAGACCATTTTTGAAATTGTCAATGTCAGTTTTTATCAATTATGATTATTGTCCTCTGAACAATATCAAGACTAAAGTATTGATTGTTCAATATCAATTTAACTAATGAAATTGTGGCTTCTTACATCTAAAATCTGTATTCTTGTGAGGCATTTGCTCAGAGGCTGACTGTCCGGTTGTCGAGTATGCGCTCAGAGGCTGACTGTCCGGTTGTCGAGTATGCGCTCAGAGGCTGATTGTCCGGTCGTCGAGTATGCGCTCAGAGGCTGACTGTCCGGTCGTCGAGTATGCGCTCAGAGGCTGACTGTCCGGTCGTCGAGTATGCGTTCAGAGGCTGACTGTCCGGTCGTCGAGTATGCGTTCAGAGGCTGACTGTCCGGTCGTCGAGTATGCGCTCAGAGGCTGACTGTCCGGTCGTCGAGTATGCGCACTGAGGCTGACTGTCCGGTCGTCGAGTATGCGCACTGAGGCTGACTGTCCGGTCGTCGAGTATGCGCACTGAGGCTGACTGTCCGGTCGTCGAGTATGCGCACTGAGGCTGACTGTCCGGTCGTCGAGTATGCGCACTGAGGCTGACTGTCCGGTCGTCGAGTATGCGCACTGAGGCTGACTGTCCGGTCGTCGAGTATGCGCACTGAGGCTGACTGTCCGGTCGTCGAGTATGCGCACTGAGGCTGACTGTCCGGTCGTCGAGTATGCGCACTGAGGCTGACTGTCCGGTCGTCGAGTATGCGCACTGAGGCTGACTGTCCGGTCGTCGAGTATGCGCTCAGAGGCTGACTGTCCGGTCGTCGAGTATGCGCTCAGAGGCTGATTGTCCGGTCGTCGAGTATGCGCTCAGAGGCTGATTGTCCGGTCGTCGAGTATGCGCTCAGAGGCTGATTGTCCGGTCGTCGAGTATGCGCTCAGAGGCTGACTGTCCAGTCGTCGAGTATGCGCTCTGAGGCTGACTGTCCGGTCGTCGAGTATGCGCTCTGAGGCTGTTTTTATTATTACAGATATGTAAATGTAGACATGAAAGATTTGTTATGTAGCTGATGACTTATTTTACAGAATCAGGCCTTTACTGATTTTTTTTTTTTTTTTTTTCCTCTCCTTTTTTGGATACTTGGAAGTTATCATAGGTTACTTTTAACAATAAAAACTATTATAGGTTATATTTGACCTATATAAAACTTTCAATTTATTGTTAGAAATGAAATTCATTTGTATATTAATAAGAATGATATCCATAGAGATTGATTTGCCCTGTGCTTTTGTGTTGCACTTCTTAATTTCACATCAAGAGAACATTAACATTTCAACTTTGTGTTCTTGATGGTTAGGTTGTAGACTATACATTCTGCAGCCTTCATCAGGTGTATGATTCATAACAAAGGAGGAAAAAAGATTTTTCCTCTTGAAATTATACACCTTATGAAGATTGAATAATAGATTAGCCAAAATGTTCAAGATTTTGAAATTGGCTGCTCTTATCTAAAAGTATTATTCAGTTTGAAGCCACAAGATTTCATTAGTACTTATTAAATCATCACTTATTAATGCTAATTATTTTGTTAGTAGTAGTATTTTTCTAAAGTTTTTGAAAAAAAAAAAAAAGTTCTATGCTTTTGAAATGCATGTCTTTCATTTTGTTCCTCCATTGCTGCATGTACTTCCATACCAGAAAAAAAAAAAAAAAAAAAACATCAGCTTTACCCAAGACCATTGTTTCTCATTTCCATTTGCCTCCTGTTTTATTGTCTTATCTTGTATTTAACTATTTATTTTACCATTATTTTGTTGCAAACATTTTTTGTCTTTGTTTTTATTTCTTCATTTAACCCTTCATCAATTCAACATCTCTAAACATAAGTGTTCCACTTGCCAAATATGATACTTTGAGTATTATTTTCCTTCATCTAAATTTATGGTTGTTTTTTATCACAACTCTTCTCAGGCCGTTGTCTACGGCAGTGAGTAAACAGCGCGGATTGGAAATAAGGAATAAGCACTTGGTGAGCCTTGAACTCTCGTCCATTTTGTTATGGAAACCTTGTCAAATGAATCAGCTGCTCTGCAATCTGAGCTACAAGGACTTGGCTTGCAGAAGATCAAATTTAACTTTTGGACTTACTTTCTATCCTGACCTCTCCAGCGCTATGTTTATTTTGATTTCTATACTTACAGTATCAGTTAAGCAATAATCAAAAATAAAAAGATAATTTAGTTCAGTTGTGATTGAAAACAACTAAAAAGATTAGGATGAAGGAAAATAGTAGTCGAAAATTGATAATGGTTTACAATACTTCATCTTCTAATAAAAATTAAATAAAAGATGACTATGACACTTGTTATAATAACACGGTGTTGATTTTCTACTGTTCAGAAGATGCTGAACCAGAAATCACTTTACAGGACTTCCCCACGAGTAAGTGGCGATGGCAAGAGTTGTTGATGCATGTCCT
Organism: Thysanoteuthis rhombus; assembly: GCA_963457665.1. Lineage (NCBI taxonomy): Eukaryota > Metazoa > Mollusca > Cephalopoda > Oegopsida > Thysanoteuthidae > Thysanoteuthis > Thysanoteuthis major. The sequence continues at coordinate 25,725,059 of OY735230.1, read as the reverse complement.
ATCAACTCAATGCCTCCTCCTTGAACTAACCCCATTGAAACTGTGTGTTGGACGCTCTAATATTTTTCAAATTGCATTGTTGTCATCATTGTTGTAGATGGACTACGCATAACTTCACAATCCAAGGTTTAAGTAATAATTCAGCAGTAAGAAATATTCACTGCTGTCTGCTTTTTAGGGAAAATAGTATCTTAGATAAAAGTTGGTTGATATGATCGTGCCTACTTGTTTCACTTTTGAAGTACTTAGTTAAGCAAATTTAAGATTTGGTTGAAAGGTGGAATGAATGAATGTCATGATGAATGAATAAACTTGATGTTATTGTTAAATTTTTGTCGTAATGGTACCAGCTTAGGGAAATATTTGAATGCTCTGCTTTATGATACAAGCATTTATATAAAAATCTCTGCCTAATATTTATTCACAATACAGATAATCTAAGTAAAATAAGACATTTTAAAGCATTTTATCTGAATGCACTGCTTTAAGCATAAATACAGATTTTTTTACTAACTGTATTGATAGCATTCATGCATTTGTGTACGTATATTGTGTAGTTTATGTGTAACAATCTGTCTATGTCTTCAGTAGTCTAACCATTCTAGGCTTGATGACTACAATTTGTTTATGCAATATCTGTGCATGGCTTTCAGCGCGTTGGGAAGACTTTGAGAAAAGGTCTTTTTTGCTTAATTTTTGAATGAGTCTTGTATGTATAAACTCAAATTATAGCACTTGTGCATATTTTCAAATTTATTTTGCTTTTGGCTTATGTTATCTATTTCTGCCTGGATATAATTTCATTTTTATTTTGCAATTTTAGAAAAAATTATAGCCTCGAAAAACATCAAGGTATGCTAACCTAAAGAGAAGAAACAAACAATAGTATTGTCCAGATATATAATTCTAATCCCACACTTCTATTGTTATTAAATGCCTCTCTCTTGAATTGAAAAATGAATTTAATTAGTTGAAGAAAAAAATGTATTGAATATATCAGATTAAACATTTTAGGTGTGAATGCATTCCTTATGTAGATGTCAAAGATTTTTCAGTGTCCGCAACAATGAAATAAGACCTACACCACAAAATTACTTCTAACTCTACAAATACTCATCAAGTATTATTTGTTTACATATGTGAATTTAATTGAGATACACTGAATTATTGAAAAGTGTTTAAGACTCTACATTGCTCATATATGGAAAATATACAAAACTCCTGAAGCAGTGGAAAAAAAAGTTCTAATCTATATTTTTTATCAATGATATTCTTTTGAACTTGTACCTTTTTCTTTCAATTTTTTTTATGTATTACTGAAAGAAAAATTAGTGTATCTGTTGGAATGACCCAGTGGATTTGTTTAAAACTATTATGAATAGAAAAATTCTGTTTGTGAAATTTTGAGTGCCTCACAAACTCTCTAGCAGCGTTGTCTGTCAGTCTAAATTGATTGATTCTATAACTTCAGTTTTGGAGATAGGCTTTGTCATTTCTCCATGAATCTTAAATCATATTTTTGGCAGTTTTGCCCTGAAGATGAGACCAAATTAGAAACAAAATTAACACAAAAATATTTAAGAAAATCAGAAGTTAAAACTTGAGAAAAAAAAATCACTGATATTTGTTGTAGAATTATTTGTATTCAAAGGCAGATATCTTCTAGAATATGAATCATGCTCTGTCAAAAATGTCAGTGCAATTTTAAGAAATTCATCTAATTTTTATTTTGTTAGTTTGGTTTTTTTTTCATTCGTTTTTTTTTCTCTTCTAAATACTAAAACATTGTTACCAGGTTGTAATGATAGTCCTGTCTGACATTTCACTTAATTTGGAAGTATGAATGTTGTGATGATCACCATATCATTTCTCTTTTGCTTTTAATAACATTTTTCCATCTGCCAACAATTTTTTAATATCAAATTTGTAAAATACCATTGATTCTTTCTTTCTTTTTCTCTCTTTTTTTTTTTTTTTTTTTTTTTTTTCCTCCAACCTGAAATGAGACTGATACTCAGCCTCTTCTTTTGAAGTGAGTCTGTCCATCAAAATGGTTTTGAAAACTGATGATAATCAGTTCGAGCAAGGTCAGGAGTGTATGGGGGATGAATCGTTTTTTTTCCCGACCAAATGCGTGTATGGGATCATTGGTTACTTGAGCGGTGTGAGGAAGTGCATTATGCTTTCCTATTCACTCAGGATGGGTGTTTCCTGTCTGAAGATATTTTCAAAAACCGAAGTTGTTGGCAGTAAACATGAGCTGTGACTGTTTGGTTACCATTTCAAAAGTTCATAATGAACGATTCCTTGCATATCACACTAAATACTTAACAAACTTTCTTCGGATGGAGGTCACTCCTTGGCTAGGCCACAGGTCTGTCATTGTGATTGAGCCACTGATGGTTCTTGACATTGTTAAAAAGGGTCCAATTCTTATCCCCAGTAACAACTTAGTCCGAAAAAGGCCCCTGAAGCTGCCAAGAAAGCAGTGACTAACAACAATCGGCATGTGGCTGGTGATTTGCTACAGACAGATTATGTGGGATACAACATTTTTACATTTTTCTTAGCTACTTCAAATTGCGATGGTCATATGGCTAGCGTTGAATTGTTTGCTAAGTTCCCTGGCTGTAACAGCATGATAGGATGGTGGTTCAGCTGTATAGTTCAAGCATAAGTGGTACAAAAGTGACAGAACTTTCATTACAACCTAATACTTATTTCCTAATAACATTTGAATTTTTTTGTAATTATTAATCTACCTAAAATTCTATTTTATATTCTCCTATATTTTATTTCTTATTTTTATTTATCTCTTTTTCGTTTGTTTTTTTCCAAGTAGTGCATTAATGTCCTAACTGTTGGTATTAAGGGGGGGATGGGTAAAGGTTGGTTATCTGCTGCATGAAGCTTTGCCAATATGCTTTTCCTGCTGTGCATTCTTGGAATGTGTGTGTACATATGTCTGCTTATTTCTTATTGGAACTTTTCTGCCAAGATCTATTTGATGAATTCAGAGCACGCGATAATGGGTTCAACCGCGGTGAAGGTATGTGGTAAAATGGTTGATATGTCTTAATTGGGCTGCGTTTAGTAAAAAGAATTACTAAATAACAACTTATCACTGAAGTTGTTGGATTTAATTATACAGTATATTTCAAGTCTATCTTCAATTTTTTTTTTTTAGACATTCTTTATAGTTCTGTCAGTAGTATCTGTATCATAAAGATCAATTATATCGTCTGTAATGGTCATTTATACAACCCATATTAACTTCTGTTGCAGCTATTCTCTTTTGCTTTTAAAAATGCAGCCATTCTTTTTCAAACATAAATGGTGGCTATTTATTTCTTAAACAACTGTCCAAGTGTTTTGTTAGTGGTTTCTTTTATTTTGAACTTCGATTTGCCAAACTGAAAAATGATTTCATATCATCTTGCCTCATTACAACATTTCATAACCTCATGAAAATGATGTCCTCAAAGATGGGAGAGATCTTTTTTTCAGCTTAGAAAGATGAAGAAAAAAAAGTGGATTTTGAAAATTCTCATCTGCCAACTACACTTCATATTCTAATTTTAAATTATACTTGTATTTAGCCTTTTTTTTTTTTAGTTGTGATATAATTCATATATTTACTTGATTCAAAGAATTTCAAGGTAACAATGATTCTGAAACTATATACGGTGAAAGCATCGCGCATTATTTTATTTTATTTTTTTTTCCTCATAAAATATAATCGGCAAAATCTCCCTACTCGGCTATCTTATTCATCTGTTCTGTTGCATCGTTTCATCTTGTCTGTTATTTCACATCATCTGGTCTGCTGCTCTGTAAGAATTGTTGTTTGTTAATGTCCGTCAAGTCTTTCAGCATGTCACTCCATGTTGTAAGTATCTGTACAGTTTGTTTTGTTGTTTATTTATCTTAATTTGTTTTTATTATTATTACATGTTTCATTTTATTCATTATTTATTCCTGCTGAACTCTGTAGATATTTTTTATTTCATTTTTCTTATGTTCAGATTTGAATATTTCTATGAATGTTTCATTTTATTTTATCCCCCCCTCCCCCGATTTCAATTTGTTTTTGGAACAAATGGAAATAGAAGGGACTGTGGTACTTCTTTGTTATCTGTAGGTCACTCTAATCTTGAGTCTCTCATAATTTTCTCTTGGAATGCACTTTTTTGTCTGCAAAAAGGAAACCGTCTCCTCCTGTCTTAAGTTCCATGTCTTCATGGCTCAGTTGCAGAAGAAATTTTCAACTTCATCCTCATTCACTTTATCCACATAAACTGTTAAGACTGCATTTGAATTAAGATATTGATGAGTTATTACAAATGTGCAATAACAGATAACAAAGAAGTACTGGAACTGTATAATTAGGTTTGGGGAAAATTACTCTGAAATCAATTGCAATGTTTCCTGCTATGTAATGTATTTTAATTGATAGCTTGAAACCAGCATAAAAATTAATTCTACCAAAGAAAATTAGGGAGCTAAATTTCTGGATGAACGAAATACTGAATTGGATTATCGAATTATATAACCCTTGTTTCAGTCCATTGTCTCGTTTTGATAAATTTACTCAGTCAATGCAATGATTATTTTGCAATTTTTATTGTTCATTCTGATATGTACTTTTTATGTAAAACATGGAAGTACACATTCCTTTCTGTTTCATATTTATTCAGTCATGTAGTTTTTAAATTAGATTTCTTGAAACTTATTCATGAGAATTGGATTAAAATTAAGGCATAAGATTATAGCATAAGCCCTAGTGTTTGTAATAATTTGAATAGAACTAAGTTTTTTTTTTTTTTTTTTTTTTTTCATTGGCTATGCTTCATCTACGAAGTTGAAAAAATAATTACTAGAACCTGTCTTTTTTTTTTTTTTTTTTAATATAAGAATATTCATGAAAAAATTTATTAATGCTTTTATAATTTTTTAAGATTATGACTAAATTTACCAATAGGTTATTCAATATTCTTTGCATTGCTGGTTTTTAATGGATATTTCAAGTTCAGAGTATTTGTCCTTCCTTTATGTGATTATTTAGTGGCTTTACATATACAACAAACTGATGAAATTTAGTATCTTCTTAGAAGAAAAACGCATCATATTTGTCTATCAAATATTTAATTTACAATCTTAATACAATTCATTGCCAATAATCCCTTTGAAAGGAACTGGAAGTATTTTAGAATTGAAAAAATAACTTGATTCATCCTCTCATTGACAAAAATGTTTTTAATTTTATGTAAGGCTGAAGTCTACCTGACCTTTTGTCCTATGTTTTCCCAGTGTCTCTTTCAATTTGAGTTATCAATTCTCCACTTTTGAGAACTGGGATCTAGGAAATAAGTGAGAACATCTAATCTGGTTTAAGTTACAATTCTTAGTTCAATTTGAAAGAAAAAAAATTATGAGCCACTTTTCAGTCCAAACATACAGTCCCTTCTATTCTGTTTCTAAATATTTATTGATTTTGGTCGTTTCTCCATTTATGATTTGCTTTTTTTTCTTTTTCCTCTCGATGATTTCTCTGCTACCCCTTCAAACCTGATTTGTCGCTCTTTTTCTTGGTTCGGCTTATTCTTTCGTATTTCTTTCCTCACTTCTCTCTCTCTTTCTCTCTCTCTCTTGTTTTATTATGTTTCCCTCTTTTGTCTCCTCCTGTCACTTGTTGCTTCCTTTCTTTTTTTGTCCAAAGTTTTTGTCTTTGTGCGTAGAGCAGATTTCATTTTTTTTAATAATCACTTTGATTAGAATTTATATCTGCTCACATTACACTTCCTCAGTACTATTGCTTGATATTGAGTGACAGATTTTAGTTAGATCTTGGAAATTTCTTTGATTTCCAGCCATACTAAACTTAGTGACTGGTAACATCCCATGGCAGTTCCAAGGTTAACTGATGGCTCCTAATGCATGAATAGTATCTGCTCCTGACTAAACATAATGTTGCTTAATGCTTAACTATATCATCAAGATAAAGGATGTGTTGTACGACAAGTTTATCACTGGCTCTAGACCTGCAGGAAGGCCAGTTTGTTACAGATGTTTGTGAATGAGACATGAAGGAAGGTAACCCCAACCTAGCATGCTGTGACCACTAACTGCTGGCCTGTAACAGTACCTACTGTGGATGTGGACTACACCTTCAAAAGCTACGACAGAATTTGACACTTGAGAATCGGGTTGCACAATCACTCAGCAGGTGCTGCAGCCTTAATCAAGGGTTTATCCTTGGCACATACTCCATTGTCTTCCAAGATAGAAAGGCAAACAATAACAGTTATAAAAAAGACCTGTCTTCAGCAAACCATAAATTCTATTATTCTAAATACATCAGAATAATGTAAAAACAGTTATTTTATAATGCGTATAAATTAAATTTCCCTCCGTGCATGTATCTTGTTAGATATTCTGGGGGTTGTCTTGTACACCAACAAATACCGTAAACAAATGCTATTTAAAGATGTAGTGTTTTACACCATCCTCCATTGCCATTTGTGACTCTCTATATACTGCATGATGTTAAAGTTCAGATTTCATATTTGATGAATAGGACGACCACTGGTTTTGGTATGAATTTTTATTTTTTAAGGTTCAAATTCTGTCTAATATATCAACGCATACGGTATATATTGTTTGTTTAATGTTTTTATGTATTATGATAATCTATACGTTGGATAGCAAGTAACTGCCAGTAACATTTACTATATGATGTTTCTATTCTTTTTACCTTTGAGATAGATAATTCAATTTTAGTCATAATTCTTATACAATCCATGCCCTGTGCAATTTCTAAAACTAGATTTTTCGATTGGCTGGATTATCTTTTAAAAACACTACAGTATATACAATTTGAACTATAAACCTATGAAAAATCCACTTGCTTGGTGGGTTGTGTATTTCCCGTTGGTGCCAGAGGTCAATATTTAACCCCAGATAGAAGACTCAATTTTGATACTGGTTTCACAAGGCTGGCTGGTTCTCTTCACTTGGAAGACTGGCCCGGCACAATCTATTTACCTTATTAGGAACCTTCAACCTAAACTGTTAACATTAACATAAGTTTCCTCTTTTTTTTTTTTCTTTTTTTTTTTCCAAGTTGATCTGGCTGGCTGGCTGGTTGGCTATTTATGCATCATGTGTACAGGCCACACCAATGGAGCTAGAGGGCTGAAAATTTAAACTTTACTCTATATCTAGAAAACTTTTTTTCTTCTGTTTAACACCATTCCTAGGTTTTTAGTGGAGAGTTCAATTCATAATGTAAGTTTATGCTACATTAATATTAGTTTGTGTCTGGCGATGTTCATACTTTTTTTTTTCATGAATATCCATACTTCTGTTGGGCGGTGATCACCCCCAACTCTACATACTGTCAAAAGACATCAATCAGGTGATGGTTTCTATTGAGTGACAGACCTGCTTTGATGCCATACTCGGCTAATCTTGGGAAATAAAAGTCTGTTCTAATAATAAACCTTTGCCCTCACGGCAGATTCATTTTCTGAGCAATATAAGATTTGGTCGAAATAAGTCCAGGCACATTGAAAGACAAGAATGCATTTTTCTGTTGTCATTCTTAAAGCTGAGCTGTACTTTGCATCAAGGAGATTTTTTTTAAATATTTATTTTATAAACAGTATAATCTCTTAGCTGCACTACTTCATTAATATTAAAACTTCTTTTAACTCTGTATTGATCCTCCCTATCTTCAGACAGTTATGAATTTTGCTCCAAGGCTTGAAGAAAAATTGAGCTGTATTGGTCAATTGATTTGTAGATATAACTTCTATAATTGTCCTTCCCTGTATGATGATTGAAAAGTTTTTTCTATAAGATTTTGTTTGAAGATAAGTTGGTCTCGCTTTGTACAATATCTAAATTTTAGATAACCAATGCAGGAATTTTAGATTTTGATTAAAGATTTTGATACTCAGTTATTTATTTATTTTTAAAGAATAATTTCTCATTCATTCTTCTTCCAATTCTTTTTCACTTGCTATTTACTCGTTTCCTTTTACTTCTTTCTTCATTGGTTGATAGAACTCAAACTTGCTGGTTTATCAGTAGTTCTTGCTGCTTCCTATCAAGCCGACCAGTAGAGATTTCTTGCTTGTCTTCCAACTCTCAACTTCTCACTTTTTGATCTTTTCTAGCTCTTTCACTCTAATACATATTCCTACTTTTGCTCTCTTACTTTTTTCAAGTTTTTTTTTATAAAGTAGCAGTTACTCAGTTTTCAATTTTTAAAAAATGGTTCTCTTTTTCTAAGCCTTAAGTGATTTAGATGAAGATTTAGATGAATATTTACGCAAGGAGTTATACAGACATTTACATGGACATTTAGATGGTTACTTAGAGGACGGCTTTGCGGAATTTGCTGGTGCTGAATATTATGAGTGTAAGTGCTTTCTTTTCATTCTTATTGCATCTTGTGGCAAAGAATGTCTCGTTCTGCTCAGACTCATTGCTCTGCATGTTATAAAGAATTTATTCCTTGAAGTTTCAATGCAAATGCTCAGGAATACTTCTAGTCCAGTCATGACTTGACCTCAGATTTGTGGATGTCATAATCATTTAATGACATACTTATTTTTGTGTGTGTGTATGCTTTTCGAGTTATGGTGTGATATAGATTGACATGTTGCAGACACATTTTATCAAATCTAGCAGTTAAAAATACAGAATTAGTTAAGCATTTTAGTTCTTTTTTAATTAGAAATTTCAAACTTGAAAATGCTGTTGAAAGTCTAGCAGAAATAATCTTATATGCATGTTTGAACAAAAACATTTTAGTGGGTATAAAAATGTGTATTTCTGGTTTATAGAGCACTTTCCAATCATAAAATGAAATGCATGATTTTTATTAGGTCTTTAGTGGAGGTGTGATAAAATTCTTAGGTTGGCTTTCAACTTGGTTCTTGGATTTTACATTATGACTTTATTAATTCATCAGGTTGGAACTTCTCAGATAGCAGCATGAATGCTGTATACATTGTATCTAACTGAGTTAACATTGGTTAGAAAAATGCAAAAAATTGCCAGCATTTTGTGATGAAAATGAAGATATCTATGAGGATTATCTGAAGACAAAATTTTCGTATTTACCTCCATTCATTTATGTTATATGTTGTTGAGTCTGTTTCAGTTTAAAATATTGATCTTGATTGATGTTTTTTCTTTGAAAGATGTTGCAGATATTGTATACTAAACAATTTAAGATATATTCAATTGTAAGGATCTACTATTTATGGCTGCCGTGCAGAAATGCAAAAACAGGTTTGCTTAATTTATGTTGTGTGTTTAACTGAATGCATCCTTGTTATACAGGAAGCTGTCCATAATTTATGAAATTGAATTGGGCCTGAAACTTGTCCAGTTTGTATCTATCTTTAAAGTTTGATCTTGAACTTGGTAACATTTCTAAATATCATTAAACATTTTGCTATGAATTGAATCTATAGTGTTGGAATAAATCTTATCAAGCTGAATAAGAAAATGATTCATTCGATGCAAGTTAATATTTAATCTGAAAAGGCTTTTGTCTATCTTTAATGCACTTCTATCAAAATATCTATTTTGAAAGAAAAAATCTGAGTTATGTCATTGAAAGATTTTGTAATTTAGTGGTGTTGAAAAAAAAAACTATTTCTGTCTCCTTGAAATGTTTATAGAAGTGAAATAATTTCCCTATGGTTTTGACTCAATTGGATATTTCTATTTTCTTTGTAAGTTCTTCATTAAAGAACCATTCCTTATCTGAAATGGAGTTGGGATTGGAAGTTACTTCACGTGCGTATTCTACAGAGCTGTCATCTTCACACTTCCTCTCCTTTCACTCTATGCAACACTCCTCATCTAGTCAGTTGTTCCAAGTTTCAAAAACTACTTTGAAGGATTCTTCAAATCAAAACCAGAATCATTCATGGAATACACAATTTAGCAGAAAGGTAGCAGTCATTGAGAGCAAGGGGAAAATACTTATTGATATAATGTCTGTTATAATGAACATTTATATGTTGATCCCCTCCCCCTTTCTCATTCTGCACAATGCTTTTGAATTTGATCTTTTTCCCCTTGATTTCTCTGAATTTTTTATCATGTGTCCGAGAATTATATATACTGATAATAAAAATAATTCAACTCTCTTTCCAGTGAAAGATTTGGCTTGAATATTAACTTTTATAATGTTAGTTTGCCCCCTTCGAGGCAACAGAGGGTTTTTCTGAAGACCATAAATGATATTAAAATGCTTTTGTTGTCCTGAAAATTGTCTTAACAGTAGAAAGGCTATGACATGGGGGAGATTAAATCTTGTTCATTTAGAGGGAGGGGGATAATCATCTCAGAACTTATATGTTGTTTGGGTATCTTTCCCAAAAATACTTGTTATGCATTGGCCATTATGGTTTGAAGTATCAAATGATATAATGTGCAAATTTTCAAATTCTTTAGTTAGTTAATTTGCTTTTAATGTCTGAAGACACAATGATTGAGATATAACAAAATACTTGCTTCATACTGACACCACATCATTGTTCATTTCAGTTACTGAGATGATTAATTCTATCACATTTTCTGAAATAAATCCTGAAATTTTTATCTTATAAGGAATGAAAAAATTAAATTGGAATGACAATCTCTATAGGTAAAATTATAGATTGAAAATTGAACGGATCCTTTGTACTCACAGATATTAAATACATGTATAATTTCATATTTGTATAAATATTGATTGTTTTATCCCAGAAGGGTGGCAGCTGTTATCAGATTACACTTTTTATCGATATTTTAAAAAAACAACAAAAAAAACATTTAGTTATTGCATTGATTTACCATGCACTTTTTAGGATATGCTGTCAAGAATGACCCCAGATATCATTGTTTTGTAGGGCATCCAAGTCACATAGGAACAATTATCATATTATAGTAGTATCATTTAATTCCAAAACAAATTTATTTGCATTAATTATTTTGAGAAAAATGGCCAGATATAAAAAACTTCTGGAGAAACAGCCCTTGAAGTTACTGATATACTATGCCGCTGCGGTGATTCTCTCACCTTTGTCAGGTCTGTAGCTTTAATGCACCAAACATTAGCTGCTATGCAGTTGCCTATATTACATATTCATTAGGCGCTACAACCGAATTGGTCAATATGACAGGTCGAGTAGTAGCAGTAGTATTGACTAAGGTCTACTGTATACATTTACATGAAAAAAAGTGTGCATATATAGCCATACATTATTATAATCTGTTCAATTTATCGAGGTATCACTGCGTACCCTTACCATCCTTCCCCCAGCACCAACTTTCCATGGCAGTATAAAATCAGCCTTTCCTTCATCCCATATCTGCATCGAATAAGCTATATCTTTTTTTTCTCTTGTGTGTATGTGTGTTTTAATTTCTACACCTCCTGTTTGGACCTCAATTATAGGTTTTAGCCTATTTTCTCTGGTAGTGAAAGATCAGATTTCCCACCAAACATGTTGACTGCCTTACACATATTTACTGACTCTTATTTTCAGTTGAGTAAATTATAGCCTAGCATAAATTTTACTCCATTCTAATCTAAGTGGTGTTATGATGTATCTAAAAAGATGTTTCCTTTATGATTGAATTACTTCTAAGGAGGAAGTTTTTTTATTTTTTTATACACTGTATTTCTGCAGTTGTGTAAAGTTTACTATCCCTAATTTGTGTGAGCTAGGGCAATGCCAGTTCCAAAAGTGCATATTTGGAAGGGGCCAGTCTTTATGGTATATGTAGCAGTTTGCCATAATTGTCATGTAAAATAATATTATATATGAAATAATTTAAAAGTATTTTGGTTACTTCTCACAAGAGTTGCCAATTTAGATGTAAAATATCTAAATTTAGATTTATAATCTGTAACTTAAAAAGATTATTTTTTATCAGATTTCTTTGGCACTGCTGATCCACTATATATATATATATATATATATATATATATATATGTATATCTTATGAATACTCAAACTGGCCATTGTACAAAGTAGACATTTGCAGTGCATCTACAGATAACTACAATACCACTTAGTTGCAAATTGATTTATCTTCCTCCAAAATGGTGATATAGGAACCTTTGTAGCCTTTTGATTAGAAAATGTTCATTGTAATCAACTAAAGTACTTATAACTTCTAATGATGGCTAAATATTTTCATGCCTTTAAGTAATGATGTAAAAATAACAGTGTACTTGAATAAGCATGTAGCCATTTCTGTTTCCAAATGTTTGTATGGAGAAGGAAACTTTGAACTCTCTAGAAATCCAAGTATATATGGTTCGTTTCACATAAGCAGAGACTCCTTATCAACTATTTTACTGAAAACATTTTAGCATCCTAACTTAAGTCTCAAAATTTCATTGACATTCATTTAGTTGCTGAGTTATTATGAATATGTGCATAGATACCTCATTTAATTTTGAGAAGCCATTATCATTCCAAGATTTGATTGCTTATGTTTTCGCTGCTCAATTCTACAGCCTTCTTCAGATATACAATCCATAAAGGAAGGAGGTCCCGTTTTTCCCAGGTAATGGTAGCAAATAGAAAAGAAATAATGGCAAATACTGGTTAAATCAGCCTGCTCCCTACATCTTTCTTTTTTTAGATGTCCTAATAACCTGCATGGTTTTAGCACATGTATCTAGAACAGCCATTCTCAGGTTCCAGAGCTCCCTGTCTAAAAGGAATACAATACAAACACAGAAATTTATTTATTATTCCTGTGTATGGCCCCCTACAAATAGGCTAGGGCCTACAAGGGAGCCTATATACTCTCAACCTGCATTGAGAATGCATTGTTATATTGTGCTCAGAGAGGGATATTTGTTACCTTTAGCATTAGCCAAATGTATTCAGCTGTGATCTTAGGAATCTGAAAGAACTAAGGGATATAAGCAGTACCACCCTTAGTAGCAACTCTCTGTCCTATATAACATTTGATACTGGGGGGGGGGGATAAACCCCAGTGACTCCAATTATACTGGTACAGTAAGCATACCATATGTAAGAAAAGCAGCTGAATAGATCCATAGGATTTGTAGACACCAGAATATCGGGGTGATTTTTCTTCAATAGCACAACCTCCTTACTAAATTTGGTCTCTCAGAAGGGAAGTGGGCCATGAGATTGTATATAGAACATCCTATGTTAATGTGAAGAAGAATATAAGGGAGACAAGCCTGACTACTGTAGGATCAAACTCCACTCCTACTATTAATATGACTGATTACTGCAGCTTTTGTATTGTATTCATCATAAAGATAAGATATAAGATTTGTCAGTTTAGCTGAGTTTGTAGGAGAGCTGCCTACCAATCACTGTATGTATGTATATGACTTCAAATCAGTTGAGAAATTTCAATTTTTATATATCAGTTTGGTTGAATATGACGGGACCAACAGTGAGTTAGATTGTTCCCTGTTTTTGTTGTTCTCATGGAAGGACACAAAATTAACTCAAATTTGCACTGGAGTCTAACAAAACCAGTTGGCCCCTGAAAGTCAAGGTACATAAGTGATATCTGAAGGTGAATTTGAAAAATTTGGTGTGGCTGGCTATATCTGGAGAGAAGGATTACTTTTACTCTTTCTGGGGTGAGGTCCATAGGCATGTTGCTGGTAATGGGCTAATCCAAATGTCCTTTATTTCTTTTGTTAGTTACCATTTTCGAGGGAATCCTCCAAACTGGGAGGTGTGAATTGCCTGCTACTGATAGCATCAGATCTAGATTTTTTTTTTTGTAATGCTATGGGATTCACTGGTTAGGGTATTCAAACCATAAAATGATAAGGGTATCAACACATTTTGGAAATAGATAAAATAGCTGCTGAAATGTATTTAAATGTAGTTAAATGTATCCTTGCTTGACCTAGGCCACTTCTGGCAATAGCTGATAAAAACTCATCCAGATAAAATTAGTGGGTGTTCTGATTGGTAATGAGTGGTAATGAATTGTCATTTCTCTGTCAAATGTACTTGGCAACTCTCATTATATAGGATGCAGGTGGAAGTAGTACTAGGAAATTGTGTTCCAATCAGTGGCAGTGGACATATCTTGGAATGACCTGGTCAGTTGGCTAGCGAGCACTACTGGGGGCTAGTGGTTATGGATGAGTTAAAGAAAATGTCTTCTAAAGCTGTGAAGATGGGTGCACAATTGTCCAATTGTACGAGGAATAATTGTCGGGGACTCGATTTTTAAGGGGTTAGCATGCCAGATGGACATTCCCTTCGGACATCAACCAATATCTGCTATGGCTTTTCAACCTTTCATCATAGAGCCTGGCTTGTGCAAGTTGGAATTTTGTAAGTAGACGTACAAAGCTAGCTGCAAAGACCTGATGATGGGGGACCAAGTTTGAAAAGCATTAAAGCAGGTTGACATCTTTTCAGAACTGGTTTGACCAGGGTCTTATCCTACAGAAAATAAAAAACAAAAACAAAAAACAACCATGATAGATTTTGATAGTTACTAACCTCAAGACAGTTAAGATTTTGGCCAAGGTCTTGATGAACTGGCCTCATTTTGCTGTTGGCTGATAGCTCAGACATGAGCTAACCCCTGCTGTGATGTGAAGAACAATCCAGGATAATTTGCATCTATTGTGTGCTATAGAGAGATAAAAAGTCAACATGAAATTGTGCTGATAAATTTTGGTCAGTCCCAGGCATTTGACTTGTTGAACAATTAGTTCCTCCTGGCTGTTCTGGAGGCTGCCGAGTTCAAACCAGGATTGCATTCCTTAATGTGATACAAAAAAAAGGCAACTAGTCCCCCAGAAAACAGTAAACTTTCTGCCCTTTAGGTAGATGGGGAAAGGAGTCCCATACTAATCTCCTAACTTCTTTTATTTGTGTGTTTGTGTGTGTGTGAGAGAGAGAAAGAAAATTAGATCTCATAGAACAAATTCAGTATTATGGTGATTGGGAATGTGAATGGCAGACAAGTTCTTCAGGGAATAATGCTCTATACTTAGTCATGACAGAATACCCACCCCCAATGACTCCAATACACCAGACAACTCTTAGAATAATGCACACATAGATTCTTGCAGCCAAATGCAATAGTTCTGGCTTTTGCATACAACTTTCATAATGTTCAAGGAAATAAAATCCACCATTATACATAAAATAAAGACCCATTTTATGTAATTTTGTAAAAATGCAAGTTTGAGTTTTAGAAAAATTAAACGAGGGAAGGAACAGTTGCACAAATTGTCTATATAATGAATTCTGGGATATCTATTCCTCGTAACCTTTCTTTATACAATTTCCATCTGTATTTCTTCGGTACTAACGACGCAATTAACATCAACTCAATATTTTTACATTTTTTCAAATTTAAAATAATGATCATATTTCTGTTTGTTACTGTAGCACAGTAGAAACGGCACATCATAGGAAGATTTTTGTTCGTGCAATAACATTAAAATGCTTTATTTTGGAGAATGAAGCTATTTCCTGTCCAATTTGCAACTTGATAAAAATGCTCACCCCAATATTATAATGATCTGATTTCTCAAGGGAGATAACCTCAGGTATATTGAATGCTAATTGAGTAGTTTCCCTTTTTTTACTTGCAAATAAGTGTAATATATAAATTCTAAAAATAAGACGTGATTTGACATCAAGAATAATGGTTGCCATATAATCTCAGTTTCCAATATTTTGAATGTTAGTTCCGTCAGATGTTAGTTAAGTTTGTTTATTAGCTACATGCATATGTTGCCTTTGCTTTTTGAATTCAAGGGATATAACTCTTTTCATTTGTTCATCTCTTGTTTCAGTCTTGTGAAATAACTCCCCATAAAAATGTCAGTTTAATGTGTAGTCTCTTAGTCACTGTTGGCAATGCCTGCTGGGTGATATTGGAAAATTACTCTTTCTCTCCCGACCCCTCATCTGTCCATTTACTGCTTAGCCTTTATTCCATGGTCGATTACCATAAAAATATGAGACTGGGAAGGGGGGAAAAAATTCTCCCTCTTCTCTTCTCTTTTTTTTTTTTTTTTTCTTCTGTCCATTTTTTTAATTTGTTGTCCTGAATTTTACCCTTTCCCCATTTATTCCTTATTTTTATTCAATGGTCTCATAATCCCCAAGTGTAACTAGTAGACTGAAAGAACCTATTTCCCACTTCCATATTTTTTACTTATATTTATTTAAAGAACTAAGCATTGCTTGTTGGAGTAGTTCTGTCTTGAAAATGTTTGGATAGTAAGTTAATTTTGACAATGCCAGCTTTATATTCAGTTCTGATAATGTGAAGAACTTGAGGTTGTTAATGACATTTAGCTATCAGGGTTGGTTGCATTGCCACCAAATGTCCTGTGTCATTTATGATTAGGAGATCTTTCACTGCTCCGATGCATGCTGGGAAGGACATGAATTGCTTTCAAACGTGACTATTGAAGTTTTTATATTCTCATTTTTCCCTTTTTCTATTTTTCCTTCTATTTCCTCCCAAATAATTTTCATCCAGTCTCTTCATTTCTCTCATTTTATATTCCCAGTCTGTCAGTTTCTCAATATTCGGTTCATTCTTATTAGCCCTTTATACCCTGTAAAATAGTTTGTGTTAAATTATGAACCAGCGGATAAGTTGTGAGTATTCTTTGCATGCTCCCTACTTTTTTTTATGGGGGGGAAAATTCTTTTATGACTTTTAAAGATTTACAAAGTCACAAAAAAGCAATCTGTGCTCAATAATACTTTACGTAGCCTTTACAAAATTTTAATTTTTAACTAGACTTTGTCTTACAGAAACTATGGCATCTTTTTAATACATAGTTTGTGTAATTTTAAAAATTCCTTTTTACCTTTTTAACAGAAATGAATAACACATTAGGTTTCAAAAATAATTTTTATCTTTGGAAAAACATTCTGTTTGTCTTATGAAACCATCCCCAACCTACTTTTTTTTCCCCCATTGTTAAAAGAACTAAATTATAATTCATTTGCTTTTTTATTTAGAGATCAACATGAAAATATTTGTTGAAACATCCAGTAAAAGTTATTTTCTTTTATCTCTTAAAGTAAATACTGTTATGATATAGATATAGATGGTATTAGAGAGAGTAGTTTTCATTGAAAAAAATTTAGTTTTATTGCCATCTTGAGAGTGTATTAGAAAATCACTGATTCTGATAAATTTTGAAACCCAATCTTCACAAAGTTGTATAACTGAATAAGTTTTTTTCTTGTACACAATTCCTTTGTTTTTGTTCAAGAAATTTATAATGCTAGGAAGAAAAAAAAAGAATGTGCCATAAGTTGTTGTAATGAGGGATGATTTACTTACAAAGTTGAGTTTGAATCCTAGCCAACATAACCTTTTAGAAATCATTAACCAAAAGTTGCAACATTAATGTAGGTTTCAAGTGTGGCATGTTTAAAAATATACTTATGTTTAGGAAAAACATTTTTTTTGTTTCTTGGAAATTACCCCCCTAAATAGGCTCCAAGTGTGTTTGGTTGGGGGTCAGTTTGAAATGTAAGTTTATGCTAAATTGATCCCTTAGTTTGTGTTAAGCTGGATGCATGCTTATTTTTTTAAAATTTGTACTCAAGTGATCACTGCCCAACAAAAAGCAAAGAGGAAAATTCATCAATTACCTTTTCTTCTAATTTTTCAATTGATCATCCTCAACATGGCATGTTGACAAAAGTTGGTCACATGACAATTTCTATTGACTGACTAACCAGACCTGTCTATTTTAACTTTACATGATAATATTTCATGGTGACATATATCAAATTTCAAGATGATCATCGAATGTACGTAGCTCACATTTTTATGATGTTGTGCATGTGTACTTTTCTCTCGAGCATACTAGAGATTCTCCTGATTGGATCACTATCTGCACTGTTGGCTTAAACTTGCATTTCTCCTAAGTTACTGCTTGTGTAGAATTCAAAACTTCTGTTACCCTTGCCTTGGCATATAAACATGTAAAATGTCAGTAAGTAGTCTGCTAGACATCTCTTAAGATGACAGTTTTACATCTAGTTTGTTCTTTGTCAAATCAGGGCACGGGTTCATAACATATATTTTATATACTTGAGAATGGTCAGCCTCTCTGCAAACTTTCCTTCCTTTGCATAAAATTGATACTCTTGGCTTCTTTTCAAAAAGAGTACCGCAGTAGAAGTAAATATACACACCCTTCCTCCTTTTTTTTTTTTTTTTTGCTTATAGCTATTGCAAACTTACCACTGTCTAAAATGGCTTTGATTCAAGACTTCATCCAGAGTTTTGATATAACTTAAATGGAAATATCTAGATATTTTTGGAATTATATCAGATGATTCATTATAATTTGCAATTTCATTTGGCATCTTTTATCGGAAGTGCAGGTGGTAGTTTAAAACTAGTCAAGAAGTTAAAATAAAGTTTTTACTATTACTTACGTACATGGAGAAGAGAGAATAAAGTAAGTTAAGATACCTTCTCAGGATGAGTGTTTTCTCTCCAAAGCTGTTTTCAAATGCTGAAGTTTCTACTGTGACTGTTTGGTTATTGTTTAAAAATTCATAATGAATGTTTGGTGGGATATGCAAGGAATCCTCCAACAAGATCTTCTGATGAAGGTTGCCTCTCTGCTGGGGCATAGGTCCATCAGCAACTGAGCCACTGATGCATGATTGTGCATAATATTATGAAAAAAGATTAATTTTTTGTTTGTCCCAAAAAGGTGCCTGGAGCTGCCGAGAATGCAGTGCCTCACAACAATCAGCATGTAGCTGATGACTAGTATCAGATGGGCCATATGGGACCCATTTTCCGACCTTTGACACTTTACATTGTAGCAATGAACAGTCATATGACTTACATTGAATTGTTTGCTAAGTTTCCACACAGTAAGAGCAGGAAAGGAATGGTATTTCAGCTATCTTGTCCAAGCACTATCAGTACAAAAAAGTGACAGAACTTTCATTATTATCTGATGTATGTATAATATATGGAACTGGAGATGAAGTTGGTCACAAATGATAAATGTAATGAAGAAAATATCACAAATTACTATCAATACATCTTGAAAATCTGTAGAAATTCAAGTAATTGGATTTCATCATTGATTTTATTTATTGAAAGAATCTTTAAAAAAAAAAAAAAATTTTTTTTTAAATATAAATATTCCTCCTTGATATCATGAACTTCAACCAATCAATTCTATGGCCTTCCCAAGGAGAACAATCCATATGTAAAGAGGGGTCTGGGTTTTTTTTCTTCAAGCAGTGTCTACCAAATCTGTAAAACTGAGGGTGGGGGATGTTGGCCATGTAGCAGAAGCAGTTTTACAGTATTGTTGGGTAGTACCTTTGAAAAAGAGACCACCACTCCCTATTGTACTAATTGGCTGAAACATAGTAGTAACAGCAAAAGAATACCTGATAACTCTCTGAATGATTGACTCCTCTCATAACTAAAGAATGGGGGTTTATGTATTTTAACCCTTTCAGAATTAACCTATTAAGGCGCTTAACTCATCGACTACTACAAGTGGTGAAGAGTAATAGTTATTGAAGACAAAAGCCCTCTCGGATAGAACTGAGTTGCCATCAATCATAATAAAACAGAAATTTTATTGTGTAAGCCAAAGAACTGCAATGACTAAAATTTCCATAATTCACAACGAATGGATTAATGCCAGACTTGAGATGTCCCAGTAGACTTCCAAAGAGATGTATGAGACTTGTGTATATCCCAGCAGTAATAGAAACCTTGAGTATATGTCCAGGAGTTCCCAAAAGGTTTGAATAATTTACTTTTAGGTGCCCTTCTTTTCTCAGTTGAAGACAATTCTATTTTCCCAGACTAATGGCATTAACTTATGAAAATTAATGTTATATATCCTTCCGCTTACTAATGGAGTTTACGTAACGATGTAATAGAAACTACTGCTGATAATCCCATGTCTACTCCCACTCTGTATTCTTAAATGAATATTTTCTTTGCCGACGATATATTAATTCACTTGAGTATTAAGATTGTAGCTAAAAAATTAGATGATAATCGACAGTATGATAAATCAAGTTTAATCTTGGTATTTCTGAAATGTTTTTAATTATTATGCTTATATATCTTTGATACACCTGTTGAGTATGGATAATTTGAAATACAAGGAAAAATGCCTAATTTGATATCCATCTCATAAACATCCTTATCTATTATCAGTCGGCACTTGTAATTTGTCATAGTCTGTTGGCACCAACTACTGTTTGAAGATAAGGTGTACTACCTTTTTTCTGCTTTTAACATATATGTTGATAGAAACCTCCTCTGTATTTAAGAGGGAAAAAAATACATTATATTTTAACAAGAAAGTAGAGATTTCTTATAGTTTATGGACAAATGAACTATAAAAAAAAAAATCAGGTTTTTCTGTTAGGTATTTTAATATTTTTAGCTTTAGGGAATTAAAATTTTGATAACATAAATTACATTATAATTGATGCTTATTACAAATGAAAATGTTAACATTGACTTTTAAAAGAGCCTAATTATGGTTTGATGTGTTTAAAATGAGGTTTTTTTTTTTCTGTTGAAAATATCGAATCATTTCTTTCTCACAAAAAAGGAAAACTTGTGAACAAAATTTTAAATTATTGCTGTTTATTTTTTCAAAGGAATGGGTCATTAAGTGCTATTCATTTTTGAGGGTGCTTATATTACAATAGTTAGCTTTTGTTATTGAAATCTTTTAACTGCTTAATTCTTTGGTATCTTCACATTTCAAATTCATTCGGCATTAAACCCCTGAAACTTATTACAGAGAGAACATAAATTTCTTTCACATTGCTAAATTATATCTTAATATTTGATGAACTCTTTCTAAATACCAAGTTACTTAATTCTGGATGAAGGATCATCATTATGTAAAAAATTTTTGCAGACTGTTTTCCTTATCTCTGTTTGTCTCAGGCTGTAGAATACAATGGCCAAAATGTGTTCAAAAAATCAACCAAGTTGAGAACAATAGTTAAAAAAAAATCTATACATAGCCAAGTCACTTGTTCTCATTACTTACTCTCCAACATGACATCAGATTGTGGGTGAGACGATTGGCAAAACTAGGCAGACATGATTGTTTTCATCATGTCACTTGCCTGCAAGTTGTTAGATGAAGAAGCTGCTCATGTTAAAGTAGCAGGCAGTGCCTTACTCTGGACCAATGCAACTCCTCTGTATGGATATGCAAATGGATTAATCAGAAAAACAGAAATTAGTTTGATTGCACTTTTGCTCTCTAATGCTTGGCCTGTACTGATCAATAGAATGTCAATGATTAATCATTTCTAAATTGTTGTTGTAGTATGGGCTGACTCTAGAAATGTTGCTTTGTGAACCAGTTGGCTAGAACTGAGGCTAGGCACTTAGGCCTGGGACATGTTTTTTGCACTGATGCATTTATTTATAAAATCTCAAATGCCCAATTAATATTTGCACTTGTTATTTTTTAAATCTTAATGAAAGCCATTTTTATGAATCATATTTTGTTAGGCAATGGTAGTGTTATTCTGGGATCGTTTTAAAGTTTCTGTTCTATCAAATTAGCATGAATTATTTGATATTTGGATATAGATGTAGCTGCTTTACAAGCATGTGCCTTACTTGAAATCTACTGCCCCTTAACAAATGTAAGCTTATGTCAAGTATACTTTTAAGTATATATCAACTATACTTAATACTTTTTTAAAAATCAGCCCAAATTTGAACATTCTATCATAGTTTAGACAGCCTAACCCCTTTCTGGTTGGAAGTAGGTGCTGTTTTATAGAAGCTTGCTTTGTGAAGGTCTTTCATTAGATGATTTGTAATTGCTTTGTTAACAAATGTTGTTGGAATAGGTAATCATTGTACTGTAAATTGTCATGGCTTGAAATGGAGTGGGCAAACACTTTGGGGGCAGCCCAGATTATGAATTGTTTTTGTGTGGATCAAAGCAAATAAAAAAGAAAAAAATGAAACAATGATCATACAAGGCTAGGGAAATGACTTATTTTTTTCTAATTACTCTAAATGTATTTCATTCTAGGAGTACACAACTACATAAACTTGCATGTATGATGGGATATAATCTCTAGTGTCGGATGTATCAATAGAACAGCAAGAACGTTTAGTGTTGAAATTTTTTAAGCAATATTAGCAATGACCCATTGATTCTAATGGAAAAATGAGACTTGTTCTATTGTGATTCTGAATTTTATTGTTTGCTTACCAAAGGTAGAGTAAGAAAACCAAGAACTGTTTTAAGTAACTTCACTTAACCAATGTAAAATAAGAAAGCAGGCTGGATTTGGTCTGCAAGCAGTAGTTGGCTTATAACAAGAATACCAAAGAATAAGGTGTAACTATTTTAATATAGCAATTTTATTTGGTATATCAGTCCAAGTAGCAATGTGTCGGATACACTAAAATCAATCAATCTATTAAGATCAATTTAACCCTTTATGTACTAACAGTACTTTTGAGTACCATATATTTTGTCGATTAATTTGAGATTTGTGTCCCTGTTGGTACTTGTAAGTCCAATTTTAGATTTTCGATAAAAACTAGTTTATCAAAATGTTTCTTTATTATTCAATGTTAGTTGTCTATATGTGACCTTCAAATATAAATTTTTTAGAAATATCACAAAAAAATTTTTAAAATCAGGACTGAAATATTTGAAAAAATAGATTTTAAGGTCAAGTCAGTTGGAAGTCCTGGAGACAACTATTTCTTGTTGCATGCTATCATACTTGAGTTTCAATACTCCCCATGTATTATATACTTCCCTCACCCAAGTTATTGTAAATTATGGATCATTTGATTATGGCACTGGATCAGGTCAATTATTGCCTGATTGTTTTCGGTGAAGGTAAAACACTGTTACATTGATTATTTGTACTGACAGACACTGGAAATAAGTTGTTCACTTCGTCCTTTCTCTAATCACTTGTTCATAGAGGAGAAAAAACTATTTCTACTTAATACTGACATTTAAGCTCTTCAACTTAAACTTGCAGTCCCTAAAGCTCATTAACTTACCTGACTTGATTACTCCTATTAGAAAATGTCAACCAAAACTGTCATCATAGGTTTCTTCAGTTTTCAAGTTGGTCTGACTGGCTATATATATATATATATATATATATATATATATATATATATATATATATATATATATATATATATATATATATATGTATGTGTATATGTATGTATATATGTATATGTATGATGCATACAGGCTGAACCAATGGAGGAAAAGGGTTGAAAATTTGAATATTTTTTCCTTAGGTCTAGAAGAAATTTTTTTTGTTTTCTCCAAACCCAAACCCCCTAAATAGATTTTTAGTGAAGGGTTCAATTTACAATGTAAGATTATGCTAAATTAATTCCTTATTTTGTGTCCTGCTTGGTTTTTGAAAATTAGTTATCACTGCCCTACAAAAGGCAAAACGTAAATTATTCACAGATCACTCCTTTAACCAATTGATCACCCCCAACCAAGCATATTGCTAAAAGATGTGGGTTTTGTGGCGGTTTCTATTGAGTGACTAACCAGACCTTCTGTAAAATTCTTTGATTGTTATGAGTTTCAGTGTTGCCATTGTTCCCCCTCATGTGTTAGTTACCGGTGATTAAACATGTTTTCTAGTTGCTCACTGGTACACCCCTTCCAGCCTGCTGTCTAGCACTTCTGCTTGTTCGTCTCGGGCTAAGAATATCTTGTTAAACTGACACACTAGCTCTATCCAATAAAAATAATTTCCAGCTTTAGAGAAAACCTGGACTACCTACCAACTAGTGTCATCTACTTGCTGATTTTGTGTGGTTGCTTCTCTTTTTGCACTTCTTCCTACCCCTGGCCAGTTGCTGTAATGAAGAGAAGAATCATCTTCTACTTTTCCTCCCCCTCTAGGTGGAGTTCTGTAACTTAGTAGAACATAAGGTAGAGTGAATGTAGAATTTCTCACTTATGACCTAATGTGAAATAACAAAATCTGTCCTTGACTGCATTGTATGATTTTTATAGCAATACTTGCATGTGAAGCAATTGACTGAGAGCTAATAGTTCTTCATCAGATTTATCTAAAAGGAAAACTTTAATTCCAGACTACAAGTAGTAAGCGTTTACCTTATTAATTAGCTAACAAATTGATTTACTATTGCCTGGACTACTGAAAGTTTTATTTCTCAAGAAATGTTTATTATATACAGATATTTTTATACAAGGATATTTTGAGATTTTAAAGTCTCAGTTGAAGGTTTTTGAAAAAATTCTTTGTCTTGGTGTAGATTTTATTTAAGCTTTAAAAATAGTCTTCGCTTACCCATTCTCTAACATTAGATGTTCGAGAGTCTGTTTAGCCAAACTATGTGAGCTTACAGGCAATTGGAAGCTTCTTGATACTTTGTTTAAAAGTAAATAAATGAAATGCTAAAAATGTTGGCTTTGTGCGTTTGCCAAACATCAGTAAATGTTATGAAAGAATGATAAATGTTCGTCTGGTACATGGTCATTTACATTTTCTGGGGATGTTGCTATCCAGAGAAAAGATAGCTCACTTTGACTAAACAAAATGTTTGAGAATAAATGCTTTATTGTTAGGTAACCCAATGGTTGCAATTTACAGAATTCCTTAGTTCACTTCACTTCTCAGACTCTGTAGGTATATCCTCCTAGGAGTTTTTACTTATCTTGATGGTATATGTAACATTAAGATAAATGCCAGAATTTTGTAGAAGTCCTTTATTCATATATAAATGTGTGTATACTTTATACAGGGTGGTTCAAAAGTTGTGAAGGGGTTTTAGAGCTTTCATATCTTTCTAGTTTTTATTTTTTTTTTTAAATTGTTTTTGACAAATGAAATTTGTAAACAACAGGAATTCAATTGATCTGTGTACGGGAATATTTTTTTCCTGTAAATTCAAACCATTTTCCACTTCACTAATTCTTGCTCCTTTAATAATACTCTAACATTTTTTGAAGAATATCTGCACACACATAAAATTTTCTGCAGTTTTTACTGAAAGTGATTTCCCTGTCTGATCAGTAAAGGAGTCCAATTCTTTGAAAAAAAACATCATACAAACCACAAATCATGGACTCTGATGAGGGTATCAGCATGTTTAAATAAGAATATACTCCTTGGGTTAACATTAAAGGTGTACAAAGTAAAATTCTATTTTTAATTTTTGCTCAATTGTGTACTTTTCCATGATGAATCCTCTAGGGTTCCTTGAGAAGAGAAAAAACGAAAAAAATGATAAAATAGAAAAAGTTGGTTTAAATCCCTTTCAACATTTGTGCTACCCTGTATATGCAAGAAATTCTGAACCTGCTTTATTATCTTGTCAACTTGTACATCTATAGCTTGATGACTTGAAAGTTTCTCTGCACTTTGGTCAATTAAGAGATTATCAGCAAAAGCTGTTCAACTGATCCTTGACTAAAGGTTGAAAGATTTTGCAAGACACTAAAGAGTATATTAGATATTATGGTACTTTTAACTCGATATGTAAAAAGTAGACCTGATGAATTGAAATTATCCAGCCAAAGTTAATGATGATCCTCTTGAAATGATTTTTTGGTGATTAGAAATGGCATTTTAGAATTATTGATTTCACTTATTTCATTTTCTTGAAAAATTATATAAGGACCTTGTACAAGAAAGGTTTCACAACCATGTTAGAAATCATCAATCAAAACTGTTAACATAGATTTCTTCAGTTTTTAAGTTGGTCTGTCTGGCTATGTATGTTTAACTTATATTGGCCATACTAATGGAGCAATAGAGCTGAAAATTGAAACATTTATTCCTAATGCCTTGAAAATTTTTTTTTTTTTTAATTCTCCACCTGATTGGGGTTTTCTGGGAGGTGGTCCAATTTGCAATGTAAGTTTGTATTAAATTGGTTCCTTAGTTTGAAAGCATTTGTGCTTGTTTTTTTGAAAATTCAGATGTTTTTAGTGATCACTGCTCAACATGGATGAAAGAAGTAACTAATTTGTTGATCACATCTTTTTCTAATCTTTCAGTTGATCATCCCAATGTAGCCTCTTGCCAAAAAAGCATTCAACATGTGATGGTTTCTATGGAGTGACTAACCAGACTTGTCTTTACTAAACTAAGCCCAAAATTGTTATTCTATTTTCTGGAGGTGACACAGTGGTTGCTGGCAGTAGAAACAGATTCTGCTAACTGCATTAGTCTTAACCAAGTTTACTTTATGTTCACTTCACACTAGTGCCCTTGAGAAAGGCATGAATGTACTTTCCTCCTAGTTATAGGTAAAAAGGACAGTTGGAGCCTTTTAGCTCTATAAGGCAATTCATCTGAGTTAACAACTCTACCCTATAAAACCTACTTGTTTCTGAAATGACAAAGGGTAGGGAAAAAATTCATTTTGCTGCTGTCGTCAATACATAGCTTTACTATGGTAAAGTACTTTTATCTACTAGTGTAAAGTACTTTTACCTTTTAAGGTTAAAATGTAGTTCATGTACTATATCATTTTCTTGCAAAAATGTAGCATTTTCAAGAGTGCTGAAGGATTGCTTCCAAAAACAATATTATTCATGGTATGTAACTATGGAGATGTAGAAGTACATTTTTAGGCATACATACATACATTGCTGCAAAAAAAGTACTGCTACTACAATGTTAGCAACAGGGAGTACTATTGGTTATGAGATTAACAGCAGTACTTTTACAGTAGTGATTGTAATGTTGAATATTTCCTAGTATTCCCATCTCATAAAATGTGTTACTTGTTGCTGTGAACTTGGTGTTTGTCACTGGGGCAAAGGGGAATTAATTTGATGACTGTGAAACTCACTCATTTCCAGAATCTCTCACTGCACACTTACATACTTATATCGGCCATGATACTTGTGATGTTGGCGATAGTTCAGAGGAAGCCTCTTATTGTGATCACTTTGGGACATGGTCTTTTAGATAATAATTACCAGCTGATAACATCAAGCAAAGAATATAAAAATTGGAACAATTCATGAATTTAGGTTTATCGTTATTAAATTCATTTCTTTAAACAACTTTCCATTAAAAAGAAAAAAAAAATCAATGAAATTTATCAAAAACAGATTAAAGATTTTGAAATAAAAAAGTGTTTTGGACCAACTGATTTTGATGACGGTAACTGGCTGATTACATTATCTATTATAATAAAAGGTTTCCTCTATATTTGTTCTTTCATGATTAAAAGGAATGTGTGAAAATCCATTAGCTTTAAATTATTATGATTGTATCACCTTTAGTCTGTCTTGTAAAATAGACAATTTGCTGGTTCCTCTCTATGCATGCAGGTTGAACTAAGTAAAAGAAAAGACACCACCTCTCATCACTTCATTTTACTTTGAGCTGGCAGCATTATAATTGCCTTTTTCAAGATAGAATTGGGAAAAAACTGCTTGAGAGTTCCTAAAACAAATATATTTTATTTACAGCACATATATTGAAATTGATTAGTGCTGTTTATGATCCTAACTTGAAATGTTTCAAGTTGTTTTGGTTGTAAAAAGTGTAATTTTCCTATTGATTTTTAAAAATGAATGATTTAATACTGTTAAGAGATTAAAAAAAGGCTCTTAGAATATGAACGCTTCATGACGTCACCTCTTTGAGAAGTGATCAAAAAAGAAATTTCTAATGTCATATGACATCAAAGAATGTTCTCAAAATAAGTTGCTAAATCTTCCCCTGGGTCTATTGAGTATGCATGCCAAATTTGGTTGGTCTGTGCCCATGTTTAGGAGGTTTCCTTAGTGGGACAAAAACTATGACACCTCTTGCTTATATATACAAAGAATACTTACTCTATATACCCCCCCCCTCTAATTAATAGTCTCTCAACCAAAAGAATGCCTGCTAAATAACAGAAACTTACAAAAAGTTGGGTGACAGAATGTGCCCATGACTTACTTATTTTGTGGGCTGGATGATTGATTCTATTCTTAACTAAAGTTCATAGGTCCCCTTACTGCTCTTCTGGGAGAATTTCACCAATGGAAATAGCTATTCTCTGCTGCCTTCTGTTGCCACTAGTTTTTGACTGGGTTGAGTATACTAGGGAGGAGATGAAACATACCTTCTATTATCTTATGAAAGAGCAATTTTCAGCATACTTAACACCTTTTGGAAATTTTTTTGTTTTCCAATGGCATGTCCATAATATGGTTGAAGAAACATTCAGTAGCAGACATTTCCTTTTTCTGAATTTTTTAATAAAAATAAAAGTAGCTAAAAGGCAATGCTAAGTAAGTTTATTAAATTGAAATATAAGAACCTGTATACATCTGTATTCGTTTTCTACTCTGTTGTAAATTAAAAATTGGACAATTCTTTAAAGAATTTAATCACTATCTGATAAGCCTCATGTAAAGCTCTGTGAAAATTTGATTGATTATAGATGGTTTTTTTTTCAGATGGTGTCAATACTCAGAAAGGTGCTTATAGTGATCACCTGAGAACCTGGTTATCTTAGATATCAATAAATTGCTGATAACATTAAGCAAAGGATGTAAAAATTGGAACAATTTACATTCATTGTTTTAAACAACTTTATAAAAAATGATGTAAATTTATCAAAGTGTGAAGAACCAATTGATTTTGATCACAACCATTTGATAGTATCATCCGTGATTATAATAAACTGATTCCTCTGTATTTACAACTATTAGATTGTATATGAATGTCATAAATTCAACATTTGCTCCCATGGCTATGGTCTCTTGATTAGTGTTGTTATCTTATATTATGTTTTAACTGATCAACCAGTATCAAAATGGCTCAATAGAGAACACATCTTTATTACATGAGCTATGTAATCTTTCCTATCTCAAGTGATTTAGTCATTTATCTTTAATACAAATCTAGATTTCATAAAGATGTGACCAAAATGTAGTGGTTATTAGAATTTTGCAGTAATGTCCTTTTAGAATTGGTTCACATCGTTGAGCTTATTTTGTCCATCAATTTCCAGTCATCAGAATTAAAATCCTGAAATATGAACTGACCTCTCTTGATTAATCAATTTAACCTTATTGTTGTAGTCATTCTTATTGGCTCAAGTTGGGGTTTTTTTTTTCTCACAAAAAAGAGGAAGTACAACGAATTGAGAAATCAACATTTTCATCTGATGAGCCACACCTCCACCTCAATGTAGTAGTAGTTAACTTGGTAGAAATTCTACATTTTTCTCGGTTCATCTCTGTACTAATTTCTGAAATACTTACAGGTAAAGCATTTAGCCTTCTGCTGACAATATTACTAAAAGAAGACACAGTTTCACTTTCCTTAATCTCTTCCTCCTCTCTCTGCTTCCTCATGTTTCCTTTAGTAGTAGATGTGCTGTTGCCACTAGATTCTTTCTGAGCCACATTCTCTCCCCCCACTCTCTCTGTTTCTTGCTTCCTCCCTCCCTCGCTACTTACCTCCCTCCCTCTACTCCTACTTCCTATTTCTAGTGGCAGCCCCTCTAATGTAATGTCTGTATAGGGGGAATCTGTCCAAGTAGCAGCAACAGTCTCATCTGTTTTATAAAGGCTCCTGTAGCATCTGTCTTTGGCACTGCTGTCCATTTTGGTGACTATGTTATACAGCTGATACTTGGGTCCTTTTTTTTGCTGTCACCACTTGAAATGTCCACTGGCTGGCTGAGCAACAGACTGACCATTGACCAACAGTTCCACTTAGCTAGTTGATTTGTGCAACTTGAAGTAGGGAACTTCTGTTGTCTTATTGTTGATTTAAACACATTACACTTGAAGAAGAATTTTTTTAAAGATGGAAGCCAAAGTAAAGGCAGGTAGGGTCTGATGAAGGAGAAAACTTATCTATTTTCATTCATTTTGCTTTTGACGTGACAATATAAGATGTTGCATGCTTTTTGTTTAATATTACTCAAACTACCCTATGAATTTAGTCTTAAATGGATTGTATACATATATTTACATGTACTAGTGAAATTTTGATGTGCTTGTGTTAATTCTTTGACTCTGCAATAATAGTTGTTGAGAAATGATTGGATATTGATAGCATCTTTGTGTAGTATTTCATACATACATTACTGCTTTATGCCTAGCTTGATAAGTGTGTATAATGCACATACTCATATATGTATACAATGAGTGATTTGTGTAAAGATTATGTTTATTTGCTTTAGTTTGTGTCCTCTTTTTATACTGTCAAAACAACTACATCTACTGTTTACTTATGAGCTATTTTGCTGTGTAGATTATGTTCAATTACATGTAATGAATTAATGGAAATCATAAGGTTTTTGAAAATAGTTTTATCATTTGCATCAAATGACTTTTCTATAGAATATATAGAGTATTTCTGTGAAATTTCAGTGTGAGAAAGCGAAGCTTATGAAATGTTGTCTACTTTCAGTTAATCCTTAGCAGTCTTTGCATTATTCAACTTGACTAGAACTGTATTTCAATTCTATTGATTTTCAGTGTCTATAGACAATGTTCGCAGATATGATACAGCTGTAGTTTTTCTTTCCTCCTAAATAGCTTCATCTTATCTTGTTTTGAGAATTAGTTGTCTTTTTCTTTGCTCAATTGCTAACAAACCTTGCCTATCTGATATTAGAGTTTACATCTTACAGGCCACACTGTCTTACTGAATAGATGATTTTCTAAAATCATTGTAATTATCTGGAAACACTCTTTCCCATCCTACCCACATACATGCTAAAGCTTTGAAAAAAATTATTATTATTACTGCAATGTTTGAATATTGAGAATATGGTTTTGTCATTTTTGGTGATCCATATGTCAGCTGTCCTATGCAATGAGATGATCATAGATTTAAGCAGGCTTTCTTCACATATGGTTGAGGAAAGCTGACTAAATACCTATTTGACATTTGAACTAAGTTGACAGGTAACAGACACCCATGGTAGCAAATGTATTTTTCATTACATTTCAAGTAGAAAGTAATATTTTTCACAAAATCTTGTTAGCTAATCTTCAAATTGACTGATTTTCATTGAATCCTATATTTTTATCATGGCTACTTTATTTTTGGAAGATCTTTAATTATGGTTCAAATTTTTCTGTCAGCAGACATCAATCATGGCATAATCAAAGTTAATTTTGGCTGATGAAGATTAACATTGAAAGCAATCTAAAACCTGCTTTCAGTATGCAAAAGTAATTTTTATTTATTTTTTTTTCAACTGACTTTGTCAAAACCAAAATTTAAAACTATATAAGATGCTTGAATTATTGCAGTACATTTTCTATCTTGATAAAAACCTCTGTGATCATTGCTACAATTTGGTACCTACCTATTTTGGATGAGCAACTTGTGAATTATACTATTTCATGTGGCCATATTTTGAGGAAATGAAATAGAAACTCTTAGATAGCTTGACATTTTTTTATGAAAATTGGAGTGTGTGTATATCTATATGTATGTGTATGTATATATAAACCTACATTCTCCTCTTACTCTTTTCATCAACCTCTATAGATAATTTCACTTTCTTTTCCCGACTGTTGATATTATGAAATGCTTTTGAACCCACCCACCCCTTGTCCTCCCCAATCTCCTTTTGTATTCCCTTTTTTTTTTCATTATAAAACATATGGGGAGAGGGGATGAAGTCTTTGGTTGGGATAAGCTCGAGAGAGAGAAATAAAAGCTACACTGCATTTAGTTCAGCCCTTTCATTGTATGCAGTACTTGTAAAATTGTCAGTACTGTTATGATTATGTTGGATAAATCATTAGCCCTGGTGCCTTGAAAAAAGATTAGGGAAAAACATTTAATGCTGGGTTTGTATTAAAGTTGTGGAGGGGGCTACTCTAAAACTATTGATCTTGAATCTCTACAGTATTGATTGCTATGATTGTGAGTTCAAGATATACTTTATGAATCCTCAGAAAATCTCGGTGCTGTCTGTTCATAATGAAGTAACATTTGGCTTGTTAGTACTCTTATAAACTACTAGAAAAAAAAACAACTTTATCTGAACCATACTTATTTATTTTCATTTATTTTTTTTAGATGGAAGGAATTTCTTACAAACAGCATCAAATGATAGCAGTTGTTTCCCTTTTTAGCTAGAGAAGAGGAACTGTTTTTTTCCTTTTGGCCTTAACCCATTTTATTTGATAGCACGTGTTAGCATATCCTCTGAATTTCTTCCTTTAATGGAGATGCTGTGCTTGTGAAGCCATTATATATTCGCAGTACAATAGAAAATGGGTTGCCTCCCTTGAGCCTGGTTACTTTAAAATGGAAAAGTTACTTTTTGTACAACTGGCTAAACATTTTTCATCACTACTAATATATTAGTGATTAGGGAAGATAATTTTTTTTTCTTTTCTTCCTACCTTTTAGTGAAAGAACAATTATAACTTTATATATATTTATATGCTTATGGAGCACATGCAAGGGGTTGTCAAACATTTTTTTTCTTTTTTTTTTTTTTTTCTTTTTTTTTCTTCTTTTTTTTTTTTTCTTTTTTTTTTCTTTTATATCCTTGCAGTGATTATGATCAATTAAGGGAGCAGTTTCTACTTTTTAATCCATGAGGTCAAGATTATCAAGTATATAGATTTGTTTAAAGATGAATTATTAGGTATTTAAAGTTGTCATTACTGAGCTAATTTTTTAATTTACACATTGAGTTTGAACCATTTGTTAGATAAAATGATTCATGATTTTACCATTAGGCTAACTATAAATTCTGAAGATGTCCCAAAATTACCTTTTTGTTTGACTTGGTGAGTCATAGTAGTTGAACATTATATAACTGGATAGAATTAAAACCAGTTTAAGAGCTATTAGGAATTTTTTTTTTCATTCCCTGTATTGAGACTTAAGTGGATTATCTCAATTTAAAAAATATTAATTTAGTTGATTATTTTGTAGCATTAACAAAAGTTGTTAATGAATTAAAAAAATACATTAGCTTATTTCTGCTAATTTTGAAATAACGATTATATAATAAACATTTTCTTTAATCCTACTATTGAATTTTTTTAAAGCTGATAATCAAAATCATGAGCAAGTCTACGTATTATCCACTGATGTACTCTTGGAATTAATATCAGATAAAGCTTAGTTTAATTTTTTAGATTAGGTCTAGCTTGTAAATTTTCTCAACTTGTCTACTTCAGTTCTAATAAAGGGATGATCTCTCCCTTATATAAACGCACACACATCATGGACTGATTCAACAGATTTTTAATCATGTTGGTTGAACTGAACATGACAGCTCCATAACCCCTGGCAAGCACATTTTTGGCTGTAGACTTTGGTGGGGTAGTACGTTTCAATCTTTCCACTAATTTAACAAATAGGTGAAGTTTAGGTTAGAATATCAGTTTGTTGAATAAATACTATTATAATTCATTTACTATAACTCATTTCTCATTTATCTGCTCTTCAAGAATAAATTTCCAATTGTAAGGAGACGGTGAAAACATTGAATGTCCCTTGCTTGTGAAAACTAATTGCCTGGAAGAATAACCTGTCTCTAAGGTTCTGCCTTAGATGGATATAAGAGAATTCATGATGCTATATGCTTTACATAGCTTATCATTGGTTGGAATATTGAAAGGATTATCTTATTTATTTTTCAATTTGACCTTTTGACTATCTTGATAAAGCATATTGAAGGATCATGTAGGTCCGAGAACAAAACTTGAATGCTTATATTAGGCATTCAAATAAAGTTGTAGACTTTATAAATACAAACTGTTATTACTAACCAAAAAGAATGTTAAATTGTAAATATTTGAAGAGTAAAGTCAAATCTGAAAAGTTTACTTATCTGATTAATAACAACTATGGTTAGTTTTGTTGATTTTTCAATGTTTATTAGTATCATCTTCTAAACATTTGTTAATGAAATATTGATTACTTGGAAGCTTTTTTCCTTTGTTTCAAAATAAGTCAAGTGTTATGTGTATATATCTATATATAGATAAATAGATTTAAAATTTTTGTTTGTCTGCTGGCCTACTCCTACTTAAAAATAGTTTATGTATACAGTATGACCTATGACTCGTAACTCTTCACCTTATTATTACTGCCTTGGGTTATCATGGTAAGCATGTACCTTACTGACTGGCCACCTTCTACTCTAGGTAGACCTTATTGTCCATTACTTAGCTTCTTACCAACTCCTACTACCTCATCAACTCCATTGTCATATCCCTTGTTCTGATTGGGCCAGCAGGCTTTCATTGTTGACTTCAAGTGACAAAAGTGCCTTGGGTTAACATCTTGTCACATGGTGTAGTGGCTGTGTGCCTTTTTTTTCCCCAGAACCTTTTGGATTAAGGACAAGAACTGTAATTGTGTGAACTACTGCAATCAGCTCCCTTTTTAGATTGAATGACAATTAGACCATCTGGACACTTTTTGTCGAATAATTTTTTTTTCCTTAAACATCATCTGACCTGAAGAGACATTTCTGCCTTTCACTGTTGTCTAAATGTTGCAGTCTGGGATCCTTTGATCCACTCATTGTTATACTACTTTTATTGTGGGGGGTTAGCTATGGAAGCAGCTTCTGAACCATTATGGGGTGAGTAGTTTTTCTTAACCCTTATCTTGTACATACAATCATGATTATATCTCAGGAGTTTACTTACCTCAGATTTATTTGCTAAATAATTTAATCTTCTAACCCCTCTCTTATTTTATTCTTGTGCTGTATTAAATACTTCTGTTAGAGATGACTTAGCTCCATGACATTTTCAAATAAGATTTTCTAGGATTGGAGAAGTTAGGCCACTCTTGTTTAGTAGGTTCAATAAATTTGTCTTCATAGTATATTTTCTGTGAAAACTTTTAATTAGTTATTGAAATCTTGCTCTTAAGATAATTTTTGTACAGAGGAAGCCACTTATTGTGATCACTTTGAGACAGAGTATTTTAGATAACACTAACTGGCTAAGGATATAAAAATTGGAACAATTTACATTCATTTTTATAAATTCATTGTTACAAACAACTTTACATTATGAAAGATTAATGATTGATTTACATATTTAGATTTTTAATTCATTCTTAATAAAGTGTTTGGGGCCAATTGATTTTGATAACATTATCTGTGATTATAATTAACAACTTTCTCTGTATTAGGAAAGTTGTAATCCTTGGAATATGGCATCCTTAATGATGGTGCATACAAAAATTTACTATCAAGATTAAAGTCAGTTTTGTTAACTTTTCTTATATAAATGCCCATGTTGGCTGTGTTTCATTGATGCATATACATTTATGTTGCTAGTGAACAGAATGCCTAGAGGATATTATCTTCTGATCTCAAGTCATTTTTATTGTCAGTGTATTATTACTCATTATTCTTTTGACTCTTTAGAGTGCTTCATATTAAGCAGATTTATACTTAGAACATTATACTCATATTTGTTATAATAAGATTACGGCTTTTCTATCGCCTCCTATAACAGGTAAGACATAAGATTCCTCCTAACCCATTGCAGGTGTAGGATGATCATAGCTTCTGGCCACTCTTTGAGGATAAAGGATTAGATGTGAGGATTAGTTACTGTTTGCCACTTGCACACAATTTCTTTATTTGAAGATTACACATACAATTATTCCATTAGTTTTTACACTTCTTTTTTGTTCATGATTTGGCTTGTAATGAATTGGAAGAAAGGTGGAATTAATAAACAAAGAATTGTTATCTGAAGTTCTTATGACAAATAACTGATTATCCTGTTCGACTTATAATGACTTGTTTTGTCATATTACTCCCACACATGTACACATGGTTAGCATGTGGGGCTTAATATAGTTGGATTTATTCAACTAATGCATTTAGGCCATAACATTAAGAAGCTCAAAAGAACCAAATTATCTCTTTTGAATTTTTAGAACCTGCTATGTTTCCATGAGTAGTTGACTATAGAACTAGACCAAAGAAATTTACCTGTCTGTTTGTGAAGAAACTAATCAAATTTGAACACTTCTAACAATAAAAACCTTCCCAAATATTGTTTCCTTTGTTTTCATAAACATACTTTTGTGTACATATATATCATCTGAAGATTATCTATTGATTCTTAATCTGAAATAGAAGATCTCTAGAATAATTCTTTCTGCTTCTATGTTGAACATCTTATCAGTAAGAAAATGCTGCAACATGATGTTGATGTAAGTTATTCAACTCCTTTTCTTCAGTTCTTTAGGATTTCTATCACTGAATATCTGTGAAATCTTGGTGTATCATATTATAATTAAATCTTTTGTTTGATTTATGAGAATATTAAAATATTCAATTGACTCTTTCTGGATTTGGTTTGAGTCAAACTAAGATCCAGACAATTATTTACTGTCTTTTAAGTTGGTTTTATCTCACTGGTAATCTTTTGTTCCCATATAATTATCTCCCCTGATTTGCCATAGTTGCACTTTGAGAATGTTATGCAATTCATAATCACATTGGTGATAAATCAGAATTACTTCCAGGTGCCAGTTCAAATATCATGCTAGGAGTAAACATCTTGGAGATGTTAGTGTATGTAAACAAATGCATATGAAATGAATTCTAAGTTAGAGCTTGCTTTATATTCACATTTCTGGGAACTGATTATAATCATGGTGAAATATCTGTTGTTGTTTTACTTAGATATCTCTTTCAAATACTTATGCGACTTGGGTTTTATTTATTTTAAACTGTACAAAAGTGACCTTCAGAATAAAACTTTGTCTAAGAATTCATCTGCCGAAATTCTTGTGATAAAATTAAGCAGTATAAATTTCAACTATAGATTATTGAGAATTGTCATTTCGACGTGGGTCTTTATTAGAAAACTCTTTGCCAAATTCCTGGAAATTTGTATATTTTTACAGCTGGATTACATTACCAAATTGGAACTTATTGAAAAGTGTTTGATTCCTTGCTACCTTTATAAGTTGGTGGGTTGATGGACTTCTCCTCTGATCATTCATCTATTGTTTTAATCATTAGTGTCATTTTCATTTTTGCTGGTTTGACCATCTGAATGTTTCTTAAACTATTTCTTTTTTTTTTGTCTTTTCAGTCTTGGATCTCATATACTGGAGGGATGTCAAAAAAACTGGAGTTGTTTTCGGCAGCATGCTCTTCATCCTCCTCTCTCTGGCCATATTCTCTGTGCTCAGCGTGGTTGCATACCTTTCATTGGCCATCTTGGCAGTCACACTCAGTTTTCGTGTCTACAAGAATATCATGCAAGCAGTGCAGAAATCCGGAGAAGGACATCCTTTCAAGTAGGTCCCTTTTTAAACTACTCATAACGAATATCATTTAAAAAATCCAAATTGATGCTGGTCTTAGTGAAGAAATTCATTTCAAAAAGAAAATCTGAAAGTCAATATTAAGGGGAATAACGATTGATCAAAGTATCTCCCTTCCAACATTTTTAGGTAGATACTTTTAATTGTTAGAAAAAAATTCTATTCACAGAAGAGTCCCATTGTCAATTAGGGGCAGTATCAAGCGATTTAAGAAATTAAGAGTCAAACACTAAAGGTTTGCTGATTTAAAAGATCTTTCAAGACTTCTTCCCTAAAACCTTCCTGCACTAACCATGCTGGATTAAATGGAGATTTGGATGTAAATTCCCTGTGCCTTTGGATGTAATTTTATGTGTATGACTATTTATATCTGTTATGTTACATCAAATAAAATTGTCTGATAAAAGTCTTAGCCTATTGATGTAGCTGCTATTCATTAGATAACAACTTGGCCTTGTTGAAGGGGAAACAACATTATTTTTAATATTATAAGCCAATATATTACTAGTTTTTGACTTTGAGGGGATGCAGCTACTGCAATGTACCAGGGCCCACAAAACCAAAGAGAAACCCAACAATACCTTGTGTTGACCTGAGTATCAAAATTTTAAAGATTGGTACAATATGTCCATTAATAAAATATATTGACTTGAATGTTTACTGACAAGTGAATGAAAAATCAAAAAAGTTATAGCAGATTAAAACAGAATAAGTGTTTGTAATGGAAGATAAAAACAGCCTTGCACCGCTTTATGAAATTCCTCCATGATACCCTGACCGACAGTATCAATATCTTGAGTGTTTCATAAATAGTTACATTTCTCTTTAGTCATTACTTTGAACATTCATCAGTGAATGGAATTTATACCATTTTGAATACACATGAGATGTTTGGTCAAGTCATATTGTTTGATTAAAGATCAACAAGTGATGTAGCTTAATGAGAAGGGTATAAAACCTTGGTAGCTTTACACTTTGAAATCTTTAATGAACTTGAAATAAATGTCAACTGATTAAAAGGAGTGCAATGGTTAAGTATCACCATTGGGAGCTGATGTTGTTTCAAATTCAACAATTGGCTGCTAGAACTTTCCACATGATATATTTGAGGAAAGCGGAAGCCTCAAAAACATACTGAAGCTACTAAACACAGTACAAATAAATGATGTACTAATGAATTTGTGCATGTAAAGGTAATAGATCCTACAAGTGTTAGTCATGTCTGAAGCTGTGAAAATTATCATTACACACACAAAAAATAGAATGCTTGTTAGAGTGAAATATTTGAATTCAGTTTTTTAGTTATATCGATTTACAGCTCAACTGCTCGTGTCTTGGACTTATGACTGATCTTTACCATACTTTATACCTTCTCACCTATAATTACTGCACAATTTAGCACTGATGCTAGAGAATATCATTTTGTAAAAAATTGATCCCTCACTCTATCTAAACAGTATATTTGTATTGTATATTACAAGTCATAGAGTAATCTTAGATTCTCTAGTTCATCTGTCCTCTGTATCTACAGTTTGTTTAATGACAATAAAATCATCACAATTTTTATTATAAAACTTTCTATTAATCTCTTCAGAATAAAATGTTGTATTTTGCACAATTATCTGCTTTAACTTTTCTCCTCACAATCTCTGAAAAATTTCTTCTACTCTAATTTTTGCAATAAATATAACAATAACTGCTTTGATGCTCTGTTCTTGGCTGTGGGATAATATATATTTAACTATAAATGTATTCATTGCAAATGGAAAAATGCACATCTCAAACAAAATTTATTTTTCTCTTGATCCCCCACCACTTTTCTTGGTCTTTTTTTTTGGTTTTTTTTTTTTTTGGTTTTTTTTAAAAAATAGTTTTCAAACAATGATGCAACAAAATTGGATAAATAACATTTCTTTTTCAGTATGGGGAAAATGTTTCATTCATGAAAAAATCAAATGTTTATTTATGGTGGAATTGTTTTCCATACTACTATTAATACATCAGTTGTGGTGGTGTTGTAGGTTTGAAAACAAAGTACAAATTTGATTTATCTCCTTCCTCTTTTTCTGATTTCTTTAGAATGACAAAAAAACAGACAGAAAAAGTGACCCGGGTTTTTGAATTATAAGATAAGGACAGTAAACATTTTTTAATGACCTGATGTTGTACTATAAACTCACTGATGAATATTAACTCTTTGTTTTACAGGGAATACCTTGAGTGGGACATTGAGCTTAATGACCAGAAAACATCAAAAGTAGTGAAACTTGTCATGAAGCACTTCAATGCAACTGCGCGAGAATTGCGAAGACTGTTCCTTGTTGAAGACCTTGTAGATACTATCAAGGTAAATGTTTTCTTTATTATTCTATCTTACTCTGCTTGGCAATGAAGTCTGGATCAAATTCTTCATTCTCACTCCATAATTATGTACAATTAATGACGATTCTAAGGAAAAACTTCTAGTGATACACTAACTCATCTCAAAACTTCTTGAGGCATCATCATTGAGACTATACAATTTGGCATACTGACATATTAATCTAAGATGGCTTATTAAACTTTAGTAGCTTCTAGTTTGTTGTAGAAATTAACCAAATTTTGAAAATTTGGGAAGTTATGATTACGGATAATGTTATTAAACATTTGTTATCAAAACTAGACATTCTTGAACACTGTTTAAAATGAATTGAAAATCTATATTGATTTTTTTTTTTTTCTTTTTCTTTTTTTTTCATAGTGTCAAGTTGTGTATTACAATGAATTTAGTAACATAAAAATGAATGTAAATTGTTCCAACTTTTTATATCCTTTGCTTAATGTTATCAGCGAGTTATTAATATCTAAGAGCCCTTGTCCCTAATTTTTCACAATAAGTGGTTTCCTCTGTTTCAAGAAATGTAATAATGAAATAAGGGAATGATGAGTTGCAATTACTTTCTTGTCAACTAATCTATTTTTGCTGTTACTGAAATTTAGGAATCATTCAACCAATCCTCTGAAAGCTCAATCGATTTCTATTAGGAATTGCCATTTCTTATTTACCTCTGTCATTTATGTAATTGTTTGAAATGGGCCATACTTTATGGTGTTTGGAGTAGCCTGCCATAATTGTCATGTAAAATAATTTTCTGTTTGTTGTACAAGATTACAGCCTCAAAGTATTTTGGTTACTTCTCCTTAGATCTTTCTCTATTTAAATCTATAATTTTAAATAAAAGATCTGTAATTTTTTATTTATTTTTAATAGATTTCTTAAATTGTTAATGAAAAGAAAAATATTCAAACTTGACACTGCACTGCCTTGTGTTTTGGTGAATGTCAAATTCTTACAATAGTCAGTTGGCAACTAATCGTGGTGCATTAGATTTCCTGCGAACCACTTATCCAAATGATTTTAAATTCAACACTGCAATGCCTGATGTGCTGACTAATATATATGTAGAATATCAATGTCTAGTTATTCGGTCATCTCAGTGCATACAGGGAGATTTCTTCAATTATAGTGATGCATTTGCTTACCACCACTAGAGAAATGCACATTCAACATAAGCATCACTCGGTTACCAATAACTATAAAATAGTACCATTTTTGTACAGGTCACCAATCTAGAAGGAAAAGATTAAAACAGTCACAATGTAAATCCAACTACATTTCATTTCTCAGAAATAGAATTCATTTCCATCATTGATTGTGGATCAGAATATAAATTTTTCATAATCTAAACTATTTTTGTTTTAGTGACTATTATGTGACCGAGAACTATCAAGCTGATTCCTGCTTGATCTTCTAATTGCCTTTGCTTGGATCATACCATGTGGCCATTTGAAAATATTTCCTAATTATGGGTGTGATGAGCGATAGTTTTGAGGATCTAACCTCATACACGAATCTTGCAATTGACGATCTACATAGCTCCTATAATTGAATTGACAATAGGTGCTAGGATTGTTAACAGTAACAATAAAGCAATAAGTTTATAAAGTTTTGAGATATATAATTCATATATTACTAGACACCCCACTCTTGGAACTGAGAAATACAAGCTTATTCCTCAGATCTGTTTTCATGGACAAACTTTTTTTTACAAGAAAGCAAAAAAATGTTGAATGTATTCCTTGTGGCTTTCAGGACTCCTGCTCTAAGTTTGATTTGAAGGATTATGCTCTCATTCTGACTCCAGTTTATGTCTGGTGGTATTTTGTTCTTAACACACAGTTATTCATGAAGATGCAAATTCTAAATTGAACTTCAAAACAGTTGTATTAACCAGGTTCTGTTGTGTTCTATCTTAAGCCACTCAGCCATTGTAGACGTATGATAAAATGTTCTATAAGTTGTTGTTTGACACTCTCCAAGTACTACAAATAGAAAATAAGTCAGCTGTGAGCCAAGGTCTACTATCCTCAGTCATTATGATCTACAGTGCTTGTCATTTTGACATGCCATGCATAACTGTAACTTTAGGTCTTTCTCAGTTGATGGCTGTGTTTCATGACTAAGGGTTAGGAATGCAGGTAATGCTGCACTTGGTGGTGGCTAACAGGAAGAAAGGAATAAGACTTGAATCAATTTCAGGTGTGTGTCATTTAATTATAATCTAAAGAAGCTTAAGTATAGTGTGAAGTTGTGTAGCAATATTGCTACCATTGCCTAGTACTTTGTCAGTTTATTTCTACTTGGACATACATGGTATTATTTGGGGGTTGTGTTATTTTTAACAAGTAGATGCTAAATATAAGCACACAGTTCTATGCCATAGAAGGGAGGCATCATTAGATCTTATTGATTTCTAGTGGGGGGCTCTCATTTTTGGACACTTCTCCCTTTGATCTATTTGGTATAAAAATTGGCTTTTGAGATTCCAATCATGGAATGATCTTTTGAGTTTCCATGTCTCTCAAGTTCTAAGAATCAAAGTAAATTTTATCTCTCTCATATATATATATATATATATATATATATATATATATATATATATATATATCACAAAACTTTGATCCACAGATTCAAGTGTATCGGATCTTTCATGAATATTCTATCTTATATCTGTGTATTAGTCATTGATAAAATGTGGTAAATTATCTTTCATTTTTCTATCATAATAAGAAATATTTTCAATTATGCCTAAAATACATCATATTCATGAGATCTTGAGTCACCACCTAAAACAGTGAAGAAGCACTGAACTAGATTGTCAAAAATGTAATTAATATTATTCATTATAATTTACAATTTGTAGCAATTTGTATACAAACACTTTTTTATAAATCTTATTTGTATGTATTTCAAATTTTAGGCATTAATGGTATTGGAATTGTTGACTTGAATCTTGAATTCTTAACACTTTTAACTGAAAACGTTGTCAAGTTGACACTTTATTTATAAATAAATTTGAAATAAATAACTATCAAAATTGCTGTAAACATTTTACATGTTTATTAAACCACCCTGATGGCATTTTGATCTTGGCTAAAGAGCAATTGTCAATATTCAAACATGTTTTACTTATAGATCATGGTAATTTTGTAGAAATTATTTCTGCCATTTAGTTCAACTAACAAATTTCCCAATTGTGAAATATTTGTGTTGTACAATTTGATATTCATGGGTACATACCAAATATCCATGCAGACAAATGCAAAATCTGAACTTAGATATTGCTTAAATCTTGGCCATTAGCCAACACTGATTTGTCCATTTCCTCAAAGCGCATGATCAACAGATTCATAGTGGTGCAGTGAATATGATATTCTTGCTGGTTGCAGTTATTGATGGTATTAAAGCCCGTGTCTCTCTCCTCTTCCTATACTCAGTGGTTGACTCATTTCTTGTATCAAATCTTTCAGGCTGCGTACAAATGAACTTGTTTATGTATTAAAATAACCGTACATAAATTCTTAGTCTATGCTAAGAAAGAGTTGGCCACTAACCAAATGTCAGCATCAAATATGTGGGAAGAGCATTGTTGAATTACTTCACAATAAATGCATAGACAACTTATTCATTTCATTATCACAGAATATCTTTAAAGAAATCTTTTTATCGGAATCTGCAGCTAAAACTTTCAACATAGGTTTCTGCAGTTCTCAAGTTGGTGTAGCTGGGTATGTATGTATGTATGTTATATACAGGCCATATCAGTGGAGCAAGAGAGCTGAAAATTTGAACATTTACTCCTTACGGCTAGAAAAAATCTTATTGTTTATTTATATTTTTTTAAATTTTTTTCTTTAAAATTCCCCTTAAAATAGGTTTATAATTGAAAAGTTCAATTTACTATGTGAGTTTACGCTAAATTGGTCCGAGTTTGTATCTACATGTGTTCATGCTTGGTTTTAGAAAATTCAGTCTCTTTTTAGTAATCATTGTCCAACAAAAGGCAAGAAAAGTAACTCATTCCTTGATCACCTTTTTTAAACATTTTTCAATTCAACA
This sequence comes from Thysanoteuthis rhombus, assembly GCA_963457665.1. Taxonomy (NCBI): domain Eukaryota; kingdom Metazoa; phylum Mollusca; class Cephalopoda; order Oegopsida; family Thysanoteuthidae; genus Thysanoteuthis; species Thysanoteuthis major. Next base: position 25,681,268 of record OY735230.1, on the reverse strand, counting down.
CCCCCAACTCGGCGTGCTGGCAGATGTTGGTTATGTGATGGTTTCTATTGAAGGACCAACCAGACACCTTTTTTTTCTAATTGATAAAAATAGGGTTTTCCCCATTCTTTATGGAAGGCACATAGGGAATGTATCAGTCTGAAAACAGATTGTTTTACAAGCTTTGAAACTGCTGGACTTCCCTCCCCCTCGTCCTCTTGATGATTCAGTGAAAAATAACTTGGTTAGATCACAGTGACATGCTAGATATCATTTCATTATTATAATGGTTATTCTGAGTGGGTAGACGAAGTTTCAAGTACATGGTACAAAAAAAAAATCAATTTTTAGCCTCTAACAAATTTATCAACAAAAAAATCATTCCTATTAATACTACTGCAAAGGAAGCCGCTTATTGCGATCACTTTGAGATAGGGTCATTTAACAGGCTGGTAACAGTAGGCAAAGGATATGAAAATTTGAATTTGTTTTTATTGCTATAAATTTACATTTATAAGATTCATTATTTATAATTATATATTCATTATTTATATTTATCATAAAAAATTAAATATGAAATTAATTTTTTAATTTAAGATTCTTGATTTTATCTTTAAAAAATGTGTTTGAGAAGAACTTATTTTGATAACAGTAATCGTTTTTGATAAGAGTATCCATGATTATAATTTTTTTCAATGCCCATTTACTTGGATACCCAGACTTATGCAGTAACTAAAAACTTTCATTCAAGTTGACTAATTTTTTCTTAGTTTTGGGGGAGATATATTGTCAATGAGATTTTACTAGTACTAGTCTTCCCATTAAAAGAATTAATCCTTTTACAAAATTTGAGATCTGTAAACGTGTAAAATGTATTACTTACTCATCATAGGGGGACATAATTTCTAATTCTTCAGACAACAGGCCCAACTCTATTAATTTGATTTGATTAAACTTGATCCTCCGCCAGCCTTGAGAGCTCTAGTAGCCCAGTCTGTATAGCAGTGTCATGCCTATGCAGCTTCTTGAGGTGAAAAAAGTTTGAAGAGATATATGTATTCAGTCATATTTGTTGGTTTGTCCACTCAATATCTTGAGTTCTTGATGAATTCTGATGTTTTTGCTGAAGGGTGGGCCTTGGGTTAAGGAGGAAATGATTAAATTTGGGGATGGATCCTGAAATTTTTTTTTTTTTTTTTTTTTTTTTTTCTTTGATGCGAGATATTTTTCACATTAGACAATCAAAAAATATATGGAAAAATCGGAGTTTACAGTTACCTCCTTGCATAGTATCTATTTATGAACTGATTTTTATTCAGTTTTTAATGACCCGGATCTTGGCAGAGATATGTACTCTTTGAGTGCTTTTTTGTCTTGACAGGAGTTGTCTAGGATTATACAATTGGGAAAATATCTATTTGCAATACACCAAAATAAGCAGTTGGGTAATCCTTTGTCTTACAAATGTGAAATATGATAATTAAACATAGCATACACAAAGGTTCCAAAAAGTATAACTTGTACAATATATTGAACAGATATTAATACAATAATGAAGCTAAAAGCCATTAATTAGTTTTTCAATCAGACACTAAGAATGTCAAAAATACCTGGATGTGCCTAAAAAATAAATAAATAAATGATTATAGTTTGGCACCTCAGATGCACTGTTTCTGTCATAGTTGAACAAATTCATAACTACATTTATGTCTTGTCTAGTTTTGGAAAATAGATTTCCTTCTCTTGAAGTAGTGGTTAGTAAACAACAATCCCCATGTAGTCGTCTTCAGTTGACAGTTTATTGATTTTGCTACCATTCTTAGTACAATTTTAATTGATCTATGTAAATTGTTTCATAATCATTTAAACAGTAAATAATTGACATACCATTACTATAAGGAAGAAAACTTCCATTCAAATTTCTCACATCCAATTGAACTGATTAGAATAGAAAGATAATTCAGATTAATATTGTTCAATTTCTGGAGAAGGACCAGATAACTTTGTTGCCAGGGAAACTTGGTGGCCCAAAATCAATAACTTAAATCAGTGATTTGTTATATAATTGCTGGTTGCTATTTCTACCATTATTTCTGTTAGCTGGCATCACTTTGACCTTGATAAGAATGAATAACTAATGATTCTACAGTTGTTCGAAACTGTCAGCATAGATTTCTTCAGTTTTCAAGTTAATTACATTTATTTTTTCTATTTTTCATCTTCCTTTCTGTCAATCTCTCTGGTATTTTCTTTTTCGCTTATCCTCTTGGGCAGAAATTAATTAAGTTTTGTAAGCTTGAATAAAGTCACCATACTTGACTTTGAAGGTATGTAACTAAAAGAAGAAATACCTTCAAAATACTTTGTGAACAATTAAAGAATTTCCTTGCCATTTTTACTCAACATTAGAGCACTGGTTCCTCTTTTATTGATAAAAATGCCATCTTTTAGGTGATCTCTTAGCGAGTGTGTAGGCACATTGAGTCTGTAGCCTACTGATTATAAAGTACTTATTTTACCCAGCAAATGTCTATTTTTCAAACTGCTCACCTTCCTTTTTAATGCACTTATCCCAACGTTTCTATGTTATCTTCATTATACCTGTATTAATTATACGTATTTTTTCTGCAAAAATTTCCGATCAAAATTCAGCTAATTGTATGCAGATACGGACTTATCACTACACACACAATAGATAAAAAGAGAAGCCTGTTTTTGTGATAACAATATATTTTATTTATTTATTTATTTTCTTTCTAGTTTGGACTTTTGCTGTGGGTGCTGACTTACATTGGATCTTGGTTCAATGGAATGACACTGATCATCAACAGTAAGTAACTGTTATTTTATCCTCAGTATATAAAACATTCTAGGCTGTGAAAAACATCAGTTACTTTTTAATTGAACTCTTTTGTCTTGCTATAGTGGCCTATTGATCTTTGATAATGTACATTTCTTGAAAGGAAGATGCTTACCAGTCTGTTTAGCAAGCTAGTCTCACAGAATAGTATGTTCAATCCTCATTATTATGGCTTTGTGCCAGACTAGGCTTTGTAACAAGTGTACATCTCTTGGAAGAATGTGAATTGTAATTGTGTGTATGTGTAGTAGTGAACATGCTGTGTCAGATGATCAATATTCATACACCAATTCTGCTTACAGCAGAATGATAGTGAATGCCAAGAGTTTTTAATCAAGATTATGCCTTCAAATGCTCCTCCACTTTGTAAGCAACAAACAACTGAATGATGGGGGAATATTATACACTTATATACAATTTCTTTTCTTTTTTTTTTTTTTTTTTTTCTTTTTCTTTTTTTTTGAAAAATCTTTCTTACTAATGGACTTCATGTAAGGATGTAACAGAAACTGCTGATGATATTGATGTCTGCTCCCTCTTTATTGGATGAATTTTCTTTGTAAATGAATATTTTCTTTGACAATATATTTATTTACTTGATTATTGACAGTATGACAAATCAAGCTTAATCTTGGTATTTCTGAAATCTGTATTTAATTAGTTTGCATTTTATATAAAATTCAAAATAATGTACTCGTGAAATTCTCATGAATCTTATTTGAATTTCAAGCCTAACCTGATAGTTTACCAGCATATGTCCTTTTTTTTTTTTCTTTCTTTTTTTTTTCCTTTATTTCTTTTTTTCAGAAAGTAAATTGCCCCAAAAGTAAACATTACTTTGTACACCCCTCCCCCCCCCATCCATTGGATAGAAAAAAACTAAATGAGGTGAATTCAGGGAAATGTTGGGGCTGGAGTCAATGTTTCCTGCTGAAATAAGTGAGAGGTCGGGGGTCTTATATGCCATCAAATATGGTAGTTTATTCAAAGATCGTTTCTGCATGGCAATATCTCTGAATTGTCAATAAGATTTTGGGGGGGTTTTCTGAGCCTTTTTTTTTTCTTTTTTTTTTTTTGTGCCCCAAAGTTACACTAATTAGCCACTCTCAGTAGAAATTATAACTAAGTACCTGGCAATGTATTGTCCAATGTATTTTAGAAACAAATTTCTCTCAATTTCTCCCTCATCACAGTAGAATTTTGCTTAATAGAAATCATCAACCAAAATTGTCAACATAGGTTTCTTCAGTTTCCAAATGAGTCTGGCTGGCTATCACATATGCAGGCTGAACTAATAGTTAGAGGGTTGAAATTTCAAACCTCTATTACTTATGTTTTGAAAAAAAGTTGGGGGCGGGAGTTAATTCACAATGTAATTTTCTGCTAAATTGATCCCTTAGTTTCAAGCTTTTTAAAAAAAAATAAATTTTAAACTTTTTAGAGCTGCAACAAAAGGCAAGAGAAGTAACTTATTCATTGATCATATCTTTTATTTTTTTTATTGATCACCCCCCGATGTAGCATGCTGCCAGAAGACATTAGTCATATGACGGTTTCTAATTGAGTAACTAACCAGACCTGATTTTGATAAAACTTGCACCTTATCTGAATAATCTTGCTTTATATTCTTTTCATTTCCCTTTCCAGGTGTTGTGATAGTCTTCACTCTTCCGAAGGTATATGAAACGTACAAGGTGAGAATCTTTGTTATATTATGGATATTTAGTAAGCCCGACAGTTTAGCCGAGGGCCAAATGGGCGAAAAACTAGACTGGGGAGTATTAATCCAAAAGGGGGGGGGCTTCAAATCTTTATTCAAGATTCTGGAATTTTACCAAGGCCTAAATACTGACCATTGGTACTGGTGGGATGTGTATAACCATCTCAGCTAGTACAACAGATCTAATAATAGCTATCATTCACTTAATGTCACTGTTTTCTACTCAGATAAGCTTTTGATATCTGGAAATCAAGAAAGCAACATTCTCACTAGAATAAGTCAATGACTATTTTGAAGATTTTTAAACAAGTACAGTGGTAGATCAATTTAGAACCTATTAGTAAATATTTTAAAGGATTGAGTGAGTGAAAACTAAATTCTTGAACATTTTGCATCAAATTGCACTAACTTGAAGAATAAAGCATTTTATACTCTGATTGGACCATCAGTTTCCAAATAAATTTCAGTTAAGTATACATTGAGAGACCAAAGAGTACAAATATCTGCCAAAGAGATAACTCCATGTCTATTAACTGCTAATTACAGCCATTCCCACAATTCTTCTTGAAGGGAAATTTGGAGGAATTAACAGCAAAGACTCTGAATTCTTCTTTGTCAGTCATAGTGGCATAGTAGGGACAGTACTTGAATAATAATGATAATAATTAATGATTGAGCTTAATGATAATGAGCGTTTGCAAATAACTGATATGAATTGTATAAGTAAATGAGCAGTGACTGCTAAAGGTGGCCTTCAAGTGAATAGGTTAAATTTTTAAAAATTTTTTTTCAAAGGGGCATGCCTGTATAATTTTAGTGTGCAACCTTTTTTTTTAAAAACTTTCAGTGGATCACTTAAATGAGCAGATAATAGACTTGGACATGGGCAGACTTAGAGGAAGGCTTGTCAACTGAGAGGAAGCCATCCTGCTTGCTATAATTCAGTGTTACATGATTTAATTGCAAAGTGACACTCTCCCAAGAGCTCTAAGAAATAACTTACAATTGGGTTATTTATTGCTCTAGTCTCATATCTGCTGTTGTGAAATATCAACATTGAAAATGTTTTGAAACTTCTCTCAAGATTTTTCAAATGCTTCTGCTAATTTGATCTTTTGATTTTATTCATTTGGTCTTTATTGTATCTGACAGATTTTGCTTCATTGAATCAATTTTTGTGTGGATGTCCTTTTCCCGTTATAAAGTGCAAATGTAGCAATGTAATTTCAATAAGTAGGTAATAAAAGTTAGTGCTGTTAATGAAGTAGAAATCTTGAAAGGAGAAAAATATTCCTACAGTAAATTTTAAGAATTTTGTCACCTATGAGAATTTTTAATATCATAAACTGCTTGATTCCATTCCTCATTGACAGTGGAACTATTCTGTGAATACAACTAAAAATTATGTTATGGTGGAAGGAAGATAATTTTGATCCGTAGTTATTCCCCTTGATGTATACTTTCAATTTTCTTACATGAATTCAAGAGTTCATTTTGTTGTTATTGCAGGTCCAGATTGACAATTACTTGGCTATGGCAAGGAGTCAGTTCAACAAAATCCTTCAGCAGTAAGTTTGCTTTATTCATTTTCTCTTATTACCTTCTCAGAATCATAAGTTTTCCCACCAGTCAATTGGGAGATACAATATTTTTCTATAAAGCATTAACTGATAATAGATTCCTCATAAAGAAACCAACAATTTATTTGATATCCTAAAATCATGAAACCTTAGTCTTCTTAAATAGGGATACATGGACACTTGGCATACATAATTGCCTATTCTCAATGATTATTTTTGAAACATTTGGTCCCAAACCTGGGAAATGAAAGGAGTTGGAAGAATGAGGAGAAATATAAGAACCATATCATACAAAGTAGCTGTATAAAACACTATCACTTTTCCTGTTTACAACTTATATTTTATCATCTTTTTAGTTTCTGTTCTTGGGCATAGACCTTCCTCGAGATTTTCCAGACCTCTATTATGGGCGTCATAGAGCCAATACTTTCTGAACATGTCTAGTTTGTCATGCCATCTTATTTTTTGCTGGCCACTTCTGCATATGATCTCTGGAGATCCACATGACTTCCAGCAGCTGCTTGAGGCTCTTGCAACATGACCAGACCATTTGCAAAACATGCAAAGTGTTAGGTCATCCCCTGCCGCACTGACCCATGACATGTTCTTTCTGTTTTGTGCGTGCAATGTACTTATTTTTTTTAGAAATTTGCATTCACTGAAACCTTTAGTTTCTTATAATTTGTTTTATTTCTCTTTTATTATCAACTAGTCCATGGTGAGTTTTTGGTATTACTTTTGGTCACATTTTTGGTTTATTTTATATATTTTTAAAACTTGGTTTTAACGCTTATAAATGGCAATAAGAAATAAAACAAAACTCTCCCCCCAAAACATCGGTTTGTGTCAGGTGTAGAAAAGATGGTAAAAATTGTTCTGTTGTATACATGTGTATAATTCAAGTCTACATCTTATAGTAAATTATCAGTTTCATGAATTGAAATTGGTCCATAACAAAAATAGCGCAGATTATGTAGAAATTATTAACCGAGAAAACCTATGGCAGACAACATTTTGCTGTCTTGAGTTTGGAACATAAATTCTATGCAAAACTAGGATCATAGTTGACAATAATTCAAACTTCTTTCTTACCATGAGGAATTGACTAAATCCTTACCAATCAGAAAAGAAAAAAATTTTTTGTCCAAATAACTTATGTGCATAATACAAAACTTACCACTAAACACTATTTTCATGTAGTTTATTAAATGAAGTCATTGTTTTTACTTCAGTCTCATCTTCATTTTCCATACTTGTATATTTCAAATTGACATTTCCGTAAACTTTTTCAAAAAATACTATGGCCCAAACTAAAGATAGAATGTTGTCTGATACAGACCTATATTCAGATAACTTTTCTAAATGAGCTCTTGTAAGAATGAAGGAAAAGAACCAGTTATCACAACTCATTTGGGAAACAAAATTAATTATTGCATTAGGAGTAATAAATAAAATGTTGTATGTAACTACAAGTATTTCAGTAATGCAGGGCCTCTGAGAGTAACTCTATCAAGGGGTACAAAATTTATTTCAGAGCACCATTTCCTTCACCATCATTAGTCATCCTGTTTTCATCCACTTCAGTATATGCAAACATATTCTGTGTTCCCAAGAAATTCTTGGGCCCCCTTTGCCCCCTTTGCCCCCTTTCCCTCCCTCTCACAGGTCCAAAGCAGTAAGGAAGTACTCATTTTGATATTCACATTGTAAAATTCATTGGTTGTGATAATCCAAATCACTGACAGCTGCTGTTGAGCAATATATTGAAAAATGAAAAGCATTCGGTTACATCCTTTTTTTTTTAAATTTTTTTTTTTTTTTAATTTGAAGAAAAAAAATTTCTTCTACCTCAGGCATTTCTGAGTCTTTTTTCTGCCCTTGACACTTTCCTGTACACAATTTCTATAAACGGATGCTAATTATTGAATTGGTGTTGGTTTTTCTGGGGTGTTTTTTTCTCTCTCTACCTCTTTTCACTTTTTGATTTACTTTTGCCTCCAGCTTATCTGAATTAAAACTTCAATTTTTTTAAATTTTTCAAATCAAAGTATATCAAGTTAATATTTGAATTGTATTCTCCTTCTCCGGTTTTTCTCTCAACTAGCTGTTTTGATTGTGAAATCACATCTGCATTGCCTTCAGTTGGATGTTTATTGATTGAAATAATAACTTCTAACCTTTTTCTTATTGAAGGTAATTGGAGTTCAGTCAAAGTACTACTCCTCTAAAGAAAATTCTATATTATGGTGAATAGCTTTAGATTAGCAGTAATGAAATTATTTCATTTTTGTCAAAGGTGGAGTTGATTTTGTTTATTCCTTGGAACAAGAACAAGAACTATCCTCACCAAATTTAGGAAAGAAAACCCTTTACTGTTTGTCAATCATGTTGCATTGAATAAAACCTATGTATAAACTGAAATTCCATATCATGATTTGAAATCATAACCATGTGATTGGATTTTGAGATCACGTCCATATGATTACCAACTGAGCTAAATTGACAAGTCTTGTATATCTACAAATTTATTATATATGAATACATAAGTTGCAGCAATCATCTTTGATTTTGACTCTTCAGCAGCCATATCAAGTCCTGAAACTGCTGGTTATTATTTCCATTGATCTGAAATGGTTAAAAGATACTAAGAATATGATATACAAATAAGATTTGTTTGAGAGCCCACTGTGAAATAGTTAAAGAAAAAAAAATGACATTTCTAAGAACTGCCAAACCTCCAGTATGTATTTTTAGGGTTGATTATTGCACCCTTAATGAAGATAACACTTGATGCTCTAACATAGAGTAAAATCATAAGTGTTTGGCGGTATGTTTGCAAGCTTCTTGCCCAAATGTATATTTGCATTTGTGTCCATATTGGCCAGTATGAGTTTCCAATTTTCATTGTCCTGTGATCACCTTTTCTTTTTCTCTCTCTCCTCTTCCTAATACTGCATCTTAGGGATTTTTATTTTATTTTTATCGAATACAAATAATTTTTCAAGCCAAATTCTCATATTGCTTTCTAAGCAAATGAATCTCTCTATCAAAATCAAGGCTTGGATAGTTAAATCTGTATCTCCAGAAAAGGCTTGCAAACAAATTAATCTTTTATTATTTTATTACTCCAGAGTTGATGGTTCGATTCTCTATCTATAAGATTTACAAATTGAATGCTTCTTGATTGCTAGTTTTGTTTATATGTACACCTGTTTTTGGTTCCATTATTTCAACTAAATATCTAAGCCCTAAATTTGAACTTGAGTGAAACTGTCAATATGATGATGGCTTTACTCAGTTTCCATTTAACTCTGCTACTTTTTATTTATCAGTTATCTCCCTTTTCTTTCTATAAACTCTGTTGGCTTGCTTTATGGTATGGTGGGTTTGTATCTGTGCTTGGTGGTGTATATTAAATTCACAGATGGCAATAATAAATGGTGACTGGACAATTCATTGGTATCATGTCTTCTGCACATATTGACATTGATACACTATTTTACATTGATAATTGATTTCTTCTTTATAACAAAAACTCTCTCTTCATTTTGCTTTGATGCTAACAGTAATCATTTTAGTCATTCTGTGGCTCAAACTGAAATACCAAAGTGTTATGGTTTGTCATTGGCTATGATTATGAAACCAGATTTCTGGAATTCTGGCTCTACTTTGTAATTCTTGATGCTCATTAAATGATGCCCCACTGATTCTTCTTTTATATTTTAATGTTCACGTGGTGCTTGAAACTGTCCATCTGAAATGGGTATTTCTGCAATTTTCAATTGAATCCAAATGACTCAAGATTTTATTTGCTTTCATTTTCTCCTATTGCCTTCTCAGAATCATATTTGCTTTCAAGAGCAGCAAGTTTTAACATGAATCTGCAGTACTTGAAAAAGAAAAAAAACTTAACTTCTGCCTAGTCTTTCTTTCATCTCAATTCTGCTGCTTTTTATTGCAACTCTCAGATTATTATCCTACAACCATCAAGTAAGCAGCATGGAAATATGAGGGGGAAGGAAGCTCCAAGTGAGATTCGAATTTTTCATCCTTGAGAGCCCGTACCTGTTCGAGACACTGATGTTACTGGTTTGGCAACAAAAACCTTACCACCAGATGTTGCTCAAATAAGCCATAGAGCTACATTCCGTGTTTCTCCAATTGCTACCCACTGGCATTTCTGTTGTTTCTTATCACAACTGTCAGATTGTTATTCTACAACCATTGAATAAGCAGCATCATGGGCAACAGACCAACACTATAAAAATGATGAATAATAATGACCAGAGTTTTTTTATCTTTAGCATTGACTATTATTCTTACTTATTCCAAACATATTTTCACTGTTATTTTTAGCTTTTCTCTTCAATGACTATTGGTACGTGGTGGGTGAGAATTAACTCCCTCTCAAAAATGAATGGCATGTACAAAGCCTTGACCTTACGCCCTGTGACTTCTTCCTTTTGTGTGGCCCTAACAAAACACTTACAGAAATTTGCGCCTACATTGAATTTCAACACAACAGGCAAATTCTTCCATTGTATGGTCCAAAGTAAAACTATTATTTATTGGTTGATTGTAGTAAAACCAAAGCTATTACCAATTTCCAATAGGGAGTTTCTTTTCACCCACCTTGTATATTTTAGTTTTTCTAGTGGTTAATGACAGATTGAACTCTGACTTTTCTTGAATCTCTCACTTCCCTTTTCATTATTTGTATAATTTTTATAAATCTTTTAATGTATTCTGTTCCACTTTCCTCTCATTTTAAATTGTCTTTCTCTTTCTCCAGGGTGCAATCAAAACTGCCATTTTTGAAGAAGAAAGCTAAGGCCCAGTAAAAGAGGCTGGATATGAAAGATGGGAGATCTCAGCTGTAATCCTACCATGTCATCAACTGGTCAGCACATGGTCGTGGATGAAGTGGGGGTGGGAAAAGAGAGAAGGAATCATCAACAAAATAAGAAAATTAAGTGAATGAATATTAATATTATGAAGATTGGAAAAAAAGAAAAGATGTATAAAAAAAAAAAAAAATTGGCCAAGGCCATTAATGACTTGTTTTGTATCATGTCTCAACTTACTTAGGCAATCAGTTTAATTATTTTTTAATTTTGAATTTAAAAAAAAAAAATCTCTAACATTCATTAAAAATATTTTCTTTATATGTTGGCACTGTTTAAAGTGTATCTCACTATTCTAATTTTTTAAAGAACTTTTTAATTTCTTATTTCTCTAAATACCCCAACCTCCCTTAAAGAAAAAAAAAAATTAAAACAAAAAAAAAAAATATTTTACCTAATGTAGTAAATTCCTCCATCAATATTGCTGTGTCATGATGATTTAGTGGTAAGCCATTAATGTTTAACCCATTCAAAACTTTAAAAAAAAAAAAAAGCCTTCAAGATGTATTCTTACCTGAATGAATAATTGAGAAGCCAGTCTTATCTACGTTACCCTGATCACCTTGACAACAGACCAAATGCTGTTAGATCTTCTCTTACCACCACCACCATTATCACTATCTACTTGTATCTAACTAGGAATGTTCTTTAGGTCTGTCTGCTCTTTACTATTATTCCAACCAAATTTGTGCCTCTGCTTCTGAACTATGTAAGTATGACTTAAGTGCACATTAGAGGTGTCGTCTGAATTGATAATAAACTTTTTTCTCTCAATTGACAACTATGAATATTAGTGTTTAAAAACACTCAAGAACTGACCATTATTAACTTTTTAGATATATTTGATATAATCTATCTCTCTCTCTCTCTCTCCCTTTCTATCTCTCTCTCTCTTTTTAAATTCTTTTTTTCTTTTGGTATAAAGAGAGGAAAATAATTGAAAAAAAAGGCAAACTACAAATTGAAAACATTTTGTTCTTTAAAAAAGCCAAACCTTGTGTGCAAGCTTCAAGTGGTAAAGATATTAAAACTTGATTTAACTTATGTCTTTTTCCTTTTTAATGAGAAAATTATATATATATATGTTTTATACATATAATGAAAACTGTCTTGCATTATGTGGCTTCTTTCCTCGCAGCGTGACACACCTGAGCAATTTCAAAGTTGAACAAAAGAGAAAATAAATAAAAAATAAAACAAGTCCAACTTTTTTGCCTCTTGTATTCCATCTGCTCTGTTTGGCTTTTCTCCTTTCTCCCCCTCATTCCCCCCACTTGTACTGTTCTCTTCTCCTACCACTGCTTATTTCCATCCCCCCCTCCACTTTTGATTCCCTATTATTGGCTTCTCCTCCCACTCGCCCCCCCACCTTTCGACAGTCATGGTGAGCCGTTATTCTGTTTTGTCAATCAGTCTCTTTCAATTCTGCCTGCCTTGCAAGTATTGCTACTAACTGTAGACACTTGTTGGGCACTGTGCATTGGGCTCTACTCTCTTTATTCTGCTTTGGATAAAAAACACTCTGCCATGTCGACAAAAACAGGGTCGGCAGTCTGTCTAGTCCTTGGCCATGTTGTTCCTTCATTCCTAATACATTCATTCCATTCATGTTTGAGTAAAATCCACAATAATGCAGTTGGATGGCTTTTCTCTCAGAGAGTGGGGTGGGGGGAATTTTATTGTATTACCCAAAATTTTTCTACCGCAAAAGGCTTGGATTTGGTCCTTGAGGAAAAAAAATGAAATAAAGTATATAAAGAAAAAAAATGCTGTAAAATCCTGGCCAATTATTTCTCACTCCAGGTTCATTGTATCTAGTTCATGTGCTTGTAGAATCCTCAGCTGGTAATGTGGTATAAATCTGGAAAAATTTAGTGACATCAGTTATTTTATTGGTTTCAATTCTTGCCATAAAGCCCTATTGCTCATCACTCCTTAATGCTTCCAGCAATTTTATTTTCTATGAAAGAAAAACAAAATATGTTTGCTAAGAACAAAACACAAGTTCAATGGACATTTTTTATCAAAACGCACTTGGTTTCTATTCAGCAGCAACAAAGCAAAAACATTTTTTATTTTAAGAAACTCCATCAAGATGGGAGCCAGTTGCCATTTCTATCCTATACAAAACTGGAAAATATCATTTTTCTCTTTATCTCATTCAAAAAAGGCCTTATATGATATTTCTTGAATTGTTCATCATTGAAGCTATTCTAAAATGACCTTTCTAACTTGAATTGGAAAACTGAAAATTTATACAAGTAATGAACTTAGTGGGTTGAAGTTTCATGAATACACTCATTGTTTCTTAAATTTTTGGCAATCAATTTTAGCTGTAAATCTTAGAATTGGCTTGTCTAAAGCAAAGGAAAAGAAAAAAAAGTCCCAAGATTTTATCTGAATAATAAAGGTCTTTTTTTGTGATATGAGAAAAATGAACCCTCCATATTTTTTTTTTATTGTGAAATTTGCAACTACAACATTTTACTTCCACCTGTCACTTGCTATTGTAAGCCTATCACAACAATTGACTGCAACGTTGGGCTGTGCTTCTGGGTTTTTGTCCACATCTTAGCCTTTTGTTGTTTTCAATGTTGTCACTATTGTTGTATTTATTGTTCTTACCTTGTGCAAAAAAAAGAGAGAAAGAATTTAGGAGTGAGGGAGAGATATGTACGAGGAGTGAACCGTACAAAAAAAAAAAAACATGCATGCATGGCTTATGCACTGGCAACTTGAAAAGAGAAATAAAATTGAAAACTTTTTAAGGGCCTTTTTCTCCAGCTTCAACTCTGTGCACGGTGTTTATATACAACCCAACTATCAGACTTGCAAAACAGTTGTAAAATGTATTAAATATATTGTTGAAATATTTTTGTGTCCTGCTTGTCTCTCTTCTAACCTTTCTGGGTTTTGTGTTTTTGTTTGCCGCAGCTCTGCAATTCACCTTTACTCTGCCTCCTTCTGTTTGTCTTGAATAAAACATTTGGCAAAGGTTAACGAGTCGGCCATAATATGTATCCTATCATTGGAACTAAATGGATCAATCACTGCTAAACAAGCTAACATTTGTTAGTTTCATACTAACCATATTTACTCTAGTATAATGCAATCATCAATATAATTTTTGCAGCTAAAACTCTATAATCTCTTGTGAATTTTTTTTTTTCAAAATACTCGAGCATAATGTTAAACACCAATTTTGACCATGATTTTTAAATTTCTTGCATTGAACTAAAGTAAATACAGTAATTTTTTTGGTTTTAAAAAAGGATTTTGAGATTTGATAGAATTATGATTTACATTTTTCTTTACAATGTGGAATCATAAGTAAACGGGGGTTAGTACCAAAACTAACATGTTAGCTAGTTTAGTAGGGATGGGTTAAATCAGTGCCAATAATCAAATACATTTTTGACAGTGGACTCCTTAAACTTTGCCAACCTTCTTTGATGCAAATTAATTTGATCCCTTCTGTTGCCTGCCTGCTCTGTTCAATCAATACACAATGTGAAGGAAGAAACGAAATTGTCAAACTTGAATACAAAGGAGGAAGTGACAAAACTTTTGTAATCTGCAGGGACTTTTGACCATTTTTTCTTTTTTATTTTATTTTATTTTTTTCAATTTTCTATCACTGTATATTTCAGCAGATAAGACACTTGAAGCATTAAAAAAAACCTACCTTGAATGAAGTCATATAGATTACATACAAAAACTGTGACTAGAAAGTGATCTAAAACCATGATATTCGAGCTGAAATTAGGGTCTTATCTTATCTGAAGTCAGCTGAAATATACAGTAAATTTGCTTAGCATCATCAGTCTTGAAAGGGTTAAAATCAACTTATGAAGTAAAATATATAAAAAAAATTTTAACTTTTGTTATTTGCCAGACTAAGGTGCCTTTATGGAGCAACTAGTAAGAAACATCATTGTTAAGGGCTTATGATGACGTTTGTCCTTTATAGTCGAAGTCCATGGCCTCAGTTCTAGGTGGTGCATAGTTCATTCAGTATTTCTCTTGATTGAGACTTGAAATTGAGTGGTTGGATTTGAACACATCACTTCTAACATCTGATATATTTTAGCTGATTATTGATGTCCCTAATTTCTGCAGCTAGTTAGTGTTGGAAAGATGGTTGGCTCATTTATTTATAATTGTGTCCAAAGTCTTATGTAAGTGAATAAGATTCAAAATGTCTTTAAATAGGATGATTTAATTCAAGCCTAATGGCTTCTTGAAGAGATGAATGTTTGGAGTATAGTTGTATTATGGGGACAGGGTATCACATATCTCTCTCTATGTATAGATATAGGTATATTTCAAGTTTTGATAGTGAGCACCACAACATACAATGGAAGACACTTGTAATAAAACAAATGTTATCAAAATCAGTTGGTCCCCTGTACTTTTTAAAATGTCTTTCAAGATTTTTTTTTTATAACATTAGATTTGATAATGTAAAATTGTTCCACTTTTTATATCCTTTATACTTAATCAGCCAGTTGTTATTATCTAAAAGACAAAGTCCCAAAGTGATCACAAACACCTTCCTCTGTATGTTGATAACCTACCTACATATGACAGTGTTACTTAGCTAGCTTCAAGACAGTAAATAATTAGCCATGTCATAATAAATCAAAATCCTTTCATTGTTTCATTACATTGGTTAGATGAAAACTACTCGAAGATGAGGAGGTCCTTCCACAAAACATCAAAGAAGTTTACACAGAATATTTCAAGTCATCAAGTTGAAGGCATGAACCTCAACAGCTGCTGATTTAATTCCTGTCAAGAGATAAGTGGACACTTGAAGATTCAAAAGGACTCTCCCCAATGGAATACTTTGTTTTGCTTGTTTCTTAGGCAAGAGAATTTGTGAATCAAAACTCACCTTTTGAGATCGATTCTCCAAGTACAGTAAACCCTTGATTTAATGGCCTAATATGGGTGAACAGATGTCCATTAATGCTAAGAATCTGTTAAATCAAATGCGATCAGAAAAGGGGGCATTTTTTAAACTTTTTTTTACTCTTTTCAAACTCAAATATTTTTCATAGAATATAATTTTCTGAAGTATAATTGAAGTATAATTGACTTGAGCAAAGTTTGAAAAAAAAAGTCCCTTGAAATGTGCTTTAAAGGCACCAGTGTGTGTATATTTGCTTGTAATCATTAAGATGTATGTGAAGTCTATGAAGAAAGCATTCAGCTTTAGTTGTTTACCACTCTGATGTTGTTTCTTGGCTATAAGTGATAAGAGTGTCCACTAAATCCAACAGATAAGCAGTTGAGATGGCTTAATCTGAAAAACAGTAATACCTTGGTTTAAATGGATATAATGTTTATATTGCTTCTAAAACATGAAATTAAAAAGTGACTGAGAAATTTCATCACTTCATCATGAGTCTATATATTCAAGTATATAAGTATTAGACGTTTACATATTACCAATTTATGTACATGATATATATTAAAGATGTGTACATCACTAAGTCTGAAGCCTGATGAAAAAAGCATTTATTTTACACAACTATTTTCAACCTAATCTCCTTCCTTGTTAATGCACTTGATTCAGTGGTGAATATGGATCGAACATCATACAGTGAAAATTTCAGATGAATATCCAGCCAATAACTAAGTGTCAAGTTGCAGACTTATTGACCCACTACCGTTTAATATATTTTCAACTTATGACTAAATTTTGCACATTATTCACACACAGTTGTTAGGGGAAGATAATTAGAAATATACCTCTAATGATTATCTCCCTTGATCATAAAATCAAACGTCATTGAGCTTCAGCCAGACAGACATAAACCCTTACAAAAAATGCTATCAATATTTCCGTTTTGATTCATCAATTCATTCTTTTTAAATACTTTTAAAATGGCGATTTTGAATTATGGGAAAATTCACAATTCGTTTTTATTCAAATTGATCAGTTGAAGTTTTATAATTACTTGTCTCATTATCTAAAAAAAGTTTCAAAGAGACAATATCCACATTAATGGAGTGACAGAAGAAAACAGTCCTTATATTGGGTAGATATTGAGCTAAATAAACATTGCAACCTTGCACCAGCTACTTCCTATTGCCTTAAACATCACAATATCAATGGAATTCCTCATGAAACTGGCTTTAGATGTAGAGTAGCATTCAATCTGATCTTTGCACCCAGATGAGTTGAAATATACATGGGTTGGAAAAAATAATAGAAATACCATTTTAATTACCAATTTTTATATAAATTTTAGATATTTTTCATTTGGAATTGGCCTTCCTCAAGCATTACATTGAAGGAATGATTCATACAGCTTTTGGATAATATCTAGAAGAATTTCCAGCCATTCCTCGATCAAAACCTGCTACAGCTCCCTCAGGGATGTTGGTTGGGGAATTAGGTTCCTTAGTTTCTGCTCCTATTGACACCACAAATGCTTGATTGTATTAAAATCTGGAGATTGCGGCGACCAATCCAAGAATCAAAATTCATTTCCATACATTTCAAACCAGTTTTCAATGACTCTTACAGTGTGAATGAGTACATTATCGTCCTGAGAGACAGCGCTGCCATTGGGAAATAGTGTTTGTGCCATGGAATGCAACTGGTTAACGACAATTGATTGATAATCCCGAAAGTTCACTCTGCTATGCAGTGCTACTGCTGGACCAAGAAAATTCAATGATATTGCCGCCCAAATCATCACAGATCCAACCCCATGCTTAACTTTTGGAGGGAGACTGTCAGGATGATAAGCTTCTTCAGGCTGCCTCGAGTTGTTAACTTGGCCAGAACATGGAAATAATGTAAGGGAAATCCGTCCTAGTATAGTATATTACATTCTTCCATTGGACCATTGTCTAACACTTACAGTCATTACACCATTTTTTACGATATTCTATCTTGATTTGTGAAAGCAAAGGTTTAATAATTGCAGCCCTCCCTTATTATCCAACTCCACAAAACTCAATAAACCAACATGAAGGTTGTGGAATAACATATGTACTGATCTGCAACACATTCAAAGAGGTTTTTCAGTCATTCAAAGTTTTATGTAGTATAAATGTAGTCCCCAAATACAAGTGAGACCAACAAGATTTTATCCAACCTCTGTATATATAATCAATGTAGCAGATGATTTTGCCCATAAACACATTGAAGAAGACCAAGGATTTTTTTCATAGAACATTTTCATATCTCATTGTACTTGTATATGTAACTATTACTAGTATTTACATTCTCCTTGACCTTGTTTTTAGGAAGCGTTATTAAGTGACGAAGTGGCTGACGACTGAATTTTGCAGTATCCTAGAATGATGCACAAGTACGATAATATATTTGGAAGTGCCGTGGAAAATGAAATGGACGAGCAAAGTTCAAACTCTGGATGAGATTGGCGCTAATGTCCTAGGCAAAGGCATGAATCCCCCTCCCCAGCTATGGGTAAAATAGCATATGGTGAAGCGAGTGACGTCACTTCAAGAGCTTGTCACTTCCGAGTCTATTTCACAAACCTAGAAAAACTAGCCAGAATAGAGGAACTTATGATATGTGAAGCCCAACCAGGGACGCCTGATGCTGTAGCCAGCATAAGGGTACTACTTTTATTTTTCAATAATATATTAAAATATTATATGAAAAATATCCTAGTAGAAAGAACAGGGAAGTAAAGTAACCCAGGAAGATAGTACTCGGAGGAATTCAAAGATATAAACTGGAAATAACTGATAAACGGATCATTTCACTTGAAACAGGTTGTAAATTCAATGAACTTCCCATTTGAATATTTTAATGAAGATTTATCTCTCTGCATAGAGAAAAAGATTTTTCTTATATTCAATGATACTAAATCTCTTCACAGAACTTCTTACTTTTCACCTTTTCTTAGTGTAGGGTGAAGGGTAAAATGCAATCAAATCAACGATAAAATTAAGTGAAAGTGGCTGGAATTCACTTTGTTCTTCTACTATAACAAGAAGAACAATCCTCACCTAATTTGGGTGAATAAACTCTCCAGTTTGTCTGTCCTGAGCCATCAAACTGAACCGATATATAGAATAATTATTTTCATACCTTCTTTTTAAATCATGATCGGTAGGCTGCTCTCTCACTGACTGACAAACTGACAAATTTTATATATCTACCAAAATTTGTTACTGATAAGCAAAGGCTTATTCAATTCTAATGAATGAATATATTTATAATATCTTCAACTCATAATACATACAATCCAGATGTTGCATTAATCATTTTCAATCAGACTAGAAGTAACAGTGAAGTTTGATCCAGGCTTGTTATTCATGGCATTATCCTGAGACTGATATACTATGAAGAATTTTGGTTTTCAACAAATCCTCGAGAATATAAAACTTTTTCAAGTACCAAATGATTATCTGCCTGACTTCATGTACAACTTTATGAAAAGAAAAAAAAAGAAATTTTTAGACGAATGGCTAAAGTCATTTTCTTTAAAACAAAAGGTGATCAGGGAGATTGTAATATATTTTAAAGAATCCTTTTTCACATATTCAATAATTTTCACCATCATCTTCATCTCCTCTAGTCTTCATATTTTAGCTGATCTGTTCTCCAGGAATACTTTGTTGCAGCCACAAAATAATATCACTTCATCTAAAAAATTCAGACAAGATTTTTTCACATATTTCAAGTCAATGTTTTTGTAGATGATGTTTACATGTTAGGACAACCATAATTTGGTTACCATATTTCCTGCCTCAAAGAAGCACCCCAATTTTGTCAGGATGTAGTGAAAATTTTTGATTCTTATTTGGGGGTAAAAACAAAATTTTCATGCAGCAAAATATAGTAATTTGCAAATGCTCTTTGCTGCATGAGAAATGAAACTTCTCTAGACTGTCATTTCCTTGACATACACTTGCTTGCCCAAATAATAAAAGGGTTTAATAAAAATTTATAAGTTCAAGAAAAGTTTTCTTCTGAGAATCTGAAAGATGATGATGCTGTAAATGAAGGCATATGAGTAAGGATCAACTCAGTTGATTTGGGGGGCTTAAGGCAAGAAAATTATGAACATTTCAATAAAGATTTTCTATTGTGAATCAATCAATGCCCCCTGAAAACATTTGGGGGGGCTGACTTGATAAGAACCTACCTAACGCTCACAGAAAATTTCATGAGAACTTATATAAAATCATAATGTGTGGCTGAACAGTTCCAATACCATTTTTTACCACGAATCTTAGCTTGATTACAACTTTGTATGAATATTGGTTTGTTGACCCATTGTACAGGACAAGGTATTTTATCATAGATACTTTGAATAGGATAAAAACTTTCCAACTTCTTTCTCTTTTTAATACTCACCTTTCATGTGGTGGTTTCTATCAGGAATATACCATGTCTTCCATGAATCATTTCAGTCATAAAAAGTGGTAATGAGCAGGATAGGGAAGGAAGTTTTATAAAATTGTTATAAATATAGAGTTGTCTCCCTTTGACACAACACCTGGCAAAAGAGCGTTAAGTTACCAAAGAATTAAGAAATATTTAATGAATAAAAAATAATCATCTTACTGAAATTGACAAGCAATGAATTCTGGAGACAGAAATTACTATGAATATTTTGCAAAAATCTTTTTGAAAGAAAGCTTTACTTTCAAATAAATACAGGTACAATGATGTTTGAATTAACATGAGATATTAAGATATATATTTGAGTTACTTGGAAAACATTTTTCAGTATGAATTGTTTTGGAAAAATATTTTAGATCATCTTATAATTCCTCAAATGTCCATCTGACTGTAACAGCCTACTGTAAAAACTACTCAATATAACCCCATGGAATTTTCTATGAGCATTCATGTGAGCTCTATGTAGGTTCTTAGCAAGTTAGATTTTGAAAATCAGCCCTCCCAGAGGATGGACATTTCATATTAGAAAATCTATATTGAAATGGACACGATTTTTTGCCAGAGACACCAAAAATTTGACAGATTGATGGCTTTTCCAGCCATAAAGAGGGTAGATACTTGAATCACTTCTTTAGAAGTTGAGAGACTAAGAGAAAGACCATAAGTTAGTTTAGAAAGATCTTCTCTTTCAAAACATCAGAAAATTTCTGTTATTGCCACCGTTTTTAAAAACTCTGGCACTTACTCCCCCCCATCATAAGAGTGTAAGAGTTGTGTTACTTCATTTTTTCTTCCACTTCTAATAGCAACTTCTACTTTTAATAAGATTCTTTAAGAAAAGATGTAATTACATCGAAAGCATACAAAAACATTAAAAACGGGAACATATAATAGGAATATTTCTTTAGAGGAAAGTTTTGTTTGAATAAGTAAATGAATATATTAGAATAAAACAACTTACATATATCTTTATATTAACTTTTGATTTCTAAAATTACCTATAACATTGCTTAATGGTCACGTTTTGTGAATGTTATGTGTGGAATTTTGTGTAAAATTTCTTCAAATCTTACAAAGTACGTGAATTATTTTTGATACATATCATCTCCAAAAAGTTTGATTTATTTACTTTATGTTCATAGTTTTAGAAATAACCAACCTTCCTGATAATGTTTCTCGCCCAATCAATATTGAAAACGACACACAAATAGTAAAAATTAACAATTTGATCTATTCATAGAGGGTCATGAGTTTGATTCTCACCATAAACATATCTTTTATTATTAATTTACTCAATACTAGAGGAAACTCACCCTGAGTTTAGCTAAGATAAAAAGCAACAATAATTAAGATGAGAGTAATCGGTAGAAAAAATTAATAATAACAATATTATATAAATTGACATACTTAATTCTGTTCTTCTTCCTGTAATTCTCTTTTTTTTAAAAATTAAATGGTATCTGATTTCCATCAAACTATCTTTCTATTTTATAGATTCTTTTGTCTGGACATCAATTTACTCTGTCCGTTAGAGCAGGTATTTAGTCAAGTTTTTAAAATGAAGCAAAAACATTCTGACTGACTTTTCAATTTATTTTATAAAAATAAATATTGGTACACATTTTCCAAACATTGGAATTTTCTGTCCATTGATAATGATTTTAAAAAAAGCTTACACCATATGAATTTTCATATGTCTTTTTAAAGTACCTTTTACTGAAAAAGCTTTTCCACACACTTCACATGGAAATGGAGTTTCCCCAGTATGAGATCGCATATGTATAATTAAATGACAATTTTCAGAAAAGGCTTTTCCACAAAATTCACAAGAAAAAGGAGCCTCTCCAGTATGTATATTCATGTGACTTTTCAAGGTACAGCTCTGAGAAAAAGCTTTTCCACAAATTTCACAAAGAAATGGAGTCTCCCTAGTATGAGTTCTCATATGTATTTTCAATGTACCCTTTTCAGAAAAAGCTTTGTCACACACTTCACAAGGGAATGGCGTCTCTCCAGTATGTGTTCGCATATGTCTTACCAAGTTACAATTTTCAGAAAAAACCTTTCCACAGAATTCACAAGGGAATGGTGCTATTCCAGTGTGTATTTTCATATGGCTCTTCAATGTACAGTTTTGAGAAAAAGATTTTCCACATACTTCACAAGAATATGGAGCTTCTTTTGTATGGGTTCTCATGTGTCTTATCAAGTGACAATTTGCTGAAAAAGCTTTCCCACAAAGTTCACAAGAAAAAGGTGCTTCCCCTGTATGAATTTTCATATGACTTTTCAAGTTACATTTAACAGAAAATGTCTTGCCACACACATCACAAGAAAATGGACTTTCTCCAGTATGAATTCTCATATGTATTTTCAAGGTACTTTTTTCTGAAAAAGCTTTTCCACACAATTCACAGGGATATGGAGTTTCTCCTGTATGAGTTCTCATGTGTCTCTTCAAGGTACAGTTTTGAGAAAAAGCTTTTCCACACATTTCACAAGAAAATGGAGTCTCTCCTGTATGAATTCTTACATGACTGATTAAGTGACAGTTCTCTGAAAACACTTTTCCACACACTTCACAAGAAAATGGTGTCTCTCCATGAATTTTTATGTGACTTTTCAAAGAACTTTTTTGAGAAAAAATTTTTCCACACATCTGACAAGGAAATGGGCTCTCTCCCCTTAGAGTTCTACCAGGAGTTTTTGGTTGATCCTTTTCAGAAACAGTTAGGCTACTCAATTTGATTTTATCTGCAGGAATTCCAAAGTATGCCTCCATCACCTTGTTCTGAGCAATTTTTCAGTTTTATTTTTAGCACCAAAATGGTCAAAGAATTCTTGAAGATTTGCCTCCTTTTTCTGAAGAGGATGATTTTTTCCAAATTTCACTCTGAAATTTCTCTTTCCATTTAGAATATCCCATCTTTCTTTCCAATTCAAGATGTGCTGCTGTTTTTCACTGAGTGTTGCACTCTGAAAGCAAGAAATGGAAAATAATCTTTTTAAAATATCAAAGATATAGTAACAAAACAGACATATGTCCACCTTAAGACAGTGTTGACATCTAAATATAATTACAAAAAGGAACTGCAAAGTCCTGAAAAAATATAATATTTACTTCATAAATCAAAATTGAAATTTAGTTACATCTTGTAGCTTGAATAAAAGCTTATATAACTGCACACAATGATGACGTAAACAACTGCCATAGAAATGAATTTCAAAACCTTTCATGTCACAGCAATCATTACTGAAGTATTATTAACACACTGTAAATCAAATTTTTTTTCACTGATGAAGCATCAGATACTGTAATGTGATCTTGTCATGTGAAAAGGTATTCTTTATCAATCCAGACATTATGGTATTGGAATTTCGAAAGATAAAATCAGGAGGTTGACTTCCATGCAGTCTGCTATGAAGTTTCTGAAAGAGCCAAGCTAAATTTATTCTCAGGGAATAACAATACCAGTTTCATACAAAACATTTTTGATGATGATGATGATAATAATAAGGATAATAATTATCATTGTGATAACAATAGTAATATAGTTTAAACCTTGGAAAATTACAAAAATTTTGAATATTCTAAAAAGATTATACAAATTTTACGGTATTTAAATATGATAAAGCTGAAGAAACTATCAAAACAGCATCTGTATGGATTTCCTTTTTGTAAAAAAATAAGCCTTTGCCAATGTCCTTCATTAGCTTACATCATTTTGGCTCATTTGTCAATGATCTCTTTCTTCTGCAAAGTTGAGTAATAGTGTTCAAAAAAGTTTTCATGCTGATCATTTATTAATGTCTGGGACGGAGAATGTTTGCTCTGAATCAAATGACTGGCTATTTTGCAAATTACAGGGCTGTGCTTACTAAGAAATGGGTTACACGGGTTCTAATTTTTTGGAGGCATGTTTTGAACGGGTGATTCAGTCAGTAAACAGCTTTATCATATTTGTACTCTGTAAACAATTAGCTATTAGATGATATATAACTTTGTAGCCCACCCTATTTTTTTTTTTACAGTTCCACTTTCCTTATTCTATATTACTTCGCTAAGTAACAAAGAAATGATTAGGGCTATTAAAGCAAAGTAGACATACTATGAACTTTCTGCTGTGGTGCACCAAACTGCTGACCCCTTTTAGGATAAAAAATAATTAGATATTGTATTTATTAATAACCAGATTTCCCTAGTAGTGTGACTCACCATAATATTATGATCTAAAAAATAGGTTATTTTGCTCACTTCTTCCAAGATTTATGAATAAAGAATTGTTCAACAAACAGATAATATGAACTTGATATTTTTTTATATTGGAAAAAGATGAAGTGCATTACTGTGATTTATTAGTATCATTTTTTGCAATCTTTCATAAAATTTCTGTATGTATTTAAATTTGAATGTATCATACTAATGGGTGGATTTCAATAAAATTTTGATATACATTTAAATTTGAATCAATTTTTTACAAAAAAGGTATTTTGTAAGAAAAATATGCTTTTTTCCATAACATTTAGTAAATTTGTGTCAGATTACTACACAGGTGCATAGTGTAATATGCCGCAAGAATACTTTGCTCCAAATTTTATAATGGAGGAAAGTGTCAATTAACAGCATTTCTTCTTCATAAATTGATAAAAGCAAGAAAATTGAAGGAGTTGGGTGTAACATATGCAGAGGTGGTACTTCAAGAAGATATTTGTTGGGCAAGGGCAATTAAGGCACTAGGCCATATTGATGGAGCATGCAGGGGAAAAAAACTGTCAACAATTTGAAAGATAAGCACATTAATCACTGCAAGTATTTGTAACACGAAAAGTTCATCTTAAACAAGGAAAAATTAGAATAATTTTATTCATTTTGTAGTTAAGTGCGTACATTTAGTTGACTTCAATAATTTTTCAGAATAAGAATCAAGTTTAAAATCACACACACACATTTGAACACGAGTCATTTTTGCATGTTTTGTGTAATTCAGAATGACAATCATTAGAGTATGAGATATAAAAAAGAAGCGATAGGAAGGACCACACTACTAGATTTGTAACTTGGGTATGTTTTACCACAATTATAGGTTACCAGTTGAGGAAATTTCAGAGAGCTTCAACCATGTCAAGAGAATCAAAATAAAAGTTTTAGGCCTATGTTGAGGAGTTTTAGTGTATTCCATACTCAAAACTTGTACGTAAAGCAAAGAAATAAATTGCCAAATACATATTACAAGCAATAATTTCAAAAATCGTTTCCAATTGGTCAAATTTACCTAGAACGCAAATTCCACTGAGTCCAAATATGAGGCGGATGTTCGAAAAAAGTTACCAGAATTTACAAGAGGATCATTTGGAAGATTATGACAAAGTGTCCTAATTTGGCATAGTTGTATATGAAGGAAAGTTTTATCCTCAGATCAATCTTATTGCTAGAGTTTCACACAAAAAGCAACATCGGTGCTCGAACAAGGGAACGGTTACCGGCAACTTTTTCTTCTGAAAGTGTAAATGAATGAAACACCTTTTTTTTTTCACACTAATGGTGTATATTACATACAGTTGATTTGAAAAAAAAAGTTTGTGATCATCTAATATAATGTAAGAATTAAACTATCAACAAATTAAAATAATGAAAAACGTGTCTAAAATAATGTTTTTTGTAGTCAGGGGGTGCCAAAATCTTTTGTTGAACAAATTTCTTTCCTGTGATAGAAGTATGTGTGCATGAATTCGACATAGAGAATCAATATTTTTTAAAATAAAAACTCAGTAAGCTACCCACAGATTTTGAAATATTTTGTGCACTGGTTGTAAAATGTGTGCACTGGCTTAGAGGGAACTATAGACAAAAATCTAACCTGAGGAACTTCATAGATACAAAGTTGAGATATCATATCTTAAAAAGTAAGTGTTCTGCGGATTCTTTTAGAAATTTTGATATTTTCTCAATACTGATAGATGAAGAGAGAAGATACCAAAATTTCTAAAAAAATATTTTTTGAAAAGTAAAGAAATTCCGAAAATGGGGGGGGGGATTAACCGATCAGATTAAATTAAAACAAAAAAAGGCGATATGGTAGCGTCGAAAAGCATCTCAGTTGTTTTGAGTTTCCCCACAAAATAAGAAGCAGGTAATTAAATCAAATTTAAAAAAAAAACTGTTCGGGGTCATTTTTTCGACACTAACATTTCTCTACATTCATTTCGTGTTTTTATTCACACAATTTCCAAAGTGAACATAACAGCAATACTTGGGGAAAAAAATTAGTGTGGTCCCGACTATAAATACACCTCCACAGTTTGAATTAACTGATGGGCTATTTTATTTTACTTTTAGCTTTTTACACTTTCTTTTCATTAGTATTGATAACTCGTATTTTATTGAAAACTCACAGATTTCCCTCGCAGAAGTATAATTATGTTGGATGCTAAATGAAATGACCCGGAGGCAATACCTATCGCCTTGATTGACCCTAAAACAAAGTTCATGCGATTAATTAATTAACAACTAAGTTTTGTACAGTTGTAGAAAGCAAAAATATTTCTTCATCCAAAGAAAAGTAATTTTTAAAAAAATCTTTTAAGTACACAAAATTAATATTGATAGAGGGAAGATGTGAAGAACAAGAAATAATCGAAAGAAATCAATTGATTCATTGAAAAGAAATGTGGATCAACACTAAACAAATAGAACCGAACCAGTACACGAAGTGTCAGAAGTGAAGTTTAAAGAGTAAATAAACGGTTAATGAATGTATATTTGATATCCTTTTTGGTGGAAGGGTAGAAATTTCATACATTCAAAATGAAATATAATAAAGATGAAAATGTTATAAAGGTAGAATGAAATTTTAGATAGAAAAAAGTGAATAAAAAAACAACAACACTGAAGAACGGAAGGTGCTCGACTTTTTAGGTCTATACAATATATATATTAGCTCTCTTCCATGAATAATGAATTGAAGACGACATAAATGACAAAGAAATGCATACCTGGAACGGGACTTTTTTTTAGCAAAATATAAATCGAATATGATCGCAGCAACGGTTTAAAAATATTTTTTCATCCTCAAAGTTTTGGACCAAAAGAGAATGGAACGTAAAAAGTAATTTCGTTAAACTCCGGCAACATTCGGTTGTTTTCGCTAAACTTTGTCGAAATTTCCAAGCATTGAATCTTTTCTTCCCTTTCTGGTCGCTGTTAACGAGAAATAATTTCTAAAGAATCCACCAAAGTAATTTTGAAAAAATCTTAAAAGTTACACGTAATAGATTTGATATCATTAGTGTTTCCATTTACTGAAATGAATACTTAAAGCAACAAAAAAATTCAACTAATGCCAACTTCCGTTATTTGAGATTTTCATTTTTTATCCAACTAAAAAAGTAAAAAATATATGAAAATATATTTTATTACTGGTTCAAAGAGTTTCACATGATTTTTTGAGTTTATCTGATGAAGTTATTTTTATCTTATTTATCCATTGATTTACTTATTCATTAATTAACTTATGTATTTATTCATCATTGCGTAAGAAATTAATGCCAAATTTATACAATTGTTAGGTTTTAAAGACAACAGAATACTCTATAAAAGTAAACGAAACCAGATTAAGGAAACTAAAAAAACTTGAATTAGGATTCGTAGTTCTCAATATATCGTCTGCTACACATCGTAGAAACCATTTCACTTACATACTGCACCATAAATTTATCAAACGTATCTTACAAATGCAATGAAATCGTGCAATCATTTTTTCAAGTCATTGAATGAAGAAGTATTTAAAGTTTTATTAAATTTGATTAGTTTTTACTTTCATCCAAATTTTAGTTATTTTTACAAAACTTTAAATTTGGGCCATCGTTTCTATGGCAACGAAAAACAACGCTTTCTCTGTTTCCGATAACGCTGTTATTGGTTGCCATAGAAACAATGGCCCGGATGGAAATCAACAACAGAAATAGGGAAGAAGGAAAAAATAGTCAAATTCATCATCATCATCATCATCATCATCATCATCATCATCATCATTGTTATTATTATTGTTGTTGTCGTTGTAATAAATATAATGAAACAAACCTGAAAATTTTCGATGTATTGTATATATTCCTCCGTCAAAATTGAAATGTATTTTTTTTGTTTTATCATATTTTGGAACTTTGATGTGTGACGTTCGAATTTTATTTCGTATCATTTTACAGAACGCACCATTAACGTTTTCAAATTTATTTTACATCATCATCATCATAATAACAACAACAACAATAACAATAATAATAATAATAATAATAATAATAATAATAATAATAATAATAATAATAGTTATAATGATAATGATAATGATGATAATAGTCGTCATCGTGGATGAGGCCTTTATTGATTGCCTCTTTCTTTTACTAGAATGTCGAACGCTTCGTATCTTGTTCGGCGATCAGATGATATTGCATAGAGAGCTACATCAGGGTCGTAAATAATTCGTTTTTGTTCCAACGGTTTGTTCAGGCAGTTCGTGATTGTGGTCAGGATCGGCCCTCCACTATCATCTCTGGAAGATTGTTCCACTGATCAGTGACTCGGCACTTGAAAGAGAATCTTCTTTACAGCTCGCTTTGAATACTTGTGACCTCTAAATATGTGATCCTGCAAGTGACTAGATCCAAAATTAATAATAATTTTTAAAAATCATCGTAAAAACCGTGCGATACCTTATACATTTCGTATCTGCGGTGGCGTAATGTTGGAAGTCTCAGAAACTTCAACCTTTCCTGATATAATAAAGTCGCTAATCCAGGGATCGTTTTTTTTTTTAGGCTCGCCGCTGTACGTTTCCGATAATCATCATTTGTTTTTCCTTGTTGGGGTTATAAACTGGTGCCCCATACTCTAAATGCGGTCTTACCATCGATGTGAATAACTTTTTGAACATATTGATGTCAAGATATATAGATTTTAACGATTCATACCCGACACCAAGTTGACCATTTTTACAAACCTGGCAATGTTTTCATGGAAGTGAATTAACAATTCTAAAGTCTTTCTCGCACTCGACCACTTTTAACCTCGTTGCCTCTATGTTGTAGTAAGTATGCGTTAGTACAAAGCTTCTTTCGATTTAACCCAACCTGAATTACTAAACATTTATCCGAATGAAATTTCAGGAGTGAATATTGTGACCAGTCGTATGATTTCTCCAGATCTTGCCATAGTGATTTGTTGTCTTCCTCAGATTTAATCTCGTTGTAAATTTTCAAATCATCTGCATCTAGATATAAAATCAGCTTCCTTCTCGTAAACAACCATAGAATTAATAAAGATTTGTTTGCTGAAAAATGAATTGGTCAGTTTTATCATATCTTCTTGCCTTTTTGAAAATGCTATTGCATGCACAAAGAGAACAATCATGACTTGAGCAGTTAAACTGTATGTTCATATTAAATAACAACGAAAGTTCGAAATGCAGTGAATTTATATAAAAAAAATAATAAACTCGTATGTTACCCTGTGAAGAAGTTTAGAAATAGTTCACGAAAACTGTCACCATCAACATTAAACACAAGTTTCTCTAGTTTTTAAGTTGGTCTGTGACTGGCTTACTGATTATTTAATTAATATGTATGTGCCATGCATACAAGCTGCAACAATGGAGATGGAAGGCAAGAAATTTAAACATTTACTTTGCATTGTGTCTAGAAAAGGTCATTTTTTTTTGTTTGTTTTTAGAACGTCAGCCACGGTTTTACGATATAAGTTAATGCTAACTTGGTCCTTTAGATTGTGTCCGGCACTGTTCACGTTTTTTTTTTTTTGAAAGTTCAGACTTTTTTTTCAGTGATAACACCCAACAAAAGGCGACAGAAGTAATTTATCCATTGATCAACTCTTCTCCAAATTTTTCAATTGATCATCCCCAACCATTTTTTCTTTTCTCAGACCAAAAGCCTAAATCATAATTAATCAAATAAAAATGAAAAGTTGCCAAGAAGAAATTTTCCTGTTTTTTTTTTTTTTAATCACACAGTTCTGTTCGAGACATCCCGATTTTTTCAAAAAGGTAAACAATTAATTCCTCGATGGATTTTTCAGCAAAATGCGTGAAACTTCAATAAAAGCAAGGATATACAAATGAAATAACTCATCGAATCAATTAGGGGTTGTAGTAATCATATAGAAAAACCCTTTTCTTCTCTGAAATCCAAAATAACAAATCTTCCTTTACTAAATAAATAGCGATTCAAAAAAATTAAAATCGTAGGATATGATGAATTTTGAAAGGTTTTTAAAACTGCAGTGTTCTAATTCAAAATTTATGGAAAATTTTCTAAATGGAAAATATTACGCTATTTTTGATTCACTCTGTTAATCTTCTTCACAATCTCTGGTCCTGTAAAGAAAAATTATATCAGATTTCTCTCCGATCTTTCTTCTAAATAGTGCCACAGATTTTGACGATGAAATTTTGTTTCATTACAAGTTTAGGGATTTTTTCTCAGTTGTCGATTTCTCGCTAGAAATTTTTTCCCATACCTATTACTGAAGAAATAGTGAAGAAAATCAAATTTCTTGATAAAATCATTTTTTTTTCATATGTAGATATTGTTGAATTATATTGTTGAAGCTTTTTAGTGTTCTTACATTTGAGGGTAAAAGATGCAGATACATAATTATTGAATATCACATTTTGAAGTGATATATTTTGTAACTGATTAGCATCATTTTCAAAAACGGACACATGTTACGAAAAGCGCAGAATATTTTTGAGTGGAATATTTCATCAGGTATTATCCAATTTCGTTTTCTTCAATATTGTCAGATAAGATGATACAAATGAGAAAAACTTTCTTTTTCAGAAATGAAGAAAATCGCACAAACACAATCTATCAGTATTTCACCTCATCTATTTTAGTTCGTTGAAAAATATTATTGGTACAAGGGAGGTAACTCTTGAATATTCATTTTGAGTTAATTTTTCTTGATTTTAGAAATTGAGAGACAATTCAGTGTATGAACCAAAGGGAGGTAACTTGGGACAAAAAATTTCAGAGTTTTCTCCCCTGTACCACTAATATTCCATATAATGCAGTATTTCATTATGTTATACTTATCGTTGCTTTTTCCATAATTTCATTCTGAGTTGTTTTCCAAATTGGAAAGACGTTGGACAAGTGGATACAATATCACCTAATTCATTAGGTTGGTAGAAAAATGATTATAGTTTTTGTTATTTCAAATTTTGTTGGTTATTTTTGGAATAAATTATTATTTAACTATGTAAGCTTTATTCATGTAAGTGAACGTTTTCTCTTGACTAATTATTCTGGTCCATTTGAGGCTTCTTCAGGCGAATTATTCATTTATTCGGATCCCTATTTAGGAAGTTATTGAAAGAGTTCATTTTCTAAGTGGAAGAACTCCAGTTTATTTCATGTTTATTTCTTTATCCTTTGTTCCTTTTTTTTTTTTTTGTTAATTTTTTTTTGTTTACTCATAGATCTGTGTTGTTAATATTCTTCATATCTTACATAAGGCAATAGAATTCTTAGTTGTTTTTTTCAATTATAAATGACTTGAAATGTTCCAGACACCTTTTACATCACAAGCTTTTACACGGGGGTTTTGGTTTCAGGAGATACATAGTCCTGCTTTTACCCCCCCCCCCTTTAATGTTGGAGTTCACTCTTACATGGCCTTCGTTGTTCATTTTTATTTTTATTTCTCTTAATATTATTGGTGGGTTGGCATCTAAGTATTTAAGATAATTATGAGACGATGAGGTTGTGCTTACACTGGCTTGGGGTATAATACTACTACTAATAATAACATCTATAGAAATACCACAACTACAGCGAATACTACTGATAATAATAAAAAGATGATGATGATGATGATGATGATGATGATGATGAAGATGATGATGATGATGGTGGTGGTGGTGGTAGTGGTGGTGGTGATGATGATGATGATGATGATGTTTTTTAATAGAAATTTTGGGCTAACACTCTACTGCTACTTCATTTTTTTTATTGAGTATGTCTGTCTTTTTAGTGAAGGTAACAATCTTTAATTTCTCATTTAGGAATAGGTATCGTGGGGTTTAGATATTCTGGAATGTGTGTGTTTGTTTTAATATTTTCCATTTTACTGTGGGTGTGAGATTGCTGTCTTTTAGGTCCCAGTAATGAATGGATAGTGATGCATCGTTTTTATACTTTTCGTTGGAGAAGGATGATGTATGATTGGCTAACCTTGATTTGAAGGGCGTTCCTGAGATTCCTATGTAATATTTCGTTTCAAAGGGTTTTTCTGGAGTTAATGTTTCAGCTTGATGTACAATTTTCGATTTGAGACATTTATTTTGCGAAGGGCCCCTGTTGCTAATTGTACAATTACAGTCTGGTTTATTTATATTTTTTCTATTAGTAGAATTGCTGATTACTTTATTGTTATGTTTTTTAATGATTTTTTGAAACTGTCTGAATAACTATAACTAATTTTTAATTCATCCTTGTTAAATAAAGATGATTTTTCTACTTCTGTTTTTTAATGTTCTGTTTCACTCTATTTGTTTTCACTTTTTCATCATATTCAAAGCTAGCCTCGGTGAAATTTTCTTTCTAACATTGTTAAATATTTTTTCGTTTAAGGAATTGTATGATGTTCAAGTTTCTATTGATTTTGGAATCTTTTTCATTATTGTATTTAGGTGATAAGATTTCGTGTTCATATATGTAACTTGAGAATTTTCCTCCCCCATGTGGTTTGTAGGTTGAAAGTAATACTTGAAAAATGTGAAAAATTTGAAGCTCATTTTTTCATTTACTTGATAATGTTTTTTTTTTTAAAGGGGTTATATAGAAAAGATTTTTTTTGTAGTTGTAATATCTAGATTTCCAACTGCCCATTGATACTCCTATAAATGAATAAAAAATATTTGTCAGTTCAGCTGTGGATATTGTGTCTAGGTATATTCTATTTTCAATTACACTATGATTTTCTGGAGGGCATGTATCTTTGTTTTTACAATTGCAGTTTTTTTTTCATTTGTTTTGATATATGAGTTTAGTAGATTTTGTTGTGTGAACTAATTAAATATAGGCGTCCATTGTGCAATGCTGGAATAATGGCATTCGCTCAGCCTCGATTCGTATGGAAAATCTTTTTTGCCCTGCATCTTCCTGGTGGTCTAACTTGGAGAATAAAATAAACCCAGGTGGTTTTCACAAGTTAAATCATCTTTTAGTTGGGTGGTTCACATGTCGGAATTGGACCCTTATATTCGGTCCACATGATATCTCAAAAAATTCTACTGAATTTCAATTAAATTTTGTAGAAGGGTGGACATTGGACTAATAGCCTCCCTAGCTTTGTAGCTATTTGTACACAATACAATATCGCCCAAATTTCTCGAAGAATTTTTGTAAAATTTCGTGGGAGGTTGGGCAATGGTCTAAGGAAGAAGTGTTTACATTTTGGGTCGGATCAAGGAATTATTCACAGTCACGCCCCCTCCCTGTATCGTAGCTATTTGCACACAGCACAATGCCCCTGAATGCTCTCAATGATTTTCAGTGAAATATTGGTGACAGGGTGATCAATGCTTTGGGGAAAGTTGTTTACATTTTTGAGCGGATCTAAGAATATTTCATAGTCATATCTCCTGAACCATAGCTCTATATACAGAATACAGTATCTCCAAAGATTTATCAATGAATTTTAGAGAATTTTTCGGCAGGTTTACAATGGGCTATGAAGGGTGTGTCAAAATTTTTGGATGGGTCAAGTCACCTTTCAAGTATTTGGGTTTAAATGAACTACACTGAAGAAATCTATTTTCTAAAACGCAAAATTTTTATAATTCTATCTTTATTCAAGTGCTCTATTTACGATTTACATATACGCCTCATCTGGACCATCACTTTTAGCCCATCGCAAATATTGTGATTAGTGCCCTTGACTTCCACGCCCTACCCTCAAACACAGGACTTACATTACTATCAATATATATTTGAGAGGTGTCACCTCGTCTGTGTACGTGTGTTTGTCACGTTATAAAAGCATCAAAAGACGAGTACAATCCAAGCAAATTTGGCATGCATGCACAATGGACATAAGTTTTATCTTGAAAAAGTTTCCTTCAGCAAAACCTTTTTTTCAAAAGATTGGAGTGGGTCCTATTTACAATTCAAATAAAATACGATGCGGTCATTTTCATCAACTACAAAGTTAGAAAAAAAGAGGGTCCACTTTTACATTTGACTCACATTGTAACAGTGGACCTTTATTTTAGAGCCAACCCACCCACTCCCACTTGCATACAAAAATGGGAGAATCTACAGGGAGGGATCATTTTTTCCATGATTTTTTTTTTTAAAGTTTTACCCTTCCAGGTGAACCAAGGTCTCCAAGATGAAGTTCCATGTTCCACACTCATTTTAAAAATGTTAACATTTCTTACATCTGATCGATGTTCATGAATATCAGCAAGTTTATTATGTAAATAAAGTATGAAGAGTGGACTTTAATGTGCAATCATGTAATTTTTTCCGATTATATTTATCACGTGACTGGCCTCACCAATGAAATAAAAGATAGGCAAAATGGACTTTCTTCTGTTAAAGATGTTTCATTTTTTTAAAAATCTGAAATTGAAATTTTCGTATGTTTTATGCGCATGTTGGTACCTTTCCATGCAAGCTTTGGTACTCTTTCAAAAGGAATTTTGGCAACCTTTGTCAGGACACGCCAACGCTTTTGTTCCTTCTTTATTTTTTCGCTTCCTTCCTTCTTTCTTTCTGTATTATTCATATTCATGTCATATAGTATCTCCGTTTTCACTTTAATCATATTTGAACTTTTCTAGTTGAAATTTCAGTCTCGGAACACATTTTTCAAGTTTTATTCTTCAACATTTTTTTGTACTTCTGATTCAATTCAATTAAAAAATAAAAAACGAAAAACTACATGTTTCCGTTAATTTTATGGAAAAGTGCAAATGAAATATTATACAATGTGGAGATTTCAACTCAAGGAACGAAATTATTTTGAATACCGTTTCGTAATCCTTTTCCCATGTCATCAGTCGAAATATTTTCCCAAGATAATAATATTGAAAAAAGAAGTGAAATAGTTGATTGAGTGAATTCAGTCAAAGAAAGTTTCAACAGCCATATAGTCGTCCATTGTGCAATAGCCCCCAAAATTCTTATGCAAAACTTGAATTTGCCACAAGTTATATTATTCATCTCAAGCAATTCTTGATAAGAGAAAATAAGGTTTTTAGAAAAAAGGATCAATATTTGTTTTATTGACGAGATCGAAATTGTTATAAAAACATATTTTCCTACGTAGAATCAACTGCTTCGCCTGATTCTGACCTTAGTTTTTTTTGTCTGGATCTATTTTAGTTTTTGAGATAAAGTAACTTTTTTCTGAAACGAATCTTGACAGGAAAGTTTAAATCGGTAACAAAATGCGAAATAAATTCTAATGCAAAGGGGGGAAAAATGAGATGGAAAAGGAGACAATGCGAGTATAATGCATGCTGAACTCTTTTTTGAAATCCCAATATTTTCCTATGTTTTTGTGCAAATGTAAAAGAGTGACCTTGCTCTAAAATGGTGGGCCCAATTTATACTGTGGTCTGGACTCTCAATTTTCCTTTCATCTTTCATTAATTTGGAATTTTGAAATCTAAACCCTATTAGCTTTGGGCTATTATGTGTGCCAAAAGCTAGGGTATGTCCCCTTCTATTTCACTGACCATAATATATCAAGTGGTAGTCCGATTTACAATGTGCGTCTGAGGCAAAACTAGGCCTTGATTTTCCTAGTTATGTAGTTCATGACAATGAACTCACCGTATTTTATTTAAATTGTAAATTGATCCCCTCTAAATCTTTTGAAAGAGGATTTCCATAAAGAAAACTTTTCAATTCAAAACGTTCCCCTTTGTCCATTGGGTATGCATACCAATTTTGGTTGGACTGTATCCGTTTTTAGATGCTTTACTTACACACACACACACACACACATATATATATATATATATATATATATATATATATATATATATATATATATATATATATATATATATAGAGAGAGAGAGAGAGAGAGAGAGAGAGAGAGAGAACTCTCAAATATATACCAAGATAGAAATAATTCCCCAATCAGAGGGTATCGCTGTTGATCTCCAATATTTTTCTCTCACTTAGTGGTCCAGTGCTTTGCATATTCACTAATGCCAACAGCTATGGCAGATATTGGCAAGACCACGGGCTTTCCTGTAGAAGGAAAGAATCAAAGACGTCCTCAGTTTAACACTCTGTCCGGTTTGGTCCTGGAATTACCCCTCTTGCCGATGGTCACTACTTTTACTTTTTTGATTTTTCATATTCACTCATCATCCATGATGTCAATAATTCTTTTTTCATGTATGATATCGAATAAATATTTCAAAATGTCTTCTTTGCTTTAGTTCATTGTGACTTTACTAGCAACTTGTGTAGGTCAAAGTATTTTCTTCATTGCGACTTGCCTAATGAAATGAAGAATATAACTTGGACCGATAGTAACAGATTCAAGTTCCACGTGAGGATTTTATTGCATTTTCGAGGCTAGGGCGAATATCATTGTTCCATTGGTGCAAGATAGCCGCCAATATTCAATTAATATTATTGAAATTGAATAATCGTGTTTAAAGTGATATATTGGTGGGAGCAAATCATATTCATTTCAATTTATAACCAGTTTAGATGCGGATACACCCATAGGACTTATGTGACATTAATTGTACGGGACAATTTGGCAAAAATGGGTGTTCGCGAAGTAGCACTCAAAATACAGATATAAAACGTTGGAAAATCATCAGAAAAAGTGTTCAATGGGAAGATTTACCCTAAAAACGTAGGAGATAACATAAAATATTAACACCATTACCCCGACCACATCACTCTAAAACATTGAGACTTTGTATGTTCGACTTAATTCACGAAGTAAAACTTTTAATATATGACGCAGTCGGGCATTAGGACCAATGAAAACTATGAAACATAACTACTGCAATTCCTCCTGGGTCAAGTCCTTTTTTTTAATTAGATTAACTGGACTATAGTAATATTGACACAAAATCCATAAAATGTACCAAAATATCAGTCGTAGTACCAAGCGAACAACAGATGGCAAATAGTACAGGTTTTATACACACATACCAACATTGGCTGCACTGCGCCTGATAGCGACTTATCCTACCAATCCTTCTCAAACTACCATTATTATTTCATACTTACATTCTTTCTGTTTATATATAAGACAGTTACAGCATATTGGACAGATTATTTAGTTGAAATTAATGGCCTCAGGGTATTCTGTCGTATTGTAGCATTCGACCCCCGGGCGAATGCTCATAATTTTATTGATGTTATTTTTGCAGCTGTAACTAATTTTGAAGTTTTGTTTAGGGGGCCATGTTTTGGGTAATATTCATCTTAGTTGAGATAAATGCTGGAAAACATTTCCAATATCTAGAATATGTATTATATACAACCCAATACTTGTGCAGAATCAAATGCTCGCATAGGTACGTCCAAATCATTTTTGCTTCTTTTTTGTCCATGTTTCCATTTTTTAGTATAGTTTCGCTTCAATGTTTCATTATATATATGCTTTATAATGCAATTATACATATATACACAAACACACATATCACTGAATGACTATTTGGAAAAGAGAAGAACCAGAAAATTGATTAGGCGGGTCAACAATGGTGGACAAGCCCAAAGAATGTACCCCTCCCGGATTGTAATAACTACCTCTGTTTCTTTTGAGACGACCCATCTCCAAGACGGGGCTAGTGTTCCATCATTGCAGTAGTCTTAGTTGTTTTGTAATTGTAGCAGGAACAGGAAGAAGAAAGATATAACCAGCTGTGGTTTACTACCATGTTCATTTCCCCATGATTACAATCAGCTTGGCTAAAATCTGCTCGAATCCACAAGGGAGAAAGAAAGCAATTTCGTAATATTAATAGGGAAATATGTTTCTCAGGTTTACGTCATCATCTGGACAGCTCAGAGTTGTTGATCCCGTTGAATACTTCACTTTGCTTAGTTCAATTGGATACAGCACAATTCCCTTCGTCCAGTAATAATGATAGACTGAATCACGAAG
Source organism: Thysanoteuthis rhombus (assembly GCA_963457665.1). NCBI lineage: Eukaryota > Metazoa > Mollusca > Cephalopoda > Oegopsida > Thysanoteuthidae > Thysanoteuthis > Thysanoteuthis major. Next base: position 25,642,659 of record OY735230.1, on the reverse strand, counting down.
ATGATCTGCTTACATGGACGTCTGAGAGGGTTTTGGCAGTGGTTTTTAAACCCATGTTCTGCTGTCATATTATATGATTAAGCCACTTCCTAGCCAATAAATGAACTACTCAGTTAGCTCAACTATGAATTTTACCATCATCAACTTGACAAATCCATCACAGGAAAAAGATACTATAAATTCTGAAACTATGTGCTGCCAAGAAATGAAAACGACCCCACTGACGCTTCTCTCTGCAAAAGAGTGAGAACTTCAGAAGTGTTTCTTACGCATGGAATTATATTGATATATATATATATAGTTGGTTCAGATTCAACCAATGGACAAGTACCTCATTTAAAAAAAATCTTTCTCCACTCCTCCAGTTTCTGCAACCTAAAACTCTTGCATTTGTTTAACAAAAACTAGCGCATGATACATATTTCATAAGATTTAAAAAGCTGGGATAGTTATAGGAATGAAAAGTTAGGTTGATACAATATATAACACTTAATGTACAACTAAGTGGCAATTGAAAGGTCAAGAGGAATTTTTTCCAGGTTACAGGTATACCTTATTTAATTCATTCCAAAATTTTCCATTCTGTTCAAGACTTCATTATAATGGACGGCGACATTTCCAAGCTTATACTTAGTTAAACTAAGTATAAGCCTACACTTTTCAAGGGATTCCAGTTACAAACGAAAAATTCATGAATAAGTTAGAGGGAGGAAGAGAAGGTGTAAGTGCTTTAATTTCATTAAAGGAGGATCAGATGTCTTGAGACAATGAAGTGTTGCATTGAAACTGTAGGCTGTCAGATGGAAGTAGATTGTGTCTCGTTGAAACTTACTTTTGATAATAGAATCAAACAGTAAATTACAGGAAGTGACAGACTGCCCCAAACCCCAACTTCTGTTGAAGAGCACATATTGTACTTGGTTATACTAAATACTTCAATTGGGCTTTTTTGACAGCATCCAGTCGTGTCATTAAGCCACAATTGAACTAGAAAATTGGAATTTAAATTTGGTATGACCGATATCAGAATGAAGATTATTTAAAAAAAAATAGGCTCTTCCATGCGTTTGCAACTCAAGCCAAAAAAAATTTTTTTTCTTCAACACCAGTGGAGGTTTGGATTTGTTCTCTATGGCTGTGTCCTCTGGTTTTACAACAGAAAGATGAAGTTAACATCTTCAAGGCATTTTGGACAATTTATGTCAGTATCCACTATGTATGTAGTTCTTGATTATATAGACTTCTAATAGGTCAGCACGTTTCTTCTGCATTCCAGGGCCTCTAGATTAAGTCATTTTGATTTTTCAGAGCAAGGTATATCTCCCAGCGTTAGAATGATCTTGGCGACTTTCCTTTCTCTCTCCTGACTTTTGAGGTAAAGAGACCAAATGCAGGAAGCCAACTCCAGATAGGGACATATCAGAGACTTGTAAAATAGTTGGAAGATCTCATTGATGAACTTGAACGTGTTGTAATATTGATATAAATATGAACAATTCAGGCATTCTTGATGCACACACAGCACATGAACAATACATGAACTCGCAATGGTTGAGAAGATTATCAGGTTTCAAATGGTTGTATCACTACAAAGTGCAGAGCAAGTAAGAAAAAGTGAAGGAGTGTTGGCAAAGAAAATACAAAAAGACGGAATGAAAAAAAACACTTGTTTAATGAAACTTTAAATCTACATTTGTTTTTGTATGAACAGTAGATGCTTGATGTTGTCTGTACATAGGATAATTTTTTTTCCCCTTCTTTCTGTAATTATGGGATGAGGAATATTAGACATTTGCAAAGATGTCTGTACCTAAAGTGAAGTAAAAGTTGACATTTCCATTGGTAATCTCTGCCTTCTCTTCCAGTTGATGTTTCTACTTCGAAATTCATCATTCGATTTACAGGTGTTAAACACAACACTGAGAAAAAAAGCTGGAGGGTGCATCTTCTTTTGCCTTGGTGAACACCCTCAAAGTCACTCCGATCACCGAATTTTACCTGTAAATACTGTGTATAGTCTTATGTAAGTCACGTGACACATGAATTAAGAATTTCCCCCAGTTCATTTAGGTAATAGCCGATACTCTGATGTCCACCTGTTCCCTTTGAGCTCTGTGCATGCTTACATTCTGCAACCAGCATACAAAGGAAATTGATGTGCACGCATTAAAAAATTGTAATAATTATTCTTCTAAGCTTAGTTTTATCATATTTATAAAAAATAATCTCTTAGCTAACAGTTTCTGTTATTTTGTTAGTCGGTTGGTTTCTCAAAGACATTTGTATTTCACCAATTTCTTGAAACAAGTTTAAATTTGCACAAGCATTTAGTGTGCACATTCTTTTGTCATGGGAACACGATTTGAACAACACAAGATTTCCGTGCACCAATTGAAAATTAGGCTTCAGGGGGGCATGTATTAATACTCAGGTTCAGTCTTAGTGTTTTTTTTTTTTGGTTCACTGGGAGTGGGGGGTTGGGGCTGTGTGCCCCAAACCATACCTTCTGATTGCTTGCAATGGGTCAAGTCAAAGCAGACCATGTTTATTAATACAACCTGGCGTCAAATCCTCTATTTTGGATATATCTATATCTAAACCAGTGTCAACCAAGAGGAGTAAATTTGTAAGATCAGAGATTGCCGATCGAAAGTGTCAGTACGTTTCAACTTTAATTTAGCAAATGTGGCACAGCCGGAACAATCATTTTAGCAATTGTCTGTTCAGAAGAATCCCCTCCTCACCCGCAAATGGAAATGATAAAGGAGCAAGGGACTGAAATTCCCTGGGGGTGTGGAATGAGGAAAAGAGGAAAGAAATAACAGAAAGAATCATGCCTGACCCCTGCTTCAAAGGTGATCTTAGAGAGAGAGGGGAGACAGCTGAAGAGATGTATAGGTAGAGAGGGTCAGATTGGGTGTACAATTCATTTATAAAAATTCATCTACAGCTGTAAAATATATACACACTTACACATCAGCAATTGTATGTTGGTACGTATGATTACGTGTATACAGGTATATGTGTATTCATTCAATTACTTTTACATACTCCTGTAGATAAATTGTGGTTGTAGATGAATTATTATTGAATTGTAATTGTAGATAAATTAATGAAGACAAATTCATGTAGAACTGTCAGATTGGCCAAAGAGTTCGTGAGAGCGGACAGAAAAGGTACCGTGTTTGTTCGGCAGAAAAAAAAAAAAAAAAAAAAAAAATGATGGAAGTCAAAATTATAAAGACTTGGGAAGGAACCAAGGAAAACACTCCTGAAGGGGAAAAATATTGGAAAAATGTTTTCAATAAAATAATAATGAAAAAGGTCAATGTTTGAATGTTGGATATTACCATATTGCAAAAAGGTTCTGTTTCTTAATACCATATTTTCTTGGTTTTAAATGCCATGTATGAACAAAAGCATTAACTCTTTGAACACAGACCTACTTGCATGTATGACACCCAGGCGACCAACACTCAAGGTCCCACCACTATGCATTTAGAAATGTGAACTGTTAATGTAATTACATCATACAATATATGATATTTAGACTTGACTGTGTCTGATTAATGTCCCTGGGTCAGAGGATCACGATTCCTGGGGGGTCGGAACGTATCAATGTTCATAAATGATATGCACATGGCTGCTCTGGTTTATGGACTTTCAAAAGGTGGCTGTGTTCCAAGGATTAAAGAAGCTGTAGCAGCAGCTACTTCAATATTCCTTCTCTCCATACACAACAAGTTATGACATGTTCATTCAGACAATTAGAAAAATTTGGTAATTCTAACCTTGGTCTGGGATGTTAAAAGGCAAATAATCTTTTAAAGGCACTTTTAACAATATGACAGCATTCAAACAGTGACCCTAATTCCAAATTAGTTCATTTTTTGTTTAATATGGCCACATATTTTGATTTGTATTCTTGATTTTGAAGAAGACATGACACCAGAATTTCCATTTCAGCACGAAATATGCATCAGTTCAGGGGGTTTAGCATCAGTCACAATCCAGATCTTTATGTTATGCAGTGGAAGCTGATGTTATTCCTGGGGGAGTGGTTGCTTGCTCACCTGACAACTGTTGTAAACGAGACATGAATGAACACAGGAAAAATAATATTTTTTTTTTTTTAATGAATGATTTGAAAATTTATTTCCAATAAATTTGACTATTGTAATTTTTAGTTGTTTTTACACAACTTTCAATTCGGGTCATGAAAGTTGTTTAAAAACCATTAAAAATTAGCATGAAGGTTCAAACGAGTCAAATTCAATAGAATAATAATGTTACTTCATCTGATAATATTAAAAGATGGATTCAAGAATTTGTCTTCCTGTCATTAGAATTTGACAGAATTCATAGATTCGTTTTGATGATCACAAGCATGTACACGTTGAAAATTTCTTTTCAATATTCAAAATATGGGGCCAGATTTAAACAGATTTAAAACATGCTAATCTTAAAAAGATTTTTCTCTTTAACCCCCACCCCCGTTTTCCTCATGTAGATGGATATTTTTTTTCTAATTTTTTCTCACCAGCGTGCTTAGTCTTTTTAATGCATATGCAAATTTATTTACAAATAATTCCCCTCTCTTTAAGGGTTTTATACTTCAATATACACTGTTCCTGGAAGAGAAAAAAAAAACCTTTAGTAAATGCTTCAGCCATATGTATGGGTTGGAGGAGAAAAAAACCCCGAAAGAAAAAAAAAACAAAAAATTCTCCTCCTGCCCGTGTCTTTTGTCAAACCTCATCAGAATAACTGATACTGATCCTGACCTCCTAGGATCAGTAGAAATTAATGGCTACAGCTTCTGTGGTGTCCAGTCACTGATGGTAGTGTACTCCACAGTAGTGGTCAATCTCTCAATGTAATTAATGGTTTCAAGAAAATCAAAGAAAATAAATTAAACGAAAATAAAATGGAGTGAAGGCGGTGATAATTTAGTTTCAACTAAAATTGTACACTTTTAACGACTTGATTTCTCTTCATATGAAACATAAGGACTCATTTACTTGCAGTCTTTGCAGATTCACAGGAAGTGATATTTTTAAGAAGCTGCTTTAAGAGTAATTTAAATTGTGAGTGAGAAAGAGGGAGAGAGAGAGAGAGAACAGTTGTGGGTCCGAGAAGATTTGAATCATAATAATTGAGAGGGTGGATCTGGATGTGGGCTTCAGTGCAGCTCAATACTGGAAAGGAAAGTCCAGAGCATATCTGGGCCATGATGTAGTTCGGGGCTCAAATACTGACATAACCCTCAGTGGTCTTCAAACTTCAACTACTTGAGGAATCCTCTTTCTAGGGAACCACTTTCAGAAAACAACACTCCCTTCTACATATATACATATATTTACACATGTATGTTAGTATTAGATTTTTATCTTGTTTATGGAATTATCTGAATGTGTTTCATAAAATGTAAAAGCTGTGAACGAATCATTTATGTAATAAAGAATTATCGAGTGAAACAAAGTGACATTTTCATAAGTATATTGTGAAAATGTTACTATGTTTTGCGGAACCCTTGAAAGGTCCCCCCACTCCGAACACAGTTTGAATACCCCTGCTCAATATCTGAATATGAGTTTTCATCCAAGTCTTTCCAAATATGAGCGTAGACCTATGAAAAAGTTTTAAAAAGCAGGGCAAAGTTTTGTTTATCCTTTCTTGAGCTTTCCAGGTATTCTTTCCTGAAAAATTTCAATCGTAAACAATGAAGAATAAAAGCACCGACATTGTGTAATCTCATTTTTGTTGTTACACACAGGAAAAATAAATGCCAAATTTACAGGATAAAATCATCTTGTTCAGAGAGAAGAATTGTAATCAGGGAAAAATCACAGATGAATTTGCCTGCGAACCAGGTAACATCTTAGCCCCAACTAGAGATACAAATTTGGTCTCCTTCTCAAGACAAGTCCATATTACTTGATGCTCGATTACTTCTTTTCTTCTATTAGACCAATTCAAGTTGTTCTTAGTTAATGAAAAATTATGTTATAAAACAGAAAATATATAGAGATTAGAAAGCTCTTTTTTTTATTTTTCTGAAAAACTTCAAATATTTTTGATAGAAAAAAAGAAGCCTGATATAATCAGCAAATCATATACATAAAGATAATTTATTGAGCTTACTTTTTTTTTCCTCTTGCTCATTTGTTTTTTTATGCCAGAGAAAACAATTACCAAAAAACCTTAAAAATAAATTCTTGAATTAAGAAAGCAACTCAGAAAAAATAAAAAAAATAAAAAAATCACCATGACGGAGATCAAAAGCTGACGTCTTGGCCAAAAGGTTGAAGTGGTTTTGCACATCATCCTACCAATTATCTGTCAGAAAGTCTAGGTGATTATCAACATGTCATGAGTAGATTTTAACAATTCTTTTGCTTCTAAGATTCATTGGAAAGTTGTTTTTTTTTCATATTTGTTTCCTATGATATAATAAAAATTTAATGCAGTTGATATTGGAAAAAAAGAGAAGCCTTTTGAGGTACAAGAACTAAAAGAAAATAAAAAACTATGTCTCTTGTTTAATTATCAACTTTATGCATCTCTCTCCCCCACCAAAAATACTTTCAAACAGTCGCAGCAATGAAATATTTATTTTATGATATAAATAAATTAGATGAGGTCAGAGTTTTTGTGTCTTTATATATTGGTTTGAATAATAAAATTCCTTATCAAGGAAAAGAGAAAAAACTGAAAGAAATCATAAGAAATTAAGAAATGAACAGATATAAAATAACAGAAAAGAAAAAACAAAAGAGAAAGAAAAAAAATTGAACATCTGTTCTTTTTGGGTTTTTTGTATTTTTTCTCATTAATCTAAGTTTGTTCACCTTGTTTAGTTTTTTAAAATGTTGCTTTTTCTGACTTTTCTTTGTTTTCTCTCACTCTTTCATTCAGTCCTTTTCTCTCTCTCTTTCTCTCTCACTATTTCTCCCCTTCGTGTCTGGAAAGCTTTGTTTCATTTTTTTTGTTCCTTCATTTCCTTGATGAAATCATTTTTTTTTTTTTTTTAAAAACATTTCTTTTTTTCAACATTTCAGGCATGGCAGAATTTTTCTTTCTAATTTTTGTTTTGTTTTAAATCCGAGATGATAAGAGAGGAAGAAATAATGTACAGGGGTTGTGGGGGGAGAATAAAAAGAGGCAGAGTTCGCTTTGGCAAGTTTCTCAGTCTTTCTCCTCCTCCTCTCTCTCTTTCTCTCCATATATATATGAACAGTAAGAAAAAAAGTCCATGTCTCTCATATGAAATATTGAGGCATATCAACATATCTATATTACAATATTTTTTTTGTGGACAGCAACATGTTGTAAATGGGTGGGGATAGACTGAGAAGAGAAGATGGCATGAGGGAGTGGGGAAAGTCTTCAGTTACAAGACAGGAGACGGTGAAGAGGCGGACGTTGCATCATCGGGTCGGCTGCGTTTGGATGCAGACTCTGAAGACGAGGTTGTGTCGTGGATGCTCAGTTCTCGATACAGGAGGGATGTGTAACAGGGGAGGTAATTCTTGACCAACTCATGGAAGAATGCCTCCATTGTTTTGCCAGCTTTGCCAACTTCAGACGAATCCTGTTTCATGAGAGAATGAAATAATTATCAAATAATGACAATGAAAAAATGAATAAGGATTTTCATTATGATCGAGAAATTGGAAAATATGTCAATGATTCAAGATTGGAACAAGAAATTGTATTCATTCAATTACTCAAAACATCTTCATTCAACTCCTTAAACACTAAGTTTTTGTGGAAAATTTTGTAAATTTGACTGTTAGAGAGAATGGTTCATACCACCTGACCCCCCCCCCACTTTTTATTTAAAAGTAGATAAAAATCCGAATAGAACCACCCTGGTATTAAACTTCAAAATCATGCAAATATACATGTGCCACCTATTGGTCATATGCACATCATATTTCAAGTCATATTTCTGTATATATTGACTGATTGCGTTGGGGGTCATCACAATTTGGTGCCAGTGGCATTTTAAAGGGTTAAAAATAGAAAGAATATTGGAAGATACAGCGGGACAAAGGATTTTTACTATCAGCTAAACTTGTCAGAATGATGGAATTAAAATGACAGCAATAATGGGCAGCTAAATACGACCCCCGCCCCCGCCAAAAAAACAAAAATCAATGTCTATTTATCAAATGGATTCCAAGAAATTGAAAAGCTATCAATACTTCATTCCTGGGTATCTCAGTTGATTTACTTGCAGTCATTGTCTTATACACATCTTACAACTCCAGATGGTGTTGAAGAATTCCTGAATTTTCAAAAATACCCTAAATAGGACCTTGAGACAAAAAATCAGCCAAGATGACTGTACATACTACAATAAGTGACAAAAAGCATCAAGTTCTTCACACACACAAGAAAAAATCTCTCAGCCTTTTCTCACTTGATTCACCTAATGCAGTGTTTAATGATTTAACCCATCAATCAATGTATGTATGATTGTTTTCTGCATATACCAGACATAGACAAACTTTTGAGCTTAGCAGGCCACACAAGATTCTTTTCATTCACTTCAAAAGTATCAATTGTATCGCAGAAAGTATAAACTGGATTTCTATTTTAGACGAACATAGGGATTAGAATTATAATATCATTGATTAGTTTAGTCAAAACAATAGTAATTTTACAACAAAAATCACTACATTGACTTTGAGAAAAATAATATAAGGGTGGGCCACACAAAAATGATGCCCTGAGCTAGATTTGCTAGGTGGACATTGGGCTTATACTCTCTCTGGCAGTGTCACAGAGTTAGGTACACATAGGTAGTTCTAAATAAGATCCACTTTTGGCTTGCCAGGCCAGTCATAACTTCACACGCATTTACATAAAAAAAAAAAAGCATACAAGTGAAGAATGGGTACTTACAGAATTGTAGAGTGAACAATTCTTGAAGACTAATTTGACATCTGAAATGAAATGTTCCACTTCATTGTAGTGGTTAAAGTGTTGTCGAGAAAGTTTGCATTTGATGGTTGTGAAGTCCATTGGGTGGGTGATGATCCTGTAATAATTAGGTACCTGAGGGGAAAATAAAAAAAATTAAAATAAAACCTGAAATATTCTGAATTCATAAGTCATATCAGCTGCAGAAATTTGATTGTCTTTCTATTTAGAAAAGCAACAATCCAAGTGAGTCAAAGATCCAAATTACTCAATGAGTTCAGTCAATCAATTAAAGATTTAGCAGAAAGGAAAAAAAAGAAAAGAAATTCAAGTGATCAAGTCAGCTAAAAAACAGTGTTCACACACAACTAAATGCAATAATCCAATACATACACATATTTGAATAAAAATGCATAGATTTAACCAAAGTGTTATCATCCAAGTTATGATCAAAATACAAGTTGATTATTGTTGATATGGGATCCAATCCCACTTCTGATTTAGATGTTATTTTTGGGTTGAGTTATTTCAAACATTACAAATTCTCAAAAAGGATTTTGTCATCATTATCTAAGCTGCACTGATTTAAAATCTGTGCACTTTTATTCAAATATGTGTGTGTATACAAAATAGATAATTACATATGGTTGTGTGTAGCTGTTTTTAGCTAACTTAATCATAAAAAAATTTCTTTTTTTCCTTTCTGCTATGTTGCTGATAATCTCTACATATATATAATGTACATCTTTAGAAGATATTTTTCCTCAAGTCAGTTGAATTGCTGGGATGACATGTTATATATTTGGCTTAGTGAACTAAGAGAAATGTGTTGCAAAAATTTTCATTTTTAAAAGAAAGAAAAATTTGTGTTGTCAATGCAACAAGTTCAAAAAAGCTATGGTAAAGAGATGAGACCAACTATTTCCTGCTTCTGTATGGGATTAAAAACATTTGAAGAGGAATCTTGGTTGTCAGAAGGGAAGTTGCTTCATATTTTTCATGAATATTACAAGAGCCAACATGTTAAATATTCTTCATAGAGAGACACGTTTTCTTCAATTTCAAAATGAGTTTGTGCAGAAATCATCAAGATGATATAAACTGGAAATTGATACTTACAGCTTTACTGACAGGTTCATGGAATGCAGTGCTGGCACTGTGACAGAATAATTCAAGCAGCAATCGTTCGCACACCTGGAAAGAAATTAAAAGATATACATGTGTGTGTGTGTGTGTGTGTGTGAGAGTATAGGTCTATCAAAAGCTTGTAGTTAAATTTATTTTGCACAACTAATTCCTAAAAAAAATTTTTTGTTTTTCCTTTCATTTTCTTTTTAGAGACAGACAAAAAAATTGAAGAAAAATAGAGAAAGAGTAAAAAGTGAAAAAAAAAAAAAATTAGATGATTACAGCTACACAAAAGCAGTAACTTTGTGTTTCTATAATAGGTTTGGAGAAGAGTGAATCTAACTCGTATATATGCTTAACAGCTTATATTCAGTCACCCCCCCCCACCAAACTGCCATAAGAGATACTGTACTAAATGTCCACCTCAATGGGCAGAATAAATTGCAAGTTCCACATAACATTTACAAAATGTAACCATTAAGAATTTCATAGGTCATTTTTTAAATCGAGAGTAATTATTAAGATGTACACAAGTTATTTCGTTCTAATCGATTCATTTAATTACTAAAAAAAACCTTTTTCTTCAAAGAAATATTCTTACGAACAATTCCCATTTCTAATATTTTTGTATGCTTTAAATGTAAATACATCTGTTTCTAAAGGAAGGATGACATCTTATTTAAAACAGAATTTGCTATTGATAGCAAAATGAAAATAAGAAAACACTGCTCTTACAATCTTATAGTGAGGGGGGAGAGAAAGAGCCAGAGTTCTTAGAGAGGGGGGACCTTGAAAAAGGGAGAAAAGAAAAATCTCCCTGAACTCGGGTGACACAATCAAAGCAACTACCTCCTCTTTGATTGGTTGAAAAAGTTAATCGGATTTTTTGTGTCCATTTCAATATAAATTTTCCATTTTGAATCAATCAGTACCTTTTGAAAAATATGGGGGGGGGGGTATTTAAAAAAATACCCATAGAAAATTTAAGGGTTATGTAATTTTCACAGAAAGCTTGGACAGTTAATGAATCATAATAAATCATTCATGAAAGTAAGTGGATCAAATTACATATGAACACTCAAGATGATAAAAAACAGGCTTCCAGTTTTTTTAATGTTTAAATTTGCATAACTACACCAATATACTTTCGTTTACCACATCTTTGAGTAAAAAGTGGTACTGAAGTGTTAGGTAAAGAAAAGGGTACTGCAGAATTTACCTTCAGCTCTTTCTCAGACAGGCCCGTAGGTGCTTTACGCTTTGTGCCACCGCTCATAACAAATTCTTTGGGTGCTTGTTCCTCAATACAGCCGGGGTCTTCACAGAATGTGCAATTCCATCCACCACTAAAAGCAAAGCTGTACAATTATAGTAGGAATACTTGAATAACAATTTCAATGCGTTAGCCAGTCAGAAATTCATTTCACATTAACCATCATTAATCCAAGATCGGTGACATTTGTGGGATGATATTGCCATATTAGAAATGTTACAGGAATCATTGGTGCCTGTCACAATGTGAACCAAGGATGAACGAGAGATTTTCAAAAAAGAAACCAACTCTTGAACAAGGGGGAGACTTGATGGATGCTGACACAGTGTGAACAATCCATTAATTAAAGCAAAATGGAAACAATTTCTGTTGGACCAACAGCATTGCAAAATTCAAGCCAGAAAAATTGTGACACAATTGTATAAATTCCTTTTTAAGTTCAAAAGTGGCAATTATTATGCTAACCCTTTGAATACTGACCCTCAACACTCAAGGTATTAACATTATGTATTTAAAAATATGAATGATATTTTGACCCAAGTGTGTCTGATCCATGTCTCAAGGTCAGAATGAGGTCAGTGGGTGACAATTCCTGGGGGGGCGGAATATATCTATCTTTATAAATGAAATGCACAATCAGCAGCTCATGTTTATGGATTTTCAAAAGGTGGCCATTAAAGCAGCAACCTATGTTCAGAGTTAACAATACAAATTTGCATAAAACTCATTTTTCTGCAAATCAATACATATTAATGGAATGATAGTGAAATCCAAACCTGTGGGAGTTAAGCCTATTAAAGCCTATATCATGATAAAAACATAACCATGGGTGAGATCATTACTGCCATGAAGTCTGATATAGTTTTCAATTTTAGTATCCACTAAAGCCCAGTGAATTTGAAGAGAAAAGGCCTGAAAGTCAGACCATAAATGCACTGGTTGTTTTCTTGTTTGAAAATCAAGCAAGGGCACTGTTGCCACCTTTATTTTCAATTTTACACCTAAAATTGAGTCAAAAACCATCTTAAAACACCCAGAAACATCAACATTCTCCAGATATATTCTCAATATTTCAATATATTAATTAAATGAAAATATTATTCATTTCATCAAAAATTGTCTATATAGCAATTTCTGACATATAGATGCAGCTAAAAACATCTAGATTAAGATGAAAAAGATCTGAATTAGTAACACTGAGCAAGGGACGTAACTCACAAGATCCGAAAATAATGTAATGCAAATGAAAATAAGAAAAGTGAATAATGTCACTAACCTTGGAGCACCCATCAGAGCTGGAATGTGACATTGTAGATGAAAAACCTTTGGGCAGGAGTCACAGCAGAGAAGCTCACCTCCATTGCGGCAGCAAGCACAGTAATCTTCGTTTGGATCATCGCTGCCCACATCATCCAGGTTGTTGATGGATGACTGAACTTGCTTATGTGCTAGCTGATGCTGCTGATGTTGGACTTGCTGTGGCTGCTGCTGGGCTTGTTGTTGCTGTTGCTGGGCAACAGACGACATGGAAAAACTTTCGGACATGTGAGATGGAATGAGATCAGAAGTATCCAAAGGCAGGTTATTCAAAGCTTTCTCCAAGTTAGGAATGAACTTGCTCACCTGAAAGAAAAGATCTTTTTGTTGTAACCGGGGCAAATAAAATTTCATTTGTAAAACTGTTTAGTATTAGAAAGCTTGTATATAAGGAAATGTCAAATAGTGCTTTAAAGTAGACAAAATATTTTCATAAATCCCCATAACCTGTTTATAATGATTATATTGAAGGTTACTAAAATCTGTTTTTTCAACTAAGCTGCTGCTGCTGCTGTTCTAGAAAAACTATAGATGTAAAATTTATTCTCAGTAAAAGAACAGGAAATATAGATAATATGGTTGATGAGACCTTCTGATTCTGATGGATAGAATTTTTTTTTTTGCTCGAAGAATTTGTAATTAAAAAAACAAAAAAACAAATACATATTGATATAGTCTGAAATTATTAAGGCCCAGGAATTTGGCAAATCTTTTCAAGCAAAAACTGATGAATGCTCTATTGACCAAGATTACTTTCATATTCAATTTTTTTTTTTTTACTATGTATATAAGTTATATTAAAGAGGACTGTATCTCTATCATCTAATAATAATAGTTATAATAATAATACCTTAAAATGTAAAGAAACAAAAAACAAACACTATTAACCTGTTATGATGTGGTTTGAGCAAGGACCCAAATTTTCAAAATGGTAAAATTGGCTTTTGAAGTAATAGCCAAGTGAAAAAAAAATAGGAAGTACCCTACTCAATCAGGTTACACCAACTGTACAAACAGAATGTTAAGACAACAACAATTCAGAAGCCAATAAATGAAACTAATCAGCCCTCTCCCTTTCATCTGTTGCTAAAAAGATTATGAATGTTTTGTCAAACTCTAAGTTTAATACTTGCTACAATTGTATCAAAGTTTTGTCAAAATGTAACTTTCTGGTAAAATGTCAGGATTTAAAATGTATTTCAATTACTATTTCTGTCTTCCTGCAGGCCAGCCTCAGTTTTCTCGTTATTTCCGTTTGAATTACAAGGTTTGTCTCGAAGAAGAGGGAGAGGCTTTGATTAAGGTCTGTAAAAATGAAAAATTCATTACAAAGCTACAAAGCGGACGTACTAATGATAAAAAATTATGGATCCTCAATTTCCGCATTGTAATGGGTCTACTGTGTAAATTGTCAAATCATCAGTCTGAATCCCATGCCTACCATTTAAAACATTACTGGATACTCTCAGAATGATCGCACAAATAAAATATTTTTCTTTTCAACTTCATCTTTATTGAACAACCTATTCACTGTTTTATTCCACTATCTTCTGCCATCTTGCAAGCAACTTCATAATTCCATCCTCACAAAACTTTTCATCTTTCTCATCAAAGAACTGCTTCAAGTAATGCAGTTCAACTGCATACTAATTATTATAAATTAGTTTCAACACACATCAGAAGTAATAAACACGTTTTCGACAAGCAATTCATGAACTACTTTCTTCATAAAAGGATGGTTACCATTGTCTCAGCAGAAAGAGCATCAAAACAACTCATGTATCTTTGGTCTTGGTAAAGTTCTTGCTTCAAAGTTTTTGTTTTAGAGAGAATTAAGTGAGGGATATCGTTTTTTTCTTCATTCAAATTATCCAATCACCTTTGATCAAATAGACCTCAAATTTTTGATGATACCAATCTGACTTGCTCTCTTTGGCTGACTATCATGGTCAAAAACACTAAAATCCATGTGACCTGATTATGCGCTATGTTTTCATAGGACCACACTTAACATATGAAGTCAAGCCATGCCGTTGAATATATTACACTTTTGCAATCTTTCAAGGAAATGAAAAGAGAATTGTGTAAAGCCAGGAATAAATGGTGATCCAAAAGTGCAATATGCAGTGAATGAGATGAGTGGAAACTTCCCGGCCAAACTGTAATAATTTTAGCCTGGTCACCAAAGAAACAGGGTCAAGTACATTCCAGATGGAACATTATGTCTATCCTATTGAATAACTCTGGATGCTTTTTAAAGATTGTTGCTTTCAGTTGGTCTGTTTGGGGCTTGCCCCACAATGTCTAACATTCTTCTTTTCATCAGAATTAGTTTCAAAAACAGAACATTTTCATTACATGTGAATTGCATGAGATAATACAGTCCAATAAGTTTCAGCTCCATTCATTTTGAAGTCACACATCAAAGCTACTAACATAACCAAGCATGGGGAAATCATTTACAATTCTTGATTCGGATATTTTGGTGATCTCCCATGTTGTATGATGTTGATTATTTCCAAGTAATGTCTTGATTGGGTCATTATTGTCCTTGACTGCTCTACTTGGCCGTGCGGCATCATACAGTAAGAAATCTCTAGCACGCTATTTCACAAGTCCAATTTGATATGTTCAATCATTCACATCAAACTGCATCATTTTTGTGATAGAATCAGAGTTTTACTGTTCATGGAATAAAAAAGCAGAATATACCATATATGTTGGTCATTTTCTCTCATTTTCAATAGAATCAACAAAGAAAAATACATGAAGACAGATAACAGCTGTCACAATATAACCAGGTGATCTTTTTGAATGAAATTAGTTAAAACTAAATACTCCAGATGCGATCCAACAAACAAAAACAAAACAAAGTTTTTGGCCAACCTGTATGTATGAATAGGTCATATTTAGCAGAAAGAACGCAAATTGAGTCTTGCTGGTAGAATTTTGTTGAAGTAAAAATCTTTTGTACTTGTACAATCTGTTATGAAGAGTACATTGTTATTAACCCGGTAGAACAGATTAAATTAAACGTTAAGAACACTCACCACTGTCGGACCACCATTACAGCAGGAGGTATTTGTCTTCTCTTTCTTCACCTTTAGTATTTGGACACTAGATTTAGAGCTAAAATGGAAAAAAAAGCTTGTTAATTATATATTCATGAGATAATCAATAACAACAGAAATTTTACAGTCATCTGCCCAAATTTACAAAATTATAGAACTGTTTTACCACTATAGTTCCAAAGACATACAAAAATCTTGCACAAAAGAATGAAGCTATTATTAACAAACCCATAAGAATAAAAACACACAAATATTCTTCTTGAACAGTAGACATTGAAAATAAATGATATAAAACTAAGATAAAACTAAAAAACATTTGTTTTGTAAATGCAGTTGCCTCCTTTCAATAATCTGTCCTTACATCTGCCTAAATATTTGAAAGAAAAAAAAAAAAAGTACCCAAGAAATTTGCCTATGTAATTTCTATGGATGAAATTCAGAGAAAGCTTTGATTAAAAGAAAAGCTTCCCAATTTTTACATGATTTGAAATAAAAAAAAATTGATATTCAAAATGCATATAATATATTCCAAATAAAAAGAATCAGTTTTGATCGTAGAAGAAATGCAGAAAAATAAAGGAACAATTAACTAAGGAAAAGAGTGTGATGGGCAATAAATATTTAGAAGAGATAAAGAGAGATAAGGGAAAGAGAGAACGCATAGAGGAATACTGATGATACTCTGTTTTTGATAGGCTTTACTGGAGTGTGAACCAAGTCTTCTAGTTTTGTACATCCTCCAAATAAGTTTCAAATTTGTAGGACTTAATTCATTGTAAAAATTTGATTCTAGAATATTGTAAGAACTGTTGTCATGTCTTTTCTAACAAAAATATTAACAGGTCAGTATTCACATAGATGAAGAAACCATAAACTATGAGTAAGAATTCAGATTTTGGCTAATTTTGTTCTTCTAAAATCTATTACTATATGGTATGATTATAATTGACATAATCTATAAGTGTATGATTGAATTCATAATGAGGCTATTTATTCAATATCAAAGCCATTATTTTTCATGAAGATTGACATGTTTATGAATGGAAGTAAAATGATTGGACAAGACAGGTTGAAGCTACAATGTTGTAGTTAGACCATCTTTGCATTTTGAAGGTGTAGTTGTATACGTCCCTGTGTCTGTAGGGCTACAGAAAACAATTTTGGTCAGGTTATAATGAAGGTTGTCAAAACATCCAAGTATTTTTGTTTTTATTGAATTCAAATCAACATCCAGTTTCTTTCTCCTAATTAATAATGTACAATTCAATCCTGAGTTTTTTTTGTAGTGACAGTTTATATTCTTATGGAAGGGGTGGGGTAGTGTTTAGGCTCATCCATTTCTCCAGGACATTAGTGAAGATAAATATAGGATTGAAACAGTTTTGGCATGAGTATTCACTGATGTCACTCAAATACTATTAATGCATAACAGGCCTGGTTAATCACTCAATAGAAACTATCAATGATCCATGCCTTTTGGCAGAATGCCATGTTGCGAGTGATCAATTAAAAAATTAGAAAAAAGAATGATCAATGAATAAAAAAAAGTCTGAATTTTCAAACAGCAAGCATGAATACTGCCAGATTTGAACTAAAGAACCATTAGAATAAACTTACATAGCAAATAGAACCTTACACTAAAAAATTATTGGGGTGGAGTGGGGGTCTAAAATTACAACCATCAAAAATTTTTCTTAGGAATAAGAAATAGATGTCCAAATTTAAAGGCTCTAGTTGGTACAGCCAGTACTTGCATATAAAACATGGTTGGAGTCTGATTCATTTCCTTTTTCATTTACAACCACAAAGCCAAATGTGCAGGGTTGATATCTTGTTATATAGATACCAACTATCATTGCTAAGTACGTGTTGTGAGAAAAGGAAATATTCTTTTGATGTAGTTTGAAGCTGAGACACTTCAATTTCTTTAAAGAAAGTTTCTCATCATCAAATATGTTGCCTACTTATGAAAATTACACTGGAGATGAATTTCTCATCCATTGTACAGGTACACTCTGATCAGTGCAGTTTAGTTGTTCCAGAATTTTCTGTACTGTTTATGAACATACTGTTCAAAGTCATATTATAATTTTTATGTTTTTGTTCACAGCTTTTACTCAGGAACATTAACTTGTACAGAAGTACTTTACATCAAAACTATCACTATTCCAGGTATTCCTGCATATGCAACTAGTAATTAGAGTTAAAAACTACCAATGTATGAAATGGAAGAGAAAAATACCAGCATTTCAAATACAAAGGAATATCTTGATTAGTGCGGTCAAGTCATTATTGTACAAATCAATGTATAAGCTGAAAAATGAACAATAAATTATGATGTGATTTTGAACATCAAGAAAATGTTTGAATGAGATAACCACAATAGACCTGTATATATTCTGCATGATATTAGGGGTAAACAAACATTATGAACCATATGCGATTTAAAGCACCAATTTTGAAAAACAGTTCTCTCAACTATTTTTAGGACCTTGGAATCGATTTCAAAGCATTATCATTGATATAGACAAAATTCATTGTCAATTTTAAAAATAGTTTTAGAGATCAAATAATTAATACATAAGACATTTTATTGACTAGGAGAAATAAATAGACAATTATGCTTCCAAAATGCAGCAATAGGAAAGAATTGAAATCAAGCTTTAGTTTTTCTTTTTAATTATTTTGTATTGCAAATATATCATACCAGAAATGAATGTCTGGAGATTTTTGATCACAGATAAAAAAAATTAGAAATGAACCATTTGGAAATAATAATATGAGTATTGGGTTCTTTTTTCAGATTTCACTTGTTATGGAAGAAACTATGAAAAATTTTATGAATAACCTTTGGCAAATGCCACAAACACTGGATCCTTTACAATCAAAGAGAGAGAAAAGACTTTTTTTTATTTGGATCTGGTAAATAATACAAGTTTGTCTCATCTCAGTATGTTTTCATAAATGGATTTTATAGACTGACAAAACTCAAAAAATACAAACTCAATTCATGTTACATTTCTGTTTTTATAACAATTTCAGTCTTCAGAAAAAGGAGAGAAAAAGGACATAAAGAAAAGAGAGAGAAAAAAGAGATAAAGAAAAGAGAGAGAAAAGGAGATGAAGAAAAGAGAGAGAAAAGGAGATGAAGAAAAGAGAGAGAAAAGGAGATGAAGAAAAGAGAGAGAAAAGGAGATGAAGAAAAGATAGAGAAAAGGAGATGAAGAAAAGAAAGAGAAAAGGAGATGAAGAAAAGAAAGAGAAAAGGAGATGAAGAAAAGAAAGAGAAAAGGAGATGAAGAAAAGAAAGAGAAAAGGAGATAAAGAAAAGAAAGAGAAAAGGAGATAAAGAAAAGAAAGAGAAAAGGAGATATAGAAAAGAAAGAGAAAAGGAGATAAAGAAAGGAAGAGAAAAGGAGATAAAGAAAGGAAGAGAAAAGGAGATAAAGAAAGGAAGAGAAAAGGAGATAAAGAAAGAAAGAGAAAAGGAGATAAAGAAAAGAAAGAGAAAAGGAGATATAGAAAAGAAAGAGAAAAGGAGATAAAGAAAGGAAGAGAAAAGGAGATAAAGAAAGGAAGAGAAAAGGAGATAAAGAAAGGAAGAGAAAAGGAGATAAAGAAAGGAAGAGAAAAAGAGATAAAGAAAAGAAAGAGAAAAGGAGATAAAGAAAGAAGAGAAAAGGAGATAAAATCGAGAAGGAAAAAAAGAAAGAGAGGAAGAAGATGGAGAAGGAGGAGGAAGAGAGAAAGGGAAGAGAGAGAGATAGACATGAGAAAAGGAAGAAAAAATGAGTAAATGATAGAAAGAAGAGAAAAAAGAACGAGAAGTGTGGAGAAGAGAGAAAAAGACGGAAAGAGAGGAGAAGAGAAAAGAAGAGAGAAAAAGACGGGAAGAGAAAAGAAGAAAGAAAAAGATGGGAAGAGAAAAGAAGAAAGAAAAAGACGGGAAGAGAAAAGAAGAAAGAAAAAGACGGGAAGAGAAAAGAAGAAAGAAAATGAGGGAAAGAGAGAAGAAAGAAAATGAGGGAAAGAGAGGGGAAGAGAGACAAAGAAAGAAAAAAAGGGGGAAAGACAAAGAAAGAAAAAAAGGGAAGAGAGAAATAGAGAGAGAGGGGGAGAAAGAGAGAGGCGGAAGAAGGAAAAAAGAAAGAAGGGGGAGAAGGGAAAAAGAAAGAGGAAGAAAAGAGAAGAAAGAAAGAGGAAAAAGAGAGAAAGAACGAAGAGGATGCAGACAGAAAGAAGAAAGAGGAAGATGAGAGAAGAAAGAAAGAGGAAGATTAGAGAAGAGAAAGAAAGAGGAAGATTAGAGAAGAAAGAAAGAGGAAGATTAGAGAAGAAAGAAAGAGGAAGATTAGAGAAGAAAGAAAGAGGAAGATTAGAGAAGAAAGAAAGAGGAAGATTAGAGAAGAAAGAAAGAGGAAGATTAGAGAAGAAAGAAAGAGGAAGATTAGAGAAGAAGAAAAAGAAAGGGGAATAGAGAAAAAAGAAAAAGAAAGGGGAATAGAGAAAAAAGAAAAAGAAAGGGGAAGAGAGAAAAAAGAAAAAGAAAGGGGAAGAGAGAAAAAAGAAAAAGAAAGGGGAAGAGAGTAAAAAGAAAAAGAAAGGGGAAGAGAGAAGAAGAAAAAGAAAGGGGAAGAGAGAAGAAGAAAAAGAAAGGGGAAGAGAGAAGAAGAAAAAGAAAGGGGGAGAGAGAAGAAAGAGAAAGAGGAAGAGAGAAGAAAGAAAAAAGAGAGAAGAAAGAAAAAGAAAGAGAAGAAAGAACAAGCAAGAGCGAAGAAAGAACAAGGAAGAGCGAAGAAAGAACAAGGAAGAGCGAAGAAAGAACAAGGAAGAGAGAAGAAGAAAAAGAAAGAGGAAGAGAGAAGAAAGAAAGAGGAAGAGAGAAGAAAGAAAGAGGATGAGAGAAGAAAGAAAGAGGATGAGAGAAGAATGAAAGGATGAGAGAAGAATGAAAGAGGATGAGAGAAGAAGAAAGAGGAAGAAAGAAAAAAGAAAAGAAAGAAAAGAAAAAGAAAGAGAAGAGTGAGAAAGAGAAAAGAGAGAAGAATGAAGATAGAAGAGAGAAGGGAGGAGAGATGAGTGAGAGAGAGTAAAAGAAAGAAAAGAGAGTGAAAGTAAGATACAGAGAGAGAGAGAGAGAAAGAGAAAAATACAGAGAGAGAGAGAAAGAAACATACAGAGAGAGAGAGAGAGAGAAAGAAACATACAGAGAGAGAGAGAGAGAGAAAGATACAGAGAGAGAGAGAGAGAGAAAGATACAGAGAGAGAGAGAGAAAGATACAGAAAAGAGAGAGAGGGGGAGGGTGAGAAGAAAGTAAGATGCAAGCTATGTAAATCCACACAAAAATACAAGGAATGATAGTTGGAAATATTGATAATAGTAGTTGTAGTTGTGAGATGAACAGTGGAAACTCACTTATAGTCATGTTAGAGATGAAATGGTTAATAATGATTATGATAATAGAATTTATTTTGTGTTACTATAGAAATTAATAACAAATAGACATTAGCACAAATAAGTGATGAATGAATTAACTGTAGATATTAATAATATCTGGTAGTATTTGTGATAAAAAATATCAATATTAAAACAGAATTGCACAAGTAAAATAACTGAGAAAAATATTAATAAAGTAGTAGTGAAAGTAAAAATAAAATATTTTTAAGAGTAGAAGTGGTAGTACAAATATTGCTAGTAACAAGTAAACAATTGAGAGTTGCAGAAGGAAAAATTCATAGCAGCAGTAGTAGTAGTAGTAGTAGCTATCAATAATAACTGGTAGCATTAGGAAAATTTTATCAGCAAAAATATTATCAAATATAAGTGTCATTAAAAATTATAGTGAAATAATAATGGTAATAATCAGTTACCACTAATGCAATTATTATTGGTTATAGCAATAATTCAGTTACATTATCAGTAATAATGTAACAACATAATTATAATTAACATTAACAGAATTATAATTATCATTATAATTATCATTAATATTAACAAAAATTCAATTCCTATTCATAGTAATAATAAGTATAATAATAATAATGATAATAAAGAGTATCAATACACTTATTTCCTTATCAGATGAGGAACAATAAAATTAAAGATACTAATTGAAAATAATTTGTATAAATAATAATCTATTGATGGGGACAGTGAATTAAAAATCTGATGATGAACATGAATATTACACATTAACAGTGTAAAATAGTTAATAATAATAATAGTAAAAATTACCATCATAGACTAGTGCAACTAGCAAGAGAAACCATAGATAATATTTATAATAGAAGTTAGAGTAGCAAAAATTGGTATTGGTGGAAACTGGTTATATTGGTGAAATTAATAAAAAGCATTAAGGGGTGCATATTAGCTATAAAATCAGTGGCATAGAAAAGTTAGTAATAAATGTTAGTAAATAATAAGGACAGTTCAATTACAGAATAAAGTTAATGGAAATTATTAACAACTACTAATGATGATAATAATTACCAAGAATATATATATATATATATATATATATATATATATATATATATATATATATATATATATATATATTGTGTGTGTGTGCAAAAGTATTAATATCTTTGTCCCCACACTGAAATTAGAATGAGGAGACCTAGAATCCAATAATAGCATTGCTAACAACAGTAGCATACATAGACACATAGATACATACATAAGTAAGGTGCGAACACACGTACACAAGTATAAGACATTTTCCAGAATAGAAATATATACTTTTGAAATAATCTTTCTCTCTCACTGGCTGTGTTTCCCACTCTCACAAATCGCTTAACAGTTTCTCTTCCTTCTCTCCCTTCTTTTGTCAATATTTTGCCGCTACTAAAATATTCATAAGCAATGAGTGTTGCTGTCGGTTGCTCTGTAGTATTATCAAAACCAGAGTTACCTCCCCTGGCAGTAGCAGGCACATAGGAAAGGTGTGGGGAGAATTGTGTGCGTGCGTAATTTTTATACATATAACCACAAGCATACGATTTATAATCGATAGATAAATAAATATACATGTTTGCATAAATAAATATTACCAAATTGTGTTAATAAAATACTCATAATACATACATATATGTGTATATATGTATATGTAAATATATATATGAAACATCAGATAATTTAAAATGAACAGTTGTACACGTATTCATTGGTAATAAAACTTACAAATATATGTATTTGTGTTCGTCTACATATATACATATATCATTCACACACACACAAGAACTTATAAAATAAACAAGCATGCACATCCGCGCGCGCACGACGGACACACGAACACAAATACAAGGAAGTTGGCAAAAGAGGGGGCGGGAGGTAGGATACGATGTTATAACGGTGTATATTGGCGAACTGGATTTCTGTTTAAATAAATATATTGCAAATGGAAAGAATAGAACATTGTCATTTTTACTGTGAGAAAAAAATCCACAACGCCACTAAATACAAAATATTTAAAAAAAAATCATAATTCAAAACTAAAATATGAAGGCAAACAATTTTTCGACGATCAACGGGGGATAATAACATGAACTAACAGTAATAACTGGTGGCGGTGGAGATAACACCGTGTGAAAATGATATTATATAAAAATTATAATAGCAAGGATATACTGATAACGATAATGCAAATACTATAGCAAAAACGGACATCGAAAGACATTATTATTGATATACAAATAAAGGCGACGACGATGATAATGATACAGGCAATGCTGATAACAATAACAGTGATAATACCAGAAGCAACAGTACAGATATAGTCACCCATACAAACACTTTCTCTCTCTTTCAACCACTTGCTCTATCCCTCTCACTCCGACCCACCTACCCTCTCTTTCTTTCTCTTAAAAAAATATTGTCAAGATTATATACCAAATATTTTTTCGGAAGAGTCGACGACGATGGTGATACAAAAAAAAATCGATGATCGCTTAGTCGGGCTGGAACAACAAGCAGGGAAAAAGGCAGTATATAGCCAGAGACTTTTTGAAAAAGGAGAGAGCGTGTGTGTGTGTGTGCGTGGGGCTTTTTCTGTGTTGTTTTTCTCGGCGAGCTCGCTGGAAGTCGTTCGTCGGAAAGATGAAGGTGTGTTGTCCACGTCTTTTCTTGGCGATGCGAGTGTCAAAACAAAGGTGGCGGTGGAGGTATTACAGCAGCAGAGTGCCAGGCACCAGCCACAAGACCGCTGCTCGAAATAATGGTTGAGGAGGAAGATGGGATTTGACCGTGGAGCATGGTAAGCGACAGGCTGATCTAATATTCGTTTTCATGGGGAGTTAAGCAGGACTATGCAAAACCCAGAGTTACTTCCCCTCGCTCAGCAGTAACCTTTTCTATAACAATTGCTATTATTACTACTGCTGTATTGGCTCATAGGCTAGATAAGCGGTCTGATGCATCTACCACTCTTGTAGCAGCAAGCGAATGCAGGAAAAGAAAAAACGTTCCAGTACTGGTAAAATCTACAATACATCAAATATTCTGCTGCTATATTAGTTTGTTAGAGGTAATTTAATTATCACAGTAAAAAAACTAACAAGAAAGATCTTAGAAGAGCCTCCTTCTGTAGAGTTTTAGTCAAACTTATAACAAAACAAGAATCATAAGTTCAACGAAGCGTCCACCATTCTTGGTGGTAGTAGTAGGGAGAGGGAGAGGAGGATGGTTCACCTGAAGATCTGGACTAAGTTTTGTATCAATCCCATAACTGAGATTGGTATTAATACAAATGAAAAGTGTCTTCAGATGAAATGAAAAAAAAAAAAGAAAAAAAAAATATACTTGAATACTAAGTTCTATGAATAATGATTCAAACATTTTTTTTGTGTTCTAAGACATTTTCCATAAAATTTTTACATTCTTTTTATGTACTAAACCATTAGTTATGAGAAGGGATAATTTCATATTAGGATATTCCTAAGAACTTGAAATACATTTGAAAGGCACACTAACTATTACAATAAATGAAATAAAATTTGAATGGCAATATTTCTTATTGCTTCCCTGAAGAAAAAGTACATTACAAGAACACAACTAAAATATAAGGGAAGATATATCAGTGATGCTGTGATAACAAATCCAACTTACTCGGTCTTCCACCTCCTTATTGTTTTACAGTTTCAGGTTAGCTTAATTTCACTACTAAGCTAAATCAGGTACAAGACTTTTTTTTCGAGAGTATTCAGTGAGAAATAAACTAATTGAGTTCAGTATGCTCTCCATTAAATTATTAGTTGATCGCTTTTATTCCCAAATAACTAGCATATATGTATTGAAAAAATAGCTAAAAGAATTAATAATGATCTCAGTAATAAATTTAATCCAAATGATGCCAGGTAACCCTGCTAGGAGTTTCTGTGGCTACTCTTACTGACCAATTAAGCAGTATATTTGCAAGTTGAAGATGATCTGAACACTGAAGAAAAGAACTTAGGGTTTAGTGGAATATTGAAAAGCTATTCGGGGTTCCATGTAAGGCTTGATATTGTTTGTTCATGTTACACTTAAAATTCCAAATTATTACAATAAAAGCAACAATTAGGGTGCAGAAAACTTTAATGACTCTTTCAAAATTAGGTTCTCTGGTTGTCAAATAGTCACTGTTGTGGGTGAGGGAACTCATTTTATTTATGCTAAAGTGGGCTCTTGAATACCAAGTTCTATCATATATAGGCAAAGTTTGATCTTCAAGATGTTGAGATTGGATTGTTCTATCAGGATGGCTTTTGACCAAACAACATTGAATAAATTTACTTATATTTCATATTGTTATGGTTAGCATATCTTTTTTCAATTCATTTAATTGAAATTCTATAAATCCTTTCAACAGAAAAAAAAAAAAAAAAATTTAGTATGAAAGTAAACGTCTTTTGCTGTTTTGTCAAAATGAGTCCTAATGAAATGATTCAGTCTTGACAATTTAAAGGTTTAAAATTGCCCATATATGTACATACTAGCTCAATTCCCGTCCCATGGCTGGGTAATTTGGCTAGAATATTCATTAGTCGGAAAGTAAGGGTCTAGTTTTACATTCTAGTTATATTATGACCCCTTAAAGAATTATACATGAACATATATAGAGAGAAGATAAGTATACGGGCAGAAAAAAGGTTTCACTTTGGCATTATAGTTACACCGTAAATAAACTACCCCCCCCCCCAATATATTTCTCAATATCTTTGGGTGCAGAAAACTTCATTGACTCTTTCCATTATTACCCCCCCCCCCGTCTATTGAGGAGGCACCTGTCAGATTTGGTTGGGCTGCACTAATATTCAGGTACGTTTTATAGAGAGACAGGAAGACACTGTTCACTTATATATCTACAGATACATACTATAAAAAGGAAAATTTTTCAACAAGAGTAATTGGTAATCCAGAAAATAATATAATCACTACTTCTAATATTTGCATGTTCTGTCATGAAGGATCCAACTTTATCAGAAGTAAATATATACTGTATCTGCTGGAAGTAAGATGGACACAAAGTATAACTATGTGAGTAGATCTGCTTAGTCACTCAATAGAAACTGTCACATGTCACATATTTTTTGGCAGCATGCTATGTTGAGGTTGATCAATTAAAAAAAATGGAAGAGGTGATCCATGAATAAGTTACTTTACTAATTTTTTGTTGGACAGTGATCACTCAAGTCAGATTTTTTCAAAAATAAGGATGAATACTGCCAGACACAAACTGAGAGGCTGATTTAGCATGATTTAACATTGCCAACTTAATAGGAGAGGGGGATTTTCAAAGAAAAAGAAAGAAAAAATGTTCTTCTTGACATAAGGAGTAAATGTCCTAATTTTCTGCCCCCTAGCTCCATTGCTGTGGTCTGTATGCAAGAGATAGATAGCCAGACCTGGCAGTTTTGTTGACAGTTTCTAACATCACACAGTGTCCAATGTGCTGGTATTATGAGGAAGGGGGTAGTCTACCAAAACTCAATACAGACAGTTGCAGTGAGGAGAAGCCCTTTATAATTCTTTGTAAATCATTCGCCTCCAAGTCCAGCATTTATTGTAATAGTTTGTGATGGAGTACATTCCAATTGATCAAAATGATTGAAACATACATGAACTTATAATTTTGACTTAAAATTAACCCAAATTATGAATTATATTTATCTTCCAAGGATCGTACTTGATTAATACTAGAATATCGTCAATTTGCATCACAAGGTTTTTGAAAATTGGAAATTTAGTTGTTAATGAACTAATACATTAGAACCTGTATATACGATCTGCCAATTATTACAAATTGTGTTATATTGAAACTATCTAAAATGATCTACCATTATTACATGGTGAATGTATCATTTGGCCTAGACAATGTAAATAAAATAAACAATTAATGAAAATGGAACTGCTGCAAGAATTGAACCTGCTACTGATGGGGTAGCCGCTTCGACGAAGTGTGGCACTTACCATTAAGCTAAACAACCGCCAGTAATGCAAAGGCCCAAATAACTGCTTCAACTCTAAATTCTCATTGTTTAGGCCAAATGATATGTACACTATGTAATAACAGAAGATAATTTCAAACAGAGTTTCAATGTAATATAATGCAATTTATAATCATTTTAGATCATATATCCATTTCCTAATAATATAATTGTCTGTGTTGGAGGGAACAAAAAGCAGATACCGACTGTGAATGAACAAAAAAAAAAAAAAAAATTGAGAATTTGGAGTTAGAGGAGTTTTATATATATATATATATATATATATATATATGGGTTCAAAAACCAAAAGATATAATCTGCCATGTATGGTGAAATTGAGTGAGGTACAAACCACTATAAGCTCCAAAACCTGATCTATCTGGGCAAGTCAGATGGATTGAGTGGTGTTCGCAAAGTGGTTGAAATTCCTGTTTGAGTGGTCGAGTTGAACTACTTTCTTTTTTTTTGGCTTCAAAATACAACACTTGCATAAAAAAACAGGTATCTAAAAGTGGATGCTTTTAGCTACACAACAAAAAAATTGAATACGTGCAATGGTTTTCAAATTAAGGCATTTCGAAAGTCAAGTCAAGAAACTGGAAGTTTTTTTACTCTATTTTTCATCACTGGCAAAATGTACATTGTGGTTCTTGCCCCCCCCCCGGCTCTCTCTCATATATACATATAATAAAATAATAAGTTACATCAGTTCATTTCTTGAGTAAGTTTCCTGCTTCAGCAAAAAAATATGTGTCTGCAATCCCCAGGTAAATATGTAATCAAAACTTATAATTCTAAATTCGAGGTCTACTCTTTTCCCTTTTAAAAATCTTTCCAAGTTTAGTTTTGAGAATGGGAATCGAATCCAGTCTTTAAACTCTGGTGCATTTAAGTAAGTACTCCAATCCATAATGCCATAGAACAGTTGTCAACCATACTTAGAAGAGAAGGGATATTTTTCCCCCCAATAGATTTGATATATCATACATAAGTGCGCCTGTGCAGTGATGGAGATACTGGGTTCAATTTGTCAAATGCGTAGTGCTATCACCATTTATATAGCACATAATTATATTTCAAGAAAAAAAAAAAAAAAATCCTGCAGTGTCCATTTTGTCTCTGAGATGGAAAAGAGTGTTAGGGCTTGAATAAGTTATAAGTCGTAGAAATCAAAGGGTGTGACAAATTTATGCAACATTCAATTGTGTATCCTAACTGTGTTACAATAAATTCAGATTGAAATACAATTATAATTGTAAAATCTCTAAGAATATGAAGGAAGACAGTTTTGTCCCAGTTCAACAATAATTATACTTTCTTTGCAAGTGGTTTCATTCCCTTTCTTGATAATATCTACTATGAATGTAGCTACCTAAAAAAAAAAAAAAAAAAAAAAAAAAAAACCTTTTTGTATTATCATCCCTCTGTACATAATGCATTACGACTTATCAAGGAAAAAGTAGAAGGAAAGGTTAATCAAAGTTATCTTCAAAAGTTAATAAATTATTATACAATTTGACTGAATGCTGATAACAAGTAACCATTACGACTGATATTTGATTACATCAATTTCTATGTAAACAGGGCGGGTGAGAATCAACTCCGTTAGAAATCATAGATAACTTTTGTAAATACTAAAGGGACTTCTTCCTGTAGTTAAAAGAGGAAGTGTACCACACTAAACCACAAACTTTGAATCAAATGGAGGAGTGCATTTGACATGCCAAGGCCAACATACCGCTGGACTTCCTACAAAGGTCTATTGAGGTCATACCAAAACTGGCGGACAATGCCAGTGCCTGCATTGGATTTCAACACAGCATTCAATTTCTACCTAGCATGGTTCTGTTGACAACAGTCGACCAATAATCAAGTTATTACCAATTTCCAATAGGGAGTCTCTTTTCATCAACCCTGTATGCACTAATGATGCTTAAAAAGCTGTGCAGTTATTCAAATCGATCGATGGATGTTGACGTGTGTTGCACCAATTCAAATTCAGCCCAAGAGCACATAAGGACTATTTTTTCATCGTGACAAGTTTTATTGTTTTTCAGGCCGAAAGTTGTAATGAAACAAAACTCAGCTTTTTTACTAAGTGAAAAAAATAAATTGAACAAGGAAACTTACATGCCTGATGCTTGTTTATTTGGTGATATTTGTAAATTATCAAATTTTTTATTTTTTAAAGGCTCTGAAAATTACAAAACCATAGAAGGGAGGAAGCAAAAAAAAAAAAAAAAAAAAAAAATATTAACCCTCCTAATGCATAATACTGACTATAAATGTATTTTACTATTTAGAGAAGTAAATGAGAAATAATGAGTTTTTTTTTAAACAAAATTCTCAATTTATTTTTCATTTTGAGTAGAAAATGGACAAGTAAATGTAGATATTTCTCGAGCACATTATTTTCAATGAGGTCGATTTCAAAATGATCCCCAATTCAACCTAAAACACAGAACCTGCACCTCTGGTCATAGAGTCTGGATTTCAATTAAAATGAAAAATACACTACTTTGAATCAGATTGTACAACACTAATTTTCTTGGTAACATATTGCTTGAGTGGCTGCTACCTATATAAACCAATATGAGAATTCATAAAACAAGAGAAGCAACAGTAATTTTCATTCATAATAAATATAAAAGATCCATGTTGTTATAAACAAAAAGTGATTGTTGGAATTCTAAGCCAGACAATGTTCAAAAGCCTGACAATTTCACATTTCATTACTAATCCTAGTATTCAACTAGTGTCTCAAAGCATTACTATCTTCAGCAGCATTCAGTTCTACGAACTAGGATAAATGCGACAAGCAGCGAGGAAGTTTATTACCCTGGCTTAATCTGACAACCAGTTCAAGTATAGAATTTCTTGTCCTACAACCATTTGCAAATTTATTTACGACAACAGAAAAATGGCAGTTCCCATTTTTCCTATCTTAAATTTCAATAAAAATTGAGTTGAAATTTATGATAGTGGCAGTGAAACATTAGTTGTCCCAGTCCTTCACCAGAATTAAACTTTCATTAATTTTGTTTGTTTTGGTCGGCTAGTTTTTTTTTTCCAACAAAAACTCATAAAAGAAATGATGACATTGTAATACCTGCCAAAAAGAAATGAAGTCAATATCATAATTCCTTATTTCAAATTCGCCGGTCTTATTTTTTTGCCTCCATCACATGATCAGTCTCTACAAGTTATTCATGTTTTTCTACTTTAGAGCTAAATGGCTGAAAGCACTAGTTCCTCTCAGATCAAATATGTTAAGCAGTATAAAACCTGATTAGTATGAATGACCTCTTAGGAACCCTAGGTACTGTAAGCAATTTGCAGCTCTATGAAAGAGAGAAAGAATTAGGCCTTCAAATTATTGTCTTACATCCTAGGCTGTCAACTTTCCTCAGCAACCACAGGAGGTGAAGAAGAATGGTACATCTAATTGACCTGAAGGTCTGACATAGATTTCAAATCAATCTTGCTCGGAACAGTCTAGAAGTCGGGGAATCTTTCTTCATTATGTGAAAAAAAGGAGGAGAAGAGGCAGGCTCTTAAAGAGAAAGAATAGAAGAAGAGATGTTGTGCGTGATTGAGTTTCCCGATTAAAATGATTTCTGATTTCATAGGGATTATAAATGAAGTAGTGGTAGCATTACTAATCGTGATAGTAGGATGGAGAGGAGGAAGATGAGGATGGTTCACCTGAAAGCCTGGACTGAGTTTCATATCAATCCAACATGATATAGCAGAAAAAAATTGATGTTTAACATATCAAGAACCGATAGACAGACAAACCAAAAAGTGTCTTATAGGGATGCTGGATGCATCTAAAACTTAAATGGTACCCATATTTTGACAGTTCATTTTCAGTGAATATAATATAACTAGCAGTGTACAATGGAGGGGATATAGAGGCCATTTAAAGTGGATTTCTGTCTAAATACAGGGGTTTTGAAATTAAATGTTCACGCACTACCCTCCTCGTATTAGCTGTATCACTTTATTCTATACTTCACCAGATTAGGTGACACTTGAAACATAAGAAACCCCTCTTTTATGGAGTCATCTTTAAGACAAGATACAAAAACAGTGACTAGAACCATGAAATTCTGACTGAGATCTGGGTTTCATCTCATCTGGAGGTTGCCTTATCCATTGAAATAACTGGTAGATTCCAAGAATTCGGCATTTGCTCAAAGAAGGAAGATCGGGATGAACTGCATAGAGCAAAAGTATTAGGAAATGTCTTAAGGTATCTGGATTAAAGCAGATTGAGTTAATCTGAAAACAGAGTAGTAAAAGGAGGAACACATGGATTTAAGAAAGAATTTCAACCCTGGGGAAGAGAAAGAAGGAAGAACTAGAAAGCAAGCAGCAAAGACCCAACCTGCCTTCACGTCCACCAACCAGAGATATAGAAAGGGATTAATAAGATTACAAAATGTAAAGAATACAAGCTAAGTTTTTATCAGTTTTTGAGTTGGTCTGGCTTGCTATCTATGCATGTAAGTGTGTGTGTGTGTGTGTATGGGGGTGTATATCCTGCCGAACCAATCGAGCTAGAGGGATGAAAATTTAAACATTTACTCTCTATGTCAAGAGAAAACTTTCTTTTTCATAATTCACTTCCTAAATAGGTATTTAATTTAGTTCAGTGTTCAATTTGTAAATTATGCTAAATCAATCCCTTAGTTCGTATCAGATAACATTCAAGGTTTGTTTTTTTCTTCAAATTCAGACTTTTTTAAAAATCAATTCATTTCATTGATCACCCTCTCAACACAGCATACTGCCTAAAGACATTGGTCACATAATGGTTCCTATTGAGTGACTAACCTGGCCCGTTTTACTCAATTTTTCTCAATGCTGATTGGAATGTCATCAATCATGATGAATTAAATCTCCTTGCCATAATAAATTAGTAGAATATGTTGGTCAATCTTTAAATTTGAGATTTAACAAAAAAAAAAAAAAAAAAGTCTTACAAGAAAAAGGAAAAAAAAAAGAAAAAGAAGAAAAAAAAGAAAAAGAAGAAAAAAAAAGAGAAAAAAAAAAAGAAAAAAAAAAAGACATTGAGGGTGGGACAGAAGCCTGTTAGTAGTATTGAGGAAAAGAACAGAATTACCAACATGATTTTATGAAAATTCATTCTAGAAAGTATTTCATTTAATCAAACAAGATCCATAAGTTCAATGCTGCACCCACCATGTGTGGTAGTAGGAAGAGGAAGATGGTTCACCTAAAGGTCAGGACCAAGTTTTATATTAATCCACCTTGATATGGCTCAGGAAACTGATATTCAGCATTACTAGTTGTAGTAGCTGGGGGAGGAATATGAGGATGGTTCACCTGAAGCTCTGGAAGTTTCATAATAATCTAACATGATACAGCTGAGAAAATTGAAATAACATATGGACAGATAAAAAAGAAAGTGTCTTTCAGTGATGCAGGATGCATTGAAAATTTAAAAAAAAAAAAAAAAAAAATTTTATTGGGTACCTCACTGTGAGTTAGTAAGCTGGGATTGTTGATTATCATTATTACTACTGGGTAGTGAGTTTGATCCTCACTTGGGCCAAGTCTAAAACCAGACCAAGTAAATAACTACTCAACATTTTGATATTAAGATTTTGATTGTAAGACATATACATTGTATGATGCTATGTAAACAACATAAAGAGGAATAATTTCAAGACAAATATCTTTGAAATATGTCAAAATTGTACAGGGACATTGATTACTGTTACCATAAAATCAATGTGGGGGTATTTACATTGAAAGAAAAAAATTTGAATTTTATTACAAGCAAATCTTTCTATAGATAAAATTTGATATATGAACATTTTATTGGAATCTGATAATTATCAAAAATGTGGGGACTATGTTAAAACTTCTGCAATCTAAAACAGTCTTTCTGGAAATATGTATCAATGGTTCTATAAAAGAAAAAAAAACAATGTGGGGAATTGATTTATATGATAATTTTTCCTCAGTCTTTCTTCTTTCAAATACGTATGATAATGTTATATTGAACTTATGGAAATTGAATCAAATTTTATATCTGATATGAAGCATTCCTTCATCCCAGTAGATGTCCTCTCATATGAATACAAACCTTACGAATATTTCTGGGTGTTGAAACCAAAATGATGTCATCACCAGAGGAGCAAGCGGACAAAATTCATATTATGTATATTTTACGTGTATCAGTAACACCATATATATAACAACAGAAAGGGGAGGATTGGGGCTTCAATGAAACTGAATACATATTTATTCAGGGAATGGTGAATCCCCTATGCCTGACAGACCATGTGAAGTTGGATATGAATATTGGCCTAAAACGAAGAGTCCATTTCTCAAAACAAATTTAATTGATTTAGGAATAGGTTATAAATAAGCTTTTCTCAAAGGAACAAAAAAAAAAAAAAAAAAAAAAAAAAAGCTATATCAACTATACTAGCTTATACAAATCTGAAATTGTCAGTTTTCATATCAATTTTTATTTCAACAATTTTTTCCCATTAAAATGTGAACAATTGGAAAATAAATATTTATATTTCTCAAAATATATACTTCAAGAAGAGTTAGTGATTGTCTTGAGAAATAAAATTGATCAAAATTTTTCAATTAAAAAAAAATGAAATATTGAGGAAAGTTGCAGTACATATCTGTTCAAGAAGGGTGGGGAAAGAAGAGAAATGTTTCTTCTAATAATTGTTTTGAAATTATTTTTCACTGGTAGCTTTGCTGTGTACTTGATGGCCAAACTCACAATTTCCCTCTGAAGTTTGAAGCTGTGGACAATAGCAAAAACATCAAACATACTAATTCTAACTGTAATATCAACATTATAACCTGCCATACAAATAGGAGAGGAATTCATCTAAAAGATCAGCAATAAACAGAAGATTACAAAACATAATATTTAAAACACCAGTATGTTTATTTGTGATAAGTTTCCAACTGAAATGGATCTGCTAGAATAAGTTCATAGCCTGACCTGTACATATTAGCTGAATTTTGATCTGAAATTTCCATTATGTGATTAATATTCACCACCAAGTGTAGGAAGGAGATTATATTGAGAAATCAGTATTTGTTATATAAAATAAATGTGTAATCATTAGGCTATGAACTTATTGATGTATTTATGAACCTATTGCATTAGTATCCTACACCATAAATATTATTCTAGGTTGTATGTGTGTATAAGATTATTAAAAGCATACATAAGTATGTACATGTAAAAGTAACAATTTTTACTATTCTATTCCCCTACAATCATTTAAAATGAAAAAACAAACAAAATAATTGTAGTTTAAAAATGAAAGAGATAATAAATAATAATCAAATAGTATTTGTCAGACTTACAACCATTTTGAGATATTACATATCAGTTAGAATGAAACCTAGTCATAAGTTTGGGAGCCAGAGTATATGATAAATTAAAAAATTATGAAAATTTATATATTTTTTTCAATATGCAATTGAAAACAATATATATTTTCATAATTTCATAATCTGTAAGATGAATTTTTGTTGAGATGTAAAACTTGTCACTCTAGCTCAGAGCTGGTTACCATCACTAGGGGAATGTCAATCTTACAAATTGGTTTGGTTTAATGGAACAACAAAGTGTTTACTTCCTTGTATTAGGTGAGGATTGCTCTTATTATAGTAGAAAAACCAAGTCAACTGCTGATTGGAACTGGAGTTCGACAGTAGAAAGGGAACCTCTCCATTTTAGATAATATGTAATAATCTCCCAGAGAGAAAATTTGACCAATAACCAAAAAACTTTCAATGGTACAGGTCTGATTAGTCGCTCACTAATATCTTTTGGTAGCATGCTGTGTTTGGGGTGATCAGTGGATGAAAATTGGAAAAAAAACAAAAACATGATTAATGAATAAATTACTTCTCCCACCTCTTATTGGGAAGTTATCACTTAAAAAAAAAAAAGAAAGAAATCTGAATTTTCAATTAACAATGCTGCTGGATACAAGGACATAATTGCAAACTGCCCCCACCCCCATCCTGGTGGAG
The DNA here is from genome assembly GCA_963457665.1 of Thysanoteuthis rhombus. Lineage (NCBI taxonomy): Eukaryota > Metazoa > Mollusca > Cephalopoda > Oegopsida > Thysanoteuthidae > Thysanoteuthis > Thysanoteuthis major. The sequence continues at coordinate 25,607,421 of OY735230.1, read as the reverse complement.
GGGGTCAAAGAAAAAAAAACAAAAAACAAAAAAAAACAACAAAAACGTTTTTCAAGACATAGGGAATGAAAGTTTGAATTTTAGCCTTGTAGCTCAATTGCAGCCAGAACAACTTGAAAACTCAAGAAAACTATGTTGACAGTTTTGGTTGGCAATTTCTAATAGTATGGTCAACACACCCAGCTCTCCTTTCTTTGTGATACTACCATACTAATACTGAAATTTTAATACAGAGACTTTTTGATTTAAATAATACAAATTTGAATAAATTTGATTTTTTTAATTCAATTTTAATGCTTTCTTCATGCTTTTTTTTCTCTGCTATTTCTAAAAATGATAATAAAAATCAAATTTTTAATTCATAATTCAATTTCATTTCATTTCCATTTCATCTGATTTAATAATTTATAGATTTGAATTTGGAACTGTGCAGAGGAAATAAATTAAAATCATGTAATTTTTCAAGATGGAATTATTTAGTTAAAATCTATTCTATTTTATCGCCTTGGTTAATTGACATAACATTCCCATGGGTGTTTATGCATTTGCATACACATTGTTGGTTGTATAGATTTTAATGTGTTCACTGCTACCTTGGCTAGTGCAACAAAGTAAGCTCCATCCTCTGCTGAATGCTGCAAGGCACAAACCAAGTCTAGCGCGTTGCTGTTGCTATTTATAGCGCTTTAAATAAAACCACCGAATGGACACACATGTGTATCAGAGGCATTACTGAACATGCCACATGCCACACATGTATGTCATGTGGCACTGAATGGCTTTACACATATTCAGAGTATTTGATTCACATACATTTCTGTGTGTGCAATATGAAACATTGATAGATGCAAACTAAAGAAGAGCTACAAGAAGGAAAACAAAAAACAAAAAAAATTAAAAAAAGATTCAAGACATATTTAGCAATAGAGACCCCCCCCACACACACATTGTTTGTTATAACGTGGGTGGATAGTGGACCACAAAATATCATTCTAGCTCCTAAACAGCTAAATTGATGGTGGCTTGGTGTTCTTGGGCCCTGACATCTGTGTTATGTTAGGGGATGCAAGTACAAATATAGGTTACCTTGTCATTTATATACATGCATAAATATTTTGAAGTGGTAAGTGGATTGAGTATGCAAGACAAATCTTATATATAGTTGCATACATCACAACTCGATGCCAACTTAGGCACAAGGACAGATAACTGGAACAAAAGGGTGGATAGAAATAACTAGAAATGGGTTAAATTAACATAAGTCTTGCAGAAGGTCACAGTGAAGTACTTAGTAAGGTCTGAACTTCCTAGCAAAGGTTTGTGAGCTGAGCAAGCTAACGACTCTTCTAGAGTAATATTGAACGCATACCCACTGATATAAACTTGGAATGAAACTTGAGTGAACAACTATATATCTATTGTGATGTATCAATAGAATCTTCAGTATTCAATCATTACATTACTCAGCTATACATGTATATATGCAGAAAGACATCTATCAATACAGTTATACATTTTAAAAAACCCTAATATTGCATCAACTAAACATGATTTTCTGTTGAACTTAATATTAAACACTAACAATGAAATATTGTTAGAATTTCCATGAAAGTAATGCACATAATTATCTTAAGCCCAATGGTGAAGCAAAGGTTATCAGTACCCAGGGAGCGCTTCCACCATTAATCACCAGAGGATACTTTGCTCCCCTTCACACCAGTGCTCGTGGGTGGCTGCCCCCTCTAAGGTATTCCTCTGCTTCAGTCAGTTTTGTTTATTCATCTATTCCTTTCAAACTTGAGCAATAAGTTTCTTTTCCGCACAATTCCAGAAAAGCTCATAATAAAACACCAATGATATATAAAGATTTCTAGACAAACATCAAAAAGTTTATTTCCCTATATTTGGTTGGGATTGTTCCAGTCGAAAAACATTCTAGTTAACTCCAGATAGGGACCAGAGTTTGACAATAAAACAAGAGCCCCTTCCTTTCAACTTTAACTTTGCAATAATCCACCTTTTGCCGAATCGTGACCACTATCTCCTTAACTCAGCCAATAGATGATATATACGAAAATTATGGTTAGATATCTGACCAATAGGTGACACACATTTGGTGAATTCAGAAAAATGTCCCTGCCTGTAACTCAAACTGTTGGTTGGATTTAGCTAAAAACTTGGGAATCTTGTTTTTTTTACCCCTTATGCTGAGTTTCATCAAAATCGAAGAGGTAATGATTTTGCTTATTGGTAGCTCTGTCCTGGAACCACTCAGCTGTATGAAGAAATGATGGGATTATCCATCTTATGCATGGATGAATTATGGATTGATGCAACACTCTCTTCAGAACTTGTTACATGCATCACTACGTACCAGATAGAAAACAAAAGTTAAAACAGGCAAGCGAGTAAAGCTATCACAACCCAACTATTTGTTGAGACAGTTGTTAACTTGTAACTTGATTTCACTCAATATTCAAGCAGCATAAAGTTGGTCCGATTTATACGCTACTTGCCTGCTTATCTCCAGGTTGAATATTATAATTTCTTTCTCTTAGCTTCCCCCCCAGATAAGAGTCGACTGTCTGCCCAGGTATATATACAAACAGTCTTAGTAGTTTTGGTGTTGATTTTCTATTTTTTTCCTAATGACTTTGAAAAGTAATATCAATATAAAGAGAGAGGAAAAAAGTCCTACGATGTTTCATGAGAAAAATGTATCTGATACAGTTGGAAAAACGAAAAAAAAAAAGTTTGTGAAGAATATAAAGAAAAAAAATCAAAAAGAAAATATACAGAAGGAAAGAAAATATTTTTCATTCCCTATTCCCAACTACAGAGGTTGTAATTGTATGCATACACAATTACAGGTATACCTTGAAGAGTGTAGTAATTCATTCCAATATTATCAGCATTGTTCAATCTTATAATTTTATCTTTTTTTCCCCTTACTTATACTTATTTACATAAATTTGTGCAGCCATACCATAACTGAACTACATCAGACAAAACCTGAACTGATCAAGGTATTGCTGTACACATACCAGAAAGTAGGCAAGATAACTGCAGAAAGGCAAGGCTCCGTACGCATGTTGATTTATGTACAAGATTAAGATAAAATATTATGTGCTGTAAGTTTCACCAGGTAGTTGTAGCCTAGGCATATGGTAAAGAGATTTGTTTTGTGGTGAAGAGAGAATAGCTGTACCAAATCCAAAACCATAATGCAAATATAAATCAACCTTGAAGTCAATTTACATAGTTGGAGACAGAGGTTTTTATTATTTCTACTTTCATCACCATTAATACACTTAGAAAAAATTCAAATGGATGAAACTATTTCTATTGTCTAAATTATATAAGATTCATTATTCAATATCTTTGAAGCAAAATCCAGAATATCATATCATTCAATAATGACGATTATTTCAAGAGGCAGAAGAAAACTTGTTCATCTCAGTTAAACTATAAATTCTGCATTCTTTGAAAAATATACAGGTATAAAACCAATGTAAAAACACAAAATTTATTAAGAGATCCTTTTAGAATTAATAATCTTTTCTTGAGAAAAAGTAATATCTCCTCTTTTAATGGAATTTGTTTATTTTGAAGCCAATTGATCAAACACTCCACTTCTCATGCACATCAGAAAGATATCGAAAATATAAAAATCAAATGGAAAGATGTCGGAGTACAGGAATACAGCTGCTTGGATTATTGTTTATTTTTACTTTCTTATTGTTTTATTCACAGAGTATCCCTTATCTGAAATGTCTAGAATCAGAAAAGTTTCAGAATTTAGATTCTCTCAAGATTTTGGAATATTTGCATATGCATGATGAGATGTCTTGGGGATGGGGCCCAATCCAGAACACAGATACCATTCATGTTTCATATGTACTTGTTCACATAGACTGAAGTAGATTTATACATGGTTGCATATGGTAACACCCTGATGAAAAAGTTCTCAATCCTTCTTCCATCATTTGTAATTGAATTTGAGTCAGTAATCACACTAAAAATTGGTTTTATAGTTACTTGAACTAGAGTACACTAATTTTCATTGCTTGGTGGTGGGTCTTTTTTCCTATGAATTTGAAAGCCAGAAAAAGTTTTTGAGTACCTTGGCGCCAATGACACTGACTGTTGTGACACCGAATAATTGTAAACTAAAAGTTCCTTTGTGGATTGTTATTTGAACATAATCACTGATTCTGCTTTTGTTAAGTGAGAATAGTGTGTCATTTTTTGACCAAGTTTTATTTTTGCTATTTCCAGAGTTAGGATGCTCATTTTAGTCTTGTTTTGAAGACTTGATCCTCATTTTCTGATTTTTATATGTATAACAATGTTGCAAATGTTACTTATTGTATGAATAAGCATTGGAGGTCTAGGAATAACAAAAATATTGCGAGTGAAAATTTGTCAAACTTTGAGAAATTCTGAACTTTTAAAAAATGGCATGTCAGGCACATATCATGCACAGCTATTCATATTTTGTGAATGAAACAATGTGTATGTATAGAAAACTATGAAAAAGCAGAGCTGTCATAACCTCAGCTTCCTATCTAAACAACATCTAATTATCATTTTGTTATCTTCATTCCTCACCCAGAATTTATATGCTACTGATAAGTAATAATTTTCTCATTTTACACATAAGTACAGGATAGTGTCAATAGAGCAGTAATATATTTTATCCTCTTATCACTGTAAATTTAGAAACACAAAAAGTATAACTGATATGGTTTCTGCTTTAGCACAGTAACTTCTGGTTTGATCCAAATTTTGTACAACTGTGGGTTTTTTTAAAAATCATAATACAACAAATATTACACATCATTTTTGACTGGTTCTATGCCAGTAATTATAATGAATATCTCAACTTAAAAACTCACATAAGGTGCTAAGGTGGATCCTCACTACCAGTTAAGTATTCTAGTTGGATCACAACTCCTTAATCTAAACGTTTTTAGTAAGGAGTCAATTAATAGACAAAGCTGGCTGTAGCAGGGTCAAACTCTACTTCTATTCTGACTGAAGATGATTACTTCTGTCTTGTATATAAAACAAATCAATTTGTAAATATAAAAGACTTTCTAGTTTGGCTGAGTTGGTAAGGGAGTCACCTAGTACAGAGAAGGAAATGTTAATTTTATATATCAATTTGGTCTAATGAGATGGGATTGACAATTAGTGAAGGGTTTAGTCCTCTGAATTGGCTGAGGATTGTTCTTGTTAAGGGAGAAAAAGTCCATTCCAACTTGGACTGGAGTTTGACAAAAACATACTTAATTGAATATTTGGGGGCAAATATTTGCATTGTATACCATAATTCTGCATGTAATATCTCTAAAATGCATTTCCCCTTGTGTAATCAGCACACTTTTCTCATGTGAAGACGTGTGTGTGTGTATGTGTGTGTGTGTAAGAGAGAAGGAGTAAAAATTCAATGCCCACAAACTTAGCAGGAAAATTCGTGAGTGTGGGTGCAAATTTTTAATATTACATCGTTTAAACTGCAAGTAGTTGAGTCCGTAGAGAAAAATGGCAATCAAATTTTTGCTGGTCATTTTGGAGTTGATGAAAGCAATGTGAGTGTGGGAAAGTCAAAGCCGTGACTTGACAAAATGCCGAAATCCAAATTAGCCAACAGATAACTAACAGATAACTGATTGCCTTTCTCAAGGCTTGGCATTGAGTATAATCCAAATTTGTCTGCAAACTGGTGTTACTGTTTCATGGCCTGCCGTGATCAGTCCATGAGATGCACAACTAACATCAACCAAAAGCATCCTGCTGACTATGAGGATAAGCCGACTTCATTCCAGAAACACATTATCAAGTGTCAAAAAAATCATTAACCCGCCACAGGCACACATTTGGATTTACCTTACCTTCGATTTAAAAAAAAATATTTTTTTTTTTTACACCATGGTAGAAAGAAGAGGCAATTCAAAAATAAAAAGGTTTTTTCAGTCAAACTTAGGTTTTTTTGATTTTATCATTTTAATTACCTGAAAAAATGTGATTAAAGAGTCTTTTCATTGCAAATTACTGCTACAAATACCATCAACAGGGCTGGAAAAATTTTCCACAGTTAGGTTTCCATAAATATGCACATGGATTTTTTAGCCATAAGCTTGAGGAAAAAAGTACCAATCATACATCTGGAATTATGGTATAATCTTTTTTGTTGATATTTACTAAGCTTAGCTTAGTATGGCATAAAACCAAACAGGTAAGAAGATAGTATTGTACTAATCCCCCACGTGAGGAGGACCTGTCTGCTTAAAAGATTGCGTTGTACCAATCCTCCAAGAGAAGAGGACCTACCTGCTTAGAAAAATATGTGACTGCTGGCATCAGCGAGAAACAAGTACATTATATTCTGTCGGTGTGTGTATGTGAATGCAAATGATCAACTATGGTGGTAAGAGTAGATATTGATGATTTCATCTATGTAATTTGATTCATGCTCATGCACTAAACTGCAAATACTATTGAGACTTTTTATTCAAAAAAAAATCTATCATCAACTTTAGTTCAACTATGCCAACATTCAAGACCATTTTTTCCTGTTCAAAATATGTTTTCATGCTTCTGGTCCTCTGCTGTAATAATTAGTATTCATTAAATTAGCCATATTTGCAAAGGTATGTGTCCAGACAGTGCGTTCATTTATTTCTTGTTATAAACGACCGTAATATGAATGTTAGACGACAGGTGGACGCCACAAATCATCATTAGCTAATTAATGTCAGTCGTCATACCAGACCCCTTGATTGTGGGTATTGCAGTGCCAATATTTTCTGATTGTCACGCCCTCTTATTTTTGGCTGGCCACAATTCTATATATGATCTCCAGATATTCACATTGTGAGTCATGATGTGCAGTGGTTGTCTGACATTCTTGCAACATAGCCTGCCCATGGACTTTTAGTATTCAAGAAGATAGAAATAGAAGAGAAGTAGACCTGGTGTGGAATCAACTGATATGAAGCCGACAAGAAGAAACTGGTTAAATTGTGATCAGAAAAAGAAGAAAATGGCTTAGGATGATCGGTATGCAAATACTGATCACATGAAGGAATAAATGATCAAGGTGATAATTCTATTTTCAATGACTTTTGAAAAGCACAAATTTCATCAGGTTATATTATTTGTACAATAGTCAATACATGAATTCTATGAGAGCAATGTTTCAACAACAACACATGTTGAAATTCATGATCTGATCACTACTTTGGAATAAGTGAACATCCTTCTCAAAAACCACTCGTCTCACAAATTCACGGGAGTCTTTTTTAGGTATTAATTTGAGTACAAAACTGGAAGTCATTTAAAAGATAAAACACATCTAATACTTCGTCTTTAAGAACTTTAAAACAAGAAGTCACTTCAACCCGATCATTGATGTTTCAAAATTGATCTTCATTCATTGAAAAAGGAAAAAAAAATCCCAGCTACTGGTCTGGATACCTTTTTGTATTTTAGCAAAGCACTGTCAGTTTCTGTTCAAAAGTTTTGGAGCACAACTTTCTTAATCACCCATTTTGAAAGTTTTAATGAATAGAAACAATGCTACAGTAGATAACCATGCTCAAAGTCTTAACATTTATTTACCGAGAAGCAGCAGTAGGGTCTGCATCTAGTTTACTGGAGAGAAGATGCAAGAAATGAAAGAGTGGTGAAATCAAAGTTTTATCAATGTTCCACATATTGGCATTAAAGGAAATAACTGCAGAGAAATGTAAACTAAGTATTTACACTCATTTATCAATGAAATAATTTGATTTTCTATTCAATATTTTAGAAGTATTTTTTGACCAAGTGGCAGGTAAAGTAAGAGAAAAAAAAAGAAAAAAAAAAAGAAGGTAATTTTGAATCAACACAAGCAATTATTTGGTGACGAGCAAAATTTATATTTAAAAAGCGAAACATCTTCAGCCAGATTCTATGTGTATCAAACCAAGATTTGCTAAAAATACATTCTTGATAAGCAAAATTTTTTATTCAACATGAGGCCAAGATTATTTAGATCACTCTCTCTTAACCAAAATATTTTGATCAGTTATCTTTACTATATTCTAGAAGGTATGTGTTCTAACATCGGTTCTTACATGTGTATATGTTACACACATTTATGAACAAGTATTCTAAATACTTTATTCTGCTCAATATGATCAAGCTGCAACATAGAGATGATCACAGATCACTGATTAAAACATTCATTATAGATCTCACATTTGAATGAGTGTAGGTCTATCTACAGTACTGATAAGGAATTCATATTTCAACTCATTTAACTAGCAGAGTATTCTGAAGAACAAGCCCATGAATTTTATAACCCTGATTCAGACAATGAAAAATCCTGTCATGAAATCCACAGACTTCAACTGATAGAAACTAATGAGCAGCAAATGGAAAGGTAACTACATTGTGTTATTCATCCATTTTTGTCAGGTTCCTGGAGATCTATCTCACAGGTAGCACCTACCCCATTGCACTAATGGGGTAAGGTCAAAGATACTCCCCGATACCTTTAATTAATACCGATGGGATGAGGTTATCTTTGAAATCCACCTATACACAACTGTATGTGGGTTCCGATGTTAAAAAAATAGATGTGCCAAGGGAAAAACGAATTTATGATCCCACCAATCAGGTCTAAGAGATTGAGGTCTTTGATAACATATCAAGGCAGAGGTTTTCCTCATTTAACATGAATTTAGGAAACAATAAAATACAACAAACATGGTAAAACAAAACTTACTATAGTTCTTTACCTGTATGGGAAAAAGATGTCCAAGGGAAAAAAAAAAAAAATTCCTGTGGTATGGAGAAGAATCCTAACATTTGAAAAATACTGATATCTGCTAAAATATTGGCTTGTTGATTGGTACAAAAGCTCATATTACTGAGTGGAATAAAAATGTATTCAAGTTCTATCAAACAATCATGAGATTGTAGTAAGGAAAGGTGAAGGAGAAAAAAAAAGTACGGTGGAGAGAAAGAAAAAGATAAGAAGACCCATTCTTTCTTTTTTTCTTCAAATAATTTTATTTAAAGATTTTGTATTATACTGTTTTTCATCCAATTTTTTCTCCTTGAATAAATTTTTTCTTCGATTTTCTAGCCATCCCTTCATTGTCTTTGTGAAGTCTAAACCCACCCACCCAAGGAAATGTTCATTTTAGAATAGAATGATAATTTATTATTCAGTTCTTGTTTTATATTTAAATTACCGATATCTGCTACCGATGTCTTCCTATTGATAGGTTTCGGCAGATCATGTCTCTCTTTATCTTGCTGGAGCTGGGAGTCTCAAGGACATTATTCTCTGGCAAGGCATCGTCACCTTCATCCTCAACTTCATAAACCATATACTCTTCCCCTATATCATCACAGCCAATACAGAAATTGTGTAGCACACACGCTAATAGTATAATCTCCACAATCGTTGTGATATCTGTAGTCTCAATAACCTTAAGCCTAAGAAAGCGTCCATGTAAAAGACCAAAGGCTCTTGTGATAACCTTCTGAACCGCACGCAGGCACTTGTTATAGTACTGCTGTGATTCAGTTAGGGTTTCCTCAGTGTAAGGTGTGATGAGCCAGTCGTATAGAGGGAAGGCTCCATCAGCCACCAAATGATACGAATTGCAGAGCATAGTGCCATGTTCACGCAGGCCACTGTTGATGAGTGTCTGAACATCATGGAGACGTCCTGCATGGCCTGCTGAACAGAATGTGAAGCTCATGTCTCTTTGACAAGCTGCTATGAGTTTTACGGAATGGTATCCATTTTTATTGTAATAATTGTCACTGTTCTCCTCGAGCATTTTCACTTGAATGTGTGTCGTGTCCAAGGCCCCGATTACATTCTTAAGACTGCTGAGGGTTTCAAATTTTGAGGCCACAAACTGCTTCTCAATCTCTTTCTCTGGCCACTTGATCAGATTTTCTTTTGATTTAGAGAGCAGGGCTTTTATCACTTTGCTGCGTCGTTTCAAAAATGATTCTTCGGAGATTGAGAAGCGACTGCAGATCTGAGCAAGTGATTCCTGCGAGCCCATATACCAGAGCACAGAGAGTAAACTTTTTTCCAGAGTCTCTGGTGCTGTTCCTTGTGCCATTTCCACAGTCTCAGGACAGGTGCGCAGATAGTTGCACACCTTGTGGTAAGTCACTGATGACATCCGAATGTAAGCCTTGGATTCCGATGACAAAAAAGACGGTATATCCTCGCTGTATTTTTTTAACTTCCGTCGATCGTCTTTGGACCTGATAGTGGGAAGAAAAAAAAAATACTGATCGAAATACTGAGTCAGGTGGAAGGAAGACTTAAACTTGAATCACGCACATATATGGATAGATATAGAGATATATAAGTGTATTTAATATAGAGGCATTAATATGCAAGAATGGAGGCAGCCTGAATGAAAAAGTGCATCATGGTGCTGCTAGGCAACAAGGATCCTTTGGGTGCGCAATACCCTGTAAAGTGGGGTATCACAAATATGTCCAGCAAGAGATAAGAGAGCAGAGAGCAGCCAGAAATTATCTGGGCAGTTTTGATCCAAGAAAACAAAAATTTTCATTTTCATTTTCCTTTAAGTACAGATATATTTCTAATCCTTTGGTGAGATATAAGTCAGGAATACAACATTCGAGAGAAGGTCAATAAACGTAAAACTCAATCCAGCAAAAGAGTGCAGCATCGGCCAATCTGAGGGACTCGTGGGAGGCAACGAGAAAAAGGAGTGAAATTCTTTGAAGAATATCGTAAAGGCTTCATTTTCCGCAAGTAGTTCACAGTGAAGATTATCCAATAAGCGTGGTTTGAGTGCATAATAAACACAAAGTCTGGAGGCTTTTTGACAGAAAAAACATTTCTTTCTTTGGCTTGTTAATGAGATTATCGTCTATGTTGTCTGAGGATGAAAAGACATGTCCCATGTCATTTTTGTTAGCAAAAAATGTCAGCTATTATTTAAAAAAAAAAAAAAACTGCAATTATGCAGAAAAAATAGAGAGCAAGGAAAAAGAAAGCACAACACTGTGTGAGAAAAAGAAAACAAAATTATATTATATATATATACACAGATATATATATATATCTCAAAGCATCTTACAAAATTGTTCATTTATACTGTGGTTTTTGTGCATCAATTTAATTTCTTTGAGATTTTTTAAAAAATAATGAAACAATGCCACATCATTCTAAAGCTGGCTTAATTTAAAGAATAAAAAAAGAATAAGGGAAAGGGGGGAAAAAAATGGTCCATTGGAATTTGTTCCAGCAGATGAGAAGAATTTAGTTCAAGAGATTAAAAACAAAACAAAAAAAATATTTGCAGAATGGAACATCAGTCATATACCGTATATGCCGGTATATAAGACAGTCAGTTAGTTTAAAACTTTGCAAATATTACACTGCTTCCAATGCGCCTACATTATGACTAGGGCGCTGTCTACCAAAGCTTGATATGGACAGTTATGGGGTTTGGATGGGTTTTAGTCCTCCAAATACCCTTTCAAACCATTATTCTTATAGTCCGGCATATACAGTAATTACAAATTTTTCTGAACAGCCAAAAGGGTTTTTCATTCTCTGAATATTCAATGTAATTATTTCGCTTTTTTTCCTCCCCAACCTCACTTTTTCAGTTTTATTTTTTGTTCTTTCAGTGATTTCACCTTTTCAAGTCTATTGTCAAGGAAATACTTGTGACAGGAGCTGTGCCAGCAACTACCAATACTCTTTTTGTGTTCAAGCTGCCTCAACAATGGAATACCAACACTGACATTTTTTTAAAAAAAAACTTAGTATAGGTCATAAAAACAGTCCAACAGCTTATAAAAAAAAATAAAAAATAATAAAAGAACAAAACAATGAAAATAAACAGGGAGTAGCAAAGAGATAGAAAGAGAGAAGTAAGAAGAGACTTTTTGAATAAAACCAGTGATTTTACAATACGTATAGAGATACAAGATGATATTGTAGGCACAAGAAAACGGGTGTAAACAGGATATAAAATGATTGGACATGGATATGTCCTGTCTATAACTTATTAACATGCCAACTTTTGTTCGGACAATTGAATCTCTTCTTCCTGTCTGAAATGTTGGCCGATTCATTCAAATGTTTGACCAATTCATTCTATGACCATCTTCAGGTATAAAATGTAATTTTGTGAAGAAGGAGAGTATCTCCAACCCATCTTTTTCTCAGTATCTTACGGATGTTTCATTTTACACCTGGAGTGGCCGCAGAATAAATTGACTGAAAAGCTGTGTCAACATTGGCGAAGGAAGAAGACTGTCAGAACACAAGTTGGTATAGATGGATTTGTCAGTTCAAATGACAAATATCCAAACCAGTAATGCCAAAAAAATATTTTGTGCAGACAAAAGAAGATATATGAATTTTTTTACAGAGATCTGTGGTTGATTAGAGAGAGAGAGAGAGAGAGAAAAAAAAGTGAAAAAAAAAAAAAAAGAAAAAAGGTGTAATTATTTCTTTTCTTTTTAAAAATTATTTTGAATTGTAAGGATACACACATTAAAAAAAATAGTGTAAGATTATAATTTATCTTGGTTGGAGCAATTCTTTTTTATTCAAACTCTTAATATACAACTTGCAACTACAAAAAAATTAAAATGTTCACACATGAAATAATGACCGCATAAGATGATAAAAAAAATTAATTGGCAGATGTTTGCCATATCATCATCATTATTTGGCATCCTGTAATAGGTATGAAAAAATATTTTTGAAGATAGAAAACAGGCAGGAAATGAGGAAAGTAATAAAGAGATAGACAAGGTGATAGCAAAAGAAAAAAATATACATCTTGTATTAAAGTAAGTATGAATATGAAGAGTGAACAGTGATTATGAAGTATTGAAGAAAAGGGGAAAATAGAAGACTTGATAAGATCATAAATAATCAAAAATGAGGGGAGAAGCATTGAAAGATTCAACAATCCAACAGTAAAGATGATACATAGCCCTGGCCCAATTACTATTTAGTATAAAACACCACTCTGTATTTGTCTACAAGATTTTGATAGTATCAATTTTTCATCTCCACATTTTAGAATTCCCCCTAAATTTCATTTGTTTAGTCCATTTTACAACCTCCATCAGGATTTGAGCATTTTTAAAAATATAAATTACAAATAAGTGCCAGTAATGTTGACAAGTAATGTTCTATCATTTTTCTGCCTATTTTCCTGCTTTCACATACAGACTTTAAACAGTTGTATTTCACTGACCTTACAAATCTTTTCCATTATTTTTTCTTCAATATTAATTCATAAATTGAATTAACAACAGCACACCTAAGTGTTAATTTACAGTGAATGAGATCTACACATGATACTTGATAATCCACACCAAGTTTGTCAACTTAGCTACGATGCAGGGGTGGTAACTGTACATGGAGTTGGGGCCTTAAGTGTATATTTGAGATCCCAGTAAGATACTTGGTATCTATGCCAAGTTTAGTCCAAATCAGCAAAGTAGTTTCTCAATTATACATTTTGGAGACAGATAGCTACGATGTAGGAGAATCAAGCATGGATCCTACTGAAAATTCAATCACTACATCTGGAGTCCGTTTCACACTCTTCCGCAAAATTTCAGAGAGTGATATATGGCCCTGAAGTGGAGGATTTTGTGTAATCCAAAACTACATCCTTGTTATAGGTTAGAATGAGGGAAATGCTGGTTTTTCTATAGCTTATGACATTACAAAGATCCTGTTGCATATGCCTGCAAATTTTTGTCTGATTCAGTTTTGCAGTTTAGGTGTGCATCAATTATTAACAAACAACAAAATTATACATGAAAGTATAGCCAGGGATCGATAGTCAAACTCTGGTCACTTTACTAGGATAATATTCGCTGTAGGGTTATGTCAGTAAAATCCTTTAATGGTATTTTTTATAGCAGCTTAATAGAGGCAGCTCATCTAAAATACACTAAAATTTGCCGTGGCAAATGCTATCTTTTTTTTTTCTTTTACATAAAATTTCAAGTAAAAACATTACGTTTTAATCTCCGCAATACTGGCATGAACATTTAACCATATAAATATTTTCAATATTTTTTCCACTTGGAAATCTTGTTACTTACAGATATTCTCAACAACACCTTATACAGTATTGATGGAATTAATGAAGAAATAACTTCAAAATATTTTGCAGTGACACTTACCCTGTCATACTTCAAATAAGTAGAAAATGAAATAAAAGGATCAAGATGAAATGATAAAACATTTGTAATGAACCCATCTGTTCTTTGGCCCAATTTCCTACTTTTTCCTAGTTCATTTGTCAGTATCATTTTTCTAACAAATTTTTAGAAACATGGAGATGAATATTTGATTCTACAATTCATATCAATCAAAGAATTGTTCTTTATAGTTTTCAACTTTCTAGGAGTCGATAGGACTAGTTGGAAGACCATCTGATAGATAAATACAATTTTATTCTCATCGAATTTATTAACAATTAAAATGTCTGAGGGTGGCAATCTTAGATGTCAGGGCTATGTAAGCATGAAAACAGCAAATAAATGAAAAATTAATAAAGCTTGGAAGTAAGCAGTTCAAGCAAAAAATTGCACCACAGTGAAAGTTTGGAATAACTGAGGACTTTCTTTTTTTGAAAAATCTTCAAAATGAGAATTATGGAAATTACCATGCAATTTCTATGAAATTTCATATGCAGACATATTCTAAAAATGTCATTTTTAGTATTCCAATGTTGAATGAGCTAAATGATTTGATGCTCAAATTAAAATGTTAGGTTGGAAGACTGACTACAATAAGTTCAAAATTAAGATAGAAAAAATAAATAATGAACACTTGATACAATAGAATTAGGCATTTTTAAAATTATCAAACCCACACAAGTTAGTATGACATGACTATTAAATTTAAAGCAAACGGAAAGCGAGATATCAGTAGCAGGCGGATTTAATCCTCAAGTACCACTTATCCAGAATGCTGGATAAACAGCAGATAAGAAAGAATATTATGAAAATTATAGAAATAGAATATCAAAATGATAGTAGGTAAGAGATACAAAGCAAAATATAATGAAATCTATTATAGGTCCCAATAGTTTATTTGTCAGATTTGGTTACTGTACAGCACATATGGGCAACCATAGTCTCTGGTAAAATTTTTGTGGCCCATGGCCAAACTAAGCACTAAAATCTTGTATATTATTCTTTTAAAGAAAAAAAACAATTCTATGATCTATATTGTAAAATTACTATTATTTTGGCTTAAAAAAATCAATGATCTAATAATTTGAATTCATGTTTGTCTAAAATAGTAATGATGTACTCTTTGGGTAAAATGATTGACATTTTTCTAGTGAATGCGTGGCCTGAATAAAAAATGAAAATGTTTCATGTGGCCCTAGATCAAAAAGGTTGCCTTTGTCTGCTATAGAAGAAGCCATTTATCATAATAACAGATAATATTATCAAGCAGTTATCATGATCAAAATCATGTGGTTCAAAAAAATTAATTTAAAGTTATCGCAATAAGTAGTTTCCTCCATGATGTTATTAGCCTGTTATCTATCTATAAGACCCCGTCTCAAAGTGATCACAATAAGCAGTCTCCTATGTATTACCTCTCAATAACGACACATAGCTAAATACTGTATTTCACCATGTATAATCCACATTTTCCCTTGAAAATTTTGAGCTAAAGAATCCAGGTCAATTTTATTTATGGAAACATAATTTTTATACTCTTGTATACTGAAAGTCAATCAAAAGGTGCAAATCATAAATGTTGAAATACAGTATCCAATTGATGAGGATATTAGTCCAAATGAATTTACAGCATGGCAGTAACATTTCATGCCACGTGAATTCAATTAGAGTCATTTCTCCATAAATTCCCTATATCAAGCCACACCCACTCAAATGATTGGTGGTTAGAGATGATTACAAAATCTGGATTTACAGTTGTTAGGCTAAAAAAAGAAAATAATATGGAAGAAAACTTGAGGAAGAGTTACCTAAAATCTAAAATCAATATTGTCAGGTTGTTTATGGAGGGAGGGATGGACCATAAAACAAAAATGAGTTACTTATAAGAGGAATGGTTAACGGTATTAATCTTATATTAAATAATTAGGTCAGGGTATTATTACACTTCTTGCCTTTGAGCTCTAACATTAGCATGTTAATGCCAAATAGAGTTGCCATGGAAAGAACAAAAAGATTTATTTCTAATACCAAGTAAATCACTAAGCCTCACAGATAGTACGTTGATAAATCCCCACTTTCCTGGAAATTGTTATTTTCTTTTGAAAGCCAAAACATTACTTGATACAATTCTCTCGTTTAAAGGAAGTGGAGAAAGACCAGTTTCATCATGGATCATTTTTGATAGAACAGTGGGAACAAACTGTGCTCTATTCATAAGGAATGTAGGTTCAGATACTACCTATGGCTTATTCTTCATTTTCTGATCAATGCGGTTTGCTCACTGCTGAAGGGTAATTGGTCTGAGTGAAACGCAACTAATAAATTAAGTTGGAAGTAAAAAGTTGTCATTGTATAAAAAGTGAAAAGAAAAAATCTCTTAATCAGTTTGGAGAATTCAAACTTTTATTAAAGTCATAGGAAATTTAGACATTGCTGGACCAATATCAACATGAAGCATCCTTTAACTATGTAATGCACAATACAGCTAGTATGGTATTCATTTCAATAATATTGTATACAGGCTGCTATTTTGATATTAAGGTCAAGCCAGATATTTCATATCTCCACTTATAAAGTAAGAGAATTCAAAACAATTTGAAAGTTCTTGGCCTGTGTAGTAACTATTTCACATGGCTTGCTCCTTCTTTGCTTTATATCAAATAACTGGAAATATGAAGAAAGCATTTCCAAATAATGTGAAGTAAATAGAAAGACTAATGTTGATAAAAATTATTGCCCCTCTAAAGTATCATCTGAGAACTATTAATAAATTTTGGGGGTGTGGGGAAGAAATGCTGGTATCTGTTTATCAATAGTGATAAAGGTACCAGACTTGTGATATTATGGAGAGGAGATTTTAAGTAAAAAAAAACAACAAAAAAACAAGAAACAAACTTTCACAAAATAAAAAAAATTGATGTTACTACACAGAATGTATACAACCACACACACACACAGAGCAAGAAGGTAGAGAAATTTTATATGAAACAATTATCAATGAATAAGAGAAGGTGAGGATGATTAACAAAAGATGTAAGAATGATTGGATCATTAAATGAATGAGGATGACAAGCTGTTGGACTATTATAATGCTGAAAAAATTGCTGCAGGGTTAGCCAATATTTGAATTTATTTCATTGCCAGGAAATAAGTGGCACAGCATATAAAGAAAAATATTTGTAAAAATGCAAAGAAATAGGAGCATCAGGTAACAATATTGCAAGCACGATGAAAAACATTTAATGTAATAAGAAATAAAAATGCATGGAGGCCTTGATTCAATTATATTTGCATTGTTTGGCAGAAACATGCAGAATGACATATGATCTAGATGAACTTCTGTTTTGATGCTCGAGAGGTTTCCATATGATAGATGTAGTCTGTTCAACTATACATTCTTTTTTTTTACTCATAATTCAACTCAGGTTTCAAATTTCAAAGAATAATTTCATTTTACTTTTTGTTATTATTTCAATCATTTTCTCAGAACTCAAACCATTTCACAAGACATAGAGAAAATTATCTTATAGACCAAAATAAACTAAAACATGCTTAAAACTTTCACAAAATCTTGTAAAAATGATAACCTAATTGCATAGTAATTGATGTAGTCTACATAATTTCTCAAGATTATCAATGGAGAAATGCAATGCTTGTTATGAAGTCAGAGCAACATTCTGATGTACTCAAAGTTAATTTTTGCCATTAATAAAATCATAGTAAGTTTGTTGAGTTGACATTCAATATTAAAACTTTTCTGTCATTATAGTCACAGCTTGGAACTCAAAAGCTTTTTCAAGACTTTATAGAGTAATCAATTTAAAAAAAAAAAAAAGAACTTCAATTTGAACATAATGATTACTACAATGAAAAAAAAAAAAAAAAGATGAAAAGGGAAGTAAACTATGATTGGTCAAAAAAGATTTATTGTCGTGAATACTGGAAACAAGTTTTGATTGATTGTGACATTAACAGAAAGAGATATAAGTGATAAGTTAAGGAATGGAATCACAAAGTTTTGAAGGATTTATAAAGATTATAGCTTCAGAGCAATATATTTTTTAATTTTCCAACACAAAAAATTGGATTACATTAAAAACATTCAATATTTCCTATACTATAATTGCCACTCTCGATAACTTATTTTTTAAATTCCATTTAAAAGACAGAATAAAAATATTATTTGGTAAATACCATGGAAGAAATGAGAAAGGAAATCAAAACTTGAAAGAATTCAATTCTGAATTATTTGATCATTTTATTACTTATACATCCAGCATATATATTACATTGTTACAAAAAGCAGCTTCCTAATCTAGGTCATCTTTTGTTGAGAATGTGTTATAACTAAATTAATTTCTTCTTTTGAAGATAAAAAGGATTAGTAAAAACATACTAGATTGTAAAGACAGAAAAGCTTGGAGATTTTATAGATTAATAAGCATCAATACTGTAGTAAACAGCTATAACTTAAACCATAATTTAGGATCAACTGAACAAGATATGCTTATAAACTAGTTGAAGTTCTGTGGAAATTAATTTGGATGCATATTAACTTGATAAAGGAAAATGCTGTCCCAGGAATCATTTATACATTTTTTTTTTAAACAAGTGCTTTTTTTTTTTTACACATTTCCTTCACCTTTTTTTTCCTTTTCTTTCAAATTATAAGATATTGTAATCAGAAACAAGTTCTTTTTTCTACACGGTAATAATCTTATTTTCTCTCCTTCATTCCTCCTTTCTATTTTTAGTAATGAACTTGATGAAAAAATTAGTTAAAACTGTTCAAATCCAGATTTCAACAGAAATCTTTTTATAAGCATATGTATCAAGCATAAAATGATTTTCTGGTTGATTCTCTAACACAAAACTTTTCTATCTATTTTGGCTTTAATATTTCAATAATAACAAGATTCAGCATATAAGAGATAATATTTTTATATCATTACTACTGTTGATACTACAAGTCATAAGTAGCAGGATAAGCAAAAATGTTATAAAATTAGTCCACTTTTATGAATGAGAACCTGATATAAAAGACAGAATATTGTATTGTGGTATGTTAGTATAGAAGAATAATTAAATGAAAATATTTTATTTAATGAAAGGATACAATGGAATGTTTTAAGGTAGTGATACTTCCAAACATCTTTTATAGACCACCTGTATTTATGCTTTCTTCTCCTTTCCAACTAAAAAAAGACTGATCAAAAACTCAAGGTCATCTCCTATAATTACCTCTCAATTATTTGTTTTTTTAAAAAAATGAATTCCTAATCAATTCCTCCCCCTTGTAATAATTGTGGGAAATGACTTGCTCCAAAAACAAGAACGTTATGAATTTTATAAAATTTAGTTACCTACCAGTCAGAACTTGCTGGTCGAGGTGGTGGTGGTGTTCCATTCTTGGCCATATCTGGCCAACTGTGTGAGCTAATATCTGAATGTGCCCCTGGGGACATGTCAACACTGCCTGTCTGAGGACTTCTGCGTGTCATGTGCTGCACTTGTCCACGAAGAGCAATTAGAGGATTCTTGTCTGTCATATTTTCAGGAGTTTTCATCCGATTTAAGGTAGCAGCCCAGCCTTGTAGTAAAAAGAAATAAAGAAAGAAATTCATTAAAATTTGTTTAATTGCAAAAAATGATAAGGTGTGCATAGGCCAAACTGGTTGAGAGGAAATTAGAGAACACTGACCAGCTGTGGGAAGCAGTCAGAAATGGAACACTGAAGTAGCAAACTGTATATAACTAACAGAGAGCTTGACCGAACAGCTCAGTTTAAAAAAAAACACTGAATGCACTGTTATATAATATTGTCAAATATTTCACCTACATTTGATAGAATAAAAGAGTAATAGTACAATATTTGATAAGCTTGGTTTCATCTTTTTGCCCAGGAGTGTATACAAAACAATATACATATTTTTCTTTTGTAACATTTTTCAATGAGTGTAAATATACTACACTGATGCAGATAGAAGTACTGGAAAGTGACATTTTGATCCCAGGCAGAAGTGCCAATCCACATGTAAGTAACCTTGTCATTTTCTGTTAGTTTAGAAATATTCTGCTTAAAAGGTCTCTACCTAAAGATTAGTTATGATTGAGATCAAAATCATCTTGGTTGGGTGATTCTATTTTCTAATTATTTAACCTTCTCTTACCTCCACTTCCTACAGAGGAACACCCTTCAGAAACTATTTCCCCTTCTTTTCAATGGGTTATTCTCTTTGAGTAGAGTTGGATCTGTGCTTGCTACTCATGTAACATAGTAGATTTACTTCTTACCACACTGTCTTTTGCTCACTTTTACCCCCTTCTGGTGGAAAAAATACTGTCCACTTTGGGAACTATCAATACTTGTCTTGTTAGTCGTTCAATAGAAACAGTCAGGTGTTGGACATGATCAATTGAAAATTTGGCAAAAAGAGTGATGAAGGAATGAGTTGCTTCTTGTTTTTTGTTGAGTATTGATCACTAAAAAAAAATGTCTGAATTTTCAAAATACCTAGAGTGTATGCTACCAAACTCAAACTGAGGGACCAATTTAGCAAGAACTTACAATGCGAATTGGACCCTTACCCCAGACTAAAAACGGGGGAGAGGGGGGGAGAAGAGAAGTCTTCTCAATTGATAAAGAGTAAATGTCTGAAAGCCCTTTAGCTCCTTTGGTGTGGCCTGTCCATGCTACACTCATTTATAGCCAGCCAGACCAACTTGAAAACTGAAGAAATCAATGTTGACAGTTTCAAATATTTACTGTTTCCTGGCGAAATGGAAATTGTATGCACCATATAATGCTAAATATATAAGCAATATAGGAAAGTATTCAAAGATGATATATTTAGCAAACAAATTTTATATTTCAGAACATGACTGATCTTTTGACAGAACTGGGAGGCATCCATACATTTGGGGGTTGTCACATTCTTGATTCTGAAAGAAATTTTGAAACTTTCTTTTGGTATTTGACCCTGTGAAATTCCAAACCACCATAAGTAAATAAAATCAAAAGGCCCTTATTGAAATCATAGACAGTTGCAATAAATTCAGCTGCTAAATAGAAGATACAAATACAAGGTGGGTGAGAATTAACTGCCAATTGGAATTGAATGACCAGCACAATGCCCTGTGACTTCTTCCAGTGGCATGGACTAAGGAAGAGTACCACACCAAACCACAATCTCCGGAGAACCTGGAGGAGCACATTTAACGTGTTATGGCTAACATACCGCTGAACTTCCACCAAAGGTCTAGCAGGTTTTAACTACAATTGACCAAAAAATGAGAAATTCATCACCAATTTCTCATAGGGATTTTCTTTTCACCTACTCTGTATATAAAAAGATAATTCAATATCAATCCTCTCTTCTAAAGAGACATTAACATCTTGAATGAGATCCATCCAACTAAGGCAGTGGTTCTCTTACTTTTTGGGGTGCACTAGGGATCAAGTAAAAAATCATGGGAACACTTCACATAGAAAATAAAGAAAACTATGTTTTAAAATGAAAAATCAAAGAAACTACTAGTAACTATTTCTCTGTATAACACAAAAAAACTGTACCAATATCTGAGCCAAAATAGAGTCTGGGGTCCAGTTGTACTCAAATGTATGCAGAAATTTTCTTATACGTTATTAAAATCAAAATCAAAAATTTCTTTATGAGTTACAAAAATCAAGATAGAGTGTTAACTCCCTACCCTGCCCTCAAGAAATATTTTTGACTTACGCAGCTCACCAACTGTATGGATGAATTGAATTGAATTTAAAGCCTAAAATAGCCCATTTTAATAAATGTCAATGGAGATAAAGAAATTTTTTGTTTACATCTTGAAGTATGGATGTGTAATTTGTGATGGGAGAATTGCATATTTAATAGTTACTAACTATTTCACATATGTACATTTGTTTACTCCTTGGTTGCCCTGGGGTACACCTAACTACTATATGAGAATCACTGGTTGAAGGTGCAGAGTGATCAGAATGGTTTAAGGGATTGGTATGAACCAAGGAATGTCATAATGTGAATGAATAATGGAACAAGAAAAATAAATGCAGGGTTTAAGGTTATGCTTTCATCTGGGTGTAGGGGTGCATTTTCAAGAAACCGTCAGCCAAAACTTTCCAACAGAGATTCCTACATTTTCAAGTCAGTCTTGCAATGTTTGAATAATGCATACAGGCCACACTAATGGAGCTAGAGGGCTGAAAATCCATACATTTACCCCTTGTTATGTCTAGAAAAAATTGGTCTTCAGTGAAGGGTTCAAATTTGTAATACAAGTTTATGCAGAATTTGTCCCTCAATTTGCATCCTGCAGCATTCACTGGACTCATTTAATGATCGCTGCCCAACAAAAAGTGAAAGAAGACCCCCCTTTCCATTTTTTTTTTTCATTGATCATTCCCTCCCAAGCATGCTGCCAAAAGTGTCACATACTGGTTTCATTTTCCTAAAATGACTAAATTAGTGATTATTCACGTTTATATGTATTATAAAAAAAAAAATTAAAAAAAAGAATTGAAAGAGAAAAAAAAGGAAAAAGATAAAAAAAATGAAAGAAAAAGAAAATAGAAAAAGTAAAGAGAAAAAAAAACAACAAAAAACAAAGGTTCTGCGCAACAAATGAAGTGTACTAAAGTGAATCAAAAGAAGAATTAATATGATTTTTAATCAAATATAAAAAGAAGAGAGAATAAGGGGCTTAGTCCCTCACCTGCAAGCGTACCATTCAATCCAGATCTTGACTCAGCTGAACTGTCAGTTGCTGATGGCTTCTGCTGGGTATTACTGGGATAGAGTGGGGGAGGAGGCCGAGGAGGCAGCTGCTGGCCCAATGGTCGTTGCATCACTGCTGTGCCAGACGCCTGTTGTTGTTGTTGCTGCTGCTGTTGCTGTTGTTGTTGTGGTTGTTGATTTTGTATCTGTTGTAGTATGTGAGATTGTTGCAGCTGAGCCAGAGTTAAGAACCTGAAAAAGTAATAGAATAAATAAGAAAATAAGTAAATAGATAAACGGAGACCCAAGACGCAGGACAGAAAGAGGAGAAAAACAAATGACTTTTGATTACCTACAGACTTTGTCCTTCATCTCTAAAGGAATTGGATTATGAATCATGAAATAGTGGACAGAGCAGAGCATGTTTTCACCTCAACTAAATCCAAGCTGGGTACCCTATGGCTGTTGGTAAATAAATTACCAATGCATACTGGAATTAAGAATAAACTCCTGGTGAGAATTGAAAACATGACCGTCTACGCCAGAAGGTGGCTTGCTTAACACTTTCATCACTGAGGTACAGGAATTAATGGCAAGAGCGATTCAAAATCAAACCCTCAAACCAATCCCAATCTCTTCTGCGTATAGTTTGTAATCAACTGGTAAGTTTAATATCAGTAATAAAATTTGATGAAGTATTAGGAATCATTAATTTTTTGTTCCATCTTAATTGCTGTTGCTTTGTATCAAGTAACCGAAGATAGGCCTTTAGCAGGGAGTGAAAAAACAAAACAAAAAACAAACAAACGAAAAGAAAAAAAATTACTGCAAAACAATCTGGAGAGAAGATTAAGTTTCGAGAGCTCCAACTGCAACACAGCAATAAACTGTAGAGATATCTGAGCCAATGAGATTGAATAAAAGAATATCGAAGATATCAATCACTGGATTCAAACAAATGAAAGCACATTTGTTGGGATACTAGTAAAACTTCTTTCAAAAAATTATTCAGCACAAAGTATATTTTGAGTCATCAGGGGTTTTTTTTTCTATTTTTCATAAATAATTTCCTCATCAAAATGAATAATAAAAAAGAAAAAGAGGAGGATGGTGATTTGATTCTTCACTTGAAAATGAATGGGCAACCAATATTGGCAAGGAGCAATGACTGAAACCTGGAAATTCACACACATCTATGAAAGTGAAGTGATATCAACACTATTGAAATCCAAACAAGACAAATCAAGAGCACATAATCCTAAATTACACCGCAGTGAAAGTAAGAAAATGGATCTTGAACAACATCCAATCAGCAAATAATAAATCCATGAAGCAATCTCCCAGGGAAAGTAATGAGCCATCCATCTCCAAATACCTTAAAAAATGAGATTAGACAAATACTGGGAAAATAAAAAATACACAATTGGTTTGGCATCCAATGGGCTAGAAACTGGAGATATACCATAACAGAGACAGTCTTGACCTCAAGAATTGGATGAATTACAGCTCCAGTAGCGTTTGAAAATATCTTAAATATTGGCACACTGAGTTGTAAATAGGCTCACTGCAGTCAATCCATTCATATGCTGTGATTTTAGATATAAAAGGGAAGAATATTAGTGTGTTAAGAATTGTTGAGAGAAAAAAAAAAAGAAAAAAAAAGGGGTTAACTTTTAGGACTCTTAGAAACCACTGTGGAACTCTTCAATAAATAGAATTAAAAAAAAAAACAAAAAAAACTGGAACCCTTTTGTGAATTGAATTGATAAAAATTTTCATTGCAATCCTACATTACAAGACATGTCCTCTTTTGTGATCCAGAAGGAAAAAGGAAAAGAGGAAGACCAAGAAACACCTGGTATCGTGATGATGCAGACATGGAGAAAACTGGGCATACATAGTATCGGATGGTAGAATTGGCTCAGGAGGGAAAAGTCCGAAGAGTCTTTATTGGTAGCCCAAGGGGATAGCCAGTGAAATTGGTCTGAGACTGACATGCCTGGAGAGTCCTTATTGGTGGGCCTTGTCCAAAAACAGTGCCACAGGCTCAGATAAATAGATTCTGAACCCATTTTTAACAATCCATTTCTTAGCTCTCTACAATGGGCATTAATAAAAGCAGCATTGAAATGTCTGGGAAAAAAATATTCATTCAACACAGATCAAATGCAAAAATCAAATTTTTTCACTCCATGATTTTACCAGAAACTATCAAATAACAAACATGTAGATTCAAAATAACTTTAAGAGTAAGTCATCATGCAGAATGTGAGTTGATGTGAGCAAATAAAACTAAATTAAAGATGCCATTTCACAAGGACATACCATGTGTAGTAATTCTTAGGCAGGTTGGTCTAGAGGCAGAGGAAGTAGCTTTATCATGCTAAGACTTTTGGTGGAATCATGCAGATTTTGATTTCAGGTGCAGAGATTCTTCTTCTTATGCAAGTCCTTATACAAAGAAGTGACTTGGTTAATTATGTTAAAAAATTTTCATGTCAGAAGTTATGAAGCAACAGCAGTGAAAAAAAAATGTACAAGCATTTTATAAGCTAAAAGCATTGAATGTTAGAGATGCACTGAGCATGAGACACAAACCCCATTCAAATCCTTCATTGGAAGAAAGAAGAAGAAAAAAAAAAAAAAAAAAAAAAAAAAAGGAAAAATTTTTGCCAATTTTATCAACATTTAGTTGCTGCATATAAGGAACAGGAGGGATTAGCAATTTCCATTTAAATTTGAAGTCATGAACATAATCTATGACAGCAGATTTAGCTCAGTGGTCAGTAGATAACCAGTTGAAAGAATTAAGATTCTATATGTAGTATGAGTTGGTGAAATCTTGGTCAAAACATTCTAAATCTTCATTATTCCTAAATTATATCAAAATTCAAATTTTGTATTGGGCAAGGCATGATCATGAAAAGTTCTTGCCTCTTATAAACGAACACACACACTAAAGTTAAAATCTGAATGTCAAGTGAAATACAGGCATAAGGAATCAAACCAGGTTTAATCTCCTTTTCATCTAGAAAATACTTTGCTATAAAGCTATGTATCAACAATTCTTTGCATCAAAATCTATGAATTGTAACTGAAATACTGAAAGCTGAAAAACTACCAAGCAATTTCTAATGAAATTCACAGACATCAATTCTACATGTAATGGAGTTTTTTTTATAGTTTTTTTTAGAATAAATGAAACATAACTGCCTCAGTTATTATGAGAGAGAGAGAGAGAGAAAGAAAGAAAGAAAGAAGGGGCATGCTTCCATCTCACGTCTTGGCATAATTAGTACAGAATTGTTAAGATAATTCAATAAATATCAATTGCTTACAATCTGGAGTATGAACTACATTTTTCTAGACTTGTATTTCAAGGTTCTTCAAACTTTTTTTGAGTGTAACCCAGTTAAATTTGGTGCAATAACCTCACAGCCCTCCTGTCATTAAACCTCAATTATGGTCTTTCAACCATGCCAAAACTATTATTACTTTTATTTATTGATTTGATAGTTCAACAAATTATTTATTGATGATGAAGTTAAGAATATTAGAAATATTCATACTTCAAATCTCAATTATTTCACAACAAATAAATGATCGATGACAAGGTTATTAATAAGTATTTCATATCTTGATTATTTCACCGTCAATACTTTTCTCACCTACTCTTTTATCTATTTATTGTGAACCTGTGACCTAGCCAGCAGGTCCTCTTGACTCAGTAATAGTTCGGGAACCCACATATTGAAGAAGCAATGTATTTAAAGCTGCTTCTCCCATTTAATACTCTACTTCATTCTCAGTATATTCATCACTCTAACGAACAATAAAATAATATAAATGATTAGTTACTTGATTTTACACACCTACCAATTTCTTGCTTTCTTTCACAAAATTGTTTTGAATGCATGTTCCAAGCAGGAAACCAAGATGAGTTCTCAGATGATATTACACAAGAATATCAAATTATGAAAGAATGTTATGATGATGATGATAATAATAATGATAATAATTATAATATATACATTTATACCAAGTGCCCGTTCTTGGGAATTTCAATACTCAAGTCCCCACTTAATAAAAGCACTTGCGAACCCATGTAATCATTGCAGTAAAATACAAGGTCTATTAATGCAGAGTATCAATGTAAGGTTAATATTTACAGAAAAAGCAATTTGTTAATAAAGCTATCTACATAACACAGGGAAGGAGTATCTATTTACTGAGTTTAAGTTCCCGAAACAAGAAAGTTATTCATTTTATTTTTCATTTAAAACTAGCAAATATTTTAATGATCCGATATCAAAGAGTAATCTATTCTCAAGTATGGATGGTATATAGTTGGAACACCTGTGTCCAACTATTCATTCTTATATCAATTACAGCGTTACAATACATTCAGCTGAAATCTATTTTATACTGAAATGGTCTCAAATACAGAAAGCAATACTATTTATATATATAAATGGGAGAGATTTGTTGTTTTTCTAATTTTTTATCAAGAACAAGAAGTAGATATAAGTGGAAGATGTATGTAATTGATGTTGCAAGCCAGATATCAGATGAAGCCAAAATTTACTAAGAATTTTTTTTTTTTTTTTTTAAATCAATTTTTTTTTTTTGAAAATTTACACACGCAAGCATACATACATCTTTGAAGCCCACTGACGTTTTTCTGCTTGGGAGTTGGCATTCGGGGAGGATTTCGCTTCAGCCCTTTTTTAAAAACAGATTTCAAGTTTAGGATTATTTGAAAAAGAAGCAGACGAAAAAGATATAAGTAGGAACATTGTTTAAAATTTCAGCTTTTTAAAAATACTAGACATAATTACTAGTTTTATTTTACAAATGGGGTACAATTTCAAAGCAATAAATAATTTTATAAACATTGTAAGATTTTAGGTCATGAAAATTATAAATTTACATCACTGACCAGAATTGTCAGTTTTAAAAGTTTCATGAAAACCTCATATGTAATATAGTATTAATTATAGCAACCTCTCAAAAAAATCCACCAACCACACAGGTGTCCATAGAACTATTTGAGGAAAAATATCAACATACCATTTCTCTTGTCTCTAAAATGTATTATTACATATATAGCATTATACTTTTAAACATCAGATATTCAAAAACTAAGACGATAAAAATAGCTGATGAACATTTCATTTGGAGACAGAACAAGGAAACAACCCAGAGAAAAGGATTTAAAAAAGAAGTAGAGACTTGTTAGTTCTCTTTCACAACTTCAAGAACCTCTGCACCTGAGCAATCAGAATGATAACAGTAGAATAGTTATCTTCTTCAACACAAAATATTCAAAGAATGATTGAGAATCTATAATATTGCGCCAAATGAGTTTATATAATAATGTAGAACATAATAATCATTTTATAACTGAAAGACAAATTCTCCATTCATCTACTCTTTAAAGTGTACTATTGAAGCCGATAGCTTTTACCTGACGAATAATAATATAGTATAGGCTGTAATATAGGGGTATCTATCTTGAAGGATATTTATACCATGTAGGTATTGTTGGTTTCACCACAGTCAACTTCTCCAAAGTAGGGCTAGTGTTGAAAAGCTCAGCAGGTGGAAGTAACAAAACTATCTTTTCAGTGTTAAGCATTCTTCAGAGAAAAACATCTTGATACTATCACTAAAGAGAACTGAAATCCCAGACTATCGGATTTCAGATAGATAAAATGACTTCTGAGAGAAACAAAATAAGTGTTTTCAGTGAAACAATGTTCAAAATTGGTGGATTATGCCATTCTATTAAAGCATAAAAGAACTGTCAGCTTCAACAGATAATTCCCAGAATAACACTAAAAGGCACCTCTAGGCAAATGATCAAATGGAAACAATGAATTGGTACATTTGATGCCATATAGGATGCATAAGTAAAAAGATGATCCCTCATTCCTTATTCCCGCCAATGTATGCACATGAACACATTTTGCAACTAATAAAAAGAAAAAAAGAATTAAATGTGCGCAGATAAGATTTCAATTTCTGTATATATCTTACTGAGTTTGATTGAAAAAAAATATTGATACACAATGTTGAATTCAAAAGTGTGCATATATTATTGTTATTGGAAAACAATTAGCTCAAGATTTTCATGCACACTTATTAAAGATCAAAAGGAACATTAACTCCATTTCAAGGAATACTCGGATGATCAATTTACAGTAATAAAAGTCAAATTTTGGCATCATCTTCAGTGAGCAATGATTTATGTTGATCTATTTTGTTAAAATGAAAAATAGCGGGTCCTCTATATTGTCAAAGATGATAAATCCATTTCTAATTTTGATCTTCATCTCAATTTTTGGTTACTTTACATCATAAATAAGCAACTAAAAATTAGAAGAAACTACTCAAAATTAATAGAAAATATGATAAATCTAATATTTCATCTCTAATGAAGAGTACAACTATTATTGGTGCCCCCCCCTCTTGAAATTTTAGTTTGGGTGCAGAAGCCATAAGTATTGTACTTGAGACCAAGGCTTACTGTGAAACAGTTGGAAGCTAACTTTTTATATTTGTTCATAACCTTGTGGATGTAATTCTTTATTGTTAACTTTGAACTTGAAAAACAAGATGAAGTATGATGTCCAACCTAACAAGGTCCCCAAAACATCAATAGATCCCAAGGCTCCATGAATAAATTCATATACTGTCCTTTATTTACCATTGCCATTTGTGTCTTGGAATTCAACATTTTGAAAAAGCAGTTATTGTCCTGACATGGATTATGGTCTGTTGTAGAGATATGACTCTTGAGCCAGACTCCTAGAAATCTAATTGATACGAGACATCAGTTTCCCAGCTTGAAAATTCTATTTAATAGTCTTGTGAAACCAGCTCAAAATAGTGTTCCTTGTTCGGCTTGTTCAGACGATATATTGCCAAGGATTTGCAATATCTTTGTCCATGAAACTCTCTTTGGACAGGAACAAAGCTAAGATTCAGCTTGATAAGATTATTAGTATTTGGTCTACAACACATGTGCAATATACTTGAGATATTGGACAAGCATAAAGTCTTAGAGGTGGAGTTTTAATGTGATTTTCCAGAGCCTTGTTTGTATAGTGCAATGCAAAATCATCGGGTGATCTAATGAAACTATAATTGTCAAGTCATTTAGTTAAAAAATGATGGGTAGTACCAGGAATCAAGTGAACTTCCAGATTTGTATCAAGACAATTTGTCATAAGTGGTGAAAGTGGCAAAGTAGAGAAAGTGAAGGCATGTTGCTAGAAGAGGTCCTAATGATTCATTATACAGAAATAGTTGTATCATTCTACAGAGAAAGACTTAGTACAATAACATAAGAAATGGGAACAGTTGATCACCGATATATCCACTCTTAGCTTCTTCAGGGCAAGAATGGTTGAAAGTCAAGCTATACATAGATTGAATCCATTTTTCAATCCGATGTAAACTACAGAGCAATCAGCAAGCAAAATGTTCAGCCACATATCACAGATGAGACAACACAGAATTAAATAAGGATGGAAACAAAGTGTTGTTTTTTTTTTTCCAAGAATTAAAAAAACTAATAATAAAAGCAAACAATCAACGAATGAAACAATGTGCTTAAAAATGTTTTTGCCAGTTTTCCAGGTTGAAATCATAGCTGTGACCTCTACACCTGAAGATTTTCTATGGAAGACTCAAGTTGCTGGTTTACTTTTCATGCCTGTTCAGGCAACCCATTGCTGTAAATTCTATGCCCAAGGATCAGACTGTACCATTCCATCCAACCAAAGGGGTAGACCAATGTTTTCAAGATTCAAACCTTCTGTTAGGGTACTAGACCAAAAAAAATACAAACTATTGACAGTTTTAATAAATAAAGCAAAACCTGAAATTTGCTCACCCAAGTGATATCACATTTTTCATCAGGCAATTTTTTTAGTACAATATTTTCCAGGAAAATTCCTTTTAACGCAGCTATTGTTTTGGCAACTGATATTTTGGTGAAAGTTATGTTGTTCAAAGCTATACAACTTATTTTTACAGAGATTAAAATAAAACAGGAGGGTTCAGAAATAATCAACTGAAATCTTTCCCTTTTCTCCATTATGAAATCTATTTCCAGAGACACCTCAGTTGGGAACCTATGTATTTTAGAGACACCTTGAATGATTATTAAGACTAGATATTTTGAATGATTAGTATAAGAATCCAAATGATAAACAACTTCAGGCAAATATCATGATAAGATTCAAAGGACCAGATGAATACACAAGGCAAACATTCAAAATATTAATAGAAGTATATCATTAATGAAATAATGATTTTTTTTTCATATATTGGAGGATAGTAGATGAACCAGGGGATAGATATAGATGGGTTGCTTGTCAAGAACAATAGGTTAATGTTTATGCCTGCAGTTTCATTTCATAATTGGTATACAAACTGAAAAAATTGGATTGTAAAGTTTATCAGAAATTTTTTAGAAATGGACCCAAAACATCTCTCCAGGATTGAATGACACAGACATATATAGAACGAAGAATTGCCTTAGTCTGATATTACATCACTGCCAGATAGTACCAGTCACCTGCATTGAATTAAGGATTATCGTTGATGGAGGTATATCACAGCTGTTCATCTAAAAGTGAAAGGATTCAGTTTTAGTCACTTGGCTCCGGATTGTATAAGCATCACCTCAAAGCAACATGACCAGATGAAGAACTTCAAAAGTATAACAACAAAGGAGCATTTGTTGGTCTTGCATTTTCAAGCCATGAGTGTTCACTAGTTGTGAATATATATGCAGTCGCTGACATTTTTCTTTTCTTTGCAAGCCTTTTCTGTTCACATCTATCTCTTTGTCTGTAATACTATCTACAAGAATTATTAATATACTTATATTCAACTAAGCATATTCATTTCTAGAGAAACAAATCTATTTTAATCAAGCATTGAGCCAAGTCTACACAAACCACAACTAGTTTCTCAGGAATGTACAATAGCTCGAGACCAAGTGAAATGAGGTAATTCAAAAAATTTGGGTTCAAATCAATCCAGGCATTATCAAAACAGAAATGCACACCCACAAACATTTTTTGGATTACAAGTATTGGTGTTCTCTAGAGGCAAACAGTCTTTTCCTGTCAGAGATGAACAGATGGGAGACATCATTTTTTTTTTTACCACAAAGAAACTGGTGCATTTCAAAATACAGGACTAATTAGGTCAATATTGACTTTTCAATTCCTGAATTGCTTCTTAACAGTGGAATCCTTAATGAATAGATCTCTTTTGTGAATTGAATAAAAAGATCTACATAAAAGTTCTTTTATCTGGAGTTATTCTCCTGATTTGAGATTTGTATCTTCTGACAAAAATTACCAGATAATTTCGATCTAACAATGATTGATCATTTCCTTGGTGATTATCTTCAATTCTTTTTTATATACCTTAGCAAGGTTTCTCAATTTAATGCATCAGATTTTACATACATTTTCGCACTAGGTCAGACAACTGACAAGAGACAAAGGCAAAACTGAATGAAGTGAAAATAGATTTGAAATGCTGATTATTCAGTTTTTTTTTTACATTTGATGTTGACTGCTAGCTTGATCATAAATCTTTAGGAGGAAGTTTAAGCCTAGGCAGAATGAAATTGTGGTTTTCAGTGAAACATACTTCAGTCTAAGTAATTTCCTATTCATTTCAATCTTATTTTGATACTAAAAACAATCATGTGTCAGGCAAAATTTGCTTTCAGGCAGTGAAATGGTTTCCAGTCTCAATTTTTAATTTTCAATTCATAATATTCATGTAACAAAGCTTCCAGTAAGAAGAAAACTGTTCTTTTCAAATACACATGCACAATAAGATAGTAACCTAAATGAATAATAAAATTTAATTAGGGTGTAAAATAACAGCCAAACATTGCACACGCCTGTACAAATTAGTATTCAACCAAAATTTAGGTCAAAAGAGTCTTGGTTCAGGCATTGCCCTAGTTTACAATATTTTTGTTTTCTATCGAATTCTGTTGGAAAAAGGTTAGACCTTATTATTTGATATCTTTATTATACTACCTTGACTTTCATATCAATTTATTAGTTCCTTTTTATTGCAACTTTTATTCAGACCGATTTCCTTAATAAAATTTTTAAATCATTTATAATACTTCATATAAAATTCTGTTGAAGAAAAAAAATGTTCATATTGTTACATATCACTTACACTTACCACAATCTTATTTTGTTTACTTTTTTAAAACTTTGAATTGCCTAAGTTGGCTAAAGAGCACAGTCTGCACTGTTATTTAAATAAGTGGAATAACTGACTAAGATCTCAGTATTAGCATTTGAGTTTGTGTATGAAAGGACTGGTGCAGGAGTGCTTTTGATCTCAGCTGTCACTCAAGTTTTGAATGATACAATCCATTAAACCTCTTTACTCTGATTTCATTATATAAATGACAATTGAAGTCTACCAAGTTTCAATCAATGCATAAGATCACGTTTTGGCTTTCCTAATTTATCTATTGATAAATACAGATACAATAAAACTAAAAGATGAAATTTTGCTATCTTTACAAATATAACACTGATATATCAATTGGATACTACCAGACCAACTGGGAAACATTCTGAGGTATTGCTGGAAGCTCACATCTTCAATTTGTATTATCAATATTTCAACATCCATATACTGACTAATACTATGATATGAGAACAAAAATTACTGATCAAATATTGTTTGAAACTTGTTATTTTACACCCTTAGAAGAAACTATTCGGAAGACGTTTACCGTTGAGGCTGTGTGAACTGGCCAGGGGGCACTCCTGAAGGTGGATAATAGACAGAGTTCGTTTTCACCATGTTGTTCAAAGCGGACACATTATTGTTGGGACCATTGGCTAAAGTCTTCACCTGCTGACTATTGCTGTTGTTGCCCTGCAGGTTATTCTGTTGTTGCTGTGGGGGTGGGGGAGGGGGTAGTGATGGCTGCTGCTGCTGTTGCTGCTGCTGCTGCTGTTGCTGTTGTTGCTTTTTCTGCATTTCGTGCAGCTTTTGCATGAGGATTCGATGGTGGTCAGGTGACATTTGGCCTATATAGGGCACATAACGAGCATCTAAAGCCTGGGCAGCACTCTTGGTCAGCACAGTTGAAGTATTGCCACTCTCTGTAGATGCCGCCATCGGGATTTTGCCATAGTGTCGTCCATCAATTTGTAACGAACCCAGTGATTTGATAGCAACAACCAGGCTATCAATGTTGTATGTGAACTGGATATCTACCTTGTGATTTGGGTGGGGTACACGCAGAGGGGAGTCAATCAGCTTTTTGAGGTTTTTCTTCATGAAATTCTTAGTATAGAGGAGCGACAGACTGCTGCCAGTCTTAATGGCCTCTTCGACAAAAGACACACAATGGGATGTCCGGTCATCCAGGTAGTTCACTTCATTGGTTAACTTAAACAGGTGGTCCTTTTTCTGTCTGCATGCAAAGTCCAATTCAGAGATGACATTCTTTAGCCGACGCATCACTTCCTGGGTAATCTTCTCACCAAGGCTCTTTATCTCATCCACGACCACTTGTTCTCGATCGCGGATGTCAGTGTGCCGCTGCTTCAGCAAGTGGCGGGCCTGTTTTATTTGATTCTGCTTATCCTTCACACGCATTAGTAATTGTTGCAGAATCTGTTTCTCTTTGTTTGAAGCCTCGTGCACAAACAGATACTTGTGTTCTTTGTGCTCGAGGAGTTGGCAGTCGCGGCAGGTCACCTTGTCGCAAGTTTCACAGAACAGCTTCAGTGGCTCATGCTTGTGCAGTTTGCAGTACACCGTCTTCTCGCTGTTGATATTTTGGTTGTGTATCGCCTCCTCCTTGGTCACAACTGTATGGTCCTTGGTCACACGTACCCGCTTGTGGGCCTGCACACATTGAGCACAGAGCCACTCGCCGCAGTCACCACAATACGACGTAGCAGGGTCGTTTTCTTCACATGCTGTGCACGTGTAACTGACATCTTCCTTCTCCTCGGAGCAAATTTTGCTGTCCAGATAGAATTCGTTGTTGATGATTGCAGATCCAAGGAATTCCATAGAACAAGTTGGACATTTGTAAGTATCTAGGAAAAAGAAAATACAAAGAATATTAAAAACGTTTATTCATGCAGAATATCATTTTTACCAAACAGCTTCAATCTGATTTTCAGCAACCTTTCAGAACATCATGCACTGATCACACACATCTTATAAGAAATACAAAATCCAATTGGTATGCTTAACTATGATTTATAATGTGTCCTTGAATATTTTTAGTATGGAAGTCAAATGCACATATATGAATACACAATATTTTACATTCATTAATATAAATGGTAGGTATTCTCACAGACTTCGCGAGATAGACAATGTGACCAAAAATTTAATGTAAATAATCTCTCATAAGGGAATCTTAGAATGCCATTTGATCATGAATAAGCTTTATTTCAAGAGAAAATTCTAGGAGAATTAAAATCAATCAAATTTTTTGTTAGGAAAAAACTCCAAAAAAACAAAAAAACAAAAAACAAAAACAAAAACAAAACCCTACTGGGGTTGGAATGCTTCAATTTGAAAAATTTTAAACTGCAAAATCAAGTAAAATATTGCTTTGTTTGACAGCTTTTTAGTCCTGTTTGTTCATTTGTATTGTGGACTCTTGATATGAAAAAAAAAAAAAATATTCAAACAAGTTTTTTTTACAAAGATAAAAAAAAAAAAAAAAAAAAAAAAAAAATCAAATTCTCTGTGAAATGCAACTTCAAAATTTGCTCTATTGTTTCAGTAATTCATTACACTGGAAATGCTATTAAATATCAGTGGCATTTTAATACTTACGAATGGTGGAATTCACCAATAATCATATTCTGCTGTAATTTCAATATATTTTCCTAATGTATCATGTTTAAAGGCCCTCATTATTAAATAATCGGATCATTTCCTTCAGAGCATCAACAGGAGGCTACTACTGCAGTAAGAATGTTCCTTGACAGGTTCAAGCCATTTTGAATAATTGTCCAGTGGTAACATATCTCTAATGTATTCATTTGAACTGCCATACTATGGAATTGAGAATATTTATCTCCAGTTGTTATCACCCATCACCAGTAAAAAGAAAAAATCTGTTAGAATACCTAATACATAAAATATCTCCATTATTTGATCAATAAAATAATATCAGATCAAAGATGAATAAAATCTACAATATCACCTGACAGTGATACGTAATAGGCTTATTCTATAGTGCCATATTTATCAGCAAATTAGAAAAACTGACAAGAAAGTTAAAGATTATCTGTTGGTTTTATTCGTATTAATGAAGAACTGCTGCCCCTATATTGGGTAAAAATGATGCACAGATTTATTATAAGGAATATTTCTTGGTACATAAAGGGTGAATATCATTTGAATATTTCAGTTCTGTGTTGAGTTCCAGAGATTTTCCATAAGTAGAGAATCTCGTTATTTCTCATAACAATCGGTAATTGTCTTGGTCAGTATTGTGAGAAAACATACCTTCAGTCATAAAGAGCTTTGATTTCATTTTCGTTTGATCAGATAAACCTTTGATATGAAACGGTTGTTTAACATACTTGTTTTGATTGAATAAACTTCCTATCAAATTAAAACCACACATTTATTGTTTCTAAGAAAATATAAATGATTATAAAAACTATACTGGTTTTGATTAAATGAACTTTCAATCAAATTAAAACTATGTATTAATTTTTCTTGGGAAAAAAAAAAAAAAAAAAAAAAATTGAGCAATTTCACCAATTTGGTGTGACAAATACAAGTTCAATTACGCTCTACAGGAGTGTCAAACTTATGCACTATGGCAAGCCAAATATAATGAAAGTGGTCTCAGTACTGTTTCTATAGACAATGGAACGTCATCCCCACCTGGGTACATGCCTCGGCAAAGTATATAGAAATCCTAGTTTTCTAAACGCCCACTCTTCAGAATCCCCCCCCCCAGCCCTGCTGATGTAGTTCAGAGGGAAGCAGAGAAAGATATGTCCAGCATGAGCTACCAGAAATAAATCAAACTTGAGGGGGTTCCAATTAGATTTGTCTTTCTCTGGTTGTGATCCAAAGGCTAGAGAACCAAATCTGCCCCTCTATTTTACCCATCACTGAAAAAAGAAAAGATGGATTTATGCCATTTCCAAGAGCATAGGGCGACGAGAACATAATCAGCTCTAAGCGGAGTTTGAACTCGTTTTGCCAATTCTATTGCCTGAGTTGTAACTAACTATGCCAATTGCACCTCTGTACATAGTACATGGATTAGATGATGAGTAATAAGTTATCACATTAGATGAATATGGATTTATCTTACTCTTTACGCTCACACATGGAGCTCTTAAATGTGGGGCCAGCAGGCCACATGACACTCCTGCTTTACAGGATGTTCAACTCCTTGCAGATATGATAAACCCCTAAGTCGATACCCAACAAAAAAAAAATGTATCTAAGTAACACTTATCCCAAGATTGACTTATTTTGCACCCTGCCTATCCAGCTTGTTGAAAGCCACACATAAAACTACGGCGTTGAGCTAGTAACATCGATTCCACTAAATACATACTTGTTAATCAGTAGTCGAAAATATTTTTTATAATTAATTGAAAGGTATTAAATTGATTATAAGGTCATGATCCATCGTCACTTTTTTCATTTGTTCGTTGGTTGGTTTCTGTCACACTAAAGCAAAAATATCTAAAATCAACCAAGCCCTGTCGTGATTTTAATGTTTGACCTGCAAGTAACATATCCATTTAACCAACCTTGGGCTGCTTGGATATTAGATGAAATTTAACTACATGTTTATAAATGACCAAGCAGCAGATGTAGCTAGAATGGCTGCTGCTGATTAGCTTGCTTCTGTTTTTGTTGACATTCAGTACATAAGACCGCACTAAGCTAAATGAAGAGGAATGGCAGTAAGAGGTGTATGTAACACCAATCCATAAATAATCATGTCATTTTTTCTAGGTACTATGCTAGTATCCAATAAAGATTGTATTTGTATGCATTTATTCTCTGTAGCTGCAAATGATTAAATTCAAGGTTTGTATATAATAAATGAAAAAAATGGTTTTCATTTCTGATCTGCGAGTAATGTTTTCTTTTCTATTCATTCAGTATAAATGGTATACAAATAGAAGAGAAACAGCTGCGTCAAGTTCAACTTGGACAGAGTTTATTACATTCTCTCAAGAACTAGCACTTTTTGATCTGACTGTCCATCCCTTTGCAATGGCTCTGGTACTCTGGAAATCACATTTACAAATAACAGCAGTAATTGTATAATGTATATTGTAGTAATGGTATAAGCTTGAAAAGCTTGTTTGGTTCAATTTCCCATGAAAAGAGCACATATCTTTTGGAATTGAAAAATCAGTCCAACAGGAAAAAGTTAGATTTGACTGTTACTAATGTATTTTTCAAGATTCCACACGTCACACACTATTACAAACTACTGAAATTAAAGGAATTTATACAGACAGGATGTTGGCTAGTAGTTCAATCCTGAATAGAAACCTAATTCCAATTTCCCAAATAAGCTAAGCAGGTTTTTGACCATTTATGGCCTTTTAAAAAATACAAGAATACAAATATAAAAAAATGAGGATCTCAGAAAACTTCTAAATCCTATGAAAAGTGGAGAAATTTAAAACTGGTAAACACCCTGATAGAGTATGAAGAGGAAAGAAACTTTCCAGATATTTTCATATTACAAAGAAACAAACCAACACTGAACTCCCTTGGTTTTACTATTTATTTAAGGTTAATAATAGGGTAGTCTGCTTACCTATTTCACTTCCTAAATACATGAAGAGGTTATGGATAAAGAATTTCACTTTTCCAATACTTTGACAGCAGAAAAAAGCCATAAACAGTGAAGCAACTAATGGACAGCTGTTGGGAATAGATGTTAAGGGACTACATTCATACATTTTAGCAATTGCAGATATATCAACTTCGTTTGAGGTAAAATATCAAGAGAAGTATAGTCAATAATAACAGAGCTATAGCTATTTTTTTAGTAAAGTAAATCTAGTGTTGTTTGAAGTTTTGATGAATTATTCAAACTAGTTTTTTTCAATTTTCAACACATTTTTGCTAATGAATTTTTTTCCCCCTTTCTTAAGGTATATGTCACATTTGGTAATTCTTGAATATTTTTTTCAAATGCTCAAATGTATGGATCATTTTAATCGTTAAGAAAAACACGAAAAGGTAAAGCATATTAGATGCAATATACACTTGAAGGTTAGAGAACCTATTGGTGAAAATGCCAAGTTCAAACCAATATGGATAAGTTTTAGTCAGAAGGATACATGGAATAAGTGACCGAACTATCGTGCATTTTAGTCACCTTATACTTCAGCGGGTGAGGCAACCTTCAGACAAGACAAGGATGGTTCAAGTGTTGTCTTATCTGCCGAAATATACAATATCTACTTTATTGCTATGGCTCTTTGATTATGGATGCATAAGTACAGTAATAATTAGAGTTCATTTGACATTTATTGATATCGAAAGAAAGTGCCCAGACTAGCAAATAACATGAAAATATCATCATTAAGAATGATGGGGGTGGGGGAGAAAAAAAAAAAAAAAAAAAAGACTATGACCGAAGGAAGAATGCTACACTGCACTATAGTCATTCTTATCAAAAAAGAATGAGATCTCAGCCAAAGTAATGAACAGAATATTTCTTTACTGCTAATATAACTGCACTCGCAGAGTTATTGTTCTGCAAAAGATGATTGATCATGATAATGTTGAAACTATTATAGAATAAAAACTTCCAAGTACCTGAAACTTTCAAATTAAAACTTTTGGCAGCAAATACTTATTAAAAAATCAAGTCAACAGTGAGCATAATGATCAGAAAACTATAATTTCCCGCATATATATTCATCCGATAAACTTCCCTTTGATGTTCAGAAGTTTCTCTATACCCACAATTCTAGTGGTTCCCATACTTTCCCAAATTGAGGTCCCCTAGGTGTATGAAGATTCTTTCATGGCACCCCAAATAAAAAATACGAAAAATTGCATTCAAGTGGTTAGGTTATTTAGGTAAAAACAACAATAAAATTCTAATTCATAAAAAAGTAATACATTTGTCCGCACTTTTAATGATCCTAATTACTAGCTGGAGGAGCCTGTTGTTCACCAGTTTCTCAAATCTGGAAATTGAACTATCGACCAAACAGCACCGAGTGTTGAAACTGTGAAGCCCAATACTAGATGGATAGAGTGATTGGCAATGTGTCAGTCACATGTTGCTTCCTACCAATGCAACAATGCATTGAATTACAATTGCTGGGAATAAGGAATATTTTTTAATATCCCATGGTGCCCCAGAGTGCTAACTGTGATGCACAGTTGGGGAATCACAGCACTCTTCTGTTCTATGATTTTGTTTTCAAGTGTAGATACATAATTTACCATTATATGAAAAAATACACAAGACAAGTACAATTAGGAGAAAATAAAACCAATGATGATGTCCATTAATAGGTGACAGTCATTTGGAATATAATATTAATTATCAATTCTCAAATGTAGAAGAAAGTCATCCCTATATGCATAATACACTTCTGTGCCAATATTCAATTTCAAAAATTGTATAATAATCAAGGATTTAAAGTTCTAAGGGATACCCATGGTGTAAGAGCGAGAGTGTTAGCACATTCTCAGAGGACTCTTCTGATAATGTAGAACAGGATTCCTTAAACTTTTTGGAACATCCGAGCTAAAATAATACATTATTTATACATGTTTGTATTTTGGATGTGAAATGATCTGACAGAAAGTTGATTATATATATATATATATATATATATATATATATATATATATATATTATATATGTATGAAAAAAATTTGTTTTCAATACGAGAATAATAAAAATACAGGACTAAGGTTATTTATTCATAGAGTTATTGTTAATTCTTTCTCAATGAAAGCCAATAACTGAAGTCTGGTACAATGGCTGCACTTTGATTTTCTATATTGATACCACAACATTTCATATGAAAACATGGCTTGTTTATTCCTCAAAATCGGCCACAGTACCCAAAATACATGATGCAGAATCCAGTCAGAGAAACCCTGGCGTAAAGGAGCTATCGATTATCCAACTTTCCAAAAGAGTAAGAAAAGAAAAAGAAAAAGCAATGATATAGAACAAAACAATATTGGGAACTTGATACTAAGAGAGACAAAAACTATGCGTATGCGTGTATATATCTATAATGTACCCCAATCATCATAAGATGATTTATGCTATTGCAACAATATATGTAGGCAGAAAATCAAAAGAATGCTGCACTGTATTATAGTCATTCTTCTCAAAAAAGTAAGAGATCACCTTGTCTGTAACTTGCAGAATTATTTTTCTCCAAAAGATGATGTTGAAGCTATTACGAAATTCAAAATATAATTGATCTGTGCTTGAATTTAGTGAGACATTTTTTCAAAAGATTTTACAAGAACACTTATGCAGACATTCAGAAGAGTGAAAATTAAAAAAAAAAAATGTACAAGTTAACAAGAGATTATACAGAAATAATTATCCAACTTTTGGTCACGGGCAACATCAAACCATCTCGCTACCTATTCAATAATAAACTCATTTGACTTGTTACAAAGGCCAAGGGCAAATAACTGCAAGTTTCTTACCTACAGCAGAAGAGGGTAAATGTTATTGTTCTTGCAACAGTCTGAAAAGCATCAACTTGAAAGTGGAGATATTTTCATTTTAAGCTAATATACCCAGTCTAATTTGGAAAACCATCTCTGGTACAATATGGGCTTCATAACTTTCACAAATACTTCTCAACTCACAGCAGTAGCAAAATACAGAATACTGTAAAGAGGGGTGATTTACAAAAACTAATGACCTGTTACAGCTGTGAACGGAGAGCAAGTACGGACATGCTACAAAACGTATGAATGTACTTGAAGTAAGTTTTTTTGACACCTATTGTGTCATTAAGCCAGCTTTTGTTGGGACAGGATAGAAGTAATAAGAAAATTAGCAGTTGAATTTGGTAGGGCCGATATCAAAATCAAGATTTCATTTGAAAAATTTATTCTCTCAGATGCGACCGTCTTTTCACTCAAGCTGTTCCATGTGTTGCTACTATATCAAAGAATTTTTTTTTATAACACCAGTGGTGGTCTGAATTTGTACTTTATGGCTGTATCCTCTGGTTTTACTCCAGATAGATGGAATCAGCGTCTTCTTACCACAACATTTTAAGCAACGAATGCCAGTATATATTCTATGTAAATTATTCTGGATTCTATCAACTTCCAATGATAGAAAAAAGTGGAGCTTTCCTCCCAATCCCAGAAGGAAATTACTATAAACTAAGTTCATCTCAAGACTAATGCCTGTAGAATAAAGACTCTTTGTCAATAAAATTTTCCTCTTATGAAACAGCACTGAACAGATGTTCTAGTTAATTTGCATGATTTCCACATACATAAATCATTGTATTTGACCTTTCTTGTTGAATGAGAAAGGCATTCTAATGGAGCAAAAGAAAAAAAAAAATTGTGACTCAATAGAAACAGTCACATGACCAACATCTTTTGGCAGCATGTCATGTTGGGGGTGATCAATAAAAAATTGGGAAAAGAGGTAATCAATGAACGAGTTACTTCTCATGACTTTTGAATTTAAAATAAAACAAGAGGACACAAACTAAGGGATCAATTCCACAAACTTATAGATTGAACAACAACCCCAACACTTTTTCAAGAAGGGAATTGTCACAAAAAAAAAAGAAAAAAAAAGAAGTTTTTCTCATAGATATAATGAGTA
Organism: Thysanoteuthis rhombus; assembly: GCA_963457665.1. Taxonomy (NCBI): domain Eukaryota; kingdom Metazoa; phylum Mollusca; class Cephalopoda; order Oegopsida; family Thysanoteuthidae; genus Thysanoteuthis; species Thysanoteuthis major. The sequence goes on along the minus strand of OY735230.1, from coordinate 25,564,557 downwards.
AATGTTCAAACTTTCAGTCCCCTAGCTACGTTAGTGAAGCCTGTGTGTGATGATATATATATATATATATATATATATATATATATATATATATATATATATATATTAGCCAGCCAGATCAGCTTGAGAAATGAAAAAACCTGTGTTGACAGTTTCTAAAAGGAAGAAAAGAAAAGAGAGAAAAAAAAAAAACAAAAAACAAGAGAGAAAGTAACTTTTCCTGTACCATTCTACAGCTACAAACCACTAAAAGCCTATAAGTACTATGTACACAAGCTGTAATGTTAATGCTCAGAGTCACAGCAATTTCAAGCAGAGGGTTTCTTTCTTTCTCAAAAGTTATCTATTATTATTAACTTCTATCTGACCTCTTTTAGTAAAGTCAAGAATAGTTAATGATTCTTTCCAACCTGGCAGGTGGAAGTGCATACGAATTTATACACAAAAAAAGTCCAAGTTTATGCTATGATAAAACAAAGCCTGATTTGTTTGGACTTGGTTTATATGATCCACAAAGAATAAATATTTGCAGATTGCTCCAAATGTTTCATCTATCAATTTTAAAACAGAAGATGATAAGAACCTGAAGAAAATCTAGTTTAATAGGTAATGAATTTATGATTAACTAAAGAAAAGTAGTTGACTTCACAAAAAACTTCAATGTTCCCTCACAGAGCTTTCCAAACTTTCAGTATTGGTACCTCACTTGGAAGAAAAAGAAAAAAAATATTTTTTTTTGGTTGCATCAACTGATTCAGGAAAAGTATCTTTTGGAAGATATACAAAATTATACTTGATTTTGTGACACACCTAGAAGATATTGGTGACAGTTTGGAAAACTACACATTACAGCATTTTTATTCTGAGGTTGATATGAGTAAACATCAAAACCAACCACAATTCATGTTTGTCAATAAAGAATTGATTACAAACGAACAAGTTTTTCAAAGTTTCTTTAAAAAAAGAGAAACAACAGGTCTGGTTAGTCATTCAAAAGAAACTGTAATGAGACCTATGTCTTTTGGCAGCATGCAGTGTAAGGATTGTATCAATTGAAAAATTGGAAAAGGGGTAATCAATGAATAGAGTTACTTCTTTTGTCTTTAGCTAGGCAATGATCATTAAAAAAATATCCTAAAATTGGAAAAAAAAAAAAAAAAAAAAAAAAAAAGCATGAATGTTATCCAACGCAAACTAAGGGATCAATTTAGTTACAACTTACATTGAAAATTGAACCCACAGTTAATAAACAAAACAAAACAGTTTTTCTTAATACAATAAAAAGTGAAGGTTCAGATTTTCAGCTCTCTAGCTGTTTATGGGATAGATAGCCAACTTAAAAAACTGAAGAAACCTATGTTGACAGTATGATTGATGGTTTCTTAAAAATCGATCTGTATAAAGCCAAAAGTTGAATTTACTAACTGGTAACAAGAAGCAAAATCATTGATTATATTCAGTAGAAGAGTAACAGATGTCAAAATGTAGTGGGTATTTTAATACCATTTTTTGTTCTCCTCGTATCATGGAGAAGAAAAGGTTATATTCTTTCCCATCATCTAATCCAATGCCCAGGCAGATCAACAAATGGTCGAGTAATTCAAAGTGGAATAAAAAGGAAATGTGCCTCAATTAGACATACCATGGTAAGGTAAAGTGTCCTTTGTCTCAAGAGACAACTATCAATTGAGTATAACAACCGCTGACTTGGTTTCAGTTACATGCATCAGCTTAGTGATTCTTGCAAGTTTCCACGACCAGCCCAGCCCTTCAGCAAGTTGCAAGTACATCGAGGGGATACCTCTACCCTCATCACATTAGCACTCTAAAGCTAAGTACACAAGGAAATTTTGTCACCCCACTTTTCACTCATACTGGCAATCAAACCCAGAACCTTCTGTGTGTGAAGCTGATTAGCTAACCATTACACAATCCAAGCAGACAAGCATTCAGATTTGCTGAGTAAGCAAACATAAAAGTGCACTGCATTGTGGATAAGATCTTTTTCAACAAAGTCAACATACATGGGTGGATAATTAAAAAACAAAATTAGGTCACAGGCAATGTTCCCTATGATTTTTTTTTTAGAGTTGTGCATTTTTCAAACGGTGACAAAAGTGTGTGCACTTTTGAAAAAAAAAAAAAAAAAAAAATTTTTTTTCCAACAAAAATTCAGTGAGCTGTCTTGCGCGTTCATGTGCACAGCTTCAAGGAAACTAAGGTCACAGTCTTTGCAGGATGGTGCTAAAAAGACAACAGAACGTTTCTTGAATTATTCTGATAGATCAAATGAGAATCTGGAAACTTTATTTGACCATTCAGAGAAAGGTGTGTTTATGGGTTAGTATCAGAGACAGAGATTAATTATTTTATAAATATTTACTTAGCTTACCTTAGTCTGGCCTTGTGATAGACCAAGAAAATGACTTATGGCATATAAACGATCTCAGCCACAAAAGAGGGTACAAAGCTGATAATATATAAAACTGGTACTTATTTGGGGGTTCACCCTTTGCATTTTGGCTCTACGCAGCTGCTATAATGTTAATCTCAAGATGTGCCTTCTTACTTCATCAATACTGCCATGGATCACAAGTTTTACAGCATAATTGAAAAAAAAAAAAACAACAAATAACCGACTCTATGTTTGCCAAATTGTTTTTCTAAACATCAAGTTATGTAACATACCTTGTTGATTGAACCAAGTTACCACTGATTATTACTACTTACTAGCATAGTACCCATGAAAATGTTTGGTTTTTTAACACATGGATCGACACTTTTGCCCAAGATCAAAGTTTCTGAGTGCTCTGCCATGTCTATCTTTTCTATGTTGCCATGGGAAATTGTTATATAGACACGCATATATATATATATATAATAAATAAATAAAAGGAAAATAAATTTAATTTTAGAATTTGTACAAGCTTTGAAAATTAATATAATCAATTTTGAGGTATTCAAGCCAGGAAACTATCTCAAACCCAATTTCTATCAAAATGTCATCCTGACATATAGACATGAGTAAACATAGTAAAAATCTATTCTAATCAATATTGAAAAAATAAACGTGGAAAAGCATTGAAGATTAAATCTTAAAAAAGCCTGAGCATAAACATCAAATAATCAAAATTCCGAAAATCGTTTCATAGATGAAAAATATTGATAACAATAAAAAGCTACAACTAAAGGTCCTGTTTCAAGGTAGAAATAGTCAAATGATCAAAGGTTTGCTGTTCGGGAGATAATCATTGCTAGAAGTTGGTTTCTAAAAAGGGGAAAATAAAACTATCAACATGCGCATTTTGTAATATAATTTAATGCATGTTCCCAAGATGCTGATAAATAGAAGAAATGTCGGCTAGATTGGTGTAATGGTTAGCATATCAGCCTCACATACAGAAGGTCCAAGGTATAAGCAAATGGTGCAAAAAACTTTCCATTAGGATAATTTTCTGTGCACTCACAGCAGCTAATTGAGTACACTATGTGATAAGAATAGAGGTATCTCTCCATTGGGATTTGCATACTGCCAAAGGGGTGGTCATCAAAACTTGTAAGAATGAAGTCCTGGTCTTGACCAGACTCAAGACTTGCAAAGTTTGCTAAGCTGATGCATGCAACAGAAACCCTGGACTTTGTCACTGGCTTCCATACTCCATTGTGAGTTGTTTCACAAGAGATAGAACTCTTCAACTATTATTATACAAATGGTTAAGAATCAATTTTTGTGGGTAGGGCTCTACTATAAGAAAATAAAATAGAAAACTAATTGAAAATAAATCAGGCTCTCCCCCTTTGGACATATTTGACCTTTCCCTGACTCAAGGAACTGACAAGATTAACTTTTTGCCATGACTCAAGGGACCAGGTGTGACTTCTGTTGATTGAAATATCATCAATGGCTGGTGTGATTACTTTTTTACAAATATGAAAGAAAAATACAATGGGAAGAGCATTTCTCTTCTATTACCTGAAGATCTTTCCTTACAGTTTTACTGGTCCTATTTTTTCTTTCTTTCTCCAGGATGGATAAACCCTAAACCAAAGATGGATTCTTGATATCCGAGAATGAATCTCAAAAAGAAACTAGGATGAAAAACATGCGTCACAGTAGGAATCTTATGCTCAAAACTTTCGATCTACATGAAGTTTTTTTTCAGTGTTCAACTGAGCAAATATAACAGCAATGACTTATATGAGAGAGGATCAGTAAGTTTGTAGCCTGAAATGTAGTTATTAGCTGAATTTTGATCTTGATATTCACCACTAAAATCAAGTGCATAGACAAGGAAGGAGATTTTGAAAAGTAGATATTTGTTTATCAGAAATGCATTTTTCATCAATAGGCTATGAACATTGCTATACCTACAAAATGCTGCTAAAATCAATTATGAACAAATGAAGTAATTATAGAAGAGATTTTACAGAGCATTGAAATAGACTTGGCTGGTATAGCAACTGTCATAAATAGGAATTTCTCCATCTTCTGACATTAATTCTATTTAAAAAAAATATAAAAATAAAGAAAACCCCATTAAAGACAGTTGCTGAAACAGTAAGTCTGCATTGTGACACACAGTTATTTTGCAAAATGATTTTTTGACAAGGCTCCATATTGTAAATCATTTAGTTTCAAATTTGAAACTAAATGATTTTCAGTGAAGCTTAGTAATAAAAACAAAGACAAGTCAAACAAAATATCGAGTTGTGAAACCAAAAATTCTCTACTCTTATTCCTCTTATGATAGAAAGAGGAGACAAAGAAAAATCAAATGAATGAAAGGTTATAGAAACTCTGTAATCAACTGTGAGTAAAGTTATGGAATTTCTCTCACACTGTGTCTCAAATTGTAATATAAAAAGCAATCACACAACCTAATTGTCCATACATTTTCAGTAATTTTTTTTCTCCAATTTATAAAAAGATGCAGATCTATTGATTCTTTTGGCAATGTTGAAAGAATACATCTTGTAAGCTTTTTTCCCCTTCTTTGCTCACGATCCAAGAGCAGTAATTGCTTTTTCTGCTACAAATACGGACATCAGTTTGCAGATAGTAAAGATATATGCAAATTCTGCATATGCCCCGTATCATCACTGTTGGGAATAAACCGCTTCAGGCATCCAAGACTTCATGATTCACGACTGTTATCATAAGTATACAAATGAAAATGTAATATTAGGGGAGAAAAAAATTTTTTCACCGAAACTAATATATTTTTTGAGGGGAAATTCAAGAAGAGTTCAACCATAATCCAACATCACTTTATCCACATTATGTTAGTATGAATGATCAATATCTTTAATCAATATATATGTATTATGCTATTTACTCACATGCACATTAATCAATTTCTTTCTTGTAGATGACATTCCCTGCTAGTTCTCTCTCTTCCTCATTATGAAGTTTACACATTCCTTTCGTTCGGATTATATGTTTCGAAATAAAGGGCTCGAGTCAACATGTGCCACAAACACAGCTCAAACTTCCTATGCTCAGCTTGCGTTGCCTGGCAACAACAGGCTCGGCTGATATCGATACTCCCAAGTGTGACAGACACGGCTCTTATATGAAATTTCCAGCTATCCAAAATAAAAAGCCACCATCAATCCATATTTCAAAAAAGTAGTACATTTACTTCAAAAGTGTAATTCATGTAAGATAAAGAATATTGAAAACAGTTATTTGTCAATCTTTAATAGTTAGAGAAAACTTCAAAATAACCTCAACAGACAATTTTCTTCATAGTAATTCGAAAATTATGCAAAAATTCAAGTTATATAAATATTCAATAGTTCAGTTGGTAAATTAGGTTACAATAATCCGCAATAAATCACAACCAAATTAGGATAAGAATCTATAAAATTTATCAGAAAAAGTGAATCCTATTTCCAAATTCATCGTATAAAGCATGAGAATTAATTGTCAAAAATCATTTTTTTGAAGTCTGACACTAGAGTTGCGATTGCAATAACTACATGGCTACAAATATTGAAAAAAATCGACTCCATTTTTTACGAAAATTAGTATTTCAAGAAAATGAACAGATACTACCCTTCGATCAGCCTTGAAGATTTTACACTTTGATAAAAGGGAAAAATACGAAGCTGTGATTGAAAACAAACAGGTCTCAAATAGTTTAATTGAGTTCAATTTAATGATAAATGCAACAGAAAATATAAAGCGAATAAGAGAAATTAAACTTAAGAATTCAATGTTTCATTAAAGAAAACACAGAAATTATTAATTTGAAACTCGAAGAATCCTGAAAGTGCAACAATCCAGTTTAAGACCTGTCAAATTGACGATTTTTTTTCAAGCACAGAAAACAAAATAAATTGTCAAAAAGCATTGAAAAAAAATCTCTTGATAGTGAACAGCTTCATTTTCCCTTGTTTCATTTAAAAGAGAAAGTAAAGAAGTATTTGTTTCCCTTGGCACCATGTACCAACCCACACTTTGACCCTGGCCATTTTATCCCCATTTGCTGCTACTTTATTGACTGACCTGACCTGGTTTACAAATCTGGGACAACAGATTCTCCTTAAATAAAAATTCTCAGATATAAATATCACCTCTGATCCCTTTCACTTCGGATAATCAGTTATTTACTCTAGGTTTTGTTTTACTAAATGAAATAAGTTTTAGTATTTCGTAAATTTCTACGCAGTCAATCACATAATGATAAATATACACACTTCATCACTGACACCATGAAATATTTAGGATTCTTGAAGATTAAAAGACATTGATAAAATCATTTGGAAATAAAGTTTCATGGCACTGACATACATCGTGGGCGGTCAGGACATTTCTCAAGTTATTTTTTCAAAAGAATTTTTTGTTTTCGTTCAAGAAAGAATATACCAGCCAGCCATATTGGAAAGAATTGACTACTAAACAACACGATAAAAATTACATTCTGTCATAACTTTGTTTTCATTTTCACATCAGTAAGAGAAAAACAGAAAAAGAAAGCTAATAACTTGATTGAGAAGCCAATATTATAGGCAAATATCTTGACCCGACATAACTTCTGTTTTTGTTTTCTAGCAGAGTAAATGACAAATGCTAAAATTTGAACTTTTTTTTTTACAAGACTGAAAAAAAATGATCACACATCAAGTTAATGAATCGTGCACACAATTCATAAAAAGCGAATTTCAAGTGTCAATAAAAAAAAATATCTACTCAAAACTAGGTTGCTTCACTGTCAATTCTTTAACTGGCACAAGTTAGGACAACAGATACAAGTTCTATCAATTTGAGAGGGGAGTTATTGTTTTAAAGTTAAAAAAAAAAAGAAGCTTCTAACATCATTTTTGACGTAGTGAAAACAATTTCTCAATAAATCGATTGTTGGAATTGCGAGCTATCAATCATAGTCAGAACACAGTAACCAATTAAATCCAACAAAATCCTTAGCCAAGAAGAGAAATGAACTAGATTGTCGTAATTTATTTTTTATTTTCTTGGTCTTTCACAGTTATTGTTTCCATGACAAATGATTCGGAAATAATAATACATGATAACAAAAATTGTGCAATCATGATATTTTTTAGATTTCGTGTGAGAAAACTAATCAAACACATTCACGGTTGTTGCAATGAAGTGCGTGTGGTCATTAAAAAAAAAAAGAATCCTTTCCTATAAACTGGGTCAATTGAAATTTTAGGAGAGAAAAACAAATTCCATTGCTACCTTTATTTTCATCATTTTAAAACGAAAGTAAAATGAAGCCCTATATTTTGAATGAATTCAGCGGATGTAAAGTTTGGTCAATTGAATATAGTGAAAACAAAATGGTTTCAATCGGATTAATTCACTGAATAAAAGATTCCTATACACAATGCGAAAGGCGAAGAAGAAGAAGAAAGGGACATTTCAAACAATCACAGTACAAAAGAAAGCAAGTAGGCAGGAGACATTATTACACAAACTATCGGCTGCTTGCTTTCCTCTTATCTTAAAAGAAGAAAAGGAATATATTTGCTTCGCAAGGTGATTCCTTCATGATAGATCTATTTCGATTCAAACTGGGTTCAGCATTTCTCTACTTTTCTTTCATCTCAGAAGTATTTTTACATTTAGTATTATGAGATTATCATAAACATACCCAAATAACTCGACCCACACCAAGAATATCGCTAATTAGTAAGTGGTATTTACACAACAAGAAATGAAAACCGACCAAAAAATAATTTAAAACAATTCATCAATATAAGAAACAATCTTATTGAAACAGAATCACTTTATGCATACAATCAAATGACCATCTGTACCTCACTGATGCTATTGATATTTAAAAATGACTGTCTCAAAGATCCCGAGATGTAGAGGTGAAAAAGAACTCACTATCAATTTTTTGTTCAAGTATTTATAATCAAGAGGTCGAAGTTCAAACTCTTGAAAGCAGAATTAAAAATCAGGGACTCAATTTAATTGGCACCTTACAAGAACTAAAAAAGTATTTACATAGTAATGTTTTCCAGAGAGAATTGGTCCAAACTTCAACTACTTTACAATAACGTGCAAGAAATAGACTTTTTTTTTTTTTTTTTTTTTTACTTACTTAGACAATTTAGTCAACAAAAATTATCACTATGCAAAATGTCCAAGAAAACAAAACAAAATAATCTAGAATATGCACATGGGCTGAAGGAGTGTGCCCGATCACGTGACCATATTAAAGCAAGTTTTGCAGAATTAATTAATAAGCAGAAAAAAAATTCAACATATCACAAGAAAAAGAAGATGAATTTTAAAGTTTTTCTCTTCATGCAACTCCGACTAATGAAGAAACAGATTTCGATAAGATGTTTCTTTCAATTTTAAAAAAAATTCTTTCATGAAAAAAAAAGTAATGGCTGATAAATAGATAAGTAATGACAGAAAAACAAGTAAATACATTATTTATTGTTATTGCTCTGAATAAATTAAATTCATTAAAAATTTGTTTTCATTTGTGCGCCGTTTTTAACATCGAGTGAGAGAGGGTGTGAAACTTGATAATCGGGACCACCCTACCTACTTAGTATCGATATTTATTTTTGTTTGTCATTGTTTACAAGCAAAGAAACGATGAAAATATATCTGCACTTGAAAGAGAAAAAAATGTGGGAGGAAGACAGGATTCTGATTGCAGCCGACATATAAAAAAATGACTGCATAAGAGACTTCAAAATACATGCAATCAAATCAGGGGAGACGACACTTTAAAATGAATAAATAAACGAAGCGACACAGTTGGGGCCCTGCTTTGCTTTGCTCCGAGGAGGAGAAGAAGACTTAGTCTCAATATGACAGACAGCACTCACTTCTCTGGAAAACTAATACACTCGCCATTTGCCTCTGCACAGGCAAAAAAATAATACATCAAGAAACTTGGGAAGCATTAACCATGCTTTAAAATTAGATCTAACAAAATATATTGTCTCAAGAGATGAAATAAATAAAGGTTTGGATGAGTTTCTAATTGAATGCATCGTGATATTCAATTTCGATGCAAACAACGATTTAGGGTAATAAAAGCAAAAGTAATCTCTTTGGAGTGAAAGTCAAATTGGAAGTATTTATCTGCCGTCATTTCGCTGAGGATAATTTGAAATGAAGTGATTTTATAATTCCAATACCGTATTGTCGAAAAACCCCTTAAAACTTGCAATCAATATCCCCCTCAAAAAGATCAAAACTAATTGAAGCGAATTTCAACAATGTGGGGAAAAAATAAAGAAAAACCACTTTACGACAATTGGATCACATAAAAACTAATAAGAAATATGGCACGGAACATAAAAGGCGTGTTTTGATCACATGACCACCTTGTCGTAAAACGTTCAGAAGAGATGCAGAGTAGATTTCAAAGCGATTTTAAGAAGTCATTTTCCCATTTACTCAAATATCTTGTGTTGATTAATCTTTTTTTCTACGATCAATTGCGAAAAATGGTCCGAAATTTTACATAAGGACATTTTTCAATACAAAATAAAATATAGCAATGTTAAAGAGAGGTGACTTCAATTAAATTAATCTAGTTAGTTCTCGATTAAATATAAAAAATAAAACTCGGAATATTCATCGAAACTTATTAAAATTATGATGACATTTTGATTAGGTTACGAGATGTCAGCAAAAATAATAAAACGCAAATGATCAACTTTTTCACCGAAAGGAAAGGCACTTCATAAACGGGCCAAGAGAAATTATATAAGGGGAAAAAAATAGACAGAAACGAAATAATGATGCGAAAATAATGTTCCAGAGACGAGGGAGAAAGAGAGATGGTCGCTGGCTAGAAGAAACGTACTTGACGCCATTGCTACATTTCTAACCGAGTAACAACATGACGGACAAGACACAGACAAGCAGAGGAAGAAAAGAAGCGATTTAAAATGCCGACTAGACGAGAAAAAAAAAGAAGTACGAAAACAGCCTGAAGAAATCATGCAGGCGGAGAAAACTAAGAGATTTTTTCAATCAAAATGTTTTCCGACATGATTGCAAAAAGTCTTATTTCTTTCAATTTGATGGTGATGACAAAAGAGGGAAAGGACATAAGCCATAAAAATATCAATACATTTTATAATGTCATTTCTCTTCATAAGATCGAGAGCATGTCTACACACATGACTCGAAATGAATGACATTAAGCGTGGTTTTAGGAGGACAACAAGCAGTAGTAATATCATTAGACATTTATTATTCCTTTTGTTTTTTTTTTCAAAGCTTTTTCTTCTAATGATGTAATTGTAATGATTTATAAAAAAAAAAACCCAACTCTATTTCGAAATAACAAACACGATTAAAATAATCTATTTCCGCTGTGGCGAATAATGGCTTTCTCAATATCTCCCCTTCTTTGTTCGATTATTTACAAGTATATTATATTTATTATGAAAATTTGGTCATTTTAAGGAGGAAGAAATAGATACGTGACACGGATAAAAAGCAGTAAAAGTCAGGACTGAAATAACGCGATGATTTTCAAATTTCTTTCATGATATACCGAATTTGAATTAACATTAACCGTTTAATCAAAACAACTCAGAAATATTAAATTTTAGACAGGAGAGTAAAATAAACAGTTGAAAGAGAAACTTGATAAGATAAAATGGCCTACACAATTACAGGATCAATTAAGTTTAGTAATTAATTTTTCATCCTGGATTTTCAAGCTGTTAAAAGAAACTTTTTGAGTTGAAATTTCAATTTTTTCGAAGTTTAGATTTCAGGCAATTCTCATAAATGATAAAAACAACATCCCGTGTAAGAAAGAATTTATATAAGACAGACGTTATCAGCAAGCAAAAAAATTAGGATCCAAAAATATAAAATTAATTCTGTTTTTCATGGAAGTGAAGAAAAGTATCTCGACTGCTCTCATAAATTATGTTTAACAATTTATGGCCAAGTTTTTTTTTCTTTTCAAGAATCAAAAAAGAAAACCGTGATGGTTAAAAAACTGTTGTCAAATTTTCGACATCGTCGGAGAGAAGCCAAACGATTTAAAATGGCCTACATTATTATTCTTCTTACAAGACGAACAGTAACAAACGTAAAACTGGAGACAAATGAATTGAATTAAACTATTTTTTCTAATTGCCTGAGGTACAAAACTGGTAAACAAATTTATCAATTCAACCACGATTTCTTTCTAATTCAAAGAAGAACTTATCAGGTTTAAATTTCTTTCAGATAGACCAAAAAGTTAACTAATGACTTCACTTTTTACCAAGTACAAAATTGAATTAAAATTACTTCAACATATGAAAAAAAGACTTCTGAAATTTTTTTTTCAATTTCTGAAATTAACACTATGGACAAACCCTCTTATACATATAAAATGCCAAATTTTAGAGAAATGAAAACGGACAAGATTTTTACCATTATCGCCAGTCAAAAAATACTGGGCCTGAATTTATGATGTTAATTGAAAAATAACAGAATTCTGATGGCGTGAGAATTGGAAATAATTTTTATTATATGTTCATAAGCAATTATTTGCCTCTTGTTACTCAGTCCTCCTATCGGGAATCTTCCAACACATTTACCTTAAAATGTCGATATATATTAAGCGTTAAAAAGGTGAATTTTGAATAAAAAAATGAGTAGATAAGCCATGCTCATCAGAGCTTTCATAGCTGTTTTTTGTCCAGTTTTGATAATAAAAAGTTAACGTCTTAAGCAAGCATTATGCCAACAAAAAAGTTGCTTCCATCATGTATATAAATCACTTGAGCAAGAAGATACTTGATAAAGTTCAACCAACACTTTCCGTCTTCATGGTCATCGTGTACTGTATGCGTAGTAAGTTTACAATATAAGCTAAGTAAGAACTATCATACATTTCATATTTGCACCAAAAAGGTATTTCATCCCAATCGTTCATATAATCTTTTTGCACATAAAGAAAGTTGAATAAATGAAATTTAAAACCAAAAAAACAAACGTCAACAAATAAATGAAGGAGTTTTCAAAATGCCGAGATGAGAAAATATTTCTACACTACGTGACAAAATTTTTCGACTGTCCCGACTGGGGTTTTCTTGTTTCAAGCTGCCTCACAAGAAGTACTACTTTCGAAATTATTGGAGATCTGTTTCTCTAGATTTATAAATATTGGTTTTGATATTATTCAATTATTCCGATTCATAGTTTTAGTAGAGAATAGTTGGATGGGAACGATTGTCCAAATAAATAAACTTTTTCTTTTAATTAATCGAAATAAAAAAAAAAGAAAAACAAAAAGTTTAGTTTAAACGTGTGCACAAAATACCTATATCGTAATAAGGAAAGGTGTACAATGGATATTTACTTTTAAAAAATGAAAAAAGGCTGCAAAAATAAACAAAAAGCTCCATGGTTGTAAAATGATTTAAAAAAATTACAAAGCAGGTAATTTTAAATTTAAATGCTGTAGTGTGGAGTGTTGTGGATTATTTAATGAATCTTTGAGGGTGCGTGTGTGTTGTTCGGTTTTAAGTGAATGCATTCTTATTTTTACTTTAAAAAAAAATCTTCTCTTCCTGCTTTAATGTTTTTTCTTTTTTGATGCGGGTGGGTGCATGTGAGGTTTTTAAATAACAGGAGAATGCCGGTATATCCTTTGGTGTGTGTGTGTTTCTCTGTATGTGCGCGCGTGTGTGTGTAGCTGGTCGATCACATGGGCCAGATTAGAAAAGCCACCTGTAAATGTTGAATCTTCTCTCCACCCCCAGGGGTACCTACCGTTTTCACACTTGATTTTATCCAAGCACCCTTCGCAAAGTTGATGTAGACAGGGCAATAAGTTAGGTATGCATTCTTTGAAGCCGGATCCGCACACAGCACATGTAACACCATGCTGTTGGCTTTGTTGTTGTGGTTGTTGGGCCAGGGTTTCGTCCTCTGGCCTGGGGTTTGCTGTTGTTGGGCCATCTTCATTTGCTTTGCTGGTCACAGCAGCTGATGCAGAAGATGACGACGATGACGTTAATGATGAAGATGATGATGATGAAGATGAAGCAGTTGATGTTGTAGTGGTGGTTGTTGTTGTTGTCGTCGTCGTCGTTAAAGGTGACGATGAGGAAGAATTTGTAGATTGTTGTTGTGGCTGCACAAGGGCAGATGTGGAGGTTGTTGTAGTGGTGGTATCGGCCGCCAACACTGCAGAAGAGGACGATGGAGAGGAAAGAGTTGAAGAGGCAGATACTGAAGAAGAAGAAGAAGAAGACAACAACAACGATGGTGAAGACGATGGTCTTCCACTATCGCCGATGGTTGCACTATTGCCATTTAGCTTTTGTTGTTGTTGTTTTTGTCCATTATTATTATTCCCGGGTTCGCACTCAACTCGTTCGGACCCTTCTCCTCCTTCTTGTTCGGGTTCGTCTCCTTCTGCGGATTCCTGACGATGCTGATTCGGCATAACGATAGTGGTATTAGCGATCACAGCCACGTCCATAGCGGACAGACCCCCTGCTCCAGGAGTAACAACAAGAACACCATTTGTCGCCGTTGTCGACGATGTGTGGGGAGATGTTGAGGAACTGCTGGCCATGGCAGCAGGTTTTCTGCTACCACCACCGTTCGCAGTCGTAGTATCAATGGCACGAGTAGTATCAATATGAGTAGTAGGAGCAGCGATAGAGCCTGATCCTAGGTCACTGCTCGGTACAACCGTTGAGCTGGGGGGTACAACAGGACTTACCGACAGAGCTCCACCACCTCCAATATCACCACCACACTGGTGATTATTGTTATTTTTAATACTACTACTACTATTACTATCTTCAGTCTCTCTATATGCCTCTATTTTACAACTGTCACTACCACCACCGCTACCATCAGTACTTGAGTGGCCTTCCGTTCCACCTCTATTGTCATTAATAATATTATTATTATTATTATTACTTTCAAAGCCAGTGGTAGTAGTAGAATTAGATGTGTTTGTCAGGCCGACGGTTGAAGTACGACTGAGAGGAGGATACATAGACCGGGGTGTGTTATTGGGAGAAGAAAGATTAATAGCATTTGTGGGGGCAGGGGTTGTTACTGCAGCTTTGCTGGGGGTGGCCGAAGAGGTTATCGTTTCCTCATGGCGAGGAGAACTTAGACCTTCTTTTCCTTTTTTTGTTGTGGTTGTTATTGGACTGCGACAAGGGTCCTCGCTTTTTGTGATGTCACTAGCGTTTGTACTAGTGGTGTTATTTTTGCTTTTAGTATCACAACTAGTACTGTTGTCAGCTTTTTTCGATGGTGTAATAGTTTTATTATTATCATCACTAGACGACAACGACGTGCCTGTGTCGTCTTCTTGGGGATCCATTTTTTTTAATGGTGTTCTTAACTTTCTCTCTCTGTTTTTTGAAAAAAAAAACAAAAAACAAAACTTTAGCTATTCGTTGGAAGAAAGCAACAAAGAAAAAAAATAACGGTATCTCCCACTAACCATTCAAAGATATTATTGGCTGGTCTGTTTTTATTGCCATTTCAACTTTTTAAAAATGTTTTAGAGTGCAGAAGTCACATGTACACAAACGAGAAGAGAAATAGTAAAACCGTATCACACGAAAGTTCCATTCATTGTAATTTATTTCTTACAAGAGGAATAATTAAGTCAAAGTGGCTGACAACTATTTCTTTCTCATGAAAAAGTGTTGACAAAACTTGTTTTTATCAACCGTGTGTAAGCGTACAGCAGTAACAGTAAATTTGTACAAGAATATGTCAAACTAATAATGTCAAAGTGGAAATTTAAGATCGTCGGAAATTACATATTGTCAGTAAATGATCGAGTTTTACTGTCTTATCAATCAACAGTGTTGCAAAGGTTAAGTTAACTGCAACATTCTCTTTTTAGGCATGCAACAACAAAATACCAGGAAATACAAGAAAATGGCAATGAATCAAAAGAACGAGATCTACCCTTAGAGAACAAATTAAATGGTAGCAGGGTACTTTGTCATAAAGTGAAAAAATCGGGTGAATGTAATAATGGTGAAAATCGGTTACGCAATGTGTGGTATTAAGGAATGAAACTGAAGTGATTTCTTCCCTTATTCCACGAATATATTGTTAGTGTGTGTGTGAGTTTTTTTTCTTTTCTTGCGTTGGATTTATTTTCCCCCTTTTCCAATGTCAACGTACAGGACTTCAAAGAAAAATGAACATTTTTAAAACTTGAATTTTGAGTTTTTTTTTCTCTCCGTTTGTTTTTTCTTTCTTTCCTCTTTATTTCTTTTTTTCTCTCTTTTTCTGAAATACTTCTTTTCTTTCCTTTTGTCTTTTTTTTTTTCAATTTAAAGAAAAAAAATTCTTTTTCTTGCTTTAAAAAAAGTCTTCGGTGATCCAGGAAAGATAGATAGCGATGTGTGTATCTAGGAATGTTTTTACTTCACTGTTGTAGTAGGGGTGTGCAAAAATAATAGTTTTTGCTATCTCCTTTCCACCATCTTTTTGTTAATCCACATTCTCTTTTTGATTGCTGTCGAAGAACAGACCAACATAGCACATCGTCATCATACACGCGTACGCAAAAAAGGAGCAACTACAGTGCAAGAAAACACTTTTAAATACAGCACCCTAGTTAGGTCGGCGGTAGACCAATCTTTCTTCTTTGTGTGCACGAAAGCATCCTTTCCTTTATAGTAAATATATAAAAAGGAAAAACAATCTAAAAGAAAAACTGTGCACAGAGGATAAAGTGGTGGTATCTGATGAAGCAACGTGTCCCGTTTTTAGAGAAGTACAATACCATAAAACTAATTAACGTGAATTTAGTTTAGAGATGAGATACGATGGGAAGGTCGTGGCATTCATCATATCCAATTTAGTCAGTGCTCCTTCTTGGAGACTTTCTGAGTTACCTACCCTTGCTGTGAATACGAAAGAACTACAGTGCTTTCCTGAAAGTATGATGCAGACCGCACTGAACCATTTCTTGCGTCATCTCTAGTACACTTCAGGACAAAAGAGTTATGCATTTTCTTTCTTTATTCATTTGCGCGTATATGGTACTGCATTTCATTTCTTATGTGCACCGGTTTAGTGTTTTCCGTTACGCTAAACTAGCGTTAAATTTGAAACTTGAAACATTAACCGCAATTTTTCCTATTTTTCAATTTTCGGAGTTTACCTTCTCTCAACTTGAGTAATTTTGGCCGAAGTAAAACTAAAATGATATTTCAAAAATTGATATTATGGATTAATTTAATTAGGACATTTAATTTTATTAAAAATTAATTATAATTAAAAAAATGTCTTTTAATTGCATTTTAGAATTATGCAATTTTACTTTCAAATTAAAAATGACAGTTTAAAACAGATTCGGACAATTTATTTGTTATGGCAGTAAAATGATTATAAGTCAAGAAAAAAAAACTAATTTCTAAAAAGTCATTTGATGAATAAAGATTAGTTCAGTTCATATTTCGATACGTCCTTTCACGTCAGCTTTTTTAACAATGAAAGCTACTGAAGTTCCTTCAAGAGGAATAAGGAACAAAAAAAGTGCACTTTTATATTCATATTTTGTCAATAAATTTAGAAGAAAAATTGGAACAAACATGACACTAAGAGAAGAAGCATCAATGATGACAGCGACTCTCAAGGATTTAGCTTAGGATTTGGAGCATGAAATTCCAGAATGAGGCTCTATGCGCTCTGCTATGTCGACGATGTTTGTTGCTTTACATTCAGGTTGAAAAAAAAATTCAAACACATTTTTTAATCAAGCCATGAAAAGAACAATCATCTTACGTAACGGACTGCTCAGTGTTTTTGAAATCATTACATCAACCGCATGCAAAATTAACGCGAGGGTTTCATGCGTCTAGGGCAAGATTCGAAATTTGCGCCAGAGTTTTATGCTCACTGGGGAAAACCTAAAATTTGCACCCCCAGTTGCTTGATCTTTTTCAGAAGTTTTCTCCTAGGAGGTAAGAACTGCACCCTCGAGTTTTGCGCTTTAGGCGGCTCCCTTGTTTAATCTAATTGGTAGTGCCGGCCCTGGGCAATGGTAGAGATATCTGATTTGTATTGATTCATTTTCATTATGAATTGTGAGAGCAATAGACCTGCTAGTTTTGTGTAAAATGGCTCGATGTGCAATGTCAAATTTTTTGCCCGTTTTTTTTTCACTTATAGTTTTTTGTTTTTAACTGCGACTTGAGTCGACAGTTCTATAAACGAGGAAAATTTAATATAAAGACCAGATTAACGGTGTTTGTAAGGGATTAAATGACCCGAAGAGAGAGTGGCTACATAGAGATAGACAGCGTTCGTGACAAAGAAAGGAAGCTGTTATCTTAATAAGAGAGAGAGAAAGAAAAATGAATTATTTCTTTTTTATGTCACACTATGTCATATTATCCTTTCAAAAAAATCTATTCTCGGGATAGAAAAATAGGATACAACAAAGAAAGAGAGAAGGGAGAAAAAGAAAGCAATCTAAACAGTGTTTATAACTAATGTACACACTTCATACATACATTCATAACTTTTTCTCTTCCCAATAAATTATGTTGCATGCCAGACGATATTTTACCTTCTATTTTCGATGCAATGATTTTTTATTTTTGTTTCGGACGTTTTAACGGGGATTAACTTGAAGAATCAAATGGAAACAAATATTTAAAAATATTATTGGTATTTTTATCACAGAAACAATTGTTGCCAAACACTATCAATAATTGTTTATATAATGTCACAGGTTTTGAACAGAGTCTCTTCTTTTTCTCGTTTTTTTTTTTGTCTTATAGAATAGATATAAAACCACGTGCAAATTTGGCTCATTGCCAACAAAGCATCGTTCACGTCGTCGTCGAAATCGTTTTTGTCGTTGTTATCGTTGTTTCAGTAATAGTAATGATGATGATGATGTTGTCCCAATAACAGATTTCAATGATTTTGCAGCTATTGGATCCCCGAAAGCAATCAATAGTCGACTAAGATTTAATCGAAACTGATAACGTGGTTTCATAATCTCGTTTCCGGTTTCACATAGGATTAGTGTTGCCAACTCAAAAATATTTTTTGCGCTAAATCGACCTCGAAGAAGCGCACAAAAACGCCAAAATGCGCTGAAAACACTGTTACCCATTTTATGGCCATTTAAAATAGCTATAATTGCCTAAAACTGTTAGAAATCGCTAAAAATTATAACAAGATAGCACTTAAAATGGGCTAAAAATAGCACTGAATATTGAATTTTTGCGCTGCCAAAACAAGACACGCGCTGATTTTTGCACAAAAAACGCTTAATTGGCAAGATTGATTACAAACAGCATTCATTAATAGCAGATTTAGAAATGTGTTTTTCTGTAAGTGCTTTACAGTAATCGTTGATAGCATACTTTGTACGAAAGAATAATATTTTCAAAATATCTTAACCAGTGGTGGAAAAAGTATGTGTGTATGTGAAGGAGCCGGGGTGGGAGTGGGGTATGACGTATAACTACTTCAAAATTTCCAGGTTCAAAACTGCCCCGATATTGGTCATATTTACATCAAAATTACCCACGGTGGCTTACAGTGTCCTGGAATCCCCAGCAACATGAGTTCACATTACTCACCCCGGAAGGCTCTCTCTAGATCCCAGAACCCATTTCCATCACTGATCTTGAGCTGAATTTACCCTATCAGAACTGTCGACACTATTACTATTCAGAAAACACACATTAACTTACGCACTTTCACCTAAACACACATGCATTCGCCTACACCCACAAATACATCCAACACACACGAATAAGAGCATGCATAGCGATGCAGTGAGCAGCGAGCTATTTTCACAAGCCATTGTTAGTAATGATAGCCCCACACTTATGGCAATGTACCAAAGTTAGCATAGGCAAGGGGTCGGTAAACTTTTTGCCGCTGCAAACCAAATCACGTACTGATGAGTGGACGGTTAGCCGGATAACTACCATAAAAAGTTTGAAATATGAAAATTATTCATTTAAATACATCTTGTTATATTCTGTCTTATATCAATGTAAAACACACAAGACAAAACCATTTGTGTTTAACCAAGGACACCAATAAATAATCAAAGAACCCATTTTAATCTCTATCCATTGGAACGAAAGTACTCTTTAGATCAATTGAAAATACACAGACAATCTCTAAAACATGAAAAATAAGAATAGTTTCCCGATATTTTTTCTCGCAGGCCAGCCCAAATTCCTTCGCTTGCTGGATCTGACCCGCAGGTTGCCAATCCCTGGCATAGATTAACAGGTTTGTTTTGCTATATTTAACGCAGGATTTTCCACTTTGTCTTCTGTCAGGTTTTGGAAAAACCAATTGAATGACTAAAAAAATTTCCTTCCTTCTGAGTCTTGTTCATATTTACTAAGCTTAGTCTGATACAAAGCCGTGCGAGCATCGAAATCACAGCACAGTCTGTAATGCCTCACAAGACTAACTTGTTGGCTTGAAACGGCGAGTTATACTTGTTGTGAGTCTTATGAACATTTCTAATGGATACTGGTACGGATCCATCTTTTGAACTTGGAGATAATGACTTTGACCTCTGCAGTCCCTTTAGGTTGACCAAAATGTGGTATCTGTTCGGATGAGCACTGCCTGGGATATGTACCAGGACCTTAGTCTAGCATACCCGGGGCTCGTCCTGAAACCAGGTCCAGCTTGTACAGGACTTCGTCTTGTGACTTGATTAAACCTACCCCTTATGTCCTCGTGACATCAGTTGCGAAGACTAAGGAGATCTTAGCACTCCCAGCTCGCATGCGTGACCACCCTTGAAAATAAATAAACTTGCCTTCGATGTCAGGTGTTTTTATAACGATCAAGATTTCAGCCATGTCCCATTCCTTTGGAAGATTACAGCTATGTGTCCTGATGTATACCTGTAAAGTCTGCAATACTAAAATGCTAGGATGAAGCTGAAGCCATCAGACAATGTTTTCCAGTTGTCTTTTAGTAATATACAGCATAAATCTAAATACTGACAGTTTGAAAAAAAGTCGGAATTTGTTTTGCTGGTATGATTGGTTATAGGTGTTATCGAATACATAAAAGCATCTGCCATCATCACTCTCTTTTACACAATGTTCTTCCACAGTGAGGGTCCATTTTCTTCTCTATCGTTGAAAAAAGCATGCTTTGTCCTCATTGATGACGAAATCATACCCTGATGCACACAGCATCTGATAAGATGGGGAGCCGTTTTCCCCTCTCCCTAGATCAGACCTCACCTCGGGTGAGAGGGTTTGAAAGTTCGAACCTTATAGTCAATAAAAAATAATGGTACTATACGATGTTTTACATAACCTCAACTTGATGTATCCATTCAAAAATATGTATTATTCTTCGCAGGTAACAGGGTAACTGAGAAGGTATATTCCAAATATATCCTTTGCTCCCTTCCCCCGGGAAATGTGACAGTAGACGCCCATACTGATCTGAATTGCTGGTGAAGAGGGAAAGGAAAGTGATGGTGATGGTGAATTAGATAAAGACTAAACAACGAGAGCCGATTTCTCTCTCCCTTTCGGGATATGCATCAGGCGAGCTCACCATCTATGACAGGACAACAACAAAAAGTTGCACATTGCGAAGAAATGTCTCAGTTTGAGAGAGAGAGAGGGGGAGGGGAGGCAGATAAAAAGACAGGGAGATAAAGAGAGATAAACACAGAGAAAAAGATGAACATATCCATGCAAACATATATATATATATATATATATATATATATATATATATATATATATATATATATATATATATATATATAATGGGTACTGTAGAGAGTGAGACAGACACGGGAGTGAGGTGTTTGGAGGTAAGGTTTATTGATCCTTAGTAAATTGTCCATACATGTTTCGGGATTCTTCCCATCATCAGCGGTGTGTGCTGTGTGAGTGTGTATTAAAATTTCCCATATATATATATATATATATATATATATATATATATATATATATAGAGAGAGAGAGAGAGAGAGAGAGAGAGAAAGAGAGAGAGGCAGTGAAGGATACATAAAGAAAGAGAGATGGCACGACAAAGTCATAAAGAGAGAGAGAGAGAGGGGAGGGATGTTCGACTAATTGAAAAAACGAGCAATTTGATGTTCATTTAATGAAAGTTATTTTAATTTGTGAGTTCGCAAAGTAAAGACAGAACTCAAACTCTCCGTTCTTATTCAAGAAGCAGATCATTGCATGTATTGTCACATTTACTAATCGGCCACAGAGGCAACTGAAGGTTAAATATGGCATTTTACACTAAAGTCCTCGAATATCCCCATCAACCAATCACTGGGGTGACACTAAAAGTTGTCATACACCTTTTAACTTCGACTTCAGAACTTTGAAATCTAACTTCAGAACTTTCCAGTTTGCCTTCAGAACTTTGAACTTTGAACTTTGACTTCAGAACTTTTGAATTTGCCTTCTGAACTTTCAAGTTTGCCTTCATAACTTTCAAGCTTGGCCTCAAAACTTTCAACTTTGACTTCAGATCTCACAACTTTTGACTTCAGAAAATTCAAGATTGGCTTCAGAAATGTTTAGAAATTTAGTAAGTCGATTTTAACTAAGAAGTGCGTTTGAATCTGAAGTAAATATTTCTCCAGAGTTTGGTAGAATGTGAGTTAATAAAAGAAAATGATAAAAAAATATTTGATAAAATATTGGTTTTCACCATTTTCAAAATTATGTGTTAGGCGACATGAAGTGTGAATCGGATTTTTCTAAATATGTTGGCACGCAAATTAAATTTCGCAACAGACTGGACGCTACACCAGATATGCAAATTCCAATACGGAACCAAATTCTCAGAGGATAGGATTTGGGTATTTGGTTGGGGCGGTGATACATTTATTGCATGATACTTTGTTGAATCATCAAATTCTTGACAAAATGACATCGATGAGTCCAACCAGCGCTCTTGATAGAGTACAGACCGTAAAACGTGCAGAAGGAGAAAAAGGTGGCTGGAAGACACTCAGCCAACAATTCGGTGTCGAATATGAAACTCTATACACGTGGGTGCGTAGCGCCAAAACAACAGAAAAGTCTCCTGGAGGTGTGAGAATCAAATCTTATCCGGAGAACAAGTGCAAAAATTGTGTGCATGGAATGAAGAGGATTCCCATTTTACACTGAAACCACTTGCAAATAAAGTCCAGGTGTCAGAGGTAATAGTTCAAAATTTTATCTACAAGCGCAATTCATTGCATTAAAGAAGACCCATGTTCAGATTTCTTTAATGAATTCTGATAGGAATAAACAATTGCTACGTCAATATGTAGAACAAATCTACTGATACATTCAACAATAAAAACTCGGGATTTGGATGGAATAAACTGACTAAAACTTATTTCGTCGAAGCACTCAAGGTTGCATGTGAGAAGGCTAACGGGCGTTGATGTCATTGTCTGGGGGTAAAGGTCCAAATGTGATACTGGCCATGGCAGCCGTCGAAGAGGGGTCTTCAAATCTGAAACCACGAAGGAATAGGTACTTGAAATGTTACCTCGACTTCCTGGAGATACAGCAGCATCAGTTGTTTTGTGCAATAATGCTCTTTGTCACGGAGAATTACATGAGTATTGTGCAATCCAATACCCTGAGTTCATCGTTCTTCTATTTGGCCGTTATTCACATTAGCTTAATCCTGTCGAAATAAAAAGCATTGTGAAGCGAAGTATGCAAATACCGACAGTCAATTCGACGGCCGGTCAATAGGCATCAAGATAAAAAAAACATCAGTCAAAAAAGAACAACAGTATAAGGTTGGACTGCTGCAAAGAGATATCAGTCAAAAGGAATCACTTGTTATGAATATTTCAACACAACTTTGCACTTTTAAGTAATTTAATTTAGGATTTTTTTTTTTGCAAATTCAAACGAATGAACAGTTTATTGTGATTTTATCTTTTCTTCATTCCGTAGGATATATCAAAGGAATAATTTCATTTTAAAATTATAGTAATACATATTTTCATATGAAATAAGTAATAAGTAATATTTTAGAACATTCTTTACAACTATTAAAGTGATATCTGTTATTCTTAGCTCTGAAGTGGCCCCTAAAGTCATACAAAATATCCAAAAGTATAATTTTCAATCAAAATGTATTATAATGTCTTAATCAGATTTTATCACCATGGAATTGTAGAATGAATAAAAGCTTTGATTTCATTTTTGCCTTAGATATGCTATTCGATGACACCTCATTATTAAAATTTATACTTTTTTAAAGCCTATGTATGACTCAAAAATGAAACTGAAACCTTCCATTCATTAAATTTTTTTAATGGATAGAGATTTATAGTTTCACTATCGTAAAAAGTGAAACTGAATTAAAATGAAATGATGCATTAAAAGGTTTAACGAAAGATAAACTGATTTTAGATTCTAAAATAGAATTAATCACACTTGATTTAAAGACTGAAAACTAACAAAAGGACGTTAAAAAGAGTTATTGATCCATCTTTCGAATACTTAGAATTCTAAACAATTTCAACAACGAAAAATTGTTGAAACCCATTATACTCCATTGCTGTCATATTCTGTTGATAAAAGGCGATGTTATAAAAATGAAGAAAGGTCAACTGCTTTTGAGCGCCTTTTCGAATGTCCATTAAATCAACAAATCAAAACAAATGTATTATCAAAAGCCGAGAAAAAAAAAGGAAAATTTAAAAAAAAGATTGTCTACCAAGTTTTGAAGTGAAGAAAAAATCAACTTTTTTATCGTACAAAAGTTGATCATAAACTCTACAAATTCATTTTGTTTAGTCAAAGTCATACATAAGCTCTAGAAAAGTCTGATTTTTAATCAAAAGGTGTAATCAAACAACATATTCATGAGACATTTGTGCAAAATGAAATCAAAACATTTTCAATTCATTCAAATTTTCATAAAGAAACTCTCTGCTAAAGACATAATTATTAAATCATACTTTTTAGAGACTTTGAATGATTTTTGATGCTGCTTCAAAGCAAAGATAAACATATATTATTTATTTCATTACTTTGATTAGATATTAGTTCAAATTCAGAAACAGTATTCGTACTACAGTATTGACATACCGGACAGATACATTTTGACTGAACGTGATAGTAACTTGCATTAATCTGTGCTGCACTGTTGACCTTTAGACTGATACCTTTTGCCTAGCTGGCTTCTGATTTGTATTCGTAGATCCACCTGTCAGTGGTGAAGAAAGGATGGCTTTTCTAGAGTCCAATATTGACCAAGCTCTCACCGAGATCAAATCTCCGGGTTGTCAACGCTTATCAACATTTCACTTCCTTCTTCTCTACTCTTTTGAAGAGTGAGAACTTGAACCCCAGTACATGATTAATTTATAACGAACGTTACCTTCATAAGAACTTCATGCATCTTGAAGGTCTTTGATAGAATCTGTTGTACTGCTTGCTTAGTTTATAAACAATACCTTATGCATAGATATACTCGTTCTTTGATCATAACTTATTTCATTTCAATAGATCTAAATGATTCAATTTCATTCATTTTTATTTGAATGACTCAGTGGCGTTCCTAGGGTTAGTGTCACCCGGGGCAGTAACCCAGGGTGCCCCACCACCAGTGTTGCCAACTCAAAATTCTTTTCGCACGAAATCGACCTAAAAAAAAAAAATGTCAAAAAACGCTGAAACGCACTAAAAACAAATCTAGCCTTATTTTCAATCGTTGCAAATGGCTAGATTCGGCTAAAATTGCTAGAAAATAGATTGGCTAAAATCGCTAAATTGCGATAAATGTTGAATTTTTGTGCTGCCAAAACATCAAGGTATCAATCCTCTGATGGTTTTACCCAGGGCCCCTGCCCCTCCGGTACGCTAATGGAATGACTTTTTCTGTGTTATATGCCTTGATAAATACTGGATAACAGATAAGAATTGTGCATAAACAATTTGAAAGAATAAATTAGAAATAAATAACGATTTATTCAGTTATTCCCATTATAAATGTCGCAAAATCTTTCCAGCAATCAAATATTTAAAAGGAAAACAGGATTGTGAAAAGTACACAAGAATGAAAAAATTCTTCTTGTAAAAGTGTCTGAAAAAAATTTCAAAGTTCTGAAGTCAAAGTTAAAAATTTTGAAGTTGTCAATTTTCAACATCTGGGCACGAGTTGATATATTTTAACATTCAACCACGTAAATATATTAATTTTCGATATTCAACCACTAAAAATGTTTCATTTCAACATCAAAAGTTTGTGCTGGTTCAAGCTCTGTAATATGCCAACTTTCAATGTTCAGGCACTCAAACATGCAAAATTTTAACATTTAAGCTCATAAATATGCTCAATTTTGATATCCAACCACTAATAATGTTGCATTTTAACACCAAAAGCTGCCCGGACCCATCCAGACAGTAAAAGATTATAGTTACAACGGGTACCGAAATATGCTAATTTCCAATTTCCTGACATTAAAATATTCTAAATTTCCACATCTGAGCATTCAAAATCATATTTTGGAAACCAAATATTGTGATACAAAATATTCATTCATCCGGGCACTAGAACACAGACTTCAAAAATCTACTTATATATTGAAATGTGTGATTTTTTGCCCGTTTCTCTGTCCATAATAGTGGACTCTTCCACTATTACGGAAACAATTTTGCTAAAAAAAAAACCCCATCTCCCACCGGCCATTTGGAAGAATGCGATCTTCCAATGGAGCGTTTTTAGAAGTTTCGTAAAAAAAGAAAAATCTTATAAAAATTCAAATATATCTGGGATTAACCAATATACCACAAACTTCGACTGACGCCGTAACCCAACAAGGCATAATGATTAAACAAATGTTTGTGAAGTTACAGACTAGGAAAAAATGAGTGCTGGGAATATTACCTTTTTCTGGAAAAGAATATATATTAAAAATTGGAAGTTTCACGAGAAAAAGATTAGATTGTGCAACCTCAACTGGAAACATATTTGACGGAAATCTTTGGCTATTTGTATGACTCTGTAGTGCCACGCGTTGTCGGTGTAATAAATTGTTGTATAATAAGTTCGGCTATGTAGCATTGACACTTACTGGAATTTTCATATTGACCTTATATGAGTTGTACATCTAAATATAAGGGAAAAGGATAAATGACACTCAATGTTAAATTGATAGAAAATATAATAGAAAAAACATGTTTGTTTTGCACACACACACACACACACACACACACACACACACACACATATATATATATATATATATATATATATATATATATATATATATATATATATATATATATATATATATACACAAATATATACATATATAATGAACATATAACAATAGAAGTTTGTAACCTATGCCAAAAAAGGATATGAATATTACTCTTCGCCCCCCTTCTCGTATTTCCGCTTGTCCACAAGATATCAACCAAGTATTCCGTTCTTCTTTCTCATATATAGATACAATACATTACAATACCAACATGTAAGTTTTTAGTTAACAACCAACAGTCAATCTAAAAAACGGTACAAGCACACACATGCTACCCCTTTAAGAAAGGTAAAAGAAGTCTCAACCACCATCAACCAAAAAGATTAAATAAAAACAACACACCTACTTCCACCATGAAAATAACAAATCCCACTTCTCCAGAGAAATGACCATTTTAGCCCCTCTCTTCTCCTCTCG
The DNA here is from genome assembly GCA_963457665.1 of Thysanoteuthis rhombus. Classification (NCBI taxonomy): domain Eukaryota; kingdom Metazoa; phylum Mollusca; class Cephalopoda; order Oegopsida; family Thysanoteuthidae; genus Thysanoteuthis; species Thysanoteuthis major. Next base: position 25,537,417 of record OY735230.1, on the reverse strand, counting down.
CTGTCCTTCTTATCTATGACAAGCCAAACATCCATAGAGACAAGAAACAAACACCCTCTGACCCCGCATCCCACAGACCCATCTAATTTCAAACCAAATGTTACTCTCATCCACACAGAGACAAACAATTCCCTCCCGTTCCTGCTGAACAACCAAATAACACACAAATATTCCCATTCTCTCTTCAGCATCAAAACATGAAAACAGCAATTTTTTCCATGAACTGTCAGAAATATTTTTCTTTGAAAAAGATGACTGGCTCCAGTCAAAATGCATCGAAACATGCCCACGGAATAATGAAAAAATTGAGATGTAACATCTATCTCTTCAGTTTTTCTCTTCATCTTCCAATTGTCAATTTCATCAACATTCTGTCGGATCACTTCACACCCACAATACAATCATACATTTATATATACACTCATAACTATCCATCGGATGTTTTCAAAATTTCTCTATAAGTTCCTATGAAATTTTGTGCAAAATTCCTTCCTCTACGTGGTAGTTATTTGTAAAGACCACATAAAGATTGCATATGTCTCCAAAAGTTCTCAATAAATTTCAGTAATATTTTGTGCAACGGTAGGGAGGTGATTAAAATTTGAGACGAATACATGGCCAATTGAATATCTTGCATGTCCATACCACAAATAATCACCAAAATTTAATGTCTGTTCACACGATATTTCCAAACGTTCTCAATGATTATCTATGAAATTTTGTAGAAGAGTGGGCAATGGACCATTTAAGATGCAATTACATTTTTGGTGGATCCATGCACAATTGCTTCCCTTGACAATAGCATTGGCAGAGGCATACACTGAGTGCTTTCTAGTTGAGTTTTGGATTCATACACAAGCCCCCTTTAGCAATTGGCAGGCACATTTGAACCCCAAACACAAATATTTTTAGATCTATTCTCCACCCAAAAATACATAGAAGTGTCCCAAAATTGTGAATTTCTGTTGATTAATAAGGATTTCCAGCGTGACCGATCGTACCTGTTAGTTATGGCGTCATTCGGTGAGGTCCAGGAAAAATATCCCTTGGTACTCAGATTCTTTATCGGAAAATGCATAAAAATAACAAAAATTGTGAATTTCGTTTAATTAATATGGGGTTTATTGAGTTTTCGATTTGTACACACTGTCCTGAAATCAAAATTTTCATAAATAAAAAATTGCCACTGCTCAGTCCCATTGAATAACTACATTCAAAATTTGGTATTGGCCAGAAATTCAGGTTTGTACCTTCTGGATAAATTTTCTGACAATTTTTTCACCGTATTTGCTGGGTTTGATTTTTAATGTGATTAAACACAACAGTTGGACCTGAAGAATCTAAGTTTCCAAAAATCCGGAAACAGCTACTGCTTACTAACAGAAAGGATCTAAATTCCGAACATGAATTCTCTGGCTCAAAAACTGTGGTCTGTAGCCTCTTAAAACGAGATACTCTGCTTGACCGATCGCACCTGTTAATTATGATATCATTTGGTGGCGCAGAGAGCATATCCTTTGGCACAACGATACCACGGATATTTTCCTAGGTTTCTATGAAGTGGTTCCGTAAATTTGCTCACCATAAGCTTAAAGTCTCTCAAAGAGTGCATTCGTCATCGAATGAAATGGAGAGTCTTTGCCTCCCAAAAACAGACAAAAAATCGGCCAGCCTTTTTGTGATAATTGAAATATTTTAATTTAATATTTTTTATAAATCGTCGTGGTTCTCCTACATAGAATTTTTTCTCCTGGGCCAGATTTAGCAGCAATTGTCTCGGTTCAAGATATCTTTCATCTTTCAAAGAACCATTTTTTGTTATTTGTTCAGAGAGACCAGATCGACTTCTCAAAACATCTCAAACGTTCGGTACTTACTCCTTGATTACTGAATTCATTCATGAAAACGTTTGTAAAAAAAAAAATGAGTTCTGTAACTTTATGACAATAAATATCGAAGGTACAATTAATTTCGTTTCTAAATAATGGAAGAAAATAAATTTGATATCAGATTTTTGTACTTTCCGGATTATAACCAAAAGCAACTTCCTGCAGTCCAATGGCAAGAAAGCCCAAGGCCATTCAGTGAACGTTAAAGCCTCTTAGTTGTTTCAAGTTTAATACGAAAATTTCACAAGAATTTCAGTTAACATATCTTACGTTAATCTTTAGAATTAAGCTGAGCTTAAGTCGTGCAATGACCCGATCAAATCATCACCAATTTAACCGTAAGTTGAACCCAGGTCGCTTTTCACGAAATGTCACCGATTCGTTGACCGCAAATCGGGACGTGAAATACTTATGTTGCTTCGAATCGACATTCACTTGCTACTGGAAAATCTGGTGTCACATGACCATTATATATAGATAAAGATAAATAAAAAGATAGTCATCATTTGACCGAAATTTGATTCCATTTAACCCATTCAAAACAAGGATAACTACATTAAAAACGTCTTTGTTTTTCACAAGAAAGTAGTTAAAAAGTCGAATATACGAAAATAAATGGAAAAAAAGACTTTTCGTAAGTAATTTTTGGTATTTTCAAATGCCTTATTCACCTGCCTCGTAAAACTATCCTTTTTTTATTCGACTAACAAAAACTTTTCTCCCGCATATCCATTCATCAAACAATATTTAAGATATTCTAAACGCACAATCAATTCATGACAAAACTACAAAGAAAACATTTAATCTCTACACAAAACTATTTATTACCAATTTTCTAATTCAATGCTAACTTTCATCATTGAAAAGAAATCAATATATCACAAGTTTACAAGTCTACATTTCCCTGAAAATGATGTAATAATTTGTAAATAAGCATTATTAATCATCAAAAGTTTCTCATGAGGATTCAAAAGTTCGACATTTTTACTTTTTTTTATTTAGTTGAAAAGGAAGTGACTTTTAATCCTTTCTCCCCTTCTGATTAGCTGCATCTGACTTGATCGTGGAAAATAGAACCACTCCTATTATAATTACGATTGAATCGCCGACACGGTCGTAAGAACACTTATCGACATTTCATCACCAATATATTCATCGCCCGTACATTCGTCGCCGATTGGACTGGAAGAATCCAATCGGCAACCGATCGTAAGTGTGGCCTAAGGTTAACTTCATTTTGTAAACATACTGACACAGGATATATCATTAAATATACCGTTAGCGAAGCAATAGGTATTTACTAGTTTTATATAAAACTAAAAAGCACTCACAGAGCGCATGCCTCCGCAAATAACATAGTCAGGGTAAGTAATTGCGCATTGATCTACCTCAAAATTCAATAACTTCTTCCATCGCACATTGTCAACCCTTCTACAAAATATAATTGAAATTGATGAAGAACCTCTAGAGATATCGTATGGATTGACATGAAATTCTGCCGATATTATGTGATGTATAAATATAACTATGGCATACTCCTTCCGTTCCCTATTACCCATACATTCACAAATTCTCATTGAAGTTTGTTGAGAATTCTCAGAGATGCCGTGTGGATAGCAATGAGCGAATGCATAAATGTATGGAAGGAATGGAAAATATTTCTCAACCAAACGAAATTCTTGGATCTGCCCCCAAATCTAACCATCTCTTCCTTATCACATTACCCACCCTTCTGCAAAATTTCATTTATTCGGAATTCATTAAGTACTTTCGGAGATTCAGACAGATAGACAGACTGAAAGATGGAAAGACAGACAGACTGAAAGACGCGACCAAGTGCGTTGTCGGAGATGAATTTGTAACTAAATTACACTTGCATGTTCCTTGGGAAAAGGCATAGCCCAAGAGAAAAAAAAATGTATATTTTCAAGATGGCTGCAAGATTGACCTCCCGATGTTGATTTTTCTAATGAATATATGTGTAGTTGGCCGATTTGAATGATTTTTGGTGTCGATTTGTATGTTTCAAAACATGCTAGGATATTTGCTACTAGCTTAACACAGGAAAATGATTGTAGTGATATATGAAATTGCTAATGGAAAAGAAACAAAAAGATTGTCAACATAGCTTTATTGGAAAAGTATCAAAAAGGGCGCTGATATAACTGTATTGTTCATATATGAATGCTCCTCAAGCTGGAACTGCTCACGTATGAAACTGCAGTGCACGAAAGTTAGTGCATTTGCTTCTTCAGTTACAACTTTTCTTGCAGGAACAATTTTTACAAGTGGGGGTAATGTCTCTCCTTTCTACATCCATCCTCAGTCAGCAGGACAGGTGGTGTCTGGCCCTAAGATGGTATCCTATCTCTAGATCATCCTAGCCTGATAAGCAGCAGGCTTGGTGTGCTCTCTGAGGGCTGGCTGTGTTGGCGGAATTGAGCTGCATGACCTCTGCTTATAGGCAGAGTCTTGCTTCGTCAACACCACAAACTCCTCAGCCGTTGCAATTCAAAATCATTAAATAATGTTGAGTGGTGGCTGAGGGTCTCAGAAACCTCATCACAGATGTTCTAAGTCTACTACGCAGTCTTGTTCCCCTTATCAGTGCTCAGCCATCCATGATGACTGCATCGTTTCTTGGTTCTCTGTCTGGATAGTCCACTTGTGTGAGGAGGATTTCAATCATCCGTAACTTTGACATGTATGATGCTTGCCAATACCACTGTGAGGTGTAGGAGACAAATAGTTCTCAAGCTTATAGAATTCTTGCAAATCATAATGTCTGTACTAACATGAGATCAAGAGTCGTGAGAACAATTGATAATCATTCCCCAGAACCTTCTCATCAGAACTGCTTCCAGCTTGCTTCAAAACTTGTTTAAAGAAAAGAACTGGGTTATTGATTTGGTGATTGCATGGACATTCATCCTTATTCTGAAGACTCTCCATAAATGATTGAAACTGCTCTCTGCACCGCAGGTGATGTGTACCAACCATTCCGGAAAGAGCTGGGTCTGCAATCTTCTTTGTGCCAAGCGCAAGTAGGTCGGATGACCCTTATTGGAATTGATTTCCATTTTGTACCTACTTTTTTATTCATTTTTGTAACAAAAATAACGAAAATAAAAATTTCAATTTCATTATCAAAGAAGTTTCAAAAAAAAAATTTGATGCAGCTATCCTTCAATTGTAGCATCCATTATATTGATGGAAACATTTAACCTGTAAGCCAACACTTAGAAAGTATCACCCCCCACCGTCAGAAATATTTGATACCAATGACTGGGGACGCCAATGACCAGGACGCTTTTGACCGGGACATGACTGTCCAGAACACAATCGACCGGTCATCTAGGTTTCCAATCCTATCCAAAAGTAGAGAGTTCCTATAAATCTCTCTTGAATCGCAACAGCGTGAAGTGAAGAAGCAATCTTCATTAATTAATGAGAGAATCTTTTGAAGGTTCTCAGACCCACAAAATGGCAATGATAGCATCTGAGCTGAGTTGTCAGGGGTTCATTCGGTGGGAGGTATAACAGACTGAGGTGTAGGAGAGAGAGAGAGAGGAAGAAGGTGTGAGCTATCTTTATAACAGCTCGCTTCAAAAGAAAAGCCGGATATATATATATATATATATATATATATATATATATATATATATATATATATATATATATATATATATATATATATATATATATATCCTGTACGATTACAAAAAATGTAAGTAGACTACCAGGCGAGTCAGAGAGAAGGATAACTTGTCCAAAAATGATTTGTTTCAACCAAGCTTTCTTCCAACGAAGTTAACTGTTCTAAGTGAAAAACAAAAAAAAACAAAAAAAAAATCGAAAACGTTTAATGCATAACTTTAACTCAGTGAAATTTTATCAGGGTTTCCCGCTGAGGATTCACTATCGTTAGATTCACTCTAAATCAGTTTTAGATTCACTCACTGACTTATTTTCATTATTTTTAGAGTCTAATTTTTTTAGCATATCTTTCCTTTTTGACTATTCATAAGTCTATTACCGGAGTAGGATCAAAAGATGGGCAATTTTTTTAGTTTATATGAATCATGAGTAAATCATCCAATGGTTCATGTTTTAATCGTTTTGATGACCCAATGCATTTCATCACTGGAAACCCTTATTCACATTCTGTATTGAGAGAATCAGTTCTATTAAGGCGAGGAGATTTGGCGTTTCCATCGACCACGCTAGGCTCACTTCTTTCCACAGAATCGTTTTCATCGTATCCATTGTGGAGTCATCAAAATTTTGAATTTCAATAGTAACCACCCATTCTTTATCTCTTCTAGTGCTACAGAGTAATTCTAGAGAGGAGCAGAAAAATCGAGAATCATTATCGAAATTTTGTGAATTATTTTTGTCAGGCCACAAATTAAAGTTTATAATTTTTGTTGCTGAAATTATTCCAGTGTCATTTAACAGGTGATGTTGTTGTTCAGTTTGCAGGTTGGTGTGTAGCGATTCACGTGCCTTTCTGTAATCATTGTCATTTTTGCCTAAATTGAATTTCACGAATTCCATCATTTTTGATATTTTCAATGAGGCTGTTATCTTGAAGAGTCTAGAAGGTGGGTAATTTCAGAGACAGTTTCTTGTGCATTTATGATGCCGACGTCCTTATCTTTCGTTTGTTTTGAATGGATAGACAAAACTTGAAGTTATTTCAATGCATATTTTATTATTGAAAGATTCTCTAACTTCTTCAATTCCCAAGACCACAGCTTTGAGATTCACTGGCACTTGACATTTTCTTATTGGTTATTTCTCTTAGGTGTAAAGCAATTGCAGTAATTCTGTGCTCAAAGTTTTTTTAATGCTCTTAAACTGTGATCGACCCACCGAATTCCACGCTATCAACCCGCTTCTAGGAAGCGAGTGATATGTGTAAGGATGTAAAGTGCCCCTTTATATTTTCTAGATTTAATGCAGACTTGTGATAAAAGGTTAACAGATGAGATAAGCAGTGATTCACGGTGACATATTGTTTGTTCCCTTTTATTTGTTATGTTACTCCATTACGTCTCGCCTTCATGACAGAAGCCCCATCAGAAGCAATTCCAATTAATTCCTTTTCCAACATGGCTTCATCCAATCCAAGATTCGTTCTTGTTATTTCACACATTGCTTTATAAATGTGAATAGCATCAGAATTTCTAAGGGCTGTATCCTAGCATAATGAACGAAAGTTTCTCCTTCAAGTGCGAATCACACATAAACAATATCCTCTTCCGCTGTTAATGAATCTACAGATCCATCAGATGAAATCGAAAAAATGGCGATCTTGCCAAATTTTCCTCGTTTTCCAACGTCAGATATACACGAGCAGAAATCTCTTGGGTGAAAACATTTGCATAAATTTCTCCAACTTCAAATCCTTTAGCTTTATCAAGTCATACAAGTCGAATAAAGTCCCTTAGTGGTTTTGCATATTTTTCTTATGAAATAGGCATTCCTTATAACTTTATCCAGATTTGCATTTTACTTTTGACTGTCCTATACACACAAACTATGTAAAATACCCGTCGAAATGATGGAAATATCGTCGAAGAAATAAAAGAGCTTGATTTTTTAAATATCATTTTGATACACCCAGGAACCGGATGCATGATGATGACGTCACCATTTTGCCAATCTAATATGATGATGAGGAATAATTTAGGGTACAAGAACTCAACTGTTAAAATAAGGACTTGGATTTGAATACTGCGCCAACAGAGAAGTTTACAGGACAAACAGTTGATATGTAGTGTATATAGGAAAACAAATCCTCAGATCAACATTTTTGCTTGTTTTGCTGTTTTTGTTATGAAATAAAGTCAAGATGAGTTTTAATCTGAACAAAAATCATTTTGCTTAATTGTTTGGGTCAGAAGTGGATGGAAAATATGATCTTTTGTCTTTGACTGATACGATTTTAGTTTTTTTGGTGCCCGGGTTCAGGATTGCAGTATATGTTACGAAGGGTTAAATTGAACACCATCGGACATAATTGTAGTCTTTTAACAGGCCAAATCATAGAATAGACACTCCAAAGGTTAAGAAAGTGTTTGAATCTTAGCAATAACATTTTTCTGAATTCCTTGGGTCAAAATTGTATGGGAAAATGTGTTCATTTGTCTCTGTGTGTGGTTTACTTCAAAACTTACGATTTTCTGTCTTTTGTACTTGAGCTCGAGTTCGTACTCTAGTTAAATCATCCTATCGTACAAAAAAAGGCCTCTATTTTTTCAGCTTTAACATTTGATGTTCTTCGATCTATATATCTTATAATAATTCACCAAAAAATCCGCCTATCTGTCTGTCCATCCACATGGACTCGGCTACCGCGAAAACTACTCGACATAAACCCATGAAATTTTCTGTGGTTACGGATGTGATACCAGGTAATGTTTTTTGGGGGGCCACCAGGATATTTCTTTTATAGAAAACGTCCTTGAGCTTACAAAGGTTCGAAATTACTGCTATAGGGTGTAATGAACTATGATGACTATGATCTCATTGCTTTACCTTTCCCGTTAACCCTTCAAGGCCAGTTGAATAAACTTTGCCAAGAAAATCTCGATTCGGTTGAATATTTTTTCAACCGCACCTGTGGTCAGGAAAGCTGAAAAACTTACATGTCAGAGAGAGAGAGAGAGAGAGAGAGAGAGAGAGAGAGAGTCTACTGGACTCAGTCGAGTGGTCGAGCTAAATCTTACATGCCATATATACGTATATATATATAAGAAATGCACCAGTGATTAAAGAATCTCACATTATTATCACTTATGATTCATTTTCATGGTTATTTGTTCTTGTATCTCATCTTTTTAATGTGATTATCATTTACCATTCCTGGTTGTGAGGTTGGGTGGTGTTTCCTCGTTTTTTTTCAGACTTTTTATATATATCGTAATCTTTTGACTTATGGGTGTGTTAGGGCATGTGAGCAATTTCGGTATTCTGTAATGTTGGTAATAATCTTATGGGTTGTTCAAATTGATATTCCAATAGAGGAGTGGGTTTGTAGAAATAATATTCACATGATTCTCGATGATTTTTGTGGCCTTGTGAGATGTCGGGTATTTTCTCTCCCTAACCTTTATTATATATATGTATTCTTGGAACCTACTTTCTCCCATTTACACATCTTATTCTATGTTTGTACGGAATTTCGTAAGGGGTGTAAAATGAAAAAATTTAAACGTAAAGGAGACTCTTCCCTAATTTTTTTATATATGTTTGTGGTGTGGATGTGAGATGATCGGATAAGATGTTGATGAAAATGACAATCGAAGGTGAAAAGAAAAAAAAATAAGAAAAAAGCAGGTGTCACCTCTCTAAAAATGTTATTATCACTTGGGCATGTTTCAATGCACTTCCATGGTTGCCAGTCATCATCTTCAAAGAAACTTGCAGCGGCACAGTGAAAACTGTATGCTTTTTATATGTTTGACATTTGAGGAAAAAAATGGGGATATTTCTGTGTTGTGGGTTGTTTACACGGAGTGGAAGGGATAGTTTTGTATCTGTGTAAGTGCAAGTCAATTTCGATCTGAAATAAGAGGGGTCTGTGAGAGGAAGAGTCTGGGGTGTTTGTATCTGTGATATGAGTATTAGGCTTGTTTAAGATAAGAAGGGGCACTGAGGGGCTGGAAAAATGAAAATGGCCAGCTTTCAGGAAAAAGTTTGTTTGGCAGTGAGTTTTTTTAGAATTGGGAGGTCGTATTGAGCATATAATTGATAGGTGTTGATAAATAAGAGGTGGGTGGAAGTAGGTAGTGTTGTTTTTAAAAATCTTTTTGGTTGATGGCAGGGGAGACTTTTCCTTTTCTGTTCTTAAAATATTGGTATGTGTACTTATACTATTTCTTGAATGATGTTAGCCGATTCCTTGTATGTTAATGTTGTGATGTGTTGTTTTTTATGTGATTCTGCTTCACATTCAAAGGGTTTGCGATCCGGCTATTGCATCGCATTGGGATATATGGGCTGCTTTGTCACATCTGCATGTCGAGTAGTCATGTATATTTTTGATGAGATAGGCTACGTAAAAGTTGAAATCAAATGTATCATTTGGCTTAGACAACGTAAATAAGATAAACAATTGGAGATAATGGGGTTGCTGCAGGAAGCAGCTACCTTGTCGGTCGCAAGTTTGATTCCTGCCACAGCCCCATTCGCCGGTTAGATTTCTACAGCATCCCCGTTTTCTTCAATTTTTCAAACTTCTATTTGCACATTTACGTTGTCTAGTTCAAATGATACATTAACCTTGTAACAAGAAATAATTTCAAATATAGTTTCAATATAATAGTATGATAACTCAATTTATGATCATTCTGTAAGATCATGTATCCATTTCTTAGCAACATATATATTAGGGGCCCAAGTTGGTCTTTGCCTCAAGCCCCTAATAAGCTTAATACGACCCTAACGTTCTTTCGACTCTTTGCCATCAACTATAGCTTGTTCTTTGTCTTAAGCAAGCACTTGCCTCGGACTTTAACGTCCACTCAGGATTGTCTCATTTGCATTGTATCATGAGTTAATTTCTTTCTTTTGCAACTAACTGAGCAAAGTCTTCAACAAACGTTCTGCTCCTTTAGTATCTGCTCTTTCACCTGATACACTGCAAATTGGAATTCCATGTGTAGTTTTAAATTTGTGAAACCATCCGTACAAATATACACTCATTATCTAAATTGAATTTAGCATGGAGAATCCAAGTCGCCAGAATCATGTCGCCAGTGTTACTTACACCTTGACTGCAATTCACTTGAAACCACTTTATCAGAGCGCTCACTAATTCACCACTCTTTTAATGTTCCAATGTTTTTTTTCTGGACTTTAAGGTTTTCTCAACGTTTATCCAATTTCATCAACAACTCTACCCTTTCAAGCATAGATAATGACTTGTGCTTATGATTCTTAGCAGTGGAATCAATTTTTACATCTGCCTGTTACTTGCTAATGCAGTTAGTTAACTCAAAAAGTGCTGAACCACTGAGGTTTCCGGATTTGGGAGGTGGGGCTCTACTATATATATACATATATATATATAAGTATAGGAGTACAATATCCAACAATAATATTGAGTGGACAATAAGGAAAATAGTAGTACTTAAATCAGTTATATTATGCTAACGTGATTTGCCTATTGGTTTTGTCAAAGTATTAATTTTAATTGAAACAATATTGAAGAATATTTCTTCAAGTAAATAATGTCATGCAATATCACACCACATGAGTGCAAACGCTAAGTATTTCTTCGTAATTTGAATATTTAACATTTGCGCTCACGCGATATGATATTGCGTGATATTATTTACTTAAAAGAACGAACTTTTAAGTATTGTTTGATTTAGAATTACTTTTTTTACAAAATCGAACGGCAAAACATGTTTGTATAATAAATTTGATTTAATTACCTTCTTATCATCCAATTAATAATAATAATAATAATAATAATAATAATAATAATAATAATGATAATAATAGTATATATATATATATATATATATATATATATATATATATATATATATATATATAAAGGAATAGCCGTTGTGCCATTAACAAAGCCTTGATAAGATGATGACTTTTGGGTCAGGCATGGTTATATATTGGATTCAGCCAATCAAAAGAAACAGAGGTCATTTTCGGAACTCTTTGAGAAACAACAATGTGATTATTTGCTTTGTTAACTATCTATTATTTACTTGATGTCTGGAGACGCCTTCTGACAATCAAAGAAAAACAGACAGCATTTTCGACTTTCAAAGAAAACAACGTTTTTTTTTTAATACAAATTATCCCTTGCGAATATTTTATTTGATATGATACAGTTGTAGATAATGTTTGGCCAAAGGCGTTTGATCTGGTCACTTGACTATGCTTAAAAGCCCATAATTTTCACAAGACTTGATGGACACGGGTGGTGTTGAGGACAAGCTAGCACGACGGAAACTTTCTACCAGCCCAATGTTGGTCAAGTCTTCTCTTCAAAGCTTGGAACGTACCACTGAAGCCAGGAGACTGTTCCATAGGTATACCACACGACACGCAAGTCCTGGTCGAGACTTGTATTGCATCTGATTTTCTTTAGTACGATCTCGAGTGGTACTGTCAACGTTGTATAACCCGTGGGTGTATTGAAATATCCCGATCATATCTTCCCTATCTTTCCTGTACTCCATGCTTGGTATCTTCAATCTTGTTTGTCTCTCTTCATACAAGTAGTCAGACAGTCCTGACACTAGCTTTGTAGCTCTCCGTAAATAGCCCTCGATCAGATCTTTGTCATTTTATTATCGTGGCGACTATAGTGCACAAGAAAACTCAGAATAAAGACACACCATGACAACAAAGATATTAACGGATGTAATAAAAAATGATAAGGAAAGACAGAAGAAAAAAATAGGGAAAAAAAGCAAGGTGCAGAGTGGCGTTGTGGTTACCGGTGCAGAAAACCGAATGGACAAACCGAGTTTGAGAGTGGACCGAGGGTACTTACGTTCATTTCGCACCCATACCCTTGAAAAAAGCATAAATCCATTTCGCTTCCGAGCTATGTGTAAAACAGCAGGGCAGCTCGATCCGTCTAGTTTGTTGTCAGACCAGCGTCCCTTTTCGCTAGAGAAACAATAGATAAAAATCCCAAATGTAAATGCTGACATAGATCGCTCAAATGGAGATAAAACCATTGCCTACTATGTCTTGTCACATGGGGAGACCTATTGCTATTATACAAGATCTGTCAGGAAAGTAATGAGACTGACTGTGTAAACCTATTTATCAACCTAATTACAAATCAACTTGATCCTCTTCAGAAAAGTTCCCTTGGGAAACCACACATTGACGAAGACGTTCCCACTCCTGGAAACAGTGCTGGGATACTTCAACTGGCACTGGTTTCAGTTGGTTCGTCACAGCCTATCGTATGTTCTCAACATATCCAAATTCCCAATTCTAACTCCGCTAACCAAATAATGTCTTGATACTGAGAGAAAATGATTATTTCCAGCGATAAAACTCTACCGAAAAATTACATTTCTGTTGAGGCTTTTTCATTGTTCTTTCGTGATCTTTCAATTTGTGTTGGATGCTGAACTTGTTCTTTCCTTGTATAATTATTTCAAAAAGCTTGGCAGAAAACTCGCAAAAGCATCTCGCAATAGTCACTGCTGCATTGTTGTATTAAAATGCTTTCCTTGTCTAATTACTTAATCAGAAGTCTAATGACTTGAAAGGTTTTGATGGAAATTAAATCAGATTTTTAAAGCTTCATTTATAAAATAACAACAACAACAAACAAATAAAACAAAAGCAAACAAAACAGGGTCAAACTCCACCCCTAACACTTGTCAGTTTGACTCTGTTGATAACAGAGCCACCTTCCAATCGCATAGTTGTGATTTCAAATCATGGTAGGGAAATGTTATACATCGGTTTGGTTTATCCTGACGGGATTGACAAATTGGAGGGTTTACTACCCTGAATTTGACGACGATTGTTGTTGTTACGGTGCAGTTGGCTACTCGAACTGGGATTGGAGTTTGGCAAAAAAACTGTATCTTTAATTAAATATCCATGTAATCCTTCGAATGATATTTCTTTTAAATATACGAATTTGGGATCTTGGCAGGGGAGAATGGCTAAACAAACAAGTCTAGCTGAAAATTACTTCAGTATTATGAGTTCGATCTCCTACTTCAAGTTTAAAGGAAATTATCTGTTTGTACGAGTATTTGTTTGTGTGAGTGTTCATTTGGTAGCAGCTGAAGGGTAAGAACTAACAACTCTGGGGCTGCACCCACAAAGGCAGTAACCTTGTTACATCCACACTAAAGTTCCTACCAGAAAAAATTCGTTGGAGGGTCTATAATATGTTTCAAGTTACAATTGGTGTGCCTCGACGGTGACCATGATTTGTATTCTAGGTATGGGTGAGGCCTACGTATGCTTGAGGCTGTGACACCTTCTTTAATCGCTTCCAAGCAAAAAGTTGTTTTGTTTCCTCATAACCCAAGCGTTCCTTTGGCAGAACCTGTGGGCGTCCAAACAGATAATGGAAAAAGAGACTGGGACTGTTCAATCGCTTTTTTTGCTTTGCGTAATACAGGGCATCATAGGCACCGGAATGCAAGTTCGAATCTATTGCCTGTGCATGTGAGGTAATTCTTTTCGGGGACCAAGTGAAGAGTTATTTAAGCACATTTATCATGTATTAAGGTGCTACGAATCACGAAGTTCAATCCACCATTTATGGCGAAATCGAGTCAAGTATACTACTATGAACTTCAAAGCCTGCTCAATTCATCAATCTGATGAATTGAGTGGTCAGAATTCCCATTCCTTTGGTTATTTGAAGTTATTTTTTTTTCCAAAATGCTGCAGTTTTTTTCAAGTGTAAGTGCTCGTATCTTTAAATGTTTTGAGTACGATCACCAATGATGTTTTGTTCTCTCGAATTTGTGAATCCTTCGTTGACAATATTCAGGTGTTTTTTTTTTTAATTTATTTTCATGTTCTGAATCCAGTGTTGCCAATTGAGATGTTTTTTTTCAATTTTTTGAATTTGAAAGTGACCTTCAGAAACGAAAAATTGGCAACCCAGGCTTTGAGCTACGTAACAATAACATTAATGAAATAGTTTCCAAATTATACTATTTTGAAAGTTAAGAAACTTTGGATGCGCCTATCTCCTCTTTTGAGATTATTGGCGGAATGTGCCTTGTGGTTCTGAGCGTTTTAATTCTAATGTAACAATTTTTTGTGGGGGGGAATGGGTTACTTCGATAACCCAAAAAACAATGCAGGAATGACCCATGATGAAGACCACTTATCTTGTCTCAAAAATCAGAAGGTTCCCGATTTTTGACAGCAACGCTCTATATGATCAGGTGTGACTCATTATAATCTGTGTACATCTTGAATGCTCGATTTATTCTGCGGCTTTCTTTCGTTGAGAGAAGGACCACTTCAGATTCATGCTCGTTCCATCAGCTTATACCTGCATCTCTATCCATGCAGTCAGATGGCCTCCGCGAATAGATCTGCACGTAACAGGTTTCGACTCGTTGATTGTTTGATCAATTACATTTCGGCAGCCTGAACAAGCAAAGAAATACCTCGGGTAGGCATCGATGGTATTAGAAGCCGTCAATCCAAACTGTCAACATCAACATAGTCAACATTAACATAGGTTTCTCCAATTTTCAAGTTGGTCTGGCTCTATGTCTGTCTGAGTATATATATATATATATATATATATATATATATATATATGACGTACAGGACACCGTAATGGAGCTATCCCAGAAATAATTTTTTTCTTTTCTTCTCCTAGTAAGTTTTTATTGGGTGTTCAATTTGCAATGTAAGTTTGTGCTGAATTGATTCCTTTGTTTGTGTTGCATTCACGCTTGTTTCTTTGGAAATTCAGACATTTTTTAGTGATCACTACCCAACAAATGACGAGAGAAGTAACTTTTTCATTGCTCACCCCTTTTTCCAATATTGTGATTGATCGCTCTAAACACGACATGCGATCAAAAGACGTTGGTCACGTGACGGTTTCTATTGTAATTTATCAGACCTGTCTTCTTTAACTTTCACACCTGTAAACACGACAAGCCACTGGAGTGCGTAAGAATCTTGTGGCAGGTTAGAAGTTCGAACCTATGTGGATGAACGAGAGAGAGTGGGGTTACCTTTGACCAGGTTCAACCTGAACCTGGTACCTCCATCAACTTCCGAAGCGAAGAAACGGAAAAATATCAACACACCCACACAAGGAATAAGGAAGACAGAAATCGAAGAAAAACGTACATCCCCAATTACGATATCCTCCATAAAGAGAAATCTTTTTCTCATCGACTGATATTCTTTTTAATTCAGTTCATAGTGAATGGAAGGTTCCGTCTAATGGACGAACCATCAAGATAATTCAGTTCATAGTGAAGGCAACGTGTTACTGGGTTGAAGCGTACGGAAACACGACTCTTTGCTAAATTAAGTCAGTTCCCAAAATTAACTAATAAAGCATTCTATCATTTTTTGAGCGAGGATGAAACCATCATTATCAATTTTTGACTACAATTTAGCTTCATCTTAATTTTTCGTTGATTTCTTTGATCACTACTGCATTAATGTAATCAATCTACGGTAATAAGTAAACAGTGCATATTGGAAGTAAAGATTTACGTCTCTGCAGGAATAATAATTTTTCCATTTGTTGTGTTGGGTAAGAAGGAACAAAATACACAATTTTCAATGGGTTGTCTAATTTGATGTTATGTTTTCCCCGGACCGCGCCGGGTATCCCTGCTAGTATATAACAAATAACTTCGTATATCCTATGATAAAAAAAACAAAATCCACTTTCCCTGAGAAATGACCATTCTAGCCCTTCGCTGCCTTTATTATCTAAGACAAATCAAATATATATGTATAGAGAGAGTTTTTTTTTCTTTTTACTACTAACCGCTATTGTATTAGCGTAATGGCCGGCGCTACCATCGTAGCGTCCAGTGACTATCGTGCGCGTGTTGAACATCATCAGCTGTCTAACTGATTTGTTTGCAGACGGTTTCGTTGAGCGAATTGGGCAAAAACGTTTTTCCAGATATTTGCTTCTTTCCATATAAAAAAGATATTTCGCGAACAATCTTGCATTTTTTGCATTTGATCAATATAACTGCCACAAACCCTACCCCAACCCCTAAACCCACCTCACAACCCTAGGACTAACCTTCCCTCCCAACACTAAGACTAACCTTAACCCCAACCTTCCTGAGAAAACCTTTTTGGCAAGCCTTCATGATCTCTCCGATAAGTCTTTTCCATATCCACGTCTTCGATCTTCCGCTGTCCGCCGACTAACAGTCTGAAATCCAGAAACACAAATTCAAAAAAAGGCAAGATTGTACCAAAAAAGAATTGTTTATATTCAAAACTTCGAACTTTTGTGAAAATCTTCTTTTTTTCCCCACTAAATTCGCAGAATTAAACCGTCTGCAAAATATCATGAGCATAATGTTCAACGCGCGCGATGGTCACCAAAACCCATTACACTGATACAATGTAGCGGTAAGTAGTGGAAAAATTGCTGAGATTTTACTGTTTTGTGACTAGTGGAGTACTCAAGAATATTTTCGACCCTTAGAAATACATAGTTTAGATGCTTCACAGAACTGTAGTATTACCGTTGTTGTGGTGGGAGTTACAGGAGACTGGGATGTAGAAGAGAGGGGAGGACAGCGTGGACTGCCTTTAAAATTGCTCGATGCTAAACAAAAGCTGAACACTATTTTCACTTATCGTCTCAGTGTCGTAAAGCGACTTTCGAAAACCGAAGAGTACCTGAACTTGAATCCTCTATTTTTTTAAGATTATGTTGATTATCAGTGTAAGATAATATGAGCAGATGAGAACAAAAATTAGAGAAAATACAAACCATGAAGCCAGGTCAAAAAGTATTCATTTCATTAATCCGGTGCGGAACGAATTTTATCTACAATAATTCATCTATAGATACAATTTATCTACAACCCATATATGCTGTGTTTGGAGGGATCAATTAAAAAGTTGGAGAAAGGAGTGATTAAGTAACTTCTCTCGTCTTTTGTTGGGCTGTGGTCATTGGAAAAAGGTCTAAATTTTCAAAATCATAGCAGACACAAACTTGTGACCAATTTAGCACAATCTTAAATTGCATATTGAATCCCCACTAAAAACCTATTTTGGGGGGAATTTTCGAAAAACAAACTACAACTACTCATTGAGGGGAGTGAGTGTGCCAAATTTCAAGTTTCTACGATTAATGGCAACGGCTGTGCTGAATCCGGATAGATACATAGTTAGATTCATATAAATGTCAGAACACATGAATAACCCAGCAACGGTGATTGAACCGATCTGTTGTAGGTAGCAGTGATGAATAATTTACCCGCGGACAATTTATCTACAACAATTTATCGATAGATATAAAATAAATGTATTCATAAACGTTACTTACTAACACGCATATAATCACACACATACAGATATATACGCATATGCACATTCACAAACATGCGCACACATAAACATACATGCATTTGTATGGATGTATTCATGTATGGGTATGTGTGTACATGTGTGTATGTATATGTGTGTTTGTAAATGTACCTATGTATGGGTATGTGAGTATATGTTCGTGTATTTGAGTGTATCTGTTAAATTGTCTTTATATACTCTAGTAGATGAATTGTTCAATCTGCTGATGGATCATTCTAGTACAATCGTTGTACACAAATAGTTGGAGACAAATCCACCTAAAACCTATTTAACCATCGAATCTGCCTTTCGGTTTCCTCAACAATTCTAATCGACCTTTTCTGATTTTTCAACTTCTGCCGTTTTTGCAAGAACGTCGATTTATTTCCCTAATTTGCAATTGACAAACAACCGCAAAAATTTGCTCTTTTTGCCAATATGATTCGAAGTGATTGCAAATATTTTTTCGGAATTATTAGAATTGTTAATTGCGATTAGAGTTAATTTTTCTCTATACTTGGGCAAGTAAATCGATTTTCATAATCTTACACTGCCGACTGAATTAATTAATTTAATACCCATTATTAAATTATTAATTAGCAACTGCTAATCGGCAAAATAGTATTGCATTATTAATTAACCTGACACAACCAAATTGATTAAAGGGTAAGGTGCCACATGAGAAGGGGGGTAGAATGAGGTGGTTTGGTACATACCCGAGCGGGGGCAGGTTATTAAAAGTTACCCAATAATTCGAGATAAGGGTAGCGCGTTAGAAGGCTGTGTGGCGGCTTTGAGAAAAAATGCATTTACAAACGATAGGGATTTAGTTCTATTGTACGATTACTCCAAGAGAGTAATTTTAGAGTACATACAAGCTCATTCAGGAGATCATTGGTTGGACTTACAAGTAGCACAACTAACAGCTCAATATGCTTACTATGCGCTACAAAGGACCAAGTAAGTATTAGGCAATAAGATGACAGTATCATGTATAGATTTTTCCGGGCTGTTGTCGCCATAATCATATTTTGAACACAACGTTTCGTTGTACTCCACAAAAATAATCAACAACATGGTTATAATTTAAGGATTTCTCCCAACTGAAAATAGACAGTGGAATGAGGGCATTCTGCCCCACACTCCGATGCCCCCCCCCTAAATGGGGAGAGTAGCCACTTCAAGAGAATGATCGCATCTACAGGCATAGCTGGCCAAGTTCTTCAATGATGCAAGGAGCAATCTTTATGTAAGAGAAGAGACATTAAAGGCCATGTCCAGATCATTGGAAGAGGTATATGGGAGGACCAAAAATAGAGCGAGAATTTGCGATTGGATTAGCTGTGGCGTGAAAATATTGGGAAAAAAACCATTCCTCCCAAAACAGACATAGAAGGTGACCGGAAGTGGTGGGAAACGAAACAAGGCGCTGGGAATGCTGTGCGCTTGGCCATAAAAAGATGTTCCTGGTTGAAAAGGTCAAAATACATGAAGAAGACTGACCCCCTAAAAAAAAAACAAAAAAAAAAAAAACCCCAAAAAACATCGACGAGGACAGCCTGAAGTTCTGGCGGTGTTATTAACGGCGAAGATAGTTTTTGCAAAGTGGAAATAGAGAATTGAGATTTTAACGCATTAATGTAAATAGGGGCAACAGTGTCGCAAATAGAGATACCATCATCATCCTCATCATCCTTTAATGTCCATCGTTGAACATAGATTTCTCTATCATGGACGTCACAGTGCCAATATCTCCTGAACCCGTCTGAATCATATTCTTATTTATACATGATTTCGCGTATGACCTCGTTGTGCGTCGTGATGTGCAGTGATTGTCTAACATTCTTGCAACATGGCCTGCTCATTGCCATATGAGTTTTCTAATGGATTCTATGATAACTCTTACTCTCTCCGTGTGATGTTAAGCGTGATACAAGTCCTTGAAACTACCTATTTAAGAATCAGGGAAAACAGATCTAGAGGTGACCGATGCCGAATGTCGAAAGTTGCAATTGGCTGGCAAACGGCTCTTTGGCAGTGAAACGTGCCGGAATATATATATTTAGTTTTCGTGTCGGGATTCTACAATCAATCAAAAAAGCAATGGCAGTGGTAGAACCACACTGGAGTATAACAGGTATAACATTCTAATTGGTGGGTCCTGATAGCCCACTACATTCATAATCCAAATACGAGTGAGGCTGCTTATTTATAAAGCTGTGACGCCTGTTCTAATTTCTTCCACGCAATTGTTTGCACGAGAACTTAGCAATTCTTTCATCAGATCCAATAGACTCATATCGTAATAGTTTATTCGCGCTTCCACATTAAATTTGTTTTGTTGTTTAGGCACCTCGTCGTAGTGTAATGGTCTATAAGCTTATCTCGCAGTTCTTTAAATGTTTGAATTTTCAGCTTTCTAGCTCCATTAGCGTGACATGTATGCGTGATACATACATATATAGCTAGCCAGACCAATTTGAAAACTAGAGAAACCTACGTTGATAGTTTTGGTTGATGGTTTCTGATACGATGTCTGTCCGAAAAGTATTCAGTCATTTTGAATACCCCAAAAGTCGGTTGTACGACCTCTACGTAACTGGGCAGACAATCAGAAGGGACCTTACCGCGCATGCACGAACTGGAACTCTCCCATGACATAAGTAGGCAGTGAAATGCCATTGAACGAACTTGTATACTGTCTGACCGTTGCATGTACAATGACTGAATGAGTAAATCAGCGAATTACTAACAAGAGTTTCTTGGGTAAAATATCGCATCTCCCAGGTCTGTCACTTCCGATAACAACAGACCAATTTTGTCTCCCTGTGACCCTGGCTTTTGCGAAAGCTAAAATGGAATGGATTGAGATTTCAGACCATGGGCAAAATTAAGGAGAAAGTATCGAAGCAGCTGCTGACGATCCCGAAAGAAGACTTTGCAGACTCTTTTGGGAAGTGAAAGGGGTGCTAGGATTAGTGTGTGGTTCTGAATACCATTGCCTTAAATAGCTGGATTTTTTTTGGACAGACCCTGTATGTACAAGCATGTAAATTCAGCTCATGTACGTTGAATGAGGAATGATTCGAGCAAGCATACAGTATTGCTCATAAATGAGTAGATCGGTACCACTTTCTAATAGAAAGTTAATTTTCTTCTGAACAAAACATTGGAGGGATTTCTTATTTCCATTGGAACATTACACAACCAAAACGGACATTATCCGGTATTATTCATTACTCCACTGCACTGGAACTCTATAGACGAAAATATGGATATTGTTATCCAAAAATGAGTACAACCCAATGAAAAAATATTTTTGGAGTTTCAATGCTGTTAAGTTTGGACATTATTTATACTATGTAATTTTCCTCCAGTTATAAAAAAATCCCGCTATGTTTCGTTTAGATGATCATTGAAGTTCTATAAGAAAAAGTGGCAAGGTGTACTCATTTCTTGGCGAAACGGTATGATTTAAACAAGTTTAAACTTTGACTTAAGGACAGTAAAATGTTCTTCAAATATTTGGTAATTATAAGATATCCGTTACCACAGTGCCAGAATATCGCAACCTGTTCCGATATTCTGAAATTCTAATGTAGCACACCATTCGAGAAATTGCTATCAGTATTTCCAGTTTATCTACCTACAATCGATAATTATCTTCTCGTATATGAGTGGAAAAATCCCTTTCGAGCTGTCGATTTGGGGAGATCTTTGGCATTTTGTAAACATAGCAGAAGTCTTCTAAAGCTTGCTTTAAACATGAGACTAACTGACTCTGACTCGCATCCAATTTACTTATGTAAATCACAGTGTGTGATGGTACCAAATGGGTTCCTTGTATAGCTGATTGATATTCCCTCTGTTACCAGTATTTCAACGATATGTATGCATGTGGATTGGTGTATGTGTGGGTGTATGTGTGGGTGTGTATGCTGATACTACTTGCGATTTTTACACTCCTTTTCACGGGTGAAAAAAAGTGGTGGAGGCTGATAGGTTAGCGCGTAAAATGAACTGGGTGAGTCGAGTTCAAACCTCGACTGAGACTAGACTAAGGCAATAATTCGTCTCTTTTCTCCCAGCTTTAGGTAAAATAGCGTATAATGAAGTGAGTAGTGCCACTTCCTGCGCTTGTCGCCTCTAAATTTCTTGAACACATCGCAAACCTCGAAAAACTAAATAAAGACAGAAATTATGAGAAGCCTGGTCTGGGATGGTTGATGCCATGGCCAGCATATGGGCATCATTTACTCTTCACTGGTAATGTGTTGACTGTAGTCATTTACTTAGCTTAGTCTGGCATAAGGCCTCTGTTGTGATACTCCCAGTGAGATTTTGGTACACTAACAAATTAGACTACGAGACGAGCTTGCAGTCGTGCTTTTGAGCCCCCTCCCATATTATTTACTAAGCTTAGCTTTGTCAGGAATAAGGCCTCGGTTGTAGAACTCCCAGTGAGGATCAAATTTGCTACATTAGTAGATGAGTCGGCTTGACTATCATGCTACGGTAGGTGCCTAGGTACATTGGCTATGTGATTAGTACAAGATGTAAAAGTCACCTATGGAGCTGAAACATGAAGACTGACCAAAAATTGGCTCTTAAACTAAGAACCATGCAACGTGAATAAGCGGAGATCATACTTAACTTCACAGGGAGAGATCACAAGACAGCACAGTATATCAGAGAAAACAATAAAAAAATCCATGTAAAAACTCAAATGGTGATGGGCAGGTCATGTTGCAAAAATGTCAAACAACCGTCAGACACCACGACGGTCAACGTGGATTGTGTCCGACAGGAAATGAGATGCATGACGACTTGTACAGGTTCCAGAGATATTAGTGCTGCGACATCCACGATCGAGAGGATTGGCGAATCTTGGGGAAGGTCTATGTCCAACAACAGACATTACAAAGCTGCTACTGTTAGTGATAATAATATATTCAGCTTTAGGAAATATTTTCAAACCATACGCTAAAGATGACGTACAGTTACATACTTATAAAATCCCCCTTACAGTAAACGCATTGATATTCCATCATATACCCCAATACATACCCCAGGCAACAATCGCAGTCCACATCAAGGAAAATCTTCGATAAAAATAGATAAATATCTACGAGACCCGATAGACGTAGAGAATCAACATATTTATAGAAATTACTACACATCTACATATTTATAGAATTTGCAGCGAGCATGGAAAAGAACACATTGACCTCAGCGAACGTTTTGCATGCCCTGTGTCCAATGCGGTTATCCCATTTTATTAACCCAACTTGTATGAATATTAATACCAACGTCGTTACTAAATTTTTCAAGTTGAAGAAACGACACGAAATGGATAACTCAGCACACTTGGAGCGGAAATAGAGAACACAAGGAGAGAGGACCATAAAAGCATAAAATATTTTACTAACTCTCTCTGTGCCTCCCCCTCTCTCTCTTTCTCTCTCTCTCTCTCTCTATATATATATATACATATATATATATATACATACATATATATATATATATATATATATATATATATATATATATATATATATATATATTGTTTATAATGTTTTTTTCAATTTTTAAATATATATGTACATATATTGTTTTTAAT
The DNA here is from genome assembly GCA_963457665.1 of Thysanoteuthis rhombus. Lineage (NCBI taxonomy): Eukaryota > Metazoa > Mollusca > Cephalopoda > Oegopsida > Thysanoteuthidae > Thysanoteuthis > Thysanoteuthis major. The sequence goes on along the minus strand of OY735230.1, from coordinate 25,513,852 downwards.
GTTTTTTTTCCAATTTGTAGGAAAGCAAAGAGAAAGAAATAGAGAACAGATTTTATACATTGTTGATATTTAATCACAGTGCTCAATATCCATTAAAGATTTACAAGGATATATACCCGGTGAATGTCAACACTTCGTGTCAAATGCACTCTTCAGCAATCGGCAATGTGTTTTATTCTCGTTCTTCGATTCAATAACGCATTTTTGTGTTATCCTTACATAACGTCACACTTCATTCTAAAACTTCATCACGTGGACTGGAGTACTATTCAGAAACACAAGCCCTGTCGTCTAAGGTATTAGACCCTCCCAAAATCTTCGATCGCACCATATGTTAGCAAATATATAATGCTCAATCTTATACATTTGATTTATCATAATCATTAATTAGAGTGTTTGAAACCATCAACTTAAACTATCAACACGTTTTTTTTTCCAGTTTTTAAGTTGGTGTGGCTGGCTATGTATTTATGTATTTATGGATATATGACGCTCGCAGGCTAAAACAATGGAGTTGGCGAACCGTTTTTGTTCACCCCCCTCCCGTAATAAGATTCTAGTGTAACTGAGGGTAGATTTACTTTGCGATCTAAAGGTTTGCGTAATTGATCCCTTGGTTTGTGTCAGGCAACGATGCAATTCGGATTTTTTAAGTGATTACTGCCCAACAAAAGGCAAGAGAAGTAGATTATTGATGTATCACTCCTGTTTCCATTTTTTAATTGATCACTCCCAACACAGCTTTCCACCAAAATACATTGGTTGCATGACGGTCCCTATTTAGTGGCTAACCTGACCTTTTTGTTTAGTTTTTACTTTGCATCCAAGGCGGGAGCCATGATTTTTTTTCTCGTGCGCAGTCCTCTTGTGGCCCGTGAGATGTTATAACCAACGTTGGAAACTGACGTGAAGGGACATTCCCCGGGTAAAAGTATGTACATCAACAGAATTTGAAGCTGTTCTGTCCCGTTGTGACCAAGTAAACACTAACACAAATAAATAAACAAACCAGATCAGAGTGAAAAGAAGGAAAACTCAGACATTAGTCCTTGTGCACGAAGCATCTAGTTGTTGACTTTCCAAGAAAATATCTTCTTATTTCTATCCAATTTTGGGTACTGTAATAGCTAAATATTTTTTCTTAAACATAGAATTATTTATTCTTTGATCTCAACTCAGTAAATAGATATTATCTAAACGTCATGCTTTCTTTTATCTGTAGATAATAAAACAAATTTCTACTAAAATGTATGAATTACAATTTATAAATATCTTTGACGTGAAATGGAGCGGCTAACTCTTGGATTAATTTTTTACTGAAAATTGAGACAATGTTCTTGATTCATTGGACAGCTTAGCAACTGAAAGGAAGAAAGAGCATACCTGCAGGCAAAGGTGTCCACTCCTACCTTTCTGAGGGGGGTCGTAAGAGGATATATTTGCAAAGGGTTAGGCAGAAGGATATAATCGGAATATATCTTACCGAAAACCCTGTTACCCGCGAAGAATAATACCATCATTTTCTAAGGTTACATTAGGTTGGGTTACATGTAACAATTACACAGCACCATTATCTTTTCTTGACCATAAGGTTCCAACTTTCAAATCTTCTCTCCTTAGGTGAGAAAGCCTGATACGAGAGGGTATGACAAATGCAACGTTTGCATCCCCCCCCACCCAGCGGACGACCATACCTATTTGTAATTAATATTTAACCACGAAGATATAGGTTAATCAATATTTGATTTACAAACAAGAAATGAGGTTGATTTTGTTCCCGGAATAATGTGATTAAACATAAATTTATTCTGAACATCAACTGCATTGAGTTTTAATCAAATTTCAATACTTAGTAATATATTAAGAGTTACTTTTATCTTTAATTCTGTCGGCATTTAAAAATTGTATCCTGTTTGCATCGATTCTAGTAAATAGATTTAAATAGTTTTTATTAAATGATACATTATGAAAGACAATTGCGTCTTTCATAATGTATCATTTAAATAATGGAGAATTATTCTAAAATCTATCTATCTATCTATCTATTTATCTATCTATCTATTTATCTATTTATTGGGAACCGTCAGCCAAGACTATCACCAAAAATGTCAACATAGGTTTCTTCATTTTTTAAAGTTGGCTGGATGGCTATGTATGTATCAAGCGTACAAGCAGCACCAATGGAGTTAGAGGGCTGACAATTTAAACATTTTTCTCATTATGTCTAGAATAATTTTTTTAACCCCCCAAATAGGTTTTTTGTGTGGATGGGAGGTCAATTTGCAATTTCAGTCCATACCATAAATTTCAGACTTTTTTCAGTGATTCCCGCCAATACTTGTTTTTTGTGATCACTGACCAACTAAATGCAAGAGAAGTAAATAGACGAATAATAAACGACATGAGCATATATATATATATATATATATATATATATATATATATACTCATGTCGCTTATCATTGGTCTATTCGTATCTTTCAACGCGACAGTTATGCATCAAGAAATGGACGTATTTGGTCCAACAGAATAAATCATAAATTGAGTTGTATCATATAGAAACTCATTTGAGGGGATCTTCTGTCGTTACACGGTTAATGCATCACTCGCCGTAGACAATTAAAGACAATGGCGCTGCTGCAGGAATCAAATCTGTCCCCAATAGGGGAGCCGCTCCAACGTAACGATGCTCTTACCGTTGAGCTAAGCAGCAACTGGTAATGCAAAGACCCAAATAAGCGCTTTCACACCAAATTCTCGTTTTGTCAAGTCTTGGTCTATTAGTCTCATTCAGCGCGACATTTATGTATTAAGAAATGGATATATTTCGTCTTGAAGAATGACTTTTGAATTGCATTATATTACATAGACACTTATTTGAGATTGTCTAGGACAAATGATACATTAACCGTGTAACGATGGGAGATCATTTCGAACAAGTTTCTATATGATATAACACAATTTATAATTCATTCTGTCGAACCAAATGCACCCATTTATAATATATAACTGTCGCGTTGGAAGAGACGAATAGACTGAAAATGAACAAGATGAGAATTTGGCGTGAGAGCGGTTATTTGGGCCTTTGAATATATATATATATATATATATATATATATATGAAGTAGAACCATTAATTATTTGGAAAGAAAAGACAACAGGCAAGAACAGGCAAACTGAGCCACAAGAAAGTAAGATGGGACAGGGGAGTGAAGAAAATCCCCATCGCAGGGTGGCAGATGTGGTAGGGTCCATTGAAATCAGATCGATAACGGTAGTACGATAGAGTCATTACATGAGTTAACGTGTTGAAAAAGTCACTTATTTAACATTTAGCAGAGTAAGCGGTGGGTAACTTAGATGGTAGGCGAACCCTTAGAGATTTTGCTCTGTGTCATCATTTCAGATGACTATTTATTTCAATTATTATTCGGACTATCCTCATCTTGGTTGTTTTTCATACAACGTTTCGGCCGTTGTACTCTACAGCCTTCATCAGGTAGGTGTGGGGAAGTAACGAACCGAACCCTTTATTTAACCGACAGTTAGATATTTAAGTAATCTAATGGTTTTAGGTTCAATCCCAGTGTGAGACAATAATAATACTACTTATGCTAAGAGGGGAGTGCAGTCAATATACCCCCGTCGGTTAAATGAAGGGTTCGGTTCGTTACTTCCCCACACCTACCAAGATGATACCTGATGAAGGCCGTAGAGTACAACGACCCAAACGTTGTATGAAAAACAATCAAGATGAGAATAGTCCGAATAATAATAGAAATAATGATAATACCTCATCTCAAAAATTCAGAGATATGACTCCCTATTTGCCTAAATCTACAATTGCATGCGAATGTGGATCTTGAGATTACCGACCCAAGAATTTTGTTTGAAATCTTTTGGAGTGAATGAAGATTATCAACTGAGAAAAATACGTATTCGTTCTGCAAGGAGGATTCGTCCCATTTCTTTAAGGTTATTTGGACATCCTTTTCATGCAAATGAAAAATAACAAAAAAGAAAAACAAAACAAAAAAAATACAAAACAAGACAATAAACACATCAAGAATGTCACGCTCAGAGCACGTATTAAGCGACTCTCCAGGCCAACTCAGCTCCATCACATGGACCCTATTAACCATATGTGGCCTGTTTTGGATTGTGAAAAAAGAAACACTCTGCAGTGCAAGAAACATTCTACAAAAGTGGATTTGCGTCATGTTTCCATTCCGCACTAGTCAGATATCCCGAAAAAGAAGATATAATAAAATTGATGACTGAAAGAGTACATGTTGAAAATATGCTAATGGCATGGCTACCTAATTTCAGTTTGCATTATCGAATTGTTTATATCATTTGAATTTTTGAATTGTTCATATCGTTTGATAGAAACACTTGTCTGAAAATAGAGGTGTTTGTTTAATTTCATCTTGTCTCGGGCATACACATTATAAATTCCGAATTATTATGCCTTTGTTTTTTTACAATTCTTCATTTGTATGAGATGCTTTTAAAACTAATTTCCCTTGCATATCTTTGAGTAGATTACTGTTTTATGAAGGCACTGGAAGGTAGTATTTTACTGCTTGTTCTCTATGATGGTGTCAGTTCTGTAATACTGTGAAATATCAAAGCAAGCATTTGTGATATATTCGCCTTTCGCTATAACATATATCTAATGCTAGTACATTTTATTCATCCATAAAAGAAAATGATTGCAGCCAATGAAAAGAAGAAATGGAGGAATATAATTGATATAGAAACTAAGATACCAGAAAGAATCCGGTGAAAGCAAAGCGAAAAATGGTCGCGACAGTGGTTTCAAACAAGCTACTGTACGAAACATTACAAAGCATGCATCAGAGATGAAAGAAAAAATTCAAGCTACATCAATATTAGTACTAATGTCTCCGGCGAGAAATCAATGTACTTGAGTTATAGAAATGGAAATGCTTTTATGTATTTGGATTGAAGATTGCGTTCAGAAGAGTGTTTCCCGGAGTACAACTGCTAATAAAACTAAAACAGTGCATTTGTCTAATGCTGTTAAAGAAAATAGGACAGAAAGTGGGATTTACGAGTAAATTGAAGAAAAATTTGCTACTATTTCAGGTTGGTTTCCTGATTTCAAAATGGTGTATAGATTGCATAGTGCTCATATAACAGGCGGAGCTGCATGCACAGACAAATATCCGGATTCTTTTGAAACCAAAATTATCGAAAGGAAGAGGATTTAGCAATAGCAACATTTAAAATATTAACAGTGCTGCTTTATGTTGGAAAAATATGCCAGCTAAATTTATTTTAGAAAGTGAAGATCACTCTATGGTGAGAAACATTCTCAAGATCAACTAACAACTTTTGGAGGTCACGCATCAAAGTTAAAACTACTTGTGGATATTTACTAAGCTTAGTCTATTCAAACACAAAGCTAAATAAATCGGGTAAAAAGATCGTGTTGCACCAATTTTTTCAAGCAGGGAGGGGCTGCTGGTCTCGAAAAATCTCCGGTTAGAAACATTCTCAAGATCAACTAAGAACTTTACTGGGTCATACACCAAAATTTGAAACTATTTGTGGATATTTATTTAGCTTAGCTTTGTCAGAAACGAAGCCACATAAGTTGAGTAAGAAAATCATGTTAAGTCAATTATCCAAATAGGGAGGACCTGTCCGTCCGGAAGATCACTGTTCACTTTCCCGATATTTATCTGGCTCCAACAACCATACTAGTCACAAGACAGGACCAAATCAATGCCACTTGTCCTCAGACACTATAAAATCTTCACCAGTATTTTGGGGGATTTAATTGGAATGAACATAAATGGGAGATTGTTTTGTACACTAATTTTGCCCAACAACTGAAAAATATTGTATGGTCAATAATCTTTCTTTTAAATTACTGTCAGTTATAGAAAACACCCCAGGCCATCCAAATGGAGTTATTGACTGATGTGAAAAGTGCAAGTCGGGTTTTACCACCAAAAATGACTTCAGCATCGCAACCAGAAGGACCCATTTTGATAGGAACGTGACCAACATCTTTTGGCAGCATGTCGTGTTTGTGGAGAACAATTCGAAAATTGGTTAAAGGAATGATCAATTAATAGGTTACTTCACTCGCTTTTTGTTGGGAGGACATCACTACACTGAAAAGGTCCGTATTTTCAAAAAAAAAAAAGCGTGAGCATTAATTAAGGGACCAATGTAGCTTTAACTTACTTTGAAACCTCCAATAAAAAACTATTTTGGAAGGGGGGTTAAGAAAACAAAAAAGTTTGTTATTTTTTAAAAACATGATAATGTGCAAATGCTTACATTTTCAGCCCTCTAGCTCCATTGGTGCGATCTGAACGCGTGATACATACATAACCAGCCAGGCAGACCAACTTGAAAACTGAATAAACCTATGCTGATGCTGACTTCTGATGCTGACAGAAAATTGTGCATAAAAAACCTCTTTGATTGCATTCTTGGATAATGAACTAAAGTAACAGTGAGGTACATAGAAAATTCTTTAGCAGCACTGCGCAAAAGACTTCGTTGAACTTTGTCAAGAAAGACAATGACAAACTGTTATTCTTCAAACAACGAATCTTGGTAGAAATGAGGATTTGATAATTCACACACTGGTGATATTAGAGAATTCCTTCAATCTCACCCAATAGAAATGAGTGACAAACACTTATCAATATTGATGTACAATTTGAAGAAAAAGAGAACACTATATATTTGTCTATTTACTGATATACATACGGAACGATCATAAATAGAGAAATGAGTAATATATGTGCAATTTTAGATTCCCGCCTCACCAACTTGGCTCAGTTGGTAAAAGCAGAGCCTGCGTACAATGCTGTTTTCAAGGTGGATCTGGATTCGATCCCTGCACGACGCTCATTACTTGATTCACTCATACGCTATAAAGCCGCTTGATTTGCTACCGAGTAAAATCGGCGACGAACAAAAATAAGTTCCAACAAAATGTTCATACATATATGATTAGGAGACTTTAGTGTTAAACGATTTTTCTAATACAAAAATAACCAACAACTTGTCTTCACATGAATGTACTTGTATTGTTTAGTTCCAACTTTTATTCTTAATTATTATCATTATTACCACTAGTCACCAAAAACTTCCTGCTATGCAAATAATATTTGTTGATTTCAACTTTCAAATCAGGCATCGGGATATAAAATACTTAAGGATAGGGGTTTGAGGGCAAAAGCAAGTGTATCTATTGTCGCCAAAAAGGAAGGAGTGTTAGCTGAGAGGAGTTATCATCGACTTAAAACTGGTGATTGAGAAGTCTGGTTTTTAATTAAGTTGAAGCCAAATAAGTAGACGAATTCTTCTTCCTGAGTTGCGACTCGGACCTGGATCCCAGGTTAGTATACTGTTGGGTCACTACTCTGAAAGGTAGGAGACTTTTACAATCAACGCATATGAGCTTTTGTATTTAGGATTTGTGTTTAAAGTTGCAGACAGCTGCACTATCCTATGGATCTGTGCGTAAACTTGCAGACAGTCATAATGCCCTGATTCTCCTTCAGAGGGGCGGTAGGACCTTATCATCAGCTCCAGCATCTACGAACAACGAAATGTTCATGTCCTGTGATTTAACCACAGGTCACCCACAACGGAGTACCAGACGTACATAGCTACCTCGCTTCTGCCAGGAGAAGGAGACCCCAGTGAAACCTACGATCTATGGTCCCTGTTCCATTCGCACCACCTCGGTGGATCATTGGTAAGTCGCAATTTACCTGAAACCCCGTTACTCAGACCGTGGGGTTATTGCGTATACAGGCACCGCCGTCTATGGCCCGACTGTTGTGGAAATACCTCCCAATAAATCTTCGTTCGCAGAGCCAAAGCTGGTACTCCCCGATTTATGACTCCCTAACTTGCGAATAGAAGTGTAAAAGTGACAATTCACAAGTTTTTTTATTTTTTATGGTGAAGCATTTTGCATACAAACACAAAAAAATCTGATTTATCATCATTCTGAGGTACGACATGCCAATCGGAACGGAACCCAATCGTAAGTTGGGGAGCATACATACATACAGAGAGAGAGAGAGAGAGAGAGAGTTGGGTAGGGCGAGTGTGGAATTATGATGAGGGATAGAAAACAGAGAGAAAGAATTTTAAGCACACGAAGAATGACATTTTTAACTCTTTGAACAAAGTATTTGTAGATTTCAACACCTATTTATACATATAAACCAATGCAGGCACACACATGCACACACTCATGCATTATTCTGTATTCAAAATCTAAAAACAGGATGTAAAAGGATAATCACGTACAAGCTTCTTCTTGAGAATAAGGTTCCATTTCAGTAACAAGATAATTCTAAATCTCATGTCAACATTTCTATCATCAAATAATATCCGTATTAGTTCTAATATTCCCTCTATCGCTACATATATGTTTGCTCGTGTCTACTTGTAATTGTCGTAGAATTTTCATATCTATTACATACCGTCAAACAAAACCTTCAACATTTATTTCTATTATTATTCGGACTATCCTCATCTTGGTTGTTTTTCATACAACGTTTTGGCCGTTGTACTCTACGGCCTTCATCAGGTATCATCTGGTAAGTGTGGGGAAGTAACGAAACGAACCCTTCATTTAACCGGCGGGGGTTCTAGGTTTAATCCCTGGGTAAGACAATAATAATACTACTAATACTAAGAAGGGATTGCGGTCTATATACCCCCGTCGGTTAAACAAAGGGTTCGGTTTGTTACTTCTCCACACCTACAGGGTAGAGTACAACGGCCGAAACGTTGTATGAAAAACAACCAAGATGAGGATAGTCCGAATAATAATAGAAATAATGATTATACCTCATCTCAAAAATTCAGAAAAGCCAAAACAGTCAACATCGTTTTTAAGTTAGTCCGTCTGTCTGTTTAAATCTTCAGCCCCCTAGCTCCATTGGTGTGGCCTGTTCACGTAGTACATACATAGCCATTCAGACCAACTTGAAAACTGAAAAAAAAAGCTACGTTGACAGCTTTAGAACTAGCTTTGGTTGACAGTTTCAAAAATCGAAATTAACTCAGGGAAGCATGATTCGAAGTGAGCCATATTTGATTAACACAGAAAACGTGGCTCATTTTGCTAATATCTCAATGTTTATTCAAACATTGGTTCAGAATGTAAGTGACTCCGGCTGGTTATTTATAGAACTATATACATGTGAAATACATTACATCCAAATAAAATGCCGTTTTCATGGACTCTTTGATGACGGACAAAGATAATAGAAACACCCGTGGAATTTTATGGGCGTACTTTCTACGGAATATCTTGCATTGATTAGATCAGAATTAATTCACAAACACACACTGAGGCAAAGACTAAGTCATACAGACAGACACACATACATGTATCGTCCGGAAATCACTTCGTATGAATAGAGATATACAGAAAAGCCCCTTGCCAATTTGCCTGAAGCATAAAGTATACAATGAATGCATAGTACCAGTTATGACTTACAGATGCTAAACATGGAAATTAACAAAACGAATTGAGAACCTACCAAGAATAGCACAGAGAGCAATGGAAATAGCAATAATAGGCATATCTCTAAGGAGTTTAAAACAACATAGGTCAGAGGGAGGACTAGAGTGAAGGATATTAAACAAATAATTTAACAACAGAAATGGAGATGGACTGGACACTTAGCAAGAAGAGATGACAAAAGATGGAGCAAAAGAATGACCGATTGATGCCTATGGGGTTGTAAACATAGTTGGAAAAGACCAGACACAAGATAGGGCAATGAGATTGAAAGGTTTGCCAGTAAAACATGGCTAAGATTAGCACAATCACAGTCGTCATAGAAAAAGATTGAAAATGCCTATGTCCATCCGTGGATTTATAATGAATGCTGCTGCTGATAAATGAAAATTGTTTATTTGATAATTAAAGGTGTTGTAGAAAACCTTCGATGGAAGCTTGATGTTCTACGACGTGGGAAATGAATTTTAAGGTGTGCGGAAAATAATTATCAGAATCTTCGGTTGAATATTTTGGTAGAGAATCGATTCGGAGAAGTTTTTTTCCTGTGTAATTAGTATTCTTAAAGATGATATCATAAGTTGGTTTGCATGCAGTTTGAAATTAAACCCGATACAATGGATTTAATATTCACGTGGGTGAACATTTGATAGAAATGACACGAGAAGTGAGTCATGTCTGTTGCTTTACTCACTGATCCCTCATCGTTAAAAACGTCTTAAGTGTAACCTACGTAAGTAAGCCTTGTTTCAAAAGAAAAGAATATATTGTATAAAATAACATCAATATACAATACATTTAAAACCTTATATAAAATGACAAACTGCATGTATAGCAAAGAAAAAAAGGGAAACAAAGAAAAAGTACTTTTGAGGATTACATTAATTGCATTGACAGATATTGGGAAATGGATGACTGAAGTGACACAAAAAAATCTATGGACAAAGTTTTTTGATATTCAGTGTTTAAAGCTTTCTAAACAATACATACATCGGCTATTCTAATGATGCATTGGATAAGGAAATTGACCGGTGATTTTGCTGTATGTCAACGGTCATCCCTGAGCTGCAAATGCGGCACAGCAAACGATCTTAGAGCTGGGGTACAAAATATCTTTCAGACCAGGGTTTCTAAAAACTTTTCATTCGCAATCCCTTCTGATGAAGCAATTTCGAAGCTCGTTATTATAGTTGTAATCTGTCAATAAACATAGAAACGCATAAGTTCAAAAAATTTGTCAAAATTGCAATGCACTATTACAATGTTTATTGCAAAAGAAAAAAAATTATTCTTTAGAAATAAATTACTAATATGTAACAAAAACGAAATTTTGCCAAAAGTGAGTGAATAGAATCGAACTATTTTACATTAAATACTAGATAGGTTACGGTTTTGTGTGGGGATAAAAGAAAACTTCAGTTGCATAATCATTCCTTAAAAGAATCCAAACCTTTCTACGACCTCCAATAATCTTTACACGATCTCTCTGGGGTCGTGAATCCTAGGCAGAAAAGCCCTGGTCTAGCCCAGCCCAGTGTTCTTTCACCTTTTCGTGCTTAGCATCTAATTCGGTATCTTCTGTGAGGGTAAAATTTCCGTACTGACAACCAATATCCAAATCGCAAAACACACACACACACACACACACAAAAAAAACAAAAAACAAAAAAAAAAACGCGGAAAGTTACACAGTCTGTATAAAGCGACAAAACTAATACGAATTTTTTTTTTTTGTATATATGATGAGATCCTTAAGCCTTGGCTTAATAAACTGAATGTTGGATGTCTAGTTCTATTTTTATAAGGAAAAAACGAAGGTACTATATTTCAGGGGTTTTCAGTATATCAATACACCTGGATGCGTCGTCCGGTTGCGCGTCAACCGCGAATCGGAATGAAGAAAGCAAACACTGGTTCGAAAATGTAACAAAAAATGTTGTAATTTATTTCATCAGGGTTAGATAACGTTGAATAATCCTTTCTCGCGAAGGAATGTGACTTTTTAAAACTTTACGGTTGGTCAGGTTCTATATCGTGAAATGCGAAAAGCCTACAGTGGTGAGGAAGAGCGGAAATCATCCAGCCAGGGTACGGTTGATTCAGGCCTCCGGTCAATAAGCATTCGCACTGTCCTTCTTTCTTCGCCTTCAGTGTCGGCCTGGATCTCGGGTTTCTGCTTGATCGAGATTCTAACATTGGAGTTGGTTGCTGGTCTGCTCGCTGAATTCCCTCGTCAGTCTTCGTCACACGTCACAATCCGTTCTCTACAGCGCTCTGGGATGATCTGCCAATCTTCAAAACCCTTCGCCAGTTTATTGGCCACCCTCCAGATCACGTGATCACCCTTGTTTGCGCCGACATTGGGGAGTAGGCAGATTTAGCCCTTGGCATTCTACTTTATGATGGATTTGGCATTTGACAGTTCAGCGTACTCCGCATTCCCCGACATGATGGATTCGGCGTTTGACAAAACTGTGCTTGAATTTTCGAGATAAATTTAGTTTTTACAAAGGACATTTTGAAATTATTCCAAGTGATAAACTTTCTTATTTTCTTGCTGATATTTTCAACGTGTCACCGGTTAATTTTGACGACCTACAATGACAACAACCGGACAGGCTACCCGTGTTTGTTATTGCAACAGATCACAACTCCCAATGCACTCAAGATTTATTTTGCTTACTTGCTAAATCTCAAGATCACTTTTTCGCTCTTACACCCAACTCCCATCGCTTAACTCTTTCCGCGACCGACCGTTTATTATCATATATCAGACATTTTCTCTGTTTGGTTACTATAAGATTTACAGCTTTAAAGCCTGAAATACATATGGGGTAGGAAAATATTGCAGTGTAAACTGAAGCTTATAGCTTGAGTACCAAATGGAGTACTTTAAAAACTTTAGAATTCGTTGGCCCCTGCTACTTTGAAAACATCCCCATTTGGGGGCCAGGCTTCATTTAGGATGACATCTTTACATGAATCATCGCAATGCTCTTCTGAGAGGCGCCATATAAATCGAATTCGTACTTATTATTACACAAATGGGCTTTTATGTGGGCAGTTATTTCTGTATCTCTCACAAATTTGAGATTTTTGATTTTACATGTTTTTAATAGAGACTGCAACTATAATATCGTCCCTTAAAAATAGGAGGAGTAAGCTGGGAAGAATCCTCGATATGTCTGCACTCGTCACTATAGTGGCATACCAGTGACGACACTTTGATAATAATTAATAATAATAATTTAGCTTATCAATAATTAGCACTTGAAAATACTAATCTATCTATGATTGACGAAGTGTGCCTCTGTGTCTGGGTGTGCACTGATATAACTTGACAACAGGCTATTATACGAAGTTTGATATTCGCCGTATATATTAGTCAGCGCACCAGGCTATGCAGGGTTGAGTTTGAAGTTGTTTGAATCTGCAGTCCTCGAGAAATCTAATAAAAATGAATAAAAAATTACGGTATATACATCTTTTATCTACAATTATAGATCTGTATTTAGAATATCTAAATTTGCAACACTGAAGAGAAGTTACTGAAATACTTCGAAGCCATATTTTTGAACTATGGATGGATATTCATTTTCCATAACTATTATTTCAGGCTGCTCCACACATCATAAAGTCCAGTCCTTCCAATCACACACCTTTGGAACAGGCAGTGCCAAAGTAATATAAATTCTATAAATAAAATCTGACTTGACATCGAGTCGATGCCGGTGATTACTCGCCCACGGTCACTTATACCAGAGATTGGGCAAATTTTGTCAAGATATATAGTGGAGGCAGAGCGCAGAAATATAGATTCATGACTTTCCCAAGGTCGTTAGCGCTAAGTGATCACATGCTAGCCCCTGTCGAAATTCGAACGATCTGCCGTTTTAGTTTCCGGTAGTGATAACTAATAATTAGAGTGAATTATATAACTGATAATCCCAATTTGAAGGGGTAAATAAGACCATGAGTGAATATATCAGATTGTGTAGAGATGAGGAAACACATGGGAACTGCCTTTTCTCACTTTAAGGGGAAAGGGGTAGCATTCCCTCTCTATCTATATACTATGAATATTCTCCGTTTGAACAATTTCCTGACAAGAAAAATTAGCCAATAATTGTCTAAATATTCATCCCGTATGATCTTGAAATGTCTCTGAAATCAGTTGAAAACTATTTCAGTAATAGGGTGGTACGTCATCCTTCTGCATCAAGAGCAGGCAGCTCTGTGTTCCCATACTTCTTCTTTTTTAGCCCTACACCTCTACGTATATCATAATGTTTAGATTTAATTATCAATACATGTAATGGATAATAAATGAAAACAGAAAACACGGATATTGAATAAAAAGAAATGTTATCATTTGTTTTTCATTTATTGAATTTTTCTTGCCCTTCGCTTTAGTGGGATTTTATTAAGTAAATACTTTTCTTCGTCACCAAAAAGGGTCTGTCACAAAAAAATATGCAAATTACCCTTCCTAACGTGGTGTACCTTTCTGGTGACGCGGCGTGACGTAGAAGAAATAGCGTTTTATATTACTTTAAACTTGATGTATTGGAATCCATTTTTATTCAATTATTTTTAGCTTTAGTTTACTCTAATATTCAGGATGTATTGATGTAAACAAGGAAATGCTGTGCAAGATAATATTTTCGATATTTTTCAACTATAATGAAATTGCAAAATTATTAAGAAATTGATGCTATGGGTAAAATTATACATAGAATAAAAATTTGCTTTTTATAAGAAAATCGTGGCAACCTCAAAAATGGAGACTGGGATTTTCACCCAAGCAAAATTACATGTGCAGAAGTTGTAGCGTATCATTCATTCTTAATCAGGAATTGGTGTTTTTTGGTTGTCGCATATTCAAGTTGATGACTGCACAAGATACTCTTCCTTTTAGCTAATTCAAAACAAACCTTGTAAGTTGTCTTATATCTTTCTTTGATTAGTTTCTCCTGTAGCATGTTAGCATTCATTTTTCTTGTTCAGTTGAAAAAACAAAATGTGTTGCTTGAAACCTTTTAGCTGCTCATTTGTTAACTGAATTAACTTATCAGTATAAACTCTTTCTGATACATCCTTAGCATTTTCATCACTGTTTTCTACACCGTTATCTTCATTTTCCGGATTTGCAACCAACGGCTTAAAATCTAAGTCAGTTGGTAGAAAACACCCCCACACCTACATTCTTCTATTTCCTAACAATATTGCATAACTCACACAACCTTCCCTCAGACACAGCGTATTTTGTAGATCATCAATACATTTTCGGTCATGCAGCCTCTCATATGTTAAATATCATTTTTCACAGCCGTATCATTGTGGATTGATATGGAACTTGGTTCAGACATCGGGGTGAACCATTCTCATTTCCCCACTCCACTTCATCTTTCTCCTCCTCCTCCTCCTCCTGCTACTACTACCACAACTAGTAATGCTAGATATCAATTTTCTCAGCCATATCACATTGGTTTGATCTGAAACTAAGTCCAGACCTCCGGGTGAACCATCCTCATCTTCCTATGTCTCCCCCTCCTTTTCCTACCACTACAATCACAGAAGATGGCCCTATCGGGGAATTTGTCATTTTTGTTTTTACAGTATTTTAACGGTAGTTGTTAGGAATTATGAAAGGTGTCTGTAGTTTACGTCATAAGTACCTCCTTTTTTCATTGGATAGTCTGAGATAAATGAAAGCGTATGATCATGATAAATAGAGGAAGACAAATACAAATGGTTTGCAGACGTTTTCAATGCTAATGATGATGTTACGAATATCACCATCATAGAGGCTGCAATTCGATTGCTATATAGTTCCATCATTGTGGACTTTATAATCAGTGTTGCCTGTTTAGATGTTCTTTTTATTTAATTTATTGAATTTGCAAGTCAAGTGTTTCTAGTTGAGATGTTTCTTTTTTGATTTTTGAAAGTTTGGGAGTGATTTACCAATTCGATAATTTGAAAGAAAACTCCAATTTAGATTGGTAGCATTTCACAATGGAACCAACCAACTGAGTCGGACCTTGAATCTAGGTTTGAATTTAGTTTCTACTCTCACGTAATATTTCCATTCTGATGTTATGACTTGACAAATTAAATCTAAAATCTCGCAAATAAAGGCTTGGAATTTTTCTCCAGTCGAGCAAATCTTTGGTACATTTGTGCATCCCATCGTATTATTAGCTTTGTTGGAATCCGACACTGGATCAGGTCAATCTCATGGACCAAGTTTCAGATCAAACCAACATGATACAGCTGGGAAAATTGAAATTTAGCATCACTGGTTGTAGTGGTAGTTACAGGAGGGGAATGCGGATGAAGAGGATGAGTTTGAAGATGAGGATGATATTAATTGAGAAAAATAACTAATTAGGTTAACTTTGGCTTTATATATATGTATCTACTAGAAACTGTTAAGATCTGTCACTGTAAACAGTTTCTTCAGTTTTCAATTTGGTCTGGATGGCTTGCTATTTGCCTACGTATATATGTATTGCGGGTAAAAGCTGCATAGATGGAGCTAAAAATTTAAACATTTGCTCCTTATGTCTAGAAATAAAAACATTTTCTTGAAAATCTACCCCCCTATTTAGGGGGGGCGCAGAGTCACTTTACAATGTATGATCATGCTGATTTGATTCCTTAGTTTGTACCCGGTTGCAATTACGCTTGTTTTTAGAAGATTCAGATTTTTTTTGTGATCATTACCCAACAAAAGGCGAGCGAACTCAACCATTGGTCATCCCTTATTTCAATATTTTAATTGATCACCTCAACACGGCATGCAGCCATAAAAATGTTGGTCGAGTGACAGTTTCTAATGAGTGACTAACCAGCCCTTTCTATCTATCTATCTACCTCTCTATAGAAGGCTGGTAACTGAGATTGCTACATGCTTACCCACAGCGTCTATAGTCAGTGTTCGTGTCTAGGTAGAAGTATTTCGAATGCTGATTTTCAAAGTAGACAAGCAGGTACGCACACGGACCATTCCACTTAAAATAAGGTTGCCAAATCATTTTACTATTCACATCAGTCATAACATTCGTATATAAGTAAAATTGAACATACTTACAAGAAATATCTATCTATCTATCGATATCCATATTTAAATACGTGAACACTCAATCATCGAAAAGTCAGTATACGTAATCGATTAAGCATATTTAGCCCAGTATCAATTATAGGCGCTTTTTTTCATAAATGTATATCAAAAGGCTTAGATCTTCGAAAAATCATTGCCTCCAGTTGTCAAGTAATACCTCTCGGATTAGGAATTACTGGGTGCTATATTTTAGCAAATGTCATAGAGCAATCGTAAGCTGATTAGTATCACAGTCCATTGGCAGTGAGTTTGATGCTCACTGGGCATCTGCTAGATGTTGCTCTATGCCAGACTAGGCTATGCTCGATAAATATCGATGAATAAGTTTGTACTTTTATAAGAACATAATAGTGAGGTTGGGGTTTCCAGTTGAAGTTACAGACTTTCCTTTAAAAAAACTTTCCACGAAGATCATGCCAATTATTGACTACATCCAATTTAGCGGCTCTAGTCTATTTAGCTCGTTCAGTCGAAGGCAGACAGGTAGACTGACAGATTAGGATAGCCAATCCCTATCAGCGAAACGATTATGGATAATCTTTAACATATTTTTAAATGACACCAGTGTGAGGGATTTATTGAACTTGACTGCCAGCAGTGGAGCAGCAGTTAGCAAGCTAGTCTTATAGACTATTGTAAGTGTTGTAAGTTCGATCCTCAGGGGTTATACCAGCTGTTCCTGCTGGGTCCTCGGTAGCAAAAAGGCCTAGCCACATCACTCGCTTTGAGTGAGGGTGATGTGTCCCAACAGCGACTACCCAAACACTACACCAAGAAAACGCCTGTTCTTGCTGGGTAATCGATACCAAAACACCGAGCCGCATCAGTTGCCTGGGGTGAGAGTGATGTACCCTAACAGCGACCAACCAAACAAAGCCCAAACCAAAAGCCTTCATCAAGAGAACAACGTTATACATCAGCATTTACAACGTCAGAAAACATTCTCACCTAACCAATCTTGAGAACGAAATCAAAAACATCAAATGGGATATCATCAGTATTGGTGAAATGAAAAGACCAGCAGAAAAACTAATAGAATTGAAAAGCAAGCATTTTCTCTACGGCTACGGAAGAGAAAAAGTAGAACAAAGTGGAGTAGGCTTTCTCATCAATAAAGACCTAGAAGACAACGTGGTAGCTTTCAAAGCTATATCAGACTGCATAGCCAGCGTCGCCATTCAGCTCTCAAAGAGGTACAAGCTAAATGTCATCCAAGTCTACGCTCCCACTTGGCAATCAACCAAAGAAGAAATGAACAAATTCTATGATGACTTGAACTCCCTATCACAAGGTACCAAAAAATACTTCAACATCATCATGGGAGATTTCAATGCACAAGTAGGACAAGGAAACGAACGCTGAGTTGGGGAATTCGGATACAAAAGACGGAATGAGAGAGGAGAGGACATGGTAAACCTTGCAACTGCAAATGTCTTAAAAATCATGAATACATTTTCAAAAGGAAACCCAATATAAAATGAACTTGGAAGAGTCCCAACAATGAAACCAAAAACGAAATAGACTACATTTTATCGGACAAAAGCCACACCATCAAAGACATTCAAATTCTAAACCAAGTAAACACGGGAGGTGACCATAGAATGTACGGTGTAAGATGCAAGTAAACACCAATAAAGAACGTAAGAGAATGTTCCACACCAAACTGCAACCACTAAACGTACCAAATGAACTCACCCAACCCTTCAAGCTAAAATTAATAAACAGATTTAAAATCCTTACCGATGAAAACGACACCCTCATCAACGAACTCCACAGCAAAATAACAACCTCTCTAATAGATAATAATAATAATAAGTTATTAATGATTAAACCAAGAAACACACAGACCATCAGCAAAAATCTCAGATGAAACCAGGAAACTCATTGAAAAGCACTGAAACCTCAAACTACCACCAACAACAAGGGAAAAAATAGAAGAGGCCGAACTAAACAAAACAATCAAAATGAAACTGAGAGAAGACAAAAGAAGGTACGCGACATCAATCATCGAAACCACTCGAAAAACAGTGAGGCTTCAGAGCAATAAACAAAGCTCTCAGTACAGGACAGAAACAAATAACTAGCATACTTGAAGAAACCGGAGACATAACAGAGACAAAATTGTCGAACGCACCTAAGAATTCAACCGAGAACTCTACTCTTCAAGGACAACTAAGCAACGACCAGGAAACGCGAGATGCTGACAATCAGAAGTTACCCCATGGGAGGTAAAAAAAAGCAATCAAACAAACAAACAAAAAAAAGAAGCCCCTGGACTAGATAACATCACCATCAATCTACTCAAAAAAGCTGGAAAGATTGTCCAGAAAAAATCAGCGAATCTGTTAACTTGAGTCTAAAACAGAGTAGAGTCCCTAAAAACTGGAACACGGCAATACATTATGCTTCTACATAAAAAAGGAAACCACAAAGACCTCAACAACTTCAAGCCTTTAAGCCTACTCAACTGCATTTATAAACTGTTCACAAAAATCATAACCAATCGGATCACTAAAATACTAGATGAAAACAAACCACAGGAATAGGCTGGATTTACAAGAAGCTACTTGACCATGGACCATCTTCATTCAATAAATCAGCAGAAAGTTAAAGTAGCAGAATGCAAAATACCACTTGCTGTAGCACTTCAAGAAGGCATTCGACTCCGTAAAAATTCCCATGCTCATGAAGGCTATCACTCTACAAGGTATAGACTCTGTATACGTCAAAGTACTGCAACTCCTTTATCAGGCTACATAAAGACTCTGAACCCTTCCAACTCCAAAAAAGGGGTAAGACAAGGCGATACCAGTACATCCAAACTCTTCACAGCCTACCTCGAGATGATCTTCGTAACCAGGACTGGGAGAATAGAGGAATTGAAATAGACGGCGAAAATCTGAACAACCTCAGATTTGCAGACGACATCGTCCTTTTTGCAGAGAACCTATACAACCTCCAACAAATGCTAGATGAATTAAACGAAGAAAGCAAAAGAATTGGCCTACACATGAACTTCAGTAAAACAAAAGTCATGTGCAACAATCACATCAAGAATGAGGACATAACTGCAAAATCGAAGATGCAAAACTGGGGAAAGCAGACCACTACATCTACCAAGGACAACGAATCTCTATGAAACCCACAAAAGAAGAGAAAATCAAACGGAGAATCACCCTTGGATGGCAAGCCTTTGGCAGAGCAAGCTCAACCTTCAAAAACAAGACGATCCTAATAATCCTAAAAAAAAATATACAACCAATGTATCCTCCTGATAGTCACTTATAGAGCTGAAACATGGAACCTAACAAAGAGACAAACCCGCAAACTGAGAAGCATGCATCGTGTGCATGAGAGAATCATGCTCAACCTCATATGGAGAGATCACAAGACAGCACAATATATCAGCAAGAAAACATGGGTCCGAATCATCATAGAATCTATTAGAAAACTCAAATGGCAATGGGCTCGACATGTTGCGAGAACGAAAGACAACCAATGGACATCACAACATGGATCCCCAGAGACCACATGCGAAACCGACAAAATTCAAGAAGGAGAGATGAACTAGACAAACGCCTATGATAGAGAAATGTGGCGGATCCTTGGGAAGGTCTATGTTCAACGATGGACGTTAAAAGACTGATGATGATGATGATGATGATGCTGACTATAGCTTTAGGCCAAACTAAGCTAAACTTTGAAATTTCTATGGTACTAACTTCCCAATAAGCGAGTCTATACACAGAGACTGAGGTGCTAAGAACCACGAGGTACAATCTTCTGTGTATGGCGAAATCAAGTTGATAGTGAGGCTAGGGTCTCCAATTCAAGTCAAAGACCTACACCAGAGAGATTGCATACAGTGATTAGTGAGCAAATCTTACCTGGAAATTACAGAGATTGGATCGAACAACAATTGAAGAAATATCTTTGTGCGTGCGTGTATGCACAGCGATTGCCCGACAACTGGCCATTATGCGAAATTGACATTCACCAAATATATTAGCCAACACACAAGGCAGTTGTTTGAAGTCGTTTGGATCAGTGGTTCTTGAGAAATCTAACAGAAATGAATAAAAATTACAGATTATAAATCTTCTGTCTAACATTGTAGATCTAAATTTAAATATCAAGTGCTCAATTAGGCAACACCGAAGAGAAGTAACAGAAATACTTCGGAGCCGTCGTGTTGCATCTTCCAAATGTACTTCTTCGAAACGGCACGGACCTAGTTTAGAAAAAAGGCAAATCTCAGACAGCCATCAAATTTTCTCAGTTACTCACTTGAAAATACTCTTGACCATATATCAGAAATGTAGACTTGCTTTGAGGCTGAGGTAGTTGCATATTTCTCGCTGAAGCTAGTGATGTTCCAGTAGAACCCATGATCATGTATATCATCAGAGTGTTATGCTGAATATTTCCTTTTTATTGGTATTTCTCTGGGCAATAGGATTCACTTGACGGCGCCCATTTTATCTTTAAGTAACATGCTTCTAGTGGATTTCGTGATACCACCAGCAAAGAATAATCCCTGACCTGACCTAGGAAGAAGTGGAGCCAGTATGCTTTTGCAGGGCCCACCTCTGGTTTTTGAATCAGAATAGCTCTTCTTCGGAGCTGTTCATCAACCATGTGAAAAGAGCCCAGTCTATCCTACTATTTACTCATAGCTGGCAGAGACCAGAGCCCGGCCTGTCTGTGAGGGATGGGTTCATGCGTTTCCTAAGGGCGTCGGGTATGAAATGAACACCAATTGTCCCAGCCGGAATCTGATTTCATTTTCCGTGCTCTAAACCGTTAGGCCACCTGTGCCCCAATGTTTGAGCCCGGGCAAAAGTAAGGATTTCAAATGTTGATTAGAGGTAGCCAAGTAATCCTTTCCGACTTAGAAGAGGTTTCTCCAGTTTTTTACTTAGACTGGCTGGCTATGTATGTGTATATGTAAGTATGCAACACGTATACTGACCACTCAAAGGTATTTGACGGCAGATTTAAACGTTTATTCCTTAGTATGCCAAGGAAAAAAAACTTTTTTCTTTGAGAATTCCTACCAGAATAGTTCAGTTCGTCTCACCATCTCATATTTCTGCCGGCCTCGGTTCCACATTTGATCTCTGGGGATCCATGTTGAAAATCGTAATATTCATTGGAGGTGCGCCATTCTTGCAACATGATCAACCCATTGCCATTTGAGTTTCCTAATACATTTTATCATATCTGTTGTCTTTTCCCTAATTTACTGTGTTGTTTTGTGGTCTCTCCATGTGATGTTGGGTATGATTCTCTCTTGTGCATGTTGCATGGTCATTAGTTTGTGGGTCAGTCTCTTGGTTGAGTCCCATGTTCCAGCTCCATTGGTGACTATCGAGAGTGTTGGTTGTATACTATTCTTTTTACGTCGTTTTTGACAAGATTATTTACGTAAAGAACGGTACTTCTGCTTAGAGTCCATGAGCCAAGAGCGAAAATTCACTTACGGATATCATTTAGGTGAGCAAAATCTAGATGTGTTTTTTGACTTGCTAGACATCTTTAGTTCACAGCTTGGCATGATAATCGTTGTGAAGTGCTAGCTTAGTGATAGATACTATGACTTTTAAACCTTACCCTATATCAGGCGTTCGGAACAGTGAAAGTGACTGCACACACGATATCTCTGAAAATTTCAGATTAACTTTTATGAAATTTAGTGGAAGGGTGAACAATAGGCCACGAAAGAGGTGATTGGATTTCCAAGCTAATCCATGCACAATTTACCCCCCTCCGGCGTAGTTACATGTTCGCACTATATAATATCGCTAAAATTCCATATCAGTCCTCACAATAACTACTGCTCTCAATAAATTTCGGTGAAACTTGATGGATGATAGGCTACAGAAGAAGTTATTAAATATCCAAGCGGACCAATGCATGATTATCTCCCTTACGTTATGATAACCATAGTATCTGCGCACTCTGCTTAAGCTCAAGGTGTCTTTCCCCGGCCCTCCACCGAGGATCAGAGTATAGTATCTGTGCTAGGTTTGTACGTATGGAATGTGTTTTCAAATAGTGAGATATAGTATGATATAAACTACAAAAAATGGTGAATATCCTATAAAAATATGTATCATTTGAAGCAATGATTTTTCCCCCCGATCCTCAGGATGATATGCCATCTCTTTGAAATTCTTTAGGTTTAGTGGTCACAGACTAAGTAAAATCATGCTTTATGGCTTCTTGTGTTATTCAACCTTTCTATTGCATATGAAGTTCAAAATGGTTGAAAAGATTATAAATGTCAGGTGACCATAAAGGATGCTACAAGCCTTCATATCCCAATTCTCTAAGCTTAGATACAATCAACTGAGAGGTATTGGGTCCAGAACTCTCCTGGGGCATTCCATTCAGTACACGTAGGACCAATTTCACCAACTATTTAACATTTCCTTTTGTCTTGAGATGACGTGATATGGTTGCTATTGGAGTCCCAAAGTCTCAAGAAAATGCTGGAACCATTATACCCACACTGATCATTTTACGCTGTTGTAGAGTCCACTTCAAATTATATCTCTATATTCAATGAATCTGTAGGCACACGCAGTCGCGCGCGTCTGTGCAGCACGATTATTCGACAACTGGCCATGGTGCGAAGTTGACATTCGCCGGATATATTCAACCAGGATACAAGGCAGGACAGTTTCAAGTTTTTTTTCTCGAGAAATCTGAAGAATAATGAAGATTATACATATCGTCTTAGTTTCTATAAATGATCTCCCTTGACTACCACTCTTTAGCATTATATAAATTTAGATATAAAATACATAAATTAGCAACACCGACATACTTGGAAGTCAAAGTTTCGTGCGACAGACGGGAAATTATTTTACATGATAATTATGGCAGACTGCTCTGCACACCATAAAGTCTGACGCCTTCCAAACATGCACTTTTGGAACAGGTATTGTCTTAATTCTTTATCAACTAATAAAAAATGACATTTCATGTGTAACAATCTAATAAAAGCCAAGTCAGGCCTTCGACATTCCGAGACCTCTGGTGGTAGACAAGCCCCAACTCTTTGTGTTAACCAGTAGTAAAGTTGTTCTTGTTACATCTGGATTATCATTATCTCGTGCTTTCGTTTTGTCGGGTCTTTAAACAACAAGATTGTGGTTGACACATTTCCCACGGAATTGAATCGTATAAAATACTACCTGACGACGAGCTTCGTGACGAGATGAACGCTGGTATTGATATATCATTGTATCATTCTTGAATCTCTGGGAATAGCGTGATCCCCCAAAATTCTACCCCATAAAAAAGGAAAAGAAATATATTGATTACACACCAGTTTTCCAATCAAATGTCTTCATTGATTCAATAAAAGTTGACAATATTTCGAAATTTTGAAACTGGTTAACTGTTCAACGGAATTTCACACGGGTTCAATATCTCAAATCGATATGAGATACTGTCTAATAATGTTTCTACTTGGATCGGGTGATCCTACTAGTGTATTGCTGAGAAAAAAAGATCAACAAATCACTTGGAATATCCAGTTCAATGAATTAATGTTACCCTGTTCATCTTTGATGCTGCGCTGAGATCAACCAGGATGATGGTTTAATATACAAATGAGATTAGTCGGACACACAGAACCGGCTTTAAGCCAATTAGACCAATTGCCCTCGATTGCGCTCTGCATTTAAAGGGGCCCAGCACTAGGATATATAGTAATGTTGTCAAATAAACACAGCTCATTGCAACATACACCTAACACCACATTGCAGCTTTACAAAGAACAAATATATTAATTTTTCTCTGAATTCTTAAAGATTCAATAGTGTTTGTTTATATGTTCACATTTTGAATTTTTTCTGCTTGATTAATGTTAACAGAACAGTGTAAAAATAAATTTCTCTGAAATTTTCAAACGTACATTTTTATTACTTCCCATTGTGCCATAGAGATGTAATGTCTATAATACAGTTTATCTATGTCAGTAAAATTCTACAGACCTTGATTGTTTACCAGGGGCCCTGCCAAAAACGTTTCCAGTTGGGACCCGTAGCTCCTAAAGCCAGCGCTAGTCGCAGATATTTGGTTAACAACACTTGAAGAGAAGACTCTCTGCCAAACTTTCAAATAGGTTGGCTTTTGTTCTAGATGAGAATATAGTTATGAACTTCATTGATTCTCACTCAAATACGTGTAAATAGAGACTATTTTCCTTCCTTTTTAACAGTCAATACATTAGTAAAATCTACGAAACGCACACAATATTCACGAGGGTGTAGCCAAAAAGCACTTATTTTCAGCAACAAATATTTATTTTTCATCCTAATCTTCTTCCCTATCGATGCACCTAACCGAACGCTTCCCTATGAATCACGGTCTTATTGATCCACCCATGTACATATTCATTTCTTACTGAATCTGTTCATATCTATCTGTAAACATCTGTCGAGAAGTCAGAAAGATTTTAACAATGAAACACTGATTTATTCCTATTGTTATCCTTATCTTAGTTGTTATATTTATGACGTTTCTTTTGCTGCACCACCGGACTTCTTCAGGGGTATGATGCATTCGGAAACGCTCACGGAATTTCGAACTGAACACTTTCAATACACGATGTATGCTGTTCACATTTAGCAGATAGAATAAAAGGTTCAGCTCAAAATTCTGAAAACGTTACCAAATACGATAGGCACCTGAAGAAGGCTGAAGGGTACAGCGACCGAAACGTTGTGACCATAAGAAGCAAGATGAGGACAAACGAATAAACCTCCGTAAAATAGCGATGATTCCTCTGACCATAAGTCAGGCCATCTTAACAAGCTAACGACAGTAAATATGCTCATTTCAGAGTATTCTGCGGATGAGGCTTTGATGATCTATCTATCAATGAATCTCTGTTAAAATCTCTCCAACTAAAACTACTTCAACTGATTGCTAGAATTAAAAGTTACTTGTAAGCTATTTGAATTGATTTGTTGATCCATTGGATAGAAGATGAGAGACTAGAATCAGAAATACGGTCCCAATTCTTGTTCCTAGTTACCAGTGTTATCTCTGTTTGGGGAAAAGAAATAAGTTCCTGAAACTTTGCCCACGCAAACCAAACACAAAGCTACATTATGGCTCGAGTCCGGATCAGATAAACACTAGAGAGAGAATTGTTATATCGTATTATCAAAATTGTTTCTGGGACTATCGAGCCATTATTCAAAAAAACATTTAAGACTCTCATCATCGACGCACTGCATTGAGATATGCATAAAACAAGTGAATGCGAAATTCCGGATATCATTCTCTCTGTGATCTAATCCCCCAAGTTCCCGCTTGTTAATTCGTTACATTGTAAAATTATTACGTTGGGATCAAAAAACGAAATAACTAAAATGAAAAAAATAGATGTTTAAATTTCCAGTCTAGCAGTTTCACTGGTGCGGCCTGTAGATAGATAGCCAGTCTGTTAGCCAAAGGGACAGATCAACTCAAAAACTGTAGAAACCTATGTTGAAAATTTTGGTGACAGTCTCCAATATACAGTCCCTATTTTTATATTAATGAATTATACTTTAACTTACCAGAACAGATTCATCTAACTCAGTTTTACTCAATTCCAAATTAATATTTGGCATAGGTTTATCTTAAATATATTCAAGATTTAAATATAGGCTTTGGCTCTGATGTTTACTTTGGAAAGAAATCTACGAGATCTTTTGAAAATTTGTAAACATAAAGTTTTACCAGCTGTAAAAGCTACATTGTCCATAACTCAATTACTCCCAATATTTCATTAAGCGCGTAAGATATTAAATTTTAAAGTGGAGTATTCTTAATCTCTATTTCTGTCATATTGGTGGTAATAAATATTTTATAGTCCCGAGGTTAAAATATATTTCTGCTACTGGGCAAATAAGGAAGCTAACTAATTCACTCGGAAACGAGTTCAGAATAGCACAAAGAGCAATGGAAAGAGCAATGTTAGGGCTAACTGTAAGAAATGGAGATGAGCTGGACACATAGCAAGAAGAAAGGGTAATGGATGGTGCAATAGATTAGATTGGTGCCCAAAAGTGAGAGCAAACGCAGTACAAGGCCAGGTATGAGATGGATAGGTGAGACGGAAGGGTTTGGCAGTTACACATGACAGAAGTCAGCAAAGTCACGGTTGGCATGAATGGAGCTGAGAAAGACCTTTGTCAAGCTTGCAGGTGCTGATATGTACGCACAGTCACACAAATACATACGCGAGCGCACATACACACACAAACAAACACAAAGACATGTGTTTTTACTTCACTTTTAGGGCTCTAATTTAAGGGTCAATTTCACAGGGATTTTCTCAATTTTGAGGATGATGAGCAATTGAGAAGTTTTTTTCCGCTTCCAGGGGTCAAAAGCGAATAGGGACAATAAGTCAATAGCCAGAAACATAGCTGAATTTTGATCGGTAGTTTTCGCAGCATCATTAGCTTACGGACTTCTTGATGCATGTTAATGTATTAATCTAGTACTACCATTGATACTATAACAAATTTGCATTACATATTTTTTCAATATTTTCGTATGATTAATTATGTTTTGTCAATTGAAAAGTTAGTAACGCTCTTTTATTATTTTCATGTGTTTGATTTAATAAATATTATGTCTAACTATGGAATGGATGATAAAAACAGGATTACGGTCATCGGCCTTCATAAAGCTGATCATGAATTTTCTGCTCTTCACAAACTGTTTATACCACTTGAGATCAGCGAAATGTATGTGTATTGCACCATGTAGAGATTGACATTTGGGATCAGTGGGATGTTTGTCTGTGGTGCCATAAAGGGATTCATGTTTGAAACTATGTGCAAAGCACCAAGGAAAGCCTTTTGAATGACTTGTTGATTTTTATTATACTTCAAGTGTAATTATGAAATGCACAAAATCTTATTTGTTTCATGATATACTTTTCCTTCCATCGACGAGTACATTCATAATATTATCTATGGCGGTACTTTGAATTTTGAATCGTTTCAAATTTATATAACGCAATCATGATTATTTCTGTCGGATTACATAGTTTTCTGATATATATATATATATATATATATATATATATATATATATATATATATATATATATATATATATATATATATATATGCACACACACACACAAACAGAGCACACACTACGGAAGATGGGAATACCCCCGAAACATGTCTACACCATTGATTTACGGATAAATAAACCTAACTTCAAAACACTTTACTCCCGAGTCTATCTCACTCTCAACAGCTCTCTCTCTCTCTCTCCCTCCCCCTCTCTCTCCCTCCCCCCCTCTCTCTCTCTCATATATATATATATATATATATATATATATATATATATATATATATAAGGCAAAGTGAGATTTGGTGCATTTATTAAATATGCTATAAGTATTATAAAAATCAGCAATTCATTCAAAATGCTCCCCTTTTGTACAATCATTAGATTGGACAGTTCAGCTTCGTCTGACATAATGTATCCGGCGGTGCTTTGGGGAAAATGACTGGATATATAACAACACTGTATCCCCTTACTTTAGCCCACTGGAAGAGTAAAAAATGTCCCTCCTCACTTTTGACCCCTGGAGGTGAAAAAAAGTTCCTCGTTGCCTTTGACGCTTGAAATTGAAAACAGAAATCCTCTTGAATTTGACTCCTAAAAGTAAAAAATACCCCTTCAATTTCCGACCTAAAAGTAAAGTAAAATGATTTTGAACCCTTAAAAATCCCATAGAAATTGACATTGCAAAGAGGGAAATAATTACCCTCGTTTCGGACCCCTGAGAGATTAAAATAATTGCCACCTCGTATTTGACACTTATAAGTGAAATACAAAATTGCAATCAAATATGACCTCTACAAATGAAAACAAAAAATCCTTTTAGATTTTGACTCCTGCAGTGCACTGTTTTGGGAGAGAAGGCGGACAGAGTCACAAACTTTCACAAATGTAAGTGTATAAGAAGGAGAAAATTCTCTGATTCAACTTGCTAGAACTTCTTTCAGAATCTTGCATATACTTATCAAACATTTATTCAGTATTTAACTTTGGTCTATGGAGTGTTCCAGTTGCATGGTTCTAGTTATTTGTGTATAACACTTTTCATTGAGCGCAGAGATATTAAACTGATCCTAGGCAGAAGTGCCGGGAACGAAACTTTGATCCAAGACAGAGTGCATTGATACTCAGATGTTGGGAAACAACAGTTTCTGAAAGGTATTAGGAATCATTTATATCTTATTTATCGTATCAATATTTTACAAATTGTTAATCATTTATTGTATCCATGAATGCGTAACGATGCACGAACATACCGTTTGTTATACATGTATGCACCTCTCTCTTCAAGGCACGAGACGAATTTCCCCTTATAGCAAGATTTTTTTATTGTGAACTTAGACTCTCCCCCGTCACGTCTAATATAATGATAATAATAATAATCATTTTCTGTAATGGTTTTTCTTGTCAGATCAATATATTATACCTCAGTACAGGACGGATAGGAATCTCAAAACGGTTCGGACAAAAATACCAATCAATGTAGACTATGATTCTGGCGAATGCAGTGAGCCTATACAATTGTGGGTTCGGAGTGTTGTTAGCCCACGAAAAAAAAATTGAAATTTGACCTATTACAGATAAATTCAAAGGACATATGGAATAGGTATTGGAATATATTCGATGACTAATATCAAGTAATTCTTCCAATTGGTTTATGATTTGATGACAAAAATGACTTTATTTTAATAACAAACACTTAAAAAGAAAATAATACACATCAAACAAACTCTTGAAAAGGAAATAAGACACATTAAATATATTTCAGGTTCGATAACTCAAATGGGAAAAACAGACAAAGCTGATAAACAGTCTTCAAAAAGAAAGCCGAAGATTAAAGTTATTTTTAAAAAATTCTTCGCTACGACACTTGAGTTGTCTGAGAGCATCCAGTTTATTCAAACCTGCTTTGACTTTTAGAAATGCCGTTTTTTGCGTCTCAGTAGCTATGAGGAACACAATACTTCATTCAAAAATAAAAAGAAGGCATTGATCTAGCCCTCGTTTGTTATTTGAAGAATCACTGTTACATCTTTGCATTGCAAACATTTGTCTTCAGAACTGTACTTTTTCAATTAGAACGTTACCATAAAAAAAAAACAAACACTGTAAACAAGGTCAAAAATACTCGGAACCGCACACATTTACCTTTAAAACTGTACTTTTTTTTAATTAGAACTATGCTTTTTAAAAATTAAAACTGGAGACAAAGTCCAAAATACTCAGAACCGCACAGGTTTGCCTTCAGAACTGTACTTTTTCAACTAAAATTCTACGACGAATGGAATAGGTCCAGTTTAGCATTACAGTTACATTGTAAATAGAACCTACTTCTACAACCTTTAATTTTTCTGAAGTTTGAAAATCTAATACAGTGATTCCTGACCCTGTTTGAAAATCTAATGCAGTAATTCCTAACCCTTTTTGAAAATCTAATACAGTGATCCCTTACCCTGTGCCCGCGGGCACGATAGAGCTCACCGAGCCTTTGTGTATTCCATCTACAAACGGGCTACCAGTATCTTTTTAAAAAATAAATTTTTCAATACTGCAAGTGATGTTTTTATCTTTTTGTCAGTCAGTCAGCCACACATTTCCCCATAGCACAGGGAATAGGTCAGGGCCACTGAAAGCGCAGAAATATCAAAGCTATCTGAAGTAAAGGACTCATGGTCCGCCATCATTTCGGTCCGAAATTACTTCCCCAGATTAGCTTTCTTCGACGCTTTCATTACATCACATTTATGAGTGAGCTCAGGTCAACCAGGTGTACAGAGCGCAGGAACCCAGTTGGTCAGCATCTTACGAGGTAGTCTTTTTGATTTGCCATACGTGGCCCACCCATCTGAGTTGTTGCCTAGTGGCATACGCAACTACTTTTACAATTACTTCTTTTAACTCTTTGGGTGCACGACGTTTCCCGTCTGGTTTCAGCCTGTATTCCCCCACCTGTCCCCCTTTTAAGGCCATAGCAAGGTTGTCGGATTAGGACCTCTCAGTGAAGCAAAACAATTAATGAACAAAGAAAGTCCAAAAAAGCCAAACATGTTTGAACACGGTAATGATACTTTTGACGCAAAGTGTACCAACTTCGTGTGTTGCAGACTATCGATGTGTTGCACTGTGTCATTGACAGTACGTAAGATGCCGGGGTCGACTGCAAAGGGATGACAAAGAATTGGAAGAGAAGATAAAGTGAACAACCAAGGGAAAGAATAAAAGATAAAAACTGATTGCAGATCAGCAACCAAATTCGATTCATCGAAAATCAAACACACACACACACACACACGTACACACCACGAATATGTACATACGCGCATACATCCACATGCATACCACATACGCACGTGTATGTGGTATGCATGTGGATGTATGTACATATATTTTTGTGACATGTGTGAGTAAGTATGTGCGTGCAATAGTGGAATATGCAGAGATATGATTATGTGGTATGTTTGTACGTGTGTGTGTGCGTATGTGGCCCGTGTGTATTTGGTATGTGTATACATTTGTGTATTTGCGTATGTTTGTGGTGTGGATGTGGATGCGTGTAATTTCCATTTTCGATGAAACTTTCTTCGATAAAAAGTCGCAGTGCCATCAGGCTTAGAAAATCGAATGTCAGAAAAGGTACAGTCTTGTCGGGGAAGATTAACTAAATTTATAATGAGAATTACCAAGTAAATTATATATACATTATCAAGTGTTGTGGAATCTTTCAAATTTGATACAAGGTCATTTAGATTGTTGTGTCCCTTTAAACAGAATCTTTTTTTCTGTTGCTATGATCATAACATGTAGCCAAGTAAGGATCAGATTTTAATCAACAGACCCCCTTCAGATTTACGAATAGGATCTTCGATTTTCAATTCAATCTGTCCCCGTTTTTCTGATCATTGAAATTTTGTTCAAATCATTATTAAAACAACTTTTTTGCTCAGAGGACGACAAACTAATCAATCTGCAAGAACAGCATTTTTTCTTGTAAACAGTTTCAAGCTTTTGAACTTCTAAAGAAGTTATATATCGGTAAAACAAGATTTTGATTGTTTTGCATGCACCTTCATCGTTGATTTGGCCAATTTGAGAACAACATTCAAGATTTCCAACATATTTTAATTCATGCAATGTCTATATTATTCAACATTAATAGAAAAATATCAAAGAAATACAGCGTTTTATTTGCTTACTCATGAGTTTTATTTGATTCTTTAGCCAAATTTTAGGATTATATGTACCCTTTTACACGTTTGAAGACAATGCTGAAAATAAACAATCTAACCTTATCTTACATACCTAACAAGATTTGTAAACCTAATTGAAAAGATAGCAAATTTCCTCCTATCCCCAAAGTAAAACTCTGATTATCTATGCAACTCTTGTAGGTTAGTAGATATGGGTTTTCTCACAGACATCACAGAAAAAAAATCCTTAAATTTGGAATTTCAGGAAAAAGGCAAACATATGATTATAATGATAGGCTCTATAAATCGATTTAAAGCAAAACTTTTTTCATAGATTTCTCAACT
The DNA here is from genome assembly GCA_963457665.1 of Thysanoteuthis rhombus. Taxonomy (NCBI): domain Eukaryota; kingdom Metazoa; phylum Mollusca; class Cephalopoda; order Oegopsida; family Thysanoteuthidae; genus Thysanoteuthis; species Thysanoteuthis major. Next base: position 25,481,559 of record OY735230.1, on the reverse strand, counting down.
GAAGATGAAGTCATTCATACATTTCCCAAGTATGAATAAAATGAAAGGTGACACTGACTTTAATCCGTCGTCATTTCTAATCTACCTCCTAATTGCTCTTAAAAAAAAAGATTTTAATGTTTACCAATCATAGAGCCAATGATCACATTTTTATTAAAACCTTTTTTTTTTGCTACGTATATATAACGGCTATAGCTACAGTCATTGGAAGACTCGTCCAAGTTCTGGAACTAAACTTTTAGAACAGCAGAATCACATTGTAAGAGACGAGAACTTCTGGAGTTGGTTATAAGTGAGATATTTCCTTCCCTAAAAAGTGAAGCGTACGAGATAGAATCGGTCTACGGATACACCTACTATCACAAACCAGAAGGAATATCATTAACTCAAAGTACAGATCTCGTCTTATTGATGAGCGTCATGATTGTTTACGAACTGCAATATCACTCTGCCCTCCAAACTCTGAGGCATTGGTCAATGAAGTTCAGTGTCAAAAATCAGATTGGTTGTGAGAGTTTAAGGAAATTTTGTTGCATTCGAATACAAAATTTAGAATTTTATTTAGTAAAAATGTTTCATTTGTACGGAATGATTATTTTATATATGAATCATTGTTTTGTGTTATGTTCATTATCAAGTTCAAATATAGATTTGCCTTGACATTACCAAACACATTTCCCCCGAAAAAAAAAATGGAAATTACTTAAACTTGATCAGTATTACTTTTATTAGGATCGTAACTGATCTCCACTGAAAACCTCCCCCCCCCCCAAAAAAAAATATCTCAGACTGCTACGATGCAAGGAATCTGGATTCTGGGGTACTAGGAAATTCAAAACTTTCCGGGGATCAAAACCCCACTTCGATTTGGTTACTCTCCCCCTAACATTTCCCATGCATTATTTCACATGGGGATTTTATTAATTCTGTTTGGGGTTTATTAGTATTATTTATTTTGTGTATTATGCTCATTGTTTTACATAGGGTTTACATATTATATAGGTTATTACGTTTAAATTAAAGTCTAACCATAAAATTGCTTTGATTTTCTTCTTCAATAGTATACTCAATTTCTAAAAACTTGCTGTTCCACGGTTATTTGTTTTCTGTATTATTTTAAATGGGAAGTAAATATTATCATGCGCATTTTTTTAATTATTAAATCCAAATTTGATTTTAAAAAATCAAATGGTGCCTGCTGCACAATTGGCTGTCACGAAAGTGCTCCTCGACACAAAAAGGTTGGGGACCACATGTCTAATAGATTGAAAAAAAAAAATTCTCCATCAAAGTTTGAACTCAGTGCAATGGTTCGAGTTTGGTACTCCCACTGGCTTTCTAAAAAAAGATAAGTTTTGAATAGAAGCTTACATTTGTTTGGAAAAAAGCTTTTCTCTTGAATTGACCTTTAGGGACATCAAAAATCAGCTCCACTAATCCTGTGTTCATCCTGGAGTCAATTTACCCTCAAAGACATTTTTAGTTCCCAAGGTGGAGTCGTTTGGGTGGCCATAAGACTTATACATGCAAGCAAGTAAACAAATAGACAAACGTTCGTCGCCTTTAAACATATATATATATATATATATATATATATATATATATATATATATATATATATATATATATATATATATATATACATATATATATGTGTGTGTGTGTGTGTGTGTAAATATATATATATATATATATATATATATATATATATATATATATATATATATATATATATATATATATATATATATATATACATATATATATATCTCGTGCGCAGGCGTTTCTTTCGTTAGTGGACGTTTCGCAGATAATCATTTCGTCGGGCGGACGTTTTGTTGAGAACTTTTTTATCCGAGGGAATTTTTTAAAATTTACACTTAAGAATCAGCATGGTTATTGTCACAAAATATTCATATTTCATATTGCAAAAAAAAAAAAAAGATTTAACTTACCGAAACATATGTTGATATAAAGTTAAATTTTTTTTATTATCATTATTTCCTCACTTTTCTTTCGCCAGCAGACGTAGTTGTCTTTATCCGTTGACCATTTGGAGATAACAGAAAAAAAAACAAACAAAACAATGAAATATCTCAAAAATAATTTAATTTTACATCTTAGACAACATTGGAAGAACGGTATGATAATTATAAACAAGTATCATAAAATCATTTTTAAAAAATCAGTCAGAACTGAAGGAAAAAAATCTTTCTTAAGCAAAGAGCTATCATCCATGGATTTAAGACTTCAGACAGTCCATTGAACAGCTCTCGGCAAGCAAACTTTCAGCTGAGCATTGCAAAATACATGATACTCGAATTGTATTTTTGAATTTATCAAAGATATTCCATCTTGTGATTTTTTTCTTAAGAGCACTTACTTTGAATTTGAATTTGAAAGCAATCAAAATATGACGTGAATCTCAAAGACCTAAATATCCGTTCCAAGCTTCAAAATTTGAAAATTGAAATGTCCATCTAGTTCCTGCAGAATGTCTAAATTGGACCTTTGGCCCTAATAAAAGACCTCACTCCTATACCACTGGCTATATTAGACCATTTTGACTAATGAGAGGCCACATACAGATAAGCAGAATGAGATTTTAATACTTTTTGGATGGACAATCATTATTATCGAGAGCAGGGTGAAGGCAGACCCCACATTATCAATTTTTCTGAATTTTCAAAGACTAATATACGAAAATCATACTCCAGTGCATTATTAGTATGAAAGCATCGATGGTGATAGGTCTAGCCCTGCTTATGTTAGAGAATCGCTTAGCAATCACTTGGTATCGATTTCAAATCATGGCAAAAAATGTTCATTTTATTTATTAGTTTGGCATTACGTGATGGGATAGACAAACAGTGGGGAGTTTATTCCTCTGAATATCAGTAAAATTAATTAATCCATCTTAAATTGCCTTTGTGGAACATATTCCTGTATTTACTTGATTCCCCACGAGAGCAAGATGTGACGCAAGATCGTTTTTAATGTGGGGTTCCAGTTACGGAAGATTTGTATTAATTGCCCCAGTCCTCGCAACTAGTGTTGTGAAGGCGTCAGGGTAAGACCAACCCATCCCATTTAGTGTGATAAGAGAGTACTGCCCCGGGGCGTACTGCTCCCTCAAGACTAGGCTGAGTAATTTTTTGAGGCCACAGGACAAATCCTACGCCTCTTGCACTTAGCAATACCAAGCTTCTGCAAGCCATCCATCAGCCACCGACGCAAAGCTATTCGAACAGAAACTACGTTCTGAACAACGCAATTTACTTACGTACATTGGAACTTTAAGGATATGATGTATACTACATGTATCTCTACCTTATGACATAACAATTGCGTCATAGATTACATCATAAAAACTCCTGAGACTATAAACATCACACATTGAAATAGCTTGAGTTGAGTAGAGACTTGGAAAAACTTGGAAGGAGGAGTGTCGGGCAAAAAGAGCTTTTCAGGATATATATTGTTTTGAAAGCGAAAACAAAAACCAAAAACTCTTATGGTCTATTACGCTTCGGCTGATTATAGCTAAATCTCTATTATCAACGTGTATGAATTGCAATGTGTATCCACAAATACCATACATACTGTCATTCTAACGGCACGGGTTAACTATTACGTATCATATTTGTGTTGGAATCAAATATTCGGTTCCTGGCAGTTGAGTTTGTAACATATATTCATCTTTTATATCAACCTTTGCCAACGAAGTTAGAGACGTATTGGTATTACCTCGTGTCTGTCTGTCTTTCCAACTGTTTCACGATATCTCCAAAGATTCTTCGATGAAATTTTGAAGCGAGTCCAGGAATTTGTTTTTGATTGAAAGATATTTCCCCCCTTTTTTTGATACTTTTATTTATTCGCTCATGTCTGTCCACTTGATATCCTTAAAAGTTCTTGATATATTTCAATGGAATTTTGTGAAAGAGTGAGAGAGCGAAGGAAGGAGTTAAAATTTGGGGGCAGATCTAGGGATTTATTTTCGACCAAGTTAGTTTACAGCGTTGGCAGAGGTATGAACCCTGTTTATAATGTTTTGTAGTTATATACGTTTATGAAGTTCCAAATGGCCTGAAATTCTGATTGAGAGCAGCGGAAAAGAATAATAATACTGGACAGAATTAAATAAAATGAAATAAAGTCAAAAACTAGACATTCGCAACCTTCACTTTGAAATTGAATTCAACAAATGAATATTGATGATACTTCTTAGCATATATCTAAAAGAAAATGGTTGTGTTTAGGTTTCTAGGTGCCATTTTCAACGTTTGAAATACTGATTCCAGATGCGATCAGTATTTAGAAAAATGAGCTCTTTACAAAATCTGGCAAAACCGTGACGCGAGCACGTATAACTCTCACAATGCAATTTAAATTATCCAACGTAAATAATACTCTTCCCAATCGCGTTTAAAACACTGTAATTCCAAACAGCATAGGCGAAATCAGCAAAACAGCACAATCTATCTGGAGAAATACCATAAAGTAGCGAGAAATTCCAACATTTTCAAAAATAAATTTACATAATAATTGATAATACCTTCGGTGCGATATCAATAGAGGAGTCAAGCTTCTCTTTCCAGTGTTTTTTTTTTTTTCATGCAAATCAAGGTCCTTGGCGTTACATTCCTCCAAGAATGTTTGTTACCTTAAATACTTCGGGGAAACTTTAGATCTGGTATGGGCAAACTTGAGTGTTCATTGGCATAACGTTTCAAAAGAACTAGACTGTCGTTTTGTGTAGACCAGCCGTTACTCCTCCAATTCTTGCGGTGGCCACTGAAGCACCTCCGAAATGTATTCTTAGTTTGTATGCAGCGCAACACTGGTTACAAGGAATGGCGTAAGTACCGAAATTACTGCAGACGAGGTGCTGCTAAAGGTCAATTTCCATATCTTTTCCAGTCTTGATAATGTTGTTTCTTGATACTATTAAAAAACCTCAATAATCTTTACGTTCTCCACATAATATACAATTACATGAGCAGAGCCCTCTTGAGCCTCGCATTTCAGTTACATTATTCAAAGTTGGGTCACTGTGAGCATTTTTTTAATCGACTGAACATAGAACTTGATATTTAACAAATGGCGTCTGGATACTTACCAAATGATCTTTCTCAAATTAGCTCTGAAATCTCCAAACGCAGGTATCTGAAAACTTTCTATTTATTTTGGCTGTTTATTTATGTTGGCGGGAACAGAGCTTTTATCGGGTAGTGATGGCAAACCTTTTAAGCACGGGATGTCGAATTTTTGATTTTTTGAATGATCCTGTCACCGGACTGTCAGTTACATATATAGGTAATTATTTTTAGATAAATGTTTATAGATAAGCAGCTTATTTTTCTAATGCATTTATGAAGTTTAATAAAATGTAATTTGAAATTTCAAAATATTCTTATAAAGTTAGGATTATTAAATGAAATTAAAATCTTTTTTCTTAAAGTCCATTGCGTCATCTGGGAATCTGCTACGTATCACAGCTGACAAGTGAGTCATAGATTCGCCATCACTGTCATAAGGTAATACTTTTCAGTTGTGGATTGAGACCAGTTCATTGACGTAAAAAGATTGGAACGCTTGCTTGATTTTGTAATTGTGTTGCAATTTTTTTTCTGTTCTGATTAATTTGACCATCGACACATACAATAATTAGCAATGTACATTTATCGTTTGCCACGTTTACGTCATCAGTGATGACTGGTGACTTAATGTAGTAGAAATAGAATTTTAACGTTGAACTTGATAAACTGGATCTTTACTTGATTTTGTCAAACTCCAAAAGAGTTGATTTCATTTTGGCAATTAGTTAGACGTGAAATTTGAGATTTCTGAACCTAAGACATGAATAAGAGAGAGAAAGATAAGAAGGAAGGGTTATGCCGTGATGACGTGCCGTGTCAACTCGCGTTTCTTTCTTTCTGTATTATTTCTGTAATATTATTTTTTCCATAACAAGTACATATATGTATATTATTTATCTTCCCTTCGGTGAAAAATACCTTGCTACTAAGGATGTCATCAGAATAGTTATTTTAATTATAGAACCATTGCACAATATGAAAATATAAGAATTTTTCAATTTGGTAGATATTCGTCCGTGGTTTTGAGGTATTCGTCCACCCATAATATTTATAATTACAAATAAATTACAAATTTTATCAGTGTTTCTGCGAGTCAGTGGTCTAATGGTGCTTTGAAGAAGGTTGTAGATTTGGGGATAGAATCCAATTGGGAGCAAAACATTTTTTCCGTGCTTCCAAGGTCAGTGACAGATTAACTATTAGGCTGAGTATGTCTTTCCTTTCTTTTTTGCTTTCGACACTAGGGGTGGATTAACTATTTGGCTGAGTTTGCTTTTTCCGTTCTTTTGTCGAACTTATACTACTGTTTGAGTTTATTTTCAAACATAACAATGACAGTTGACAATAACCAGAAGAGAAACGAGTGATGCCATGCAAAAATAGCAGTGTCGTACGCAAAAACTGCTGACGAATTCACTCTCATTTCTAAAGCTCAAATTAGGTTGACTTGCTCTGCTAAAGTTTGCAAATCCCATCCACAGGAACTAATAATTAAGGAATCAAAAAGTTTTGAAATAGTATTGTGTTAAGAAATGAATTCAGTTTTTATTTTCTTTTTGGATTTTAATGAAACAAAGCAGTTTGACCCTGGTGCAACCAAGCTTGTCACCTTTAGATTAGTTCATCATTCAGGAAATATTGAGCAATCAAGATAATGATGCACAATACAGTGTTTTTGATATCTTATAAGTACAATGCAAACGTCAAATTACTTAATTATTGCTGTCATAAATTGTTGGTGTCAAGTGATAAACTTTTTATTTAATAAACATAAATTCTTCGAAAATTTAAGTTGAAAATCAAATCAAAACTTGAAGATTAGAATTGAAAATTTGATTAAATTGAAAATTTTGTAAAATAGTTCGAAAAAAGGATTTAAGAAAGGAAAATTTGAAAAACAAAATTTGACAATTGTTTGATAAATGCATCATTCAGAAAATAACGAAAATTCACCCCATAATAAAATAACCCACGTTTATTTTGATTTTCGACAAACTCCAGCCCAAGTTGGAGTTGATCCCCACCCCCGTACCAACAAGAACAATTCTTTAGGGGAATAAACTCTTCACTGTTTGTCAATCACGTCAAACCAAACCCATACATAAAACAAACGATTCCCAATCGAAATCACGACACAGGGATTGGTAGGCTGCTATTTTACCAACTGAGCCAAATCGAGCAGCCTTATTCATCAACAAATTTGTTAATCATATATACAATACAAAAGTTTCAGTAATCATTTTCAGTCGGGATAGAAGTAGAAGTGGACGTTGATTCTGCATCAGCCAGGCTTGTTATTAATACATCTCCACGTGGACAGCAACGCGACTTTGTTATGCTCTTAAATATTATTCAGCAGTTATTATGAGTACAGCAATTGCAGTTGGTTTCACACCACTAGTTATACTAACGTGACTACCAGTACTTTTAGTACGATCGTTTGCTTAGGCTTTCAGTGGGCGCAAACCGGTTAAATAAGTATTATTACCGAATTCGGTAGATAGGTTGTGAAAGACAGTTGAACACTCTCCGCCCGAATGTTTCTCTTATTCAAGATCACTTTCATTTACTATCAACATCAGATAAGATGGCGCGTAAAAAAATGATCGCACTAACCCATTTTCACATACACGTACGTCCACGTACACATACGCACACACATTTACGTGCACATACACACACACACACACACGCATGCATGCACATACACACACACACACACACGCATGCATGCACACACACACACGCACGCACACACACACTAATACATATATAGTTGTAGTAGTGGGAGTAGTAATAGTGGTAGTTGTAATAATAATAATAATAATAATAATAATAATAATAATAATAATAATAATAATAAGTTTGCTGAAGACCTGAGGAGACTTATTGTCACTCAGCCTTCAGCAATGACCACTGGGCAACCGGTCTGAATCTGCAAACTGCAGTATTACTGTGGCCTATGAGAACTAGGAGAGAAGGGCTGGAGACTTGAGGAGACTTGCTGTCACTCAAACTTCAGTGGTAACCATCAGGCAACTGGTGTGAGATTGCAAAAAAAAAAAAAAAAAAAAAGATGATGATGATGATGATGATGATGAAGAAGAAGAAGAAACTAGCCGAACTCGTAGAATCTCCATGGGTGTTGACAACTAAGATTATGCATTATCTCAAAACTCCGCTCTTCTCTCGCCCTTTGTCAGTAACCGTCACATTTCCTCCCTTATCTCTCCAAATCTTGCCCGTCCATGTTTTATCTAAATGGATTATTTTCACATGCATAAAAGTAATAAGGAACAGGTCTAGTTAATCACTCGATAGAAACAGTCACGTCTTATGGCAACGGGTCGAGTTGGAGGTGATCAATTTTGAAAAAAAAAAAAAAATAGAAAAAAGGAGTCATCGACAAATAATTACTTTGTCGCTTTTTGTTGGGCAATGATCCCCCCCCAAAAAAAAACAACAAAAAACAAACAAAACAAAACAAGCGTGAATGCTGCCGGACACAAACTGAAGGCTCAATTTTTGCAAAAAGACTTACAGAGAATTGAACCATCCTCTGAAATTTGAAGGACTTGAAACAAACAAAAACGTTTTCTTTTAGATCTACCAATGAGGAAATATTGAAATGTTCAACCCTCTACCGCCATTATTGCATTCTGTAAGCGTCATCGATACTTTGTTAGCCAGCCAGCAAAGCAGACAGTCAGACCAATTTTAAAACTGAAGAAACCCATGTTTTGATGACAGTTTTAGTTGACGGTTTATGAAAACACAAATATTTTCCACCGAGCTCCTTTTTATTTCTTGTTATGTTCTATTCCTCCCTAAAGAATTTTAATGCATCTCAATTTTGACGCCTTTCCAGTCCTACCTGCCATCGTTACTTGAAATCCCGCCAGCAAGCCTATCTCTCTATGTTTTTCTTTCGTCTCCATACCTCTCTTCATTTATATTTTATTTGTACAGGTCGTTCGGTAGGTCTGTCCCCGTATTGTTTCTCAGCTGTTTTAAGTCAGATTTACTTGAAACTTGGGAGAAAAATGTCCGTTGATAAGACGTTTCTGGAAAGAAAAAAATCCACTCACGGTCACGTGATCTGGCAACGATGGCGTTCAAACGTTATGTTTTAAAATCCATTAAAATCGATTTTCTCTGCTGTTCTGAGTCAGATTTACTTGTAACTTGATAGAAAAGTGTTCCTTGATATGATGCTTCTTACTTATGAAGATTTTCCACTCAGGGTTTCGTGGTAACAATGGCGTTTAAACCTGACAGTGGACATTGGAATTTCGGTTCTTGTTTTCCTTTCATCAGGTTTTCTCTTCGTTTTTTGCTTACCTCTTACTTTTCCTCCTTAACGTTCTCTTTTCTCCCCTCCTTCGCTTTCCCAGTTCCTTTCTGCTCAGTATTATTACGTAGGTTTCTTGGTTAGGAAGGCCGGGAATTTGGCAGATACTACACTCTGATCCTGGTCAGAAACATTTTTTCTTTGAGCAAAAACCCTGGATGGCCACTCTTGGTTAACGCAAGGACCACGAAGAGCAAATCCTAGGTGTTTGTGAGCGGCAAAACGGAAACGGAATTTTACATGCTTTCAAGAATTTTTTTTTTTTCACAAAATTTTATATAAATTATAAATATTATATAAACGGTTACAGATTTGTTTTTCAATAACATGAAATGACACCACCCCAAATAGAAAGTAAAGCTTTTGGGATATCTTAATAATATCTATCTATGAAAAAACCATATATGTAAATTGGTATGTTTAATTTTATTATTGTCTTTAATGCCCAAGTCCTGTTATTACCTAAAACTTATAATGGATTGGTCTATGTGAAATAGATTAATAGAGCTATGAATAAATAAAAGGGTTGTAGAATGTGATCGTCTGTTGTCATAACAACGAATGATAGGTTAAAATTTTAATGTGCCAAAGAAACCCTGTATGAGTGAATAGAAGAAAAAGCATCATTGAGTCAGTGAGTGAGTTAAAAAAATGATTTATTAAGTGAGTGAGCGAGTCTCTCTTTCTCCTCTTTCGTCTTCTGTTAGATGTAGCCAATTGAGACAAGAAGAGGAACGCAGAGATTGGCTTTACTTTATTCATGATTTTTTCAAAGTTATATTTTGATAAAATAACTTTCCTACTGGGACTTTTTTCCAAGCTGCACGATATCGCTAGTGATTTTTCTTAGATAATATTTTTTCTTCAGATCTTTGTTCGATAACCATTTAAAACGCCTTGAGTTCAGTTTTGTCTTTGAAAGAAAAAACAACTCAAAATCAGAATACGTGAATTATCAAAAATAAATCATCGAATAGATTATGCTTATGTTCTTCAGTATCGATCAATATATAAATAACACCGTCATTTTTGACGGGTAGATGCTAGTTAATATATTTGCTTTAGTAAATATATGGTCCAAACATGGAGGAAAAGGTGCATGCCCGGGGTAAATTTTGAATCATCCCTACAGGCCCCCGATGAAGGGTAGCCCCCAATAGCTTTCATCTATTGCATTTTTGCTAACGTTATACAAAAATAAACATTATAAATAAAATCTCACTAAATGTTGGAGGGGTCGGCCCGATCACTGAATCTCCAGCTGCAATCCCATGGAGGAAAACAAATTTTGGAAAGAAAAACAAACTGATTAAGCGGGAGATATTTGAATCAGATACCACCAGGGGGAATTACAGCCTTACAAAAAAAAAAGTGGATTTTGCTTGTAAACAGTGGGAAGAACCACGAAATAAAATTGCGATTCTCACCAAAAGCTAGGTCACTATGTCCCAGACAGGCCCGAAGCCAGAGAAAGCTTTAGTTGTCTGATTCTCGTGGACGGAACACAAAAACAGATCAGATCAACCATTGTTCTCCGTGTTCCTGAAACTTGAGGTCAGACGTTGGTGCTCGTAGTAAAAACAGCATGTTTCCGACTTGCCGACGGGAACAAAATTTACTTTAAAATTCGCTAAATTGATGGGAACGAAACTTACCATTCGAAGGGCTGATCAAATGCGTGGGCGATCGCATTGATTGATTGAGTTGTGTGAATCACATCTACTGGAGTAATAAGTAGAGAATAGTCAATCAGATTGTGAGTAACAACGATAGATTTGGCACACGCAATGTGTCGTGGGTTGGGTGTTGAAATCATAAATCAATAGGCTTTTCAAACAACTTCGTTTTCTGCCCCTCTCAGTCCCGTCCGCTACCAGTGGGTCCCCTATAAATATGGCTGTTTTTCCGTCACTGACGCGCTTGCGATGATTTTGCCACGAGACACACTTGAGCCACATCATCAAAGACAAGAAGACCAGCGAGGTGCAGTAGAAGATTGACCAAAGACCAAACCAGAAATCAATCCAATCTGCTCGCAGCCAACATTATATTGTCTCGTACGATAAACCAACTGCCAACCGATGGCAATTCAAATTGTCTTGTTATTCCAGAGAAGTGTTGATAAATGACTGATTATAATAAAAACACTGGTTAGTGTCAAATAAAAAAAAAACAGGCGTCCAGTCTTTTTCTTTTCTCTGAAACCCGTGTCCATCTGTCAGACGCTTTGAACCAACACAAGGGCTCTTCAGATTTAGAAATACACAACGTGGGCAGAGAGGGCATCTAGTGCAAATTAACTCACTGAAGATTACGAGCTCAGAAAAAAAGGTTTGATTAGGAAAACCACGAGATTACTGGGGATAACGCTGCAGTATTTAGGAGATTTGATGTCAATTTGATCTCCAGCGAGATACACTCCTATGAAAGATCAGAGAGTACAAAATAATAATGATAATGCAGTATCCGCTGCTTTTACAAAGTTTGCTTCACAGGAAAAGATGAAAATAGCTTTCAGTGTTTATTTTTTGCAGCAAGCCGTAATGGAAACAGCACACACCTACTCCCCACCCTCTCTCTCTCTCTCCTACACCCCAGTCTCCTGTACCTCCCTGAACCACAACCTGTAACGACCCAGCCTAACATATCATATTTGCCATTTTGGGATCCAGGAAGAGCTAAAAGTTTTCCTCGCGCAAATTAATGTTGATTGCTTCTTCGCATTACACTGTTTCAGCTTACGAAATGTTTTTAAAGGAACGCTCTAATTTATATTATTAATAATAATAATAATAATAATAGAAAATATCAGGAACTTGCATCAGAACTGTAAAAGCTGTTGAACATGTACTTGAATAGGCTTTATTGACAAAAGTTGATTACGTCTTTAAACCAGCTTCGGTTTAGTTGGGGTGGGATTAAACTTTTGAGAAAATTGATATTTTTCTAAATATGGGTTTCTTCGGATGTAATCGACTTTTTATTTGGGTTGTTCCATGCATTTGCTGCTCTTGTCGAGACCAGTAGAGACGAGTGAAGGTCCGACCTAGTAGTTCATGGATGTTTCCTCTGGTTTTACTGCGGAAAGATGGTCACCATTTTCTTATCAAAGTATTTTAATCAATATTCTGTATTATCATCGGCACCTTCGGGACGGTCGCAAAGACGCTTGCGGAGAGGTTGGAAGGTCTGACAACAATACTTATGAATCGCCCAAATCTGCGTAAGCTCAGGGCAGTACTGAAGTGTAGGTAGAACTTGCTGTCATTTTCCATGAGCACCAGATATCCCTGATGTAGTGACGTAAATAATAGGAACCAGGAATTTTTCAGATGAAATTTGTTCAACCATGTAAACAAATGGGTTGTGCAAACCAAGAAAATACTCTGAGACTTTGAGATCCAGACAAGCAACTTTATCGAAGCGAACAGAACGGATCTGACAGCCATAAACAAGGAAAAGAGGGTATGTAAGAGAGGAAATGTCAAATCGCAGACGTAGGTATGCTAGTGAGCTGCATGATGGAAAGAAAATGAAAATTTGAAGAAATACCAGAACCTCACCTGAGAACTTGGAAAAGTGCAAAATAGGTCAAGTCCGTGACCATAATAGTTAGTACACCTGGAACTGCACTGAAGTCACTACCGTTGACATTGGATGAAGTCGAAATTCGTGGAAGTATTCTCACTGTTCAGATTACAACGATGCTATGATCTGCGGGGATACTGAGAAAGATGCTGGAAATTAGAGGAGACTTGATGTTACTGAATCTCTCTCGATATCCACCAGATATCTGGTGTGAAAATGGGAACAACACGGAAGAGTCTAGCGAATGAGATGGAGGAATTGGGAATCCGGGGATGACCCGGAGCTATCTAGATGACAGTATGGCTGGAAACAGTTATAATACCGAGGAGAGTCCTGGAGTACGAGGGAGATTTGCCGTCATTTGATCTCCTCTGAAAACCACCAATCACCATGATGTGAAAACTCAACGAATAATAATAAATAAATAAGCGGGATGTATCCCCAGGTCTGTAATACTCGTGCAATCCCACCGATTTGAATATAAATCGTGGGTTCCAGATTTTGGACTTTGGTTTGCATGTAATATGCGGAGGATACATTACCCCCATCTGTATTATCAACGGTTCGCTCTCCCATATGTTCCCTCACCAAGAGAGAATACTGCTTGTGTCAAGGGCAGATGGAGCCTGGCGGTTACTCGGACTGCAATCAGTCCTAACAAACCCACCATGGTAACCTTCTGTACACACAGGGGAGGTAGGCTCCACTAGCCTTGGCAACCTACCAAGCGATTGTGTCACGATAAAACACAACTTGGCAGAAAGAATAAAATGCAATCTTTTCCATATAACCACAAAAGAAAAATCATGCCGCATCGATCGTCATGCAGATAACCAAGGGTCGCAACACTCAGGGTGGGGCCAACCTGGGGTCAATTGGGTCTATTGGAACAAACTCCTCCCTTAAATTCCACGTAGGTTCCCATAACCGAAACAGCTCCAAACCTGGCCTATCCGATTCACCACCCAACCAACGTCACAATACAACACGCACAAAATGGTCACGCGAGGAGTATAAAATAGTTATAACTGCATTCTAAGCGGCATTGAACAACCCAACTGAGAACTCAACAGCCCAGACATATTTTATATGGAGAGAAAAAAAAAGTGGGCAAAAATACTCGCACCTACATAGACGCATAGAATAAACTAGCAAACGTCAGTAGAGACGTTCTAAGAAACAACCGACTAACAGCAGCGGAAATCGATGGAGTAAAGTACACCACTAACAACGTCGAACCAACAGAGGTAAACCAGTTGGAACATATAAACGAAACAGCGACAAAAGAACCTTCTGTACACACCCGAGACCTAACATTGGAAGAAATAAGACTAAATACCAATGACGTAAGGCCTGGAAGCGAGGTGTCGCTTGTAACAACAAACAAGACAGATGATGAATTTAAAAAAAAACAAAGACAAAACAATGCATGCAAAATAAACTGTGAAAAAGAACATGGTTAGGGAATTAAATAAATAACAAACCACTATAGACAATCACTTTCTAAAATCCGACGAAACAATAGAAATCTCCGATAAATTACGATAAAATATATACAATACACAGCTCGAAATTCTATTGGAGGAAATGAATATCACAAATTTAACTATTTTAAATTATATGATATTAACAGCAACAAATGCCATCGGGTATAAAATGAAGTAACAAAATAAACAAAAAACAAAAAACAAAACAAAAACAAACATGAATCAACAACCAAAGTGGAAGGAAAAGATACAGAATGAGATGAATTACCCATGGGGAGAGTTATCTATAGTTGATGAGCTCTCTAAAGGAATGAACATTGGAACCCAAAAAAAAAGCAGAAGCATCAAGAGAAAATATAAACTAACAACAGAAAAAAGACCTACCTCAAAAGAAATAATCACACAAAAGATACAAGTTAAAGCCCAAAGGTTAAAACGGTTTGAAAAAAAGAATTAAAATTTACCGACCAAACCTGGAGTTTAATTCAGACACCAAAACAAAATTCGACAGAATGATGGGCAGACAGCCAATGGAGATTAAAGAACCACCTTCAACAGAGGATGTAAAGAGATTCTAGGTAAACATTTGGAACAACAATAAAACGTTCAACGTAAATTCAGAGTGGCTTAGAGAGAAGATGAAAGAATGGAAGGTAAAACCTTACAAGAATTGAGCAATATAACTGGGAGAAGTCTATGATGTCCTACGAGAGTCACCCAAAAGGAAATCATCAGGAATGGATAAAATCTCCTATTTCTGGCTGAACACACTCTCATCTGCCCATGTAAACTTAACTAAAATCTCTGTCCGACGTCACGAACGCCCCATATGAAGCATCTGCTTGGTTAAACAATGGCGTCACTTATCTCCTACCCAAAAGCTGTGAAACAAGACCCGATAAACTACAGGCCCATTACCTGCCTCACAGCCATCTATAAACTAATCAAGGCAATATTACAACAATATCTCTCCCCGAGAGCAAAAAGGCTGCTGAAGAATGTGTGCAAAGACCCACTTCTAATAATTTAAATGATTCTCGAGAACTGTCGAGCCAAACACCGTAATCTAAGTACAGGCGTTAGATAGTGTACCACATACTTGGATACTAAAATCCTTAGAAGCATGTAGAATAGCAACAGCTATAATTGATTTCCTCGAACACAGCATGACACTTTGGAACACCAAACCCTTCAAACACAATGAAGGTACCTCTGAATCCAGGAATAAGGCCATCAACTGTGGAATCTCCCAAAGAGATTCTCTTTCAGTAATCCTTTTCTTTTCAGCCTTCATCCCCCTTTCAAGTCAACAACATAACCTAAGGATATAAAATCGATAACTAGAGAATAAGCTACCTATTCTCCATGAATGTTCTTAAACTCTATGCAAAGAATGACTCTGAGCTAAGGGGGCTGTTGTAAACTGCTAAGAGGTTCAGTGATGATATAGAAATGACATGTGGCCTCAATAAGAGTGCAAAAGCAACTTAGACCTTGACATATTCATCCAAGAACTTGAACAGGAAGGTACTTATAAATAACTCGGAATTAATGAAAACAATGGAATCCAACATGCATTCGTGAGAGAAAGAATAGAAAAAAAAAGAATACTACAGAAGGGTTGGAGCTATCCTTGAAACTAAACTCAACTCTAAGAACCGCATACCAGCTATTATCACCTAGGCAATACCTGTAGTACAGCTTTACCATCGTTCGTAGGTCGACACTACCATCCCAGAAAAGAAGATGGTAGAGGTATGATCCAGTTAGAAGTCATATAAAACTGCAACGATTGACCTACACGCTTACCTGAAGGCAAGTGACGACTGGATGTTGACTCTGTTTAAAAACCATGAAACAGTAAAAAGACATGAGCCTTTCTACCAGAGGTAGCTGTAGTTGACAGTTTCACTCCGGTTGCCCGTTGGTTATTGCTGAAGGTTAAGTGACAGTAAGTGTCCTCGGGTCTTCAGTCCTCCTCTCATATCTCCCTCACCTATCATAGCTCTGGTTCGTACCTCCACCACCATTTGTGGAGTGTATTATGTTGATTGTGCTTTTTTTCTTCCTCCTCTCTCCTCTTCTCTCTATTAGGCCACTGCTAACAGATAGGGTCGTAGATCCCATATTTCTAGCACTCTCCTCACTATTCATGCAGTCCCCAGCAGTGCTGTGGTCTGTATAGTCTGGATCCTTCTTTGCATCCACAGTTTTTCTGATCTCATTTTCAGTGTCCTTGGTACGGATCCGAGTGCACCAACTATAACTGGTACTACCCTGACTTTCATGTTCCACCCTTCTTCAGTTCCCTGGCCTGGTCTTGGTATTTTCCCAGCTTTCACTCTCTTTCCTATTTACTCTGTGGTCTGTTGGCACAGCCATGTCTATTATTTGGTAGGTACTCCTCTTCTTGTCCACGATTACTAGATCTGGTCTTTTTGCTTGGATTAGGTGGTCAGCTTGGATGTTAAAGTCCCAGAATTATAAGTGACTTCCGTTCTCCACAGCCGTCTCCAGTTTGTGCTAGTATCACTTTTCTGCGTGGTTAAATCACATTCGTTTGCTCAGTTCCAAGTGCTGTTTGTCTGTGTTCTACCGATTTTTACTTTGATATAGTTTGTCCTGATCCATTTGTTTTGGGCTGCCATAATGAGCGATTCTGTTTCTCTCTCCAGGTTTTCTTTTAGTAGCCATGTCCCTGATGACTCGTCTGCAACATCCTGTATCTGTCTTTTAAATTCTCTGCATGTCTTTTTATGTTCCCATTATTATTATTATTATTATTATTATTATTATTATTATTATTATTATTATTATTATTATTATTATTATTATTATTATTATTATTATTATCTTCTCGCTTGTATGGGGTGGTCAGTTTGGATGTTAGTCCCTGAGTAATTTGTGACTGTCCCCGGTTTGTGTTGGTGCCACTTTTCTGCATAGTTCGTTTGCTTAGTTCCCAATGTATCACTGTTGCTACTCTATTGTGTTTGTAATTATACTCTTTCTGGGCTAGTTGACTAGATTCACTAGTTATGGTTTACGGTCTTATCCCTTTCCCCGCATAGGCGGCATATACTGTTTATCTGTGTTCTGTCGATTTTTGCTTTGATATAGTTTGTCTTGGTGCATTTGAGGCTGCCATGATGAGGGATTCTGTTTCTCTCTTCAGATTTTCTTTTCATAGCCATGTCCATGATCTCTCGCCAGCAAAATCCTGTATCTGCCTTTTAAATTCTCCGTGTAGCTTTTTCTTTCCTTGTTTGCTGTGCTGCTCTATCGTTTCTTACTGTTTTGTTGCTCGTTGTTTGCTTCGGGAGCTTTTCATAATGTCTTCAGTGTTTGTTTGCACATACTTTCCTAGACCTGTTTTGGCCCTCTGGACACTATCTCCCATGTTGATGAGTCTTCTACCGCCTTCTTTTCTCTTCACATACAATCTACCCGTGTCATCTCTCGGGTGTAAGGCCTTGTGCATTATTATTATTATTATTATTATTATTATTATTATTATTATTATTATTATTATTATTATTTGGAATCTCACACCAGTTATTATTATTATTATTATTATTATTATTATTATTATTATTATTATTATCATTATTTGGAATCTCACACCAGTTATTATCATTATTATTATTATTATTATTATTATTATTATTATTATTTGCAATTTCACACCAGCTGCCTGGTGGTTACTGCAGGAGGTTGAGTGACAGCTAGTCTCCTCAAGTCTCCAGTCCTCCTTTCCACACTCTCGTAGTCCACAGCAGTGCTGTGGTTTACAGTTTCACACCAGTTTCCCGGTGGTCATCGCTGAAGGCCGAGTGACTGGAAGTCTCCCTAGGTCTTCAACGCACATTATTATTATTTAGAGGAGTCTCTTCGTCGCCACTATTATTTTCATTAACCATGATACCACGAAAACAGAATTTTGAGCGACAGTTACGGATACCAATTTCCCGAAACAAAGGGAAAAGTCAACCAGCTCATGTATATGGATGACATAAAGCTATTCGCAAAGACAGGGGAGAGCTTGTAAAGTTATTCAACAAAGTTGATGAATATTGTGACGACATTGGGATGGAGTTTGGAATTTTGAAAAAATGCGCACTGATGGTAATTCACTGATGAATGCTCATAACGACAGAAGAAGTCGACTAACCGGATAACAAAGAATTAGAGCATTATCCACACAAGACCTATGTAAGTACGTAGATGTTCTCGAATGAGACTATATAAATAAAACATCGAGAAAAGAAAGAAAAAAAAAGGAATACTGCAGGAGAATGAGAAAAATATCAGAGACTTAGTTAACTAATAGAAATTTAATGACATGAATGAACACATGTACACTCTTAGAAATAAAATACACTGGTGCCATTTGTTCGATTGACAAAAGAGTCCAATCAATAGACCGACGAATGAGTAAATTTATGACGATGCACAACGTTCTACACCCCACAGATGACACAGATAGACTGTACGTGAAAGGGAAAGAAGGTGGCAGAGTACTTATCAGTATTGAATACTGTGTCTAAGTGGACAAAACTGGGTAAAGTATTTGCTAGAAAGTAGTGAAGATATGCAAAGTGCTCGAAGTAGCGTAACAAACAACAATAAAAAAAAAACAAAAAACGATGGAGTCGCAAAAATAACCAAAAAGCAATCAAAGAAAATGGGGGAAAAAAAAACCTACTCGGAGAATCCAAAAGACAGAAAATATCAAAGACGAGCGGTCATTGACATGGCTACGAAAAGGAAACCTGAAGAGAGGAACTGAACCTCTTACTCTGGCAGCCCACAGCAAATGCATCAGGACAGATTATGTCAAACCGAAGATCGACAGAACCTCAGATAAATAGCAAATGCTGTCTGAGAGGAGGAAGGGATAAGACTGTAAACCACAAAACCAATGAATGTAATAAAGTAGCTGAGAAGGAGTACAAGACCATGCACGAAAGGATAGCAATTGCCATATACTGGGAACTATGCAAACGACTGGGATTCGATCATGTAGAAAAATTGTCCCAGCCAAAACCGGAGACGGAAATAAGAAGCCACAAATTACTCTGAGACATTGACATCCGAACCAATCAACCATCCCAAGCAAGAAGACTGGACCTGGTAGTCGTATATAAAGGAAAGAGAACCTGATGAATAATAGGCTGTGCCTGCAGATCACAGAATGTATTTGAAAGACAAAGCTAGGAAAATGCCAGGCCTGAAAATTGTGTTGAACATGAATGTCAGGGTTGTACAAATAATAGTTGGTACACTGAGAATTGTGCAAAAGACATTGAAAACAATGCAGGAACTGGAGATAAGAGAAAGGATTTGGATAATGCAGACCATAGCATTACTGGGATCTGCACGGATACCGAGGAGAGTGCTGGAAATGAGACTTACGGCCTCCAGTCACCAGCAATCGTCTAACAACCGCAATGAAAAATGCATGAGTAAGTAAAGCTGAAGAAGATTGAGACGGTACAAACGACAGCGGCGCTGAGATATGAGAAGACGATGAGAGGGGGGGTTGAGATTTGAGGGGACACCGTCGCTCAGTCTTCAGCGATGACCATCAGGCAATTGGTGTGAAACTGCAAACCACAGCACTACTGCGGATTGTGAGAGTGTTAAGATGTGTGGATGCGTGTGTAAATTCTGGAAAAAAAATGATAAAATAGAATATGTTTGTTAAATGTTAATAAATGACTCCAAATGAACATTTGTTCTCAAACGCTATATCATACATTTTAACGAGTGGTCTTATTTAAAATTGATTACTTACAGAGTCGCCAGGGAAACCCATTAGGTTGTTTTTATACGGTGTTCTTGATGTAAGTAGTGACAGCAATTACTTATATAATAGTTATAATAACAATATTAACTGTAATTAATTTCCACGCCATGATAGTAATAATAATGGAAGGAGCTCAAACTGACATTTACTTGTTTCAATAAGCTATTTAACGATAAAAAAATAAACCACTTCAGTTTAGAAATTTTTACAATTAGAAAAAGAGCCAGTTCTTTCTAACTTCATTTAGAAAAAGAAAACTTCCTTTTTCATCGTATCTGTGAGGTAACGAGCCATTTCTAAGTAATTTGGGGGGATGGAACCGCAGCGAGAGAAGTTTTCGGCCCGCTGTTGTAACCACTTAGCTGAGACTGCCGCCGTAATGGTGTAGGTGTGTGGCGAAGAGCGGTAGAAAAAATGCTTGCCACTAATGAAAGCCGCCGTATAATCTGGTTATCTCCCTTGGAATGCAAATTGACAACGTTGTTTCATGATTAACATTACAAAGTAAAGTGGATTGCGTAAAAGTCGTCCAGGAATAAATAAAAGGGATGAAAAAAAAAAGCGATGTGGGGATTATGCTGTTTTCGTGAACGCTACTTTCTTTTACCCTCTCCTCTTACCCACTGATCTGTAATCGCAGCTACGGCACCCGGGCCTTGCTTCTTCTAGCGCACCGCACCCCACTTACTTCTTTCTCCGCTCTTCTCTCTCTCTCTCTCCCTCCTCGGATTTACGGCAGTCGCCGATAAAAGAAACAACTTTTTGCGGTTGTTGTCTCCCTTTGGCCACTGACAAAAGATTGCTGCATCACACGTGCGTTTCAACGTTTACGTTCAGAGTGTGCTTGTCTGGTTTTCTATTTCTATTTCAAAATAATGTCATCTTTAGCACCGGGATCTTACGGGAATTTTTTTATTTTATTTATTTACATCGACCCTGTCTCTTACACAATAGGGGAAAGCGGTTCCTCTGTGTGCTTGTTTATTCCCTTTTTTTAATTTTTAATCTGATTGCAAATAATCGTACGTATGTATACTTAGATAAAACATCGTTCGTTTCGTTTCACACACGTGCAAAATGTAAACTTCGCTGTGTTTTAAATACAGGAGAATTTTAGTTCACAAGTAATTCCTAAAAATAACCGATCAAAGAATAATATTTTTTAGTTTACTAAGTTTCATTTTGAATGATTTCATTTTCCCAGGAAAATATAACCAGTAATATCTACACTACTAGACCGACCACCTGGTTAGAAGAGGGATCATTTTACAGGTATTGCATAACAACAGTGGCGGTACGTGTGACCCGCAGATGCAGGGAAGGGGGCGCTGGATCCCTGGGGCATGAATACATCAAAGAAACCCAGACTAATACGAAAAGTAATCTAAATGCTCAAAAAAAAAAAAAAAAAATGATGATGATGTTAAAGATAGGAAATAATCTAAACGAAATTGCAGGGAATGAGGTACAGTCGGGCTTGGTGTCGCATCTAATAACAGTAAATCGTTTACGGTTTGATAAGTAATGACCACCTACGTGATCTTATAATTGTTTATATTGGTGCTAGACTGACGACTCATAAGGAGGGGTCTGATATATATATATATATATATATATATATATATATATATATATATATATATATATATATATATATATATATATACACACACATATATATATATATATATATATATATATATATATATATATATATATATATATATATATATATATATATCACAACAGTCTTCTGAAAAGACGTACGAAACCGGTTAAAGCTCATTAAAAACCACTACACCCAAATACCATTACTAAAAATTTTGGCTTTCCCTTTTTTTGCACTTCTCTTAGACACACTTTATATATATATATATATATATATATATATATATATATATATATATATATATATATATATATATATATATATATATATATATATATATATATATATGGCTCAGATCAAGTTAGCAGTATCGCATAATATACAGCAATGTCTGATATGTTGTGGATTTATTTCATAGAGTACTCGATACATTCAATTTTTTTACTTGAAAAGACGTGTTATTTTAGAGAGCGAATTCATTTCTTGTTATATGTATGTATATATATATATATATATATATATATATATATATATATATATATATATATATAACTGTGTGCGTGTGTTTATATACATGAATAAAATAGTTTGCATGAAGTGATTATCTACTTCATAAATAAAATATAGATATTTCCAAAGCTTAGCTTAGAACGACATATGCAGGATCAATTAAGTGGAATTGGAATTAGTAGGGAGATTGTGTAGCGCTTGCCATCCAAGTTAGGAGGACCTGTCAGCCTTGAAAATCAGCCTTCGAAAACTTGTCCCTTTACCTGGATTCGAACACCAAAAACTAGCACTGATGAAAAAATATGCAACCATTTCAGCTATCAACCGATCAAAAACCTTTATTAAGTAATTACTTTATCAAACTACAATTGAAGAAATCTGAGTAGGTATGGCGCCCATCTTTTTGATAATTTCATGGCGGCTTGTTAATTTTCAACTATCAAATTATGTCCCTGCATGAAAATTACACCAGGACCATCCTTGCCTTACTGACGCGCTCAGTCATTTTTCAGGGTTTTTTTTTTCTCCTTTTACCCTCAGCAAAGTGAGACTCAGTCTTAGCCTACAGAGGCTCTCAAATACGAAAGTGATAGTTTTAATGATGAATGCTCTCTCGTAGCTGGTGGTGGAAGCTGATAGGGCAAGTATTATCTGAATAACAACGCAATGCAAAGATCAGGGAAGACACTCTCATCTCCTACCTGAACAATAAATTCGTACCGCTCTTCAGGACTTGATACTTTCACGTCAGTGTGATTTTCTGCAATCCAAACTTCTTCTATGTGCTGTCCATCAATCTCTGCCCAAATCTAAACACATCTTCTTTAGGCGTCAATAACATGCAAATAAGCAAACCTCTCATTCTTTTTTCCGTATCGAGTGTCCTTTTCATCAATCTTTCCATATTCTTCCCTGGCTGTTAAACCAGCGTTTGTTGACTCAGCCATTCGTTTTTCATCTCTGACGTCTTTCATCTACAATATTCCATTTCTGTCAGAGACCAAGTCCTTTTGAGTGACTCACTGACAAACACTCTTCTCGGATGACTTTCAAATGCAAGGCAGCATCGTGGAAGTTCATTCCAAGATCCTGTAGCCTCTTTTGAATACGGTCAATGGAATGAG
The DNA here is from genome assembly GCA_963457665.1 of Thysanoteuthis rhombus. Classification (NCBI taxonomy): domain Eukaryota; kingdom Metazoa; phylum Mollusca; class Cephalopoda; order Oegopsida; family Thysanoteuthidae; genus Thysanoteuthis; species Thysanoteuthis major. The sequence goes on along the minus strand of OY735230.1, from coordinate 25,457,979 downwards.
TGTCTTGTTCCAAAAACACTGTCCAAGTCATGAAATCGTTACTTAACATGTTGTTATATAGTTTCCTTGCATCACTTTCTATTTTGGCTGGTGTCGTTTTCAATGTCTGGAGATCTAGAAGTATCTCCTCGAGATACTCCTTGGGGGAGGGGGCTTCACTGCTTGTGTCCTTGCATTCCAGCTGGTTTCGGACTCAACCACCACATGCACGGCGTTATTGAGCTTTTCATAGCGCTGTGTGGAACGGGAAAACTCGTAGAGAGCTTCAATGATTAAAAAAAAAAACGTGAGCATTATTGTAGCCTGCTTGGCTTTAAGTAGGCTCACCAAGTTGATTGAGTGATTGTCGCAATTCGGAAACATTGCCAGGTCGTTTTTCTCACTTATTTTTATAAAGAGTATCACTTCTGCGTCCGGCCATCACAGCAGCATTGTCATGGCACAATAACCAATAATCTCGTCGCTCCACTTCGTCTTTCTCTAACTGTTGTTTTCAACTTAGCTGTCGGCATTCTTCTGGCTAGTCTGGATAATACCAAGGACCTCCAATGGTGTCGGAAAAATTATTCTCGGCAAGAAACCATGGAAACAGCCTAAGTATAAAGATGGCTACACCCGTGGGTATCAATATATTAAAAAAATAATTCTTATTTTGATATCGGTCATACCAAATTAAACAACCAATTTTCTCATTATTTTAATCCCACCCAAACTAAACTGGAGCTGGCCTAATGACGCAATTAATTGTTTTTCAATAAGTCCATTTCAAGCACATCCGGGTACATACATTCAATATCAAATGGCTGGATATTTTTCGGATGAACCTCGTAAAACTATGAGCAATAAAGGAATTCCTTTCCTTGCCAGTTGATTGGCGACCAACAGGAGAAATATTGAATTAGTGAAGGTAGTGAATGTTTATGGATGTTTTAATTATTGTCCAGTTGAAAAAATCTCTTGTTAGAAATGAGCGATAGTTTTATAGTTGTGTTCGGATTCTACAGTCATAGAATGAGAGAAAATCATTTACAATAGAATTTAAAAGAATGATTCTAACTGTAAACGCCAAAGGATGGCTGGGTTCAAATGGGGTATACGGTTCGAGAATCGAATCTCCAGTGCCAACACGAGACACCGTCGAATAAATGCAGCCGCAGCAGTCCAGCGAAAAACAAATATACTTGCTTAGTTAATACGCTTGTTGTGAGAACTTTTTGAACGATGTACGATATAATATTGTATTCTGTAGAGGTGATGCATTCAAGTTTATTATTTAGTGCTCTAAAATGACAGAAATGGCTGGCAGATCATTACCTGTCGCGTCTGCATGGACGTTGGCAGCCACTTTTCCAGAGTATATTTCCAAGGTTATTTTCGGGATTTATTTCAGTTACAACTCTGTTAGGGATAAACATTCCACCCGTTAAGGAAGTGCTGGCGTCTGAAGTGCAAGTAAGTACAGATGTAAGTGTCAGATGGTACATTTGACCACTGACAGAGACGAATAACGGAGCGAGCACCATTGAGCAATAATACAGTCTATAGGGTTCAAGGCCCCTTGCTCACGGGGAGGAGGCCTGGCCCAGGGGAGGAGGGGACCCTCTACCAACAAACGTCCATACTTGTTCAGGTACCAAAATGATTTTTCTTTCTTTAATCGTTAATATCAAAACTAACAAAACATTCAGAGAATTCAGATAGTTTTTAAAAAAAGTTTTTTTTAATTTTTTCATCATCATCATTTCCGATTTGTTAAGCGATTTCAATGTATTATACTGAGTATATAAGAAGAAAACAATGAAAACGCTTTTACACGTCAGATTGAGAACTTCAATTAACCGGGTAATTCCCCTGAGGTTAGGATAGGCCTATGAAAAAAAACCAAACTGAACTTCGATATTCTTGTGTTTGTAAACATTAAGGAGGCTAATCTTAGTGTTAATATGCATTATCACTTTGTACTGCATGGTATTCAACGAGTGTACGGCAAAATTCCCCTAGAGGAAAAAACCTGAGGACAACCCACCTAGGACAAAATCCCGTCGGGACAAAACCAGAAAGATATTATACGGAATTTCTAATCATAAATTTTCCTCTTATCATTATTTGTTATTTATGAACAATCCTGACACTAGCCCCAAATCAAAGAAATGTAAAGCTTTAAACATGTACAATTAAACACTTTTCCTAATTGAGAATAAGTGAGGAAAGTAAAAAGGTTGGTTCCAGGAAGAAAAATGCTCACATGGTAGAAACCCATTCGGAAATTCCCTGTGGAAAAAAAGTCATAAACACACACGGGAAAAAATACCTCATGGGAAAAAAGCCCACACAGGAAAAAATACCCCCAAGGGAAAAATTCAGATCGAAAATGATTTTTGTTGAGTTAATATAAGGCTACATGTAAGTACAGATTGATTTTTCGGAAACCAAAAGCTTTTTTTACGTACGTGTTTGGGCAACCATGTTCAACCATTTTTTTCCTATTTTCTATGGAGGTAACGAAAATTTAAAACTATCTTCAGTAATGTTCGCTTCGATGGGTGTAAATAGACCCTTTTCTAAGGTGAACTCCATTTGATGGGCAGTTCTGCCAAGTGTGTTCATTTTTTTTTTTTGATCTTTAGTAAAAGTTCCAGGTTTACTATGAATCCTCGTGTTTCCGACAGTTTACTAGCAAAGCTTTAAAAATCAATTCTCGTCCAGACTCACATATTTACTAATTGCTATAAGTATGCAATAAAAAAATTAATCAATTCTATTTAAATTTCCAGAACATTGTAGTTTGTTGAACTTTATACTTCTCGATAAATAAGACACGTTTCGCAATTATTCATGGGTAGTGAAGTCCTTTTTCAATATCTGAAAACATTAATTCATAAAAAACGTTTCTGAAAAGAAACTTTGAAAAATTATTCTCTCCGCATTTTTTGCGCAATTTTGAAGATTGTGTAATTAATAAAAAAACAAAAACAAAAACAACAACAAAAAAAGCACAAAACCAAAAAATACTTTGGTTTTATCGTATTACATTTCCTTGATTCAATTTCTGGATCTCTGGAAATGCTTTCAAGTATAATTCGGAATGATTCAATTTCTACGTGCGTGAGGTACGTACCTATAAACTGAATATGCGCGTCAGAAAGCACCCATTAAATATAATGTTTTATGCACACAAGAAACGTGAAAGGTTTGTCGGTAAAATATACAAAAATGTAGATACATACAAAGGCTCCAAGAGTTTTTATTTTCAATTAAAACGTATAATCAAAGAAAATGTTCATCAGAAATGAACGCAAATAAAACTAAACGTCTGTCTTTTGCCCCTTGTCATGAATTCGTCTGTTTACGATGTTTCGAAACAAAACCTAGAAGAATTCATAGTGCACCATTTGATAAAGTCAAGAGTTTGATTTCATTATTGCTGTATTTTCTGATAAATATTTTGTTTAATAATACTTTATAATGAAAAAATAAGGATAGAAAATCAATTGTGGTATGGGCTTTTATCGTGTGGGCATTTTACATGGGATCATTCCTAGAATATGATTTATTTCCCTTCCGTTGCAACTCAATAAAATGGTGAAACAGTTATGGCAGAAATTATTGGCACGGTGTTAGTCTTCTTTAGTTTATGGAGAATAAATTCAGAAATATTGTAGCAGTCAATTTTTCCTGATAGGCGGAAGCACTTAGAAGTGTTAGGCGGATGAATACGTAAGCAGAACTTCCTTCTAGAACTTATATTTAACAACTCACTAGAAATTGAAAAAAAGGTGCTATATCCAAAATTAATGACACGAAAGAAATATAAACGGGGAAACTATAATTTTTCCTGTATAGATGGTGAATATTTAATAATAAATATCAATATATTAATATTTATTTATTTCCCAGATAAATCTGACGTGGTGATTTCAATTGTACTGTATTTATTCACGCCATAAATTATAGTTTTGGCAGTCATCATCACCAGTCTTTTATCATCAGTCATCATCATCCATCTTTTATCGTCCGTCGTTGGGCATAGACCTTTCCCAGAATTTGCTGCATCTCTCTATCGTGGGCGCTGCGGAGCCAATCTTTTCTGAACCTGCCCAGTTTGTCTCGCCATCTCCTATTCTGCCAGCCTCGGGTCTACATTTGATCTCTGGGAATCTATGTTGTGAGTCGTGACGTACATCATTTGTCTGGCATTCTAGCAGTTTGACCAGCCCATTGCCATTTGAGTTTCCTAATGGTTTCTATGATGTATTGGACACCTATTTTCTCCCTGATATACTGTACCGCCTTGAAGTCTCTCCATATAATGTTGAGCATGATTCTCTTATGTTCACATTGCATGGTTCTCAGTTTGCAGGTCAGTCTCTTGATTAAGTTCCATGTTTCAGCTCCATATGTGACTACTGGGAGGATGCATTGGTTGTATACTCTTCTTTTTTGGACTAATGGGATTTACTTGTTCTTGAAGGTTTAGCTTGCAAGTGACATTCTATATTCAGTTGCTTTCTCTTTTTGTTGATTTATTGAATGGAAATAGTCCATGGTTGAGTAGCTTCCTTTAAAGCTAGCTTGTTCTATAGACTGGTTTCCGTCTAGCACTTTTGTGATTCGATTAGTGATTCGATTAGTGTAAAGTTTGTAGATGCAGTTGAGTAGCCTTATTGGTCTGTACTTGTTGAGGTCTTTCGGGTTTCTTGTTTATGCAACAGCTCTATGATTGCAGTGTTCCAATCTTCTGGAATTTCACTTTGTTTCAGGCATAAGTTGAATAAAATGGCTAGTTTACCCGTGATGCCTTTACTAGCGTTTTCTGAGTTGGTCGATTGTGATGTTTTCTGGTCCAGGGACGTTTTCGTTTTTTTTTTTGTTTGTTTGATGGCTTGTTTCATTTCCCATGGTGTAACTTCTGGGAAGTCCTTAAGCTGATTGCCCGTGTCTCGCAAATTCTGTTCGTTGTTTTATGTCTCTTGTTTGGAGGGGTAGAGTTTTTGGTAAGAGCTTCGTATATTTGGATAATGATGAAGACAACTGATAATAGTTTAGAAATTAGAAAAAAAGATTATTAAGCCTTACAAGTACAGCGGGTTGATATATCTGATCTTTTCAAACAAAAACACATTTACCTGACCACACATTTTTCTTCTTTTATTGCAACGCTTGTGATGTACCAAAATGTTTCATCAGGAGATAACATATCTTGTTGGAACACACAAGTCAGATATTCCGTAACCCTTTATTTAAAGCAACAAGTACATCTAGATATGTGTTCTAGAAATAGCCTTATCCGAGACACAAACCCAGCTAACGAATTGGTCTTACTACAATGTTATTAAATTTCTTGTGACGTTACTTGAACATTTCTTTGTATTTCCCCTCAGCGCGTTCGCAACGTTGACGACAACATTTCCCAAGAAGACATTAGAACGCGTTTTCTAAATTAGTGCTTCTCATTTGAAGAAATATTTAAAGAACTTCATATTTTCCCAGAATGAGTGGGATTTTAAGCTACTGAACTTTGCAGCGTTGCCATAACGTTGCAGTAATACGTCTGTGATGTGCAGCCAGTTGGGTTTCAGAAAAAAATTCAATTGCAACGTTACACTAACGTTCCCACAACGTCACATATCCCCCAACAAAAATGCAGCTTACCTGCAACATTGAGAAAAGGTTCCATGTCAGCTTGGGTCTGGAAAAAGTAGCTTTCTCTTCAGAGATAATCAGTGTTAATATTCTGATATGGACCATCCTTGAAGATAATGAATTTTGCTTCTGCCTTTACCCTTTTCTAGAAGATCCTAGTCCAGTTCTCATTCTGCACTTAACAGAATGTAGGCCGTTCGATCAACTTTGCACAACAACTATTTCACTTACGTAAGTATGTATTCATACACACACAAACATACAAACCAGCACGTTAATTTCTTTACTTCCTGACTATTCTTAAGTACATGTGACAATTATGCACTTATATCAACATTGAACTATTAAAGACGTTATTCTAACAAACAGCAAAACAACTTTAAAAGCACATTTTTTTCTTATTTCTTCAAATGAGAATTACATTGCAATCATTATGTCTTATACACATTCCAATAAATACATTTTTGGCAACTTTTTTTTATCTGAAATCATGAACCGGTCAGCTGCCTTCCATTTTTTTTATTCCCATAGCAGTTAGAGAAAGAAAAGGTCTATTTTTCTTTCTCTCTCTAACCTATAAAGTTAACCCTTTCTGTATTTTCCAGAATGGGCTGCTACCATCAACAGCAGCCAGCCTTTAAGAATGAACTTGTCTGTGTTAGATGCTAATACTGATTTTACACTCCAATGCTTAGGTCTTTAATTGGAATCAGATACTAAAGATTTGATTAAAGTAACGACCACACAAGTCAGGCAGTGGACATGATGTCATTTTTAAACGATTTACTATCCCAAAATCAACAGATCGAACTTTCATTCTGAAATGAGAGAGAGAGAGAGAGAGAGAGAGAGAGAGAGAGAGAGAGAGAGAGAGAGAGAGAGAAAAGACGTAACACCCCTTTTCTAAAGGCTTGTCATTTGAAGGCTCATCTTGCATTTGCAAATGAATACATTGATAGGCCTGTCTCATTCTAGGAGGATATACTATGGTCAGATGAGATAAAACTAGAACCTTTGGGGCATGCTGATAAGCAATTTGTTTGGAGTACAAATCCCTACAGCAAAACATTGAGAGGGTATCTTGCTTAGGGTGTGTTTCTCTGCAAAAGGAATATGAAGCACAATAAAAGTTAATGGTATAAGGAAAGAAAGAGGATTATTGTGAAACATTGGATGTAAACTTGGAAGTGTCTGTTAAAAATCTGAAATTGAAGCTTTATGTATGACAATGATACAAAACTTCTAAATTAGTCTAGAAATATCTTCAGGATAAGAAAATGAAAGTTTTGCCCAGGCCTTCACATTGTTCTAACCTGAATTCAATTGAAAACTTATGGAATGAATTGAAAATACTTGTAAGAGCAATAACTTTATGATAATGGACATGATGAATGGCAAACTATTTTTGCAGACGTTTGTTTTAATCTAGTAACAGATCGCCCCAAAAGATTTGTGAAGGTTATAACCCAAAAAGATAAATAATTGACTATTAGTTTTTTTTGTTCCATTAATTTTGGGCATACAATAACATTTTGTCTATTAACGATTATTCAAGAGTAAATATTCAAAATTTCTGTTTATGTATTTGCTAACCTCATCTCTACGCTTATCTCTGTTTTGGAGGAAATCTTTACTGCTAAATTACTTTGGCATTTATTTGCTATAAATCGGGAAGAAATAGACCATGCCTATGCATTCAGTCATAACTGTGCGTAAAAAGAATGGTTTTGTAAGCAGAGCTTTCATTGGTCCCAAATATCAATCTGAATTTATGCGGGGCATTATCCAAACGCAACAAAAGATTTTTTTTCATATGGGCTCTTTTTCATGTGGACTCTTTTCTGTGTGAGCCTTTTATCTTTGTGGGTTTCTTTCGCGTACATATTCTTCTGGCCACCCCAACAAATTAATACTATCACCAATTGCTTGAATTTTTAACATGTTTTAATTCAAACAATGTTTTGTTTTTTTTTTTGTTCTACTTTGCAATTCAAGTAATTTGTCCAGGGGTGATGGTGCCCAAGAGGTTTTGTGCTAGAGGAGTTATCCTTATGAAAGAGGGTCTTGACCCCTACTCGATAGCCCGGATAATAATATTGCGAGAAGTGGTGCCTTATCTAAGACACGTTTTCATTTTAAAAAATAACTTCTGTAATATAATCTAACTGGTATACTGCTTTGAATTTTAGATTTTTCGTCTTCTAGATGGATATCTAATAATAAGTGTCACAAGTAGAGCACGATTCTAATTTACGATTTTTAGTGGATATAAATATCCGACTTCATCACTCTAGATCTTGTCGGAGAAATTTGAGAAACCTTAACTACGTAGTTATGAAGACACCGGAAGAGGTGCCCAAAAATAAATGACAGCTCAACGGCATTCAACACCTTCAAGTCAGAATCGAACATACATGTGGGCGTTCACTGTCACTCTTCCTAGGTCAGGGGTATAATTCGGGGTTGGGTGGAGAGAATATATTTCCGGTCTCTGTGTGTGGATGTGTGGGGGTAAAGGATATATCATATATATCTTAGCGGCGACCCTATTACCAGCGAAGGATAAATACCATCTTTTTATATGAGTACACGTAAAATATAGTTGCGGTTAAAACAATTGCATAGCACTAATATCCTTTGTTTATTACAAGATTTCAACTTTCGAGCACCCTCTGTCAGAAGGAGAAGGCCTGATCCAGGGTGGGCGGAGTGGAAACACCCTGTTTGCCCCTCTCATGTGGACTTTCGTGAACATACAACGACTGGCTTAAAAGTGCTCTAATGCCCGATTTATAAAAAGCAAATGACGTTTCGTAATTTCAATTTAAACAAAAGATTAACGCTATCAGCCTTTTTACCCAAAGGATGAACACCAGTGAATCTTGAATTTAAAGCTTCATCAGAAAGATACACACCATACACGGCAGATTAAGTCTCTTTCATGATCCAATGAGAGGATGATCGTCTATTTCTATTGAATTAACAACAAAGCCGGTCCTATAGCTCCTTGCTGCCGGAAAAGCTGAAATTCAGGGTCCCTTCAAAGTATAATGTTATGTTATTTGAATAAAATCTTACTTAACATCGGGGTATTTTCTTATTGTTACTATTTTCATCCTGTTTAATCTAATTCATTTTCCCATTTTTCCTTTAATTGTAAAGTGCTATATCAGACACAAGCCAGATGCCCTCTAGCACTTAAGAAACCGTAGGTATTGCCAGTACCTCGGTTCAGCCATGACACTGGCACAGAAGTTGGAGTTTCATATCGAAATAAGGCAAAACAATGATAATCCACAGCGGATGACTTATTTGATAAGTGAAGGATAACGACTTTCTTTGCCCGTTTGCTCATCGCAGCTGCAGCATAGGAGGGAACGAAAGACACAAAACTCATGTTGGGACTCTAAAATCGAACCTTTATTTTTCTTCTTCGACTGACCGAAAAATACATCGATCGTCTTTGTTCGAAGACTGAACAAAATCCTCACTCAGAGAGAGAGAGAGAGAGAGAGAGAGAGAGAGAGAGAGAGAGAGAGAGAGAGAGAGAGAGAGAGAGAGAGAGAGAGAGATATGTCTTTCCACCACCAGCGACCAGGGCCGGCAGCCGGCCTGTAGACCAACCGTCTACCTACTCTCGTCTGATCAACCTTTGATATCCTTTTTAAAGGCAAGGGTCACTTTTCTTTTGCTATCTCTTCCACTAAATTAACCTGCCCTCTTCTTTTACCTGGTACCGGAACTAAATGATCATTTTGCCCTTTCCTCTTCAATCCCCCCCCCCCAACTCTATGGCGTTTCTCACGCAACTAAACTCACTATCTATCTTTCTTATTTCCGCCGTTAGAGTCTTTATACACCGCTCCCTTTTTTATCAACCCCTCTTTACTTTCTTTCTCCTAATGTCTTTTCAGTCAAGTGGCAGTGACTGGCTATAAATCTGTGAGGGTTCCAAGCGACCACGCTTTATCTTATCAATAAATCTACTTACGATGTCTTTATAGTCCTTTGGGGTCTAAAAAGGGTTTTTCTGTAACTTCTTATCTTTGAACAAGTATTTAAGTATACTTCACTTATACCTAAACCAAAAGAGAAGTCTTTAAAAAAATGCTATTTGAAGATAAAATCAAACATTCAAGGATAAAATTGAATATTCGGTTGAGGAGTCAAGAATCTATGGCTAATTAGAATTTACTAATCCACTACTTTGGGGGTCCCGGTGAGGATCGAAGTCATTATCCCAATAATTATCTGCGGGAATAGTTTTCTAATTTTGGTGTAATGGTCGGTACCCAAGCTTATGACATCATAAACTCAGTTAATATAATATTCTAATCCCATGAATCGAACATTGTAGAGTGGAAAATCCAGGTCAAAATTCAGCTGAAACTGTACCGGGCTACGGATTTATTGATCCACTCTCGTATCTTTCAAGTTCTCTTCACGCAAGCATTAACAATTGACAGATAAAAGAATCTGCGACCTCTCTCAACCGTCAAGAGAGGTTAAAAGTTCAAGCAGATGCCCTCATTTATTGAAACCCCTCGTTATCTGAGCCGTGAAAAGGGAAGAACGTTTGAATGAATGGAAACTTCCACTGGCCCTAAAAAACATGAAGTTAGAAATTATCTCGCATTTCAAAGTTTGGAAAGAAATGGAAAGTTTCCCAAATGCCAGTAATCTAAGCTAGATTAAGGTAATCTCACGTTTGATAAAATATGAAGATGCATCGTTTAGTTTCCACTATGTAATATTCGATCTATAGGATAAGTATTCACCACCGAAGTAGGTGCATTGATAAGAAAGGATATTATATATAAAAAAAACGAGAATTCGTTGTGTAAAACAAATGAATTTTTTTAAATCATTGAACTGCAGATTTATTTGTGTATCTACGTAATCTCACGATAGCAAGTAGAAGCAAAAATTGATTGAATAAAATATGATAAAAATAAATATCATGGCACATGATAAATGGCATAACGATAACAATGAGCCAGACATGAGGCTGTATACATGAAACAGTGTAAATAAACGCTCATGACGAAAAGAGCCTGGTTTTCTGTGGGTTCGACTCCAAGGCAGCACTTCCGTTGTGCTGAAAAAGTTGGACTCAATGGACACACACTGACACTTGCAACAACAGCTGATAGGGCGAGGCAATTTTTGCCAGTACCACAAATTGAACCAACTTTTTTGTTTTTTTCGCCCTCATTCGGAGGCAAATGAATGCAAACTGGTGCTCAAATTTGGCGCTGCTCAGTAGTATTGGCACCTTTCGATTTTTTGTATAACCTGCATGTTTGTATTATGTCTTTAGAAATAAATGGACATCTATCAAATTATCATCATCACTTTATTCAAATAGGATGTCCGAAGTGATTTAACAAAGATCATTATTTTTCAACTTACAAGTAGTAATATGAAAAAAGAAAACGAATGTATGAGCCGAGCAGTAATATCGGCCAACTTCCTTTGTATTCGGTTTGTATGTGACAACAATGACAAACTTTAAATGTTTCTTACGGCCTCCTATCATCCAAATTCATTTATGGAAGATCATTTCCGACCAGATAGACGCAGATGTGATGTCTTTGTCATTGCTCTGTGAAGTCTGGGCCAGTGAGATCAGGGTTTACCATGTGACCAAGTCAAGTTCCCACACGTTCACGTGTGATATTCCTCACGTTACACTGACCTTGTGTGACGGTTAAATAGGAGCCCCGTCTTCGAGTACTACTCACTGATCTATCGTCTGGCGTATCAGCCGTCAGTCATTATTTTACTCTCCTTAACCATCAATTCTATAAGGCTCAGTTACCTGGAATATTATCTCACATTCCCATGAGGTATTTTTGTGGTCATTAATGACAACACAGCTATGGCAGCGTTGAAATTGGGGGATCTGTCATTGTTTATTTATTTTCTCAGTCAATTAGATTAAGCAGCTCCATGTGGAAGGCTCGCCGGCCCATCAAATGAGCTCATTTCTTCACTGCTTATTTGTCTATCAACATTTCCTGGCCCATCAATGACATGATGCAATAAAATCTCAGATAGAACAAAGTTTATCGTACGCAAGTGTACGCACACACACACACACACACACACACACACACAAGTTGATGTTTAAGATTTTTCAGATGCCAAAATTAGACATTTGGAAAACTAATTTCATAATTGTGTTGAGTGTTAAATTCAGATTTCTTTGGGGTGAAATACCATACAGCGATTCTATTTTCTAAAAAATCGTATATTTTCGGCATCTTCCAAAAGAAGCCACTCGTAAACCTATGCAGCCGAGTCGTCTATTCTTGGGGAAATTATTTTTCAATTACTTTCTTGTCCATGTGCTCTTGTTGGTTGAATGTGCTTAAAAGCAATGACGATAATCAAGGAACTGTTTTAAAAAGACCTGAGGAAAAGATCAGAGCATTTTACTCTCCACTAGTCGAGTTTCTATTGGTATATTCAATGTATTTGTTTTCAGTTATCTCGAGAGACGTTCTCAGAGTCGTATCCGGAAGACAACCGAGTCAATTATTCGTATAAGTGGATGATTCTATCGCTCAAGAAATGCACACAAAGGCCCATACATGCATGCCGAATTATTGAGTTGGATGAGAGCGAGAAGTAGAACAGCTCCGATGAGGTATATGGAAAAAAGGGAAAAAATGGAAGAACTGAAGAGAATATGACAAAAGATTGATTTGAAAGAAGAAAGAATACAAGAGGGGGAACTAAAATGAGCCAAATGAGAGACTAAACAAAGAAAGAAAGGAGAGAAAGGTGTACTAGAGAAAGAAGTAAAGCAAAGAGGAGCTTGAAGAAAGAAAGAAAGAAAGAAAGGCAGAAAGAAAGCAAAAAAAAAAGAGAGAAAGAATATTGAAGAAAGAGCTAAAATGAACCGAAGGAAAGACCAAAAAAGAAAGAGAAAGAACTAAAGCAAAAAGAAACAAATTGAAGAAAGCAAGAAAGAAAGCAAGAAAGAAAGCAAGAAAGAAAGAAGATAGAAGGAAACAAAATCTAATCAGAACAGAGAAAAGAAAGGATGGAGAAAGGGGGAAAGAGAGGGAATCCATAATCTTATTAGTGAATGAAGACAAAGGAGTCACATCAAGAGAATGAAATAATGACATGATATCTTCAAGATAAGGGAGGTTAAATTTGTAAAACAAGAGAAAGGATAAAAGAAGATGAACAAAAACAAAAAAACATGAATAAAGATTGAAGCAGAAAAAATGAATACAAGAACAAACAAGAAACGAGAAAGTGAAATAAAAAGATAAATGAAATCTAGCATAAACTTATATTGTAAATTGAACCCCCACTAAAATCCACTGAACGTGACACATATAGATATAAGCCAGCTAGCTAGACTCAATTGAAAACCGAAGAAACCCATGTTTACAGTATTGGTTGACAGGTTCGAATAAAGACAAAAGCAGTTGGTTAAGAGAGAGATATTAAAGAAAGTAAAAAGAAGAAGAAAAGCTTTAAGGAAAGAAAAAAAGCGGAGAAAGAGTGAAAAAAGTGGAAGAGAACAAAAGAAAGGTAGACACGAATAACAAAAGAGAAAGAAAGCAAGAATCAAAAAGCGATAATTTCTCTGACACATTCACTGACATTCCAATTGAAACGACCTAATTTGCTAAAAGTATCACGTTTTGACTAGACGTGACGGAAATGCAGCGGAGAAGACTTGATTGAACGGAAATTTCCACTCGTACCAAATGCTGAATAACATGGAAATTTCCACGCACGATTTAGTAATAACACAAATGGAAATTTCCACTGTTAAAGGATGACAAATGAACTTTGAAACGTTTTCAAATAATCTTCTTTTCTGGTTGCCGTTATCAAACAATTGATCTAGTGGATTAAAGATGAAAATGATTTGAAAAAAAAAAAAAAAGAAAAAGAACCATAAGTTCAACAATGCCTCCACCGTCAGTAGTAGTAGTAGAAGTACAACGACAAAGACGACGAGGAGGAAGTGGAAGATACTTGTACGTGTAAAATAGTTCGATATGGAAATATTCTACAAGGACATTTTTGACGTTTTTGAACATTTTTTTGCTTCAATGCTAACTTTTTATATATTTTGTTATGACATTTTTAGCAACTGGTAAAAAAATCAGAATAAATGCTGCACTTTTTAATGGCGTCACGCCTTTTAATGACGTAATACTTTTTGATGACATCATACCTCTTCATCCCTCCCCATTTCTGTTGTTTAACATAACTGGGAGCAAGCGACCTACAGACCGACCGGAAAGCGTCTTATAGAGATGTGTGGACACTTCTAAAAAAGAAGAGATATGTAGCCAGTGGTGGAAATAGTTTTTGGGAACTGATTATACGGTAAGCCTCTATCTAGGATTTATACTCGGGGATCACAGATGGGTTCATCAGGAATGAGCAAAATGAACTCATGGGATCAGGGTTCGCCCTGTGACTAAATCAAGTACTCTTATATCCTTGCAACAATACTTGGAATGAGTGAAGAGAATTCTTGAGGAAGTTCCTCCCCTCACATGTTTGTGTGTTAGGTCCCCCACAATCCTGTTCCGGGAGGTAGGGGGTAAAGGGAACTCATTGATCATTGCATTCCAATTCTGTTCTGATCCATTCTTTTCATATGATGAACTGGTTAATCCCTGGGTAAAAAAAAAACAACGCGCGGATATACTTGGATTGGGCTGGGTTGTGCTTTTTTTAAAGACAAATAGCGAATTCGCTCACCGGGCATAGTTCAAGACGGTGGGTTTGAAGTTGTTTTTTCAGCAAAGCATAAACACCACAACGGAAGAGTTCAGTGTTACAGATAGCGAAAGAACAACACCATTGTTTATCATTAGAGTAGATATATCACATCTGATCTTTGTATATTAATGATATCTTCACTTCCATCTCTTAGGCTCGTATGACAGCAACAAATCATCAAATGACTTCCTCCATTTTATAGCTTTAAACTGTTAAATTGAACGACGTGACAGATAATACATTATTCACAAAATCATAATCATAATCATGATTTGGGTGTTTTACTGTAATAATCGTTTTTTTGGCGTTACTACATAATGTGGCTTATTTTCAAAATAAGGTCGCAATACTATTCCAGATCTCCTTCTTCCTCTTTAGATTTTACAAGTAATCAAGAGAAAAAACCTCCAGTAAAACTATAGTAATATTAATGATTGGCCAGTATGGCCAGGGTTAAAAAGCTGAAAGTCAGATACAAGAAAAGTCACCGGAAATGATAAATTATTTTTTTCCGTTTATCTTATCTGTGATCGGCTGGGCGAATTTGAAAAGAGCTACTGACACAGAGATTAGGAGGAAAGTAGACCTCATCCGGAGTTTGATTGAAAAATGAAGTTCATAGCTTTAGTTTATTCTTTGTCGTAGTAGTAGTAGTAGTAGTAGTATTACTATTCTGAGCAATGCGTTTCGCTTGTTAACAACATTGTTACAGTCGGTCAATGGAGAGAGAGAGGGAGAGATAGACAGACAGACAGACAGAGACAGAGACAGACAGAGGGACAGAGTGATCATTCAAGTGAAGTTAAAGATTCACCCTTTCTCCGCATCATACCCGATTGACTTTGCCACGCATTTATTGAATAGAAGATGAGGTGAGCGACAAGCAGAAACGTCTACGTGGTCAGCTGTGGTTCTATCCACGGGAGGATATTGGATAGATTAGCACAACCCGTCGATTGACAGAAAATTTTAGAAAATCCCTGGCGGACAAAAGCTACCTTTTCATCGGCTACTCAACACCATGTGACACGTTTCTAGCTTGCAGTTTCTTTTCCCCATGTGAAATGAAAGATGTCCATCAAATTGATACTTAAAGACGACAATTCGTTGCATTCCTAACCAGGTTTTAAGACGCTAACAATGATAAAAAAGCTAGTCTCCTAAGCATGGTTCGGTCGGGTAAGTGTCCTGACTTTATCATCCCTGGGCCGAAAGATGAGAGATATCTGTTTGATATTCAATTCAAACATTAAATCAAACAAAATAATAATTCTTCCCTTATCATATTCTGTCAGAGTTTTGGGAAAAAGTCCCCAGTCACCAATTTCGATCACCGTGCTATTTTCTGAAGACCAGTGCAAGTTACATATATCCTTCATTTTGAGAAGGGATACTCGAAGAACTAACCGAAGAATTTGTAACAAATCCAGAGTAAACTCTATAATTATTTTTTTCCTTGAATAGGTGTTCATCATTGTTCTTTCCAGTAGAATTACGTGTAGCTTGCTTACCCTGCTTAGCCGGCTTTAGCAAACAGGCAATTGATCAGCTGCAAATATTCATACATGACGTGGGAAGAGACGACGATCCAGTGAAAAGGTTTCCGAAGAGCCTGGCTGTAAGGCCGTAGGTACTTACCGTTCAAAATTTAATGCATTCTTTCAAGTCTTGCTATACAGATACAAAAAACAAAACTGAAACATTTAATTATCATATGACGACAATAAACGATCGCATAAAAAAAAACAAAAAAAAAAACACACAAAGAGCACACCTCTGTTAATGCCATTGTCTGGAGAAGCAATTGTTCGTGGATCCACTCAAAAATTCAATCACTTCTTCCATAGTCAACCAATCAAGAAAATTTCATAGAAACTTTTGGAAATATTGTGTGGACTGTCATGAACTTTTGGAGAGATTATGTTGTGTGGACGTATAGCTACGATGGATCCGCCCACAATTTTATGACTTCTTTTGTGGCCTATTATCCATCCTCCCACAAAATTCATAGAAATAAAAACAAAAACGTCTCGCCATTACGGTCAATAATTGAACAACCGTAGCATCAAAATTTGAAGTCATGTAAAAAAGAAATTTCATCAAAGAATAAATATGGCTAGAATAAATGCTACTCATGTTACAGGCGTTTTCCACACATATAAAAACATCTAAAATACAGTAAAAAATAAATACTTACAAACATCTAGATTCTGGAGATTCTCAATGTTGTAGATAAACCCAATAGAATAAAGACTCCAAACAGTAAAAAGGCTTTTTTCCCCTCAAAACAAAACAGAACATTTACAGAAGTGATCTAGTGTACTTATGATGCCAATTTTTAAGTTTTTGGAGAAAACGGTAGGACCAGATGCGCTACAACACACAAACACATAAACCCGTCAGATTAAGGCCATCAAACAAACATACAAAGAAACATTAATACATGCACATGCAAAGAAGGAAAGCACCCTTTGCCATCTTTGATGGCTACGATTGTTCAAGTAAACACCTTTAAGTAAGCAACAAAAAAAATGCAGAATGTATAATTTTCTTGGTAAACATATCTATCAATAGATATCCTTAAAAGAAGGGCTCAACTTGAAGGGGCGCATCGGGAAATTTTCCAGTATCCCGGTGGGCCAGTCCACCACTGTCTTTCAGTCCTTCAGCTCTTCTCCTCTTTTCGTAATCTTCACCACCCGTCGCGAGTTCCCTCTGCTGTCTACTGGTAGATGTCTGCTAGATTGGGACGTGTGAAGGGGGACGGTTAACATGCCTCATTTGCGTATTGCTAGACCTCGTAGCTCCTCAGGATTTTATGGAATAACTTTCCCGAGGTGACTGCTGATCGACCGGAGATAATGATAAATGCCGATTGAATTCGGTTTGCCGTGGGATTTTGAAGTATTTGCAGTAACCTGTTTGTAGCGTTAGCGGTAAGCATAATCGAATGTGGGACATTTGTTGGAGAGAAGGATATCCTTTTATTCCGCATTGGTTGTGGGACAATCTGCTGGGTAATTGCAGTGGAAGGGATAAAAGATACTAATCTTTAAAAGTATTTTTCCTGCTTTTGGCAAGTCGGATATGTATAGAGTGCCAGAAGATATAATTTTACGTCGGCAAGTACAGCAATGGAAAACAGCTTAAGTGAAAACTGCAAATGAAATGCACCACAACCAAGGATCAGTAATTACGCCGAGAACCAATCCGACTGCAGGTGCATCTGAGACCGATTTGTTTTGATCGATTGAAATGTTCCGTATTTATTGAGAGTTAATAGAATTTTAATCATTGTCCACGCCCAAGGCATCTGGAACCCGCCTGCTCTCGAGAACTGTGGGATCAGATAATAAATAAGTGCGTGAATCCCTTCCGATTATTAATTTCAACCTCGTGTCACATCTCCGAAAACATATCGGTTCATTGTGTCACAATATTGCAGGACTTGAAGAATAAATGACATTACGAATATGACTTAGTTATCACCTTTACATTATTCTGCATGAGAAAGGTTTTGATTTTCCAATCAAACTTGAACAAAATTTGCCTTGAGCCTGAAATTTTGAGGATGTTTGGACAGCTATATTCCCATTTGGAAGGAAAATAACTTCATATACCCTTTTGCAATCTCACCATAATTTCACGAAAATAACTCATAAAAAACGGGTAGATTGCCTTCATATAAGGTCATCCAACAATCTGATAAAATCTCCGAATGACCTCACTCTTCCTCTACTGGCAATACTGAATCCTATTAGTCAATTAATTGTTATTTCTGGGTTCAAATCCCGGAAATGACTCGTGCCTATTTATTCATCAAACCTCAGTCTTTCATCAATTTGACAACTACCCTAATCCTGCCGTGTTTCAACTGACTTTATGCCACCGTTCGAATCTGGTGAGGATATTTAACTGAATTTAGCCTAGTCTGGTATAAGTTACAACTGTTGGGAACCCATTGAGAATTGTGCTTTGTAGCAATGTATTGCGAGGTATAACTTGTCTTTGCGCCATATTTTGCCATTGCATGGCTGCGAGTAAATACCGACTTGTAAGATCACTAACCATCGCTCTACAAAAGACAACCAACAACCACCAATGTCGTCGTGATTGGATAAATACCACTTACATCGGGTCAGTCAGAGGTCAAACAGCACTAAATTCTCTGTTCCTCTTGCTGTCGGCTACGTATAAGAACCGCTTTAAATAGTCCTTAAAAGGACGAAAATAGCTATGCTGATGGTCCAGAAGATTCATTCCTGCACGTTTGAGGATGTAAAGTTTATCTTTCGAAAAGAGTCAATTGTGAATAATCAAACGTGTTTGTCCCATGTTATTTCCGCTTTTAAAACAAGGCACGAATACAAACGTCAATTGTTATCGGCTTACACCCCGCACCCACACAAGTATATATATGCGAGGATATATTCATTTGAGAGTGTGTAACACATAGGAAAACCGTGCCTATATGTATATATGAGCCAAACAGCTGCCATTAATGCAAAAGCCCAAATAACTGCTTTGACTTCAAGTTCTTATTTTTGTTTATTCACGATCTATATCTGCTCTATTTGTTTCTTCTGACGCAGAAAATTATATTATTGAGAAATGGATATACATGATCCGACTGGAGCGATTATCCTTTGCGTTATATTATATCGAAGCTCTATTTGAAATGATCTCTCGCTATTACACGATGAATGAATCATTCGGCCTACACAACACGAATAGAATAAACAATTAAAAAATGGGGCTTCTGCAGGAATCGAACCTGCAACCGATAGGTTATCTGCTTCAACGTAGCTAAACTGGCACCGGTAATGCAAAGGCCCAAAAACTGTTTTAACTCCAAATTCTCATTTTGTTTATTTACGGTCTATATCTGTTCTATTTGTTTCTTTCAACGCAGACAATTATATTATGGAGAAATGGATATAAGATCCGACAGAGATGATTATAAATTGTGTTATCAGTCGCATGTTTGATTCCTGCAGCAGCTCTATTTTCTCTAATCGTTTATTCTATTTACGTTGTCAAAGCCAAATGACACATTCAGTGTGTGATATCGGGAGATTATTTCGAATAGATCTTCAAATAATATATAACTCATTCAAAATTATTCTGTCGGACTATATGTCTATTTGTTAATAGTATAATTGTATTGAGACATGATAGTGCAGAGTTAATGAACAAGATGAGATTTGGACACATGTCAGTTATTTAGATTACGACTTACCAGCGATTGCTACAGCAGTCCCATTTTCTTTAATTGGTTATTCTATTTATGTTATCTAGAGCGAGTGATATATTAACCGTTTAACGAGGGGCGATCATTTCAAGTAAGTTTCTATGTAACATAACGCAATTTATATTTCATTCGATCGGACCAAATATGTCCATTTCTCAATGCATATATAGCCTTGTAAACTTTTTTTTATTGCTGGAAGGAAATTTTATTTGTCAAAATATTTATAGTTCCTGGGTATCCACGACTTCGTGCCATAGAAGTGATCTCGAATCAGCTTTTCAACGTTTTATCCCATAACTATTATTCAACTTATTCTTATGATATTGGTGTGTGTTATTTAGTTATTCTTTTATTCATACTTGTAATTTCATCCTTTATTATGAAGTTCATCGGCTGTTTTACCGTAGCCCTGTCTCGAGATATATAAGATACATACGTAGGCTATTATTTTACATTGGCACACACATACGTATGCTTGTGTCTATGCGAGAATGATATTGTAGCAGTAATATGAAACACTCTTGCAAAAGATACTAAGCTTTAATGGATTTTCATAGCTGCAAGTATTTTTACATGATTAAATTTACACTCAGCCACAATTCTTTCTTTGCTTGGTTTTATTTTATGCAAGAAAGTTTGTTTTTTTAAAATCTTATTTTCTGGAACAAATATTGGTCGATTTTATGAGGATCAAAATCCACCCGGCCCTGATATGAAATAAAGATTAATTGGAACATTTTTTCGCTGCGCCTAAGATAGAGAGAGACAGACAGTGAGACGGAGACAGTGAACAACGTCCAACGTTGTGAGCCAGATTAAGTCATGTTTATTCATTTGATTAGGTTCGTATTGAGTAGGATTTTAGTACTTCCTGGGTTGTTAAAAATTGAAAAGGTGAAAAGTCATGTGACTATAGTTTCTATGCAGGAATTGGCCCATATTTCTCCGATCCTTAACCCGTTGAACACCTAGTGCTGGTTTACCGATATAAAGCCCCGTTGTCTGATCACCGTAGCTCTGGTAAAATGGTAAGGACCTGTACCTCAATTTTATAGTCCTTAAAATAGCCTGGAACATAATATTCAGCATTGTATTGTTATGTACTCATAAAAATATCAACAAATGGTTTTCTGCATCATCATCATCATCCTCCTTTTGACGTTTGTCGTCGGAAAACACCATCCCCAAGTAACTCTTTACGAAGAATCACAGCAGCAACCCTTCTTTATTTTTGAAGATTCAGTGGTTCAAAGAGTGCCAACTGCAGCGGGAGCTGGGTGACTAAGAATCCTTCCGTCGATATCGTATTCTTATTTAGTTCTTAGAAATAATAATAATAATGATAATAATAATAATAATAATAATGATAATAATAATAATAATAATACTAATAATTATAATAATAATAATAATAGAAGATTTGCCAGAATTTTTTACCGTTAGTGTTACCAGTTCTGAACATGTCTAGTTTGTCACGCCATCTTATCTTTCGTCGTCTACAATTTCGCAAATGATGTCTGAGGATCCACGTTTCAAGTCTTGATGTCTAGCAGTTGTCTGACATTCTTGCTAAATAATCAGCTCATTGCAATTTGAATTTTATTATGATTTCTATGATATCTCTGACCGCTGTTTATTTTCTTATATACCGTGATGTTTTGTGATCTCTCCGTGAGATGTTGAGCATGATTCACTCCTGTGAAGGTCGCATACTCCTCAGTTTGAAGGCCAATCTTTTGGTAAGGTTCCATGTTTTGGCTCTATATGTGACTACTGGGAGGATGCTTTGGTTTCTGTTTCTGTATGAAGACTGATCAACCCCAGCTATTGAGGAGTGAAAGGGCACGGGTAAGTTTCATGAGCTCTAAAGAAGTATTATCTAATGTTCTAGAATTCGGTGGCGATGAAATGGCTTATGATGAAGACTCTCCCGACTGAAACTTTGAGTCAGTGCCTACAGTGGTAGAGACAGCAGTAATAACGACCGTGATCATGAAGATAGATTGAGGGAACAACTGAGTAGAGTGTGTATCGCTGCTAGTGAGCCTGGCGACGCACAAACAGCTGCGAACAATTTAGATCTGCTGGAGATGGGATGGTCAAGGGGTAGCGTATCAGCGAGTGGTCAGGTCTTAGGGATCAAGGAGTTGAAAATGGCGGTGTTTTGCTTTTATTATACAGTGAATAGGACACTTAAATCATCATTATTAATGACTTTTAAGGAGAGATGTCTCATAGTTGGGCAAAGACAGTCAGTTGGAGTTTGAGGTCAATTGAAGGACACTGAGTCAGTTCCTATTTACATGTGCCCCCAAATGGACAGAATGTTTAATGTAGGGAACCTCACACGGAAACGTGTGTGGCTGATGAAAAAAAAATTCTTCTTTGTCCTCGCAACTTTTGTCGCAAAGACAGAAAGTCTCATAAGTTTATGTCTTTCAACATAGGGGTTGCAGTGAACGACCAGTCAAAATTACGCAAGTGGGCTGAAGTCCTTTTGGAGCTGGATATGGTGATTCACTGAGTCCTGACAAATGGACGTACAAAGAGTGCTGGAAAGTAGCATAGAATCCCTGATGTTTGGGAAAATTGATTAGCTTGTTGGACCCACACGGAGACTAAGGAAGAACGCAAAGCCCCAGTGAGCGGATTTGTTGCTGGAATAAATAACCAGTTCCATATGCAACGAAGGAAGCAGAATAAACGGTTCTGTCTGAGAACCCAACAACTAAGCAAAAAGGTCAATCGCTGGAAAGCCTTGAGAGGGAAAAATTGTCTTGGGTAAACTTCAAGTGCTAAATCAACTCCCTTTCCCCATAAATGCGGACAGTAACGGTTCTGGCACGGGCGCGCATATCATTTCTTCCATGAATGTTGTATGCTTTTTCGTGTTTTCTCATTTGTGTTTTGCTAAGAGAAGTACTAGGACTAAACTGATTGGAACATTCGTCTCATCTATTTTTCTCTTTGTTAAACCACCTCTTGTATCCATCCCGTTTATCCACGTTTGCTTACGTCCTATTAAGATTAAATTCGCATCCTGAGAACAGTGAGCTTTTATCGCCTCCTTAGATGGTCCCTGGATCTTCGACGATATGCCAGTGATTTGTTTTTATGGCCAGCCTTGCCCTTGGGGGAGGGGGTTCTCTTTGCTATAATTCACCCTCGTTGGAATCGTGTTTAGTGGTATATTACAATCAAATTAAATATACTATTAAAAAATTGAAAGTTTTACCTTCGAAAACTCTTTTGGTGTGTGTTTGAGAGAGAGAAGAGGAAGTCAGAAGAAGAACGCCAGTTACAAAATTTTAGAGTAAGATTAAAGATCGAAAGATAATAAAATTAAGCAAATGTAAAATGAAAAAGCAAACAAACAAATGAAGCAAATGTAGCATAAAATAAAACAAATACAACAGCAGCATTCATCTGGGTCAGACTGGGATTTCGGTTGAAATAGGATTATTTCACATTAGAAAACATATGTCAGAACACACTCAATAGACTTGCACCTGACTGATCTAGAAATTGAAATCAAAAGCATAAAATGGTACATTATTTTCTTTAACGGAAGGCACAGCTACATCACTTGCCTGGGGAGTGGGTAATGTGCTCCAACCAAACGACCCGCCGATAATCCTTACCAAAATAACAACATTATACATTGGCACCAACAACGTCAGAGCACTCACAACAGACCTGTACCTAACCAACCTAAAAAAATCCCATTAAAAACATGGAATTGAAGAGCAAACATCTTCTTCACAACTACGGAAGAGAGAAAGTAAAACAAGGTGGAGTGGGCTTTCTCATCATTATAAAGACCCTAATGACAACATGGTAAGCTTCAAAGCTGTCTCTAACTGCATAGCCAGGGTCACCATACAACTCTCAAAGAGGTACAAACTGAATATCATCCAAGTCTACGCTTCCATTTTGCAATCAACTAAGAAGAAATAGTCAATCACTATGATGACTTGGACTCTCCCTACTGTAAGATACTAAAAAAATACTTCAATGTCATCATGGGAGACTTCAACGCACAGGTAGGACAAGGAAATAAAGTTGCATTGGCCAGTTTGGATACAAAGTACGGAACAAGAGAGTTGAAAATCATGCAAATCTCGCAGCTGCAAACGACTTCAAAATCATGACTATCTTCTTCAAGAAGAAACCCAATAGAGAATGGACTTGGAAGAGCCGCAACTATGAAACCAAGAACGAAATAGACTACATCCTAACGGACAAAAGCGACACCATCAAAGACATTCAAGTCCCAAATCAAGTAAACATAGGAAGCGACTACAGAATGTTAAGATATAAGATGCAAATAAACACTAATGAAGAACGCAAAACGATGTTCCCCACCAAACAACAACCGGTAAACGTACCAAAAGAGCTCACTCGATCTTTCAAGTTTGTATTGAAAAACAGATATAAAATTATTACCGAAGAGAACAACACCAACACCAACATCAACGAACTCTACAACAAAATAACAATCTCTCTAATAGAAGCTGCCACAATATTTAAACCAAGAACCATACAAACCATTAGTAAAATCTCAGACGAAACCAGGGAACTCATTGAAAAATGCAGAAAACTCAAGCCACCGACAACAACAAGAGAGAAAATTGAGGAGACCGAACTGAAAAAACAATAAAAAAGAAAAAAAGAGAAGACAAAAGAAGGTACACAACAACAATCATCGAAACACCTCTAAAAAAAGGTCGTGACTTCAGAACTATAAACAAATGAACATCAGCAAAACGAAGGTCATGCGCATCAATCACGTCCGAAGACTACAACGATCAAAATCGAAGACGCAGAACTAAAGAAAGTAGATAACGAATCTCTATGAAACCCTCAAAAGAAGAAGAAATCAAGCGAAAAATCATTCCAGGATGGCGAGTCTTCGGCAGAACAAGCTCAATCTTCGAAAACAATGAGATATCGTTAATCTCAAGAAGTATTATATACAACCAATGCTTCCTCCTGATAGTCACCGATGGAGCTGAAACATGGGACCTAAACCCGCAGACTGCGAAGCATGCAACGAGCTCATGAAAGAATCATACTCAACCTCAAATGGTGAGATCCATCACAGCACAGTTCATCAGGGAGAAAACAGGAGTCTGAGACATCATTGACTTCACCAGAAAACTCAAATGGCAATTGGCTGGTCCTGTTGCAAGAATGGCAGACAGCTGATGGACATCACGACTCTCAAGATGGATCTCCAGAGATCACAAGATGGATCCCCAGAGATCACGTGTGCAACCAAGGCAGGATACAAGACGGAGAGACGAACTAGAAGAGTTCAGTAAGTATTGGCTCAGGATAGAGAGTTGTCTAACGACGGACAATAAAAAGCTGCTGATGATGATGAAGTCCTATTATCTCTTATCGTTTTTCCTCGCCCATAACCAAGACAAATACGACGTTTGTAAAGGGTGCAGCAGCAACGCAAAGTTTACATATATATATATATATATATATATATATATATATATATATCTGCAGACAGCTGTTTCGATGTATTGCATCTCTACAGTGTGGCTATAGGCTTTTTATCCCATCCAGTAGCGGGAGACAGAATCGAAACATCCTACCTCTGGACTACGGAACTGGGTGGTCAGTAAGGTTGAATTTAAGCGATATATTCATTTACGCAGAAACTCCTTGTCCACCAGAGTGCTCTTTTCCTATGGAAGAGCATTGCATAAGCTCACAATGGATGAGTTACCTTACTTAAAGAGTGCTCAACCCTGTATAGAGAAGCATTAATTATTGTGTATCGACTCTTCGATTGGAATTCACAAACCTTTACTTCAAACATTGGGGCTGAAACTGGAGGAAAAGTTTAGAGTAGTAAGTGTGAAAAAAGAAGAAAAACTATACATGTTGGAAAGACTAGCATAAACGCCTGTGGCCATCTGTAGGAGAACCAATTAGCGGCCATTTGTGACGGAGCATCCGGTATGTAGTTCGGCCAATGAATGAACAATTGATGCAGACGTCATTCAACAGCTTGACCTTTCAAATGATCCACACCTGCCGCTTCCTATTACTATTTTTTTCATATTTCCTCTTTTCTCTTTATTCAGTTTTATTAAGTTGAGATTGAGAATAGCACGTTTTAGGTTTTCTCCAATTCAACGTGATATTAAGCCTTTTTTCTTGAGGGCTGATTTGTAATTAGGACTGAGATTTTCCAGTAGGACTCATTACCATCTGATAAAATGAGCCAGAAATTTCAAAAGGGATAAAGACAATTTCCGAGAACAGTTTTAAAAGCAACCGATTTGGTAATACCTCGGATAGTACGAGTCATAATACTCGTGTATAATAACAATCAATGCTGTATATTTTATGATAAGTTTATGATTCAAATTTCACTGATATCAGATCTTTCGTTTGATTTAAAGCATTGTAATCGTTCCGGAAAGATATAATGAAAAGTTGGTTAATGTCTACTAGAAAGATAAAGTAAAAAGTCAAAGCTCGTTCTCCGACCGTTCCCAAATAGCAATACAGAAAAAATTCCTTTATATTATTAAGAATCATCGCTTGTTAGTAATCATAAAGTATAACAAGGTTGGGAAAAGGTAACTCATAAACAAACGAATGAGGAATCATATTGAACTATTGCCATTACAAGAGTTCAGTGCCAAATTATTTCACAAACCTCTTCGATTCCGTTCGAGAAAATACATAGAAACCCGCTCGAGTCAGAGCCGAGTAATGAACAGTATTGCCCTCTGGTGGTGATCTAATGACCTGCAATGTAAGGGGAGGTAACAATATCAAATTGACTGCTTGGCGGTCAGATTAATTCTGTGACCTAATCTATCGGGTATGTCCGCTCAAGCACCAGCGAGAACCATAAAACATATTGAATTGAGAGAGAAAAGTTAGATGCATGATTAGGATATGAAAATAACTAATGTCATTTCAATTTCCCACAGGTGTCCAGGTAGAATCCGTACAACCCCTCATCGATCTGAGCTTAATCTAATGTGCGACATACCCGTTTACACGTTCAGGCTTCTTCTTCTCTCTCTCTCTCTCTGACACGTTGAAGCAGACATGAAAATGTCACCGTGAACGTATGTATTTACCGGCTGATGACTACACAAGTGTACGCTGATATGCACCTGCGTATACAAAAAAAAGAAAAAATTCACAGATTAAAATAGAAAAACAGGTTTGGTTAGTCACTCAATAGAAACTGTCACGTGACCAGCGTATTTCGGCAGCAGACTGTGTTGGGATGATCAATTAAATAATTGAAAAAGGGGTGATCGAAGAATAAGTAACTTCTCTCGCCTTTTATTGGGCAGAATCATCACTTAATAAATCTGAATTTTCAAAAAACAAAGAGAAAAAATAAACAGAACAAAACAAGTATGGGTGATGCCTGACACAAACTAAGGGATCAATTTAGCAAAAACTTATATTGCAAATTGAACCCTTTACGCAAACCTATTTTACGGGTGAATTTAAAAAAAAAAGTTTTTCTCCTAGAAATAATAAAGAGTAACTTTTAAAAACTTTTTAGCCCTCCAGCACCGTTGGTGTGGTACATACAAACATACATTGCCAGCTAGACCAACTTGAAAAGTGGAGAAACCTTCGTTGACAGATTTTGTGGTAGTTTTGGTTGACGCTTATTTTCATAATATAGATATGAAAAGATTAGGAAAGATATGAAAAAAGTCCTTCTCTTTATCTCATCCCATTTCATTAAATGAATTCTATTGTAGAGATAATGCTTATTCATCGCTGTTTTCTTCTATTTATCCATTCAACACTTTTTCTGTGGCTAAGATGGTAGTGACTCTGGAGAAATTGTTCAGTGTTTGAGTTATGTTGAATCTATATTATCTAAAGAGACGTTTTAAGGCAGGTAGAGTCGCACACCGAAAATTGACACCATTTACAATTCTCACCGAGGATAATGAGAAAATTTGCATATTTGTAAAATCTACAGAAGTTATACAGCATAGATATCACACTATTGCTTGATTTGGCAACATCTTTGGCGTTTCTGCCAATAGTTAAGATGATTAAACTTTTGGGGGTATGTTTTTCTATCTTGTTCAGATCAACCAAGAGTCTTAGTTCTTAATAAGGTGTGAGTAGTTCTTGGTTCTCTTGGCCAAATCGCCTAAATCCATTTCTTTCTTAGATTTTCCCTGGTTTGCCCGCACTCCATAAAAAATGCCTTTAACCATATTGCCATAAATAGATAAAAAGGAAAGGAAAAAAGACGAGGAAAAAGGCTTGTCATTTTTTGGGTTTCTGCTTCATTTAAAAACTTAGCAGCGGTGCCACCCGCTGGAAAAATGGTGGAGTCTAAAAATTAATGGCAAATAAAAACAAGCAGCATAAGTATCGGAACAACAACAAGATGAACAGACACTACCCTCTGTGGGGAATACGAACTGGAAATGCCAGGATTGAAACGAAGAAACTTCATAAACCATTAAAATTTGTTAAGGCAGACAACATCGCCGGACTGAACTATTTAGTACACAGAGAGAAGTTAGCAACTGACGTTGAATGTTTGCCATAGAAAAAAGACACAAATCAACAAAAATATATAAGCAGGTTGGGAGATAAGATTAGAGTAATGAATATAGAATTACGTAGAGAAGCGATATTACAAGGAAAGAAAACAAAAGTTAGAAAAATCAAACCACGGGAGAGATTGAAAAAATATAAATCATTACATAAAAGACCAATAACTGAGTAAGAAGAAATAAGTCAAATGAACATAACAAAGGCGGGGATGACTTGAGAGTTGGTGACATCAAATTAAGCAATATAGAAATAATGGGCGGTTCAAGAAGAATCGAGACAAATAAGAAAAAATATAGATAAATAGCGAAACAAAAAGAGAGAGAAAAACCAAATACAAAAAAAAAAAAAAAAATGAAAAAACTTTTTGGGAGAATGTTAAGGGGGTGCAGAAAACAACACAATATAAATACCGAGAGGCTGGCCAAGGTGAGAAACGATATACTTGAGATCGAAGATGGACAGCAAATCGAAATAAAATCGATACCCTACAAAGATCTCTAAAGACAAGACTGGATAATGCAGCGTCAAACACCTATTTCTGTTCCGATTGAATATGATTACTGCAAGTTTTGTTATTTCTATTAATATTCGGACCAT
The DNA here is from genome assembly GCA_963457665.1 of Thysanoteuthis rhombus. NCBI lineage: Eukaryota > Metazoa > Mollusca > Cephalopoda > Oegopsida > Thysanoteuthidae > Thysanoteuthis > Thysanoteuthis major. Next base: position 25,429,139 of record OY735230.1, on the reverse strand, counting down.
CCTCATCTTGGTTGTTTTAATGGTAAATAAAAACGCAGCGTAAGTATCGGAACAACAACAAGATGAACAGATACAACCCTCCGAGTCGACCCATATGCTAGGCAAGAAAAACTGCCTCAGTAACCCAAGCATTGAAATGGATACCATATGGGAACCTTTAATAATGAAAGACAGAAAAGAATAACACCAAAAACATCAAAACTGTCACCTGAGGTTTAAGGGTCCTAAAAATTAGCACCTGTTGTCCTCATAGACACATAGCGTAGTGGTTACAGCATCGGACAAAAATACTGCATGGTTCTAGGTTCTAGACAATAATAATACTACTAATGCTAAGAGGGGAGTGCGGTCAATATACCCCCGTCGGTTCGTTACTTCCCCACACCTACCATATGATACCCGATGAAGGCTGTAGAGTGTAACGGCCGAAACGTTGTATGATAAACAACCAAGATGAGGATTGTCCGAATATTAATAGAAATAATAATGATACCTCATCTCAAAAATTCAGTGATGTGAAAGATTTGTATTTTATATATTAGGGTTACGTATTTCACTGCTATAAATTATAACAAGCCTAGGATTAAATGGTATGAAACGACGTCCGGATTTAGTTCATCATTTCTTCTATCTGACAGTATGTCGTTTATAATGTATAGTAAAGTTTAACCCCGTCGCAGATAAATATCTTAAAGAGCAAAAAACAAAACAAAAACGCAGAATTGAAAAAAAAAGTCCAATTTTTCTGACGGATAATCGAAAATTTGCTTTCTCGTTGGCTGCCATCATTGATATTGATGGTGATTACATTGTTGATAAATAATATTTAATGAAACTTCAGCGGCTTTTGTTTATATCAGTTTGAAGATACGTAATTTTCAAAACACCTAGACTTGTAACTACTTTTCGAATACCATAATAGTAATAATGAATACATTCATAGATATATGAGATCTATCAGATTAGTTGATAAGAGAGAAATCTACCAATCACTCGGTCATGATTTCGAACCATGTTAGGGAAGTATTACTTTTATATATTGGTTTGGTTTAACGTGACATGATAGACATACATTATTAACTGAATGCACGAGCCCATGATACAATCTATGGGTTCTAGTTCAAGAGATTCACAGCTATACATGTGACAATATTCCAGCAATCACCCTAATATCTAATCGAAGTGATATTCACTCAATGAATGACTAGGAAGAAAATGACCCTGATCAAAAAGACACTCCAAAAGGAAATTTTGCAAGTAATCATAGGCTTGTAACGTGTCTACATATGATACGAAGCATTCTCACAAGACAACTTGCTGAAGAAATATACAATTCGTGAGGAAAATGAGGGATAGAAAAGATACCGAAAAAGACCCAGAGGAACCAGTGACCTTTTACGCACAGATAAAAACATTCCCAAAGAAATTAAAGCGAGGATGAAGAATCTAGCTTAATAACCAAACAAATAAAAGAACGATATGATCCCACAACCTTGGACGATAGAATGCCTTAAGACATAAAAAGTTTAAAAACAATGGCGGTGAAGTTTGTAAAGAATGTGTTACGAAAGTGGAGTGTCGTTTTTATGCAAAATAAATGCTTTTTCATCAATAGGCTACATCAGACTTATTTTTATATTCTCTCTCCGTATTGTTACCTGAGAGTCAAAGTTAATATGACATTTAGAGCCCATTACGAATGACCTTAGACTTTCTACCAACGTCTACTGACATTTCGTTCCTCTGTTTTCTTCGTCACATGATTTTTAAGTGACATATGTGATGACATTAAATTTTTGTAATAGACGGACAGAAGGCCGATGTCTCTGAAACAAGCATTATATATAAGACACACACACACATTCACACACATTGATATAAATACAAAGAAAGAAGGAAATATATGGAAAAAACGGATGAAAATTATATGGTTAATATAAATGTTGATGTTTCGATACCTTTTGAATCATTTTGAACAGTGTCAGAACAGTAATTAATTTTATCTTGTCTTATGTGCACCTTCACACAAACTCAGCAATAGGCGAATATATATATATATATATATATATAATTAATAATTGAGTCATCCACAGACGGCTGTTCCGTTGTATTACAACTCTTCAGCGTGGCTATAGACTATCCATTATCCCATCCAGTACCACGAGGTAGGCTCGAAACCTTCGCTTTAGATCCCAGAGGCTGGCATTTTTCACCCCTGCCCCCCACTGAACAGGACGGTCAGTAAGACTGAATTGAAGATGTATATATATATATATATATATATATATATATATATATATATATATATATATATATATATATATATATATATATATATATATCAATGCTCAAAGAAAAATCTATAATTCGATATACGATGTGTGATTGGTTTATTTCATAAAAGTGAAATAGTAAATTCGCTACACAGACACTCTCGTGTTTCAGTCTGTCGTCCTCTTTTTATTTCACGACTATTAGTTTCTTTCAGATTTGTCACGTGAAATTCAATTCTATTCTGCCCACAGTCTGAGAACATATTCATTTTCTTTTATTTCTTCCTTGCTTCAAGATTTTTACACTCCACAATAAAGTTTTTCTCCCCCCCTCTCTCTCTACACACACACACACACACACACACACACATATATATATATATATGATGTCAGTCCGGAAATTATCCAGCCATTTGATATTAACGACAAAATGGTCTCCTTTCGAAGTATCACTTTTGGGACCCTACATACTTTTCCTGGCATCGGCAAAGTCGTCTTTTGGAATTACTATCAGTTGCCTCGTCGCATTTTTCTTAATTTTCTTGCATACCCCCCTCCTGTTATCGGCGATTTTAACTTTGGGAAAAGCCAAAAGTTGTACAGAGCCAGATAACAAACCTGGACGATGTAATATTTTGCCTCGAAACCCTTGCAGCTGACCTAGTCGCTCCTTGATTATGAATATGTATGTATGCTTTTGTGCATGTGAATTGCAACATGTTTACTAAGTGTCACTCGCTGGAAATTACTTCATTGGTTTTTACCTTTCCTAACCATTTTTAGCATGAAAGCTGTGGATCATACACAGAGACAAAGAAAAGGCAAATGACTATCCTCATTTTCAAACAAGAGCATTTATTAGACAAATAGTGTACCCGTGTCTCAAGAAATGACGACTGTTTTATTAATTACAGAGGATTAAACATGAATAGTTTATTTTTCGACAAACAAAATAATCTTCTTCAAGAAATCTCGCCTGTTCTATTTCTACCATTTATTTCGGGTAGGTTGCGAGTTGACGTGTAGTTGGAAGAGTTGGTGCGCTGGAGTGTCTAGCTTGAGAGTGGGAAGGAAGTGGATCTAGGATGTGGGGAAATTTGAGGCTTTGAAAATGTCATACGCTTTTTTTCTCCGCGACAGGCGGACCAACCAAGCAACAAAGCCACCAAACAACTCGCACACACTGTACTTTTTCATAGTCAGATTTATATAAGAATATTTCATTATGTAAATTAATATTTGGTGGACTTACCATCATCAGATTTTCAAGTTTGCTATCAATTTGCTATCTTTTCTGTCTCGACTGTATCCAAGACAAATATGGCATAAAGCTCAATCATCCATGCTAGTGCCCGAGTTTGGAACTGTTGCAGTGAATGTTGGAGGGGAGGTTTCCAAGAAATCAAGCCCTTCTGGCGCCTCTCAATCTCCAGTTACTACCCTAATCGGGATATAATTTTGTGTCAAAAGAAACATTTCCACATTATCAGTATTTTTAATTCCTCAATTCTGAAACAATAGTATCCACTGAAAATACTCCTGAAAACATAGTTCGTCCAAAAATATTTCTGTGTAACAATCCTAACCAAAGGTAAAATACATGCATCTATCAGGAAATAAAATTGTATGGTGGTTGATAGCAGGTAAGGGGGCACGGTAGTCCACTCGAGATTTCAGACTATGAAATTGATGTTTTTGTCCAAAAAAAAAACCCTCAGTGAATGTTGGGAAAAGACCTACTGGCAGAGTAGACGTGTATTTATCTGAATTGATATTATCCCACGCTCCCCAGAAGCTTCAAACGACCAGTGCATCAAATTGTTCTTGCTTACACAACTGAAAATCCGCCATGTTTTATAGTCGACAGCTGGCGGTTAAAATTAAAACAAAATTCTTAGTTAGGCAATTTCCTGGCCCATACTCGTTCGCCGATGAAAAATCGAAAAAAACTCATTTAATTCTTCTTTTCCTTTTATAGATGATTTTTCTTTACGCGATCGTTCATTCGTTTTATTTCTGCCCTTCCGCGAATTCATTCAAATCAACAAACGTTTCCCCCCCATTTTTACGTTTATATTCGAACTTCATCTTCTGGTATGAGCCCCTCCTTCCTTTGTTATTTAGTTTTTGTTACTTACTTTCCTTCGTTCTTTCCTTCCTTCCTTTCTTTCGTTTGTTCCTTCTTTCTTACCTTCCTCCTCTCTTCCTTATTTTCGTTCGTTTGCTTATTCGTTCGTTCCTTCCTATCATTCGTTTGTTCTATCTTTCATTCTTTCTTTCTCCTTACTTCCTTTCTTTTTTTCTGTTTTTAGTCAAGTTCTTATATCTTTGTTGTCATTTTCGGCTCTTTTATTTTTCATTTTCGTTTTTTTTTTCGGGCTTCTTTTTATTTTTGCTTTCTTTCTTGTATGATTTATCGCAGTCTTTCCTTTCAATGCCGCCTTTTTCAATTCCATTCATTTTTCTTCTTTCATTCCTTCCTTTCTTCTTTCATTATTATATTTCAACTTATGTTTGTATTTGATTTGTATTACTTTCATTTTTCTCTGTTCTTCCAACCATTCTTCTTTCAAACTTTTCTTTTAAATCTATTCGTTTTATTAGAAACCATCAACCAAAACTGCCACCTAAACTGTTAAGATAGGTTTTTCCAGTTTTTCAACTGGCTGGCTGACTGGCTATGTATATATCGTGCGTACAGGTTACACTAGAGCTAGATGGCCGAAAAAATCACAAGAAAAAGGTTGTCTTTTTGTTTATTAAAGGTTTCTCCAAAATAGATTTTAGAGGGTGGTTCAATTTGCAATACAATGTTATGCTAAATCATACCCTTGGTTTGTGTCCTTTTTTTTTTTAATTCGGATTTTTTAGTGATCAATAACCTACAAAAGGCAAGAGAAGTGACTACTGCGTTGATCTCCCCCTTTTCCAATTTTCTAATTGATCACCCCAACACAGGATGCATCCAAGAGACGGTTTCTACTGAGTGACTAACCAGACTTGTTTTGCATTTATATTTCATTGCATTCATCTCTGCTTTCCTCCCCCCCATTCTTTATTGCAAGTGGTAATCGAATTTCGATCATCGACCAAGCCTGAACCAAACGCAGACAAGCTGAGATCGAATCTTTGCAGTTTTACTAAGACGATCCGAATCGATCATCCGTGACTACAGTGCTATCGATTATGCGGTTTGCCGGCTGTACCATTTTTGATTTGCGCATGTGCAATGAGTAAGGGATATGGAAAACCATGTACAGGTCGACGGAAATGAGGAGGGGGGGAAACATGGCTGATTGTATCAATGATGGCATTGCTTGTGACCAATAACGGCTCAGCGGTGTAGGAACGAACCAGCAGAAAACCGAACGTACTTGGCAAATACTGGTTACTACATTTCAGACAAAAATGCTTGAATTTCGTTGCGTCAGTTCAAAAGTGGGCACGTCTGTGTCTGCTCATTCAAAACTGGTATGATCAAAAACTTACAGGTATTCGTATAAGTATATAAGCATTGGGGTAGATCATTGGTCAATAAGTTAGTCTAGTCGACAATCGCTAGTGCAGTAAAACAGCTGCTTGTGTAGGGACTCCGATTCTCACTAGGTGGTGTACAATTGTGGCTCTGAGACTTGGCTAAGCTTTATAAATATTTACTTCGATTTGCCATAGAGGAAAGACTGGTGAACCCTTTCTGATGAATTTGATCCAGACTGGCTCTGAGTCTGAATCATCTAAGCGTAGTAGATATTTACTTGAGCAAGCCATATTTAGCATGTCCCTTGCTGGTAGTTGTAACGAATTCGATCCTCTTGAAATTCGTTACAATTGCTGACCTATGACATATTGTTCAAAATCAGAACTTATCTAAGAAGGGAGTCCCCCTTAGGACTATGGTTGAACAGCTACAGTACGGCGTGAGGTTAGTACTTACATAAAGGTGTTTACCTATCGGAGTCGGACTCTTAGTAGTCTCATATTAACGAGACATTAATTTCCTGGCTTTTAAAATTATAATCAGGGGTTTGGTAAATTCAGTCCTTGGTTGTGTTTGTTGTTATGGGTTTTTCAGGTTATATACAACAAAGTATGCGATAACCATTATCCCTGGATCTCTGTAATATAAGTAAGATTAGAAGTAGCACACTACGGCACATGCGTTCAATATGTTCGAGATATTAAACTTTCATAAAGGTGGAGTTTCAATAATATTTCTCAAATCCTTCTTTGTATAGTGAAAGGAAAGATTATCAGGTTTCCAAGATACGTTTATTTCTAGTTTTATAACTACCCTTGGCCATCTGTCTCAGAAATGAGTGCCACCGTGATACAAGTTTCTTCAAACGCTGTTCTTTTGGCCATTAACTTCGAGTAGCATAGATTGACCTTGGTGTAACACGGGACTCTGACCCATGTATTTATTTTCTCAGCCTCCAAGACTCCTCTCATCTCCTGAAACTTAGCTACAGCACGTACAATGCGTATATCAACAAAGTCACAGTTGTCGTGGTTATAAATAGTGGAGCCTTGATAGCAAAACTCTTTCACATAGTCTAAGATAATCTATTTCCACCAACCACGATATTTTCATTAATAGTTTCGATTTGGAATAATACAACTTTAATTTTTCCAACACCTGGTCTCATGTAGCTACCACTGCTCCAACCTCCGAAGACTTACCCTTACATATCATCATCACTATTTTGTGCGTCTGGGAACGTTCAAATTGTTACCCATATAAATCAACGTCTCTTCGCTTTACGCCATTTCAGCATACGAAATGTTTTTATCGGAACGCTCTATTTTTCGATGGTGGGATGACCTGTTCCTGTAAGAGTACTTCACGAATGTGAATGATTTAGTGGTTCACTTTTAAACTCGTGACAATCTCTCTATAAAAATAACTAACGAGAAACAAAAAGTAAACACTGATTTCACAAGAGGGGAAAAATTCTTCACCTCGAACCAAAAGAGCACGCACACAACAACATCTCAAATGCATACACATGAATATTTATGTACAGTGAGCGCAAAAATTATCCCGTACATTTTAAAAAGTTTATTTTAACTTCACCAATGCATCTTCATATTGGATTAAAGGTTTCTGATTTTTTTACGTATTTTTCCAATGTTCAATTTTGTTTCAATATTACGTTGATTGTTGTATTTTTAAGCTTTGGTCCAAACTCTGTCAGATTTGAAACTGTACAAGGATGTTAAATGAACTTGAAGAATGTATTAGATACGTTTTGCAGTCAATATATGACTGCCCGTATGAGGGATTAGTTTATAGTGGAAGAGACATGCACTGGATTACCTTTAGTTTTCCTATAATCCAAGGAATTGTTCCAGCAGAAGGAGTGTGTCCGAGTGACTGACAGCAGTATAGTGTTTTTGATGATAATTAATTTTGGTAGTTTTGATATTCGAGAAAAATGATTGACAAATCGATATCAAATCAATTCTTCTCACAGGAAAGTAGAAAAAACATGTCGATAATTTGAATGAAGTCATTGAGCCTTCGAAACACGTTTGACTACTTAGGAGCTGAATGTCTGTCAAAATCGAGGTCTCTCAAAAGGACAAAAGAGTTTTATGGAAGTAATCTTACTACAATTGAAGAAATCTGTCGGTGTGTATACACTGAAATTACTCGACAACTGGCCATTATACAAAGTTGACATTCGCCAGATACATTAATTTGCACACAAGGCATGGCTGTGTCGAGTTTTCGAGAAATCTAATAAGAACAAATAAACCATTCAAAATTATAGATCTTTCTTCCTAGTTCCTCTCAATTATCCTCCTTGACGTCTGCTATATGAAATATCTAAATTGGCAGCACTGAAGAGAAGTAACCGAAATACTTCGACACCATAGTTTCGTACGGCGGATGAAAAATCATTTTACATAACAGCCATGACAGGTTGCTCTACTTACCCCTTCCAAACATGCACCTTTGGAACACAGCCCAAGATTTATTTAATTTTCGATCGATAGATCGTTTATTCTATAAGAATTAACGGAAAAATTGAGATCGCCTATTGAAATAAGAAAGCTTATTTTTGACAACACTTATTTCTCTTCTTCCAACGTAATTAGTGATTGGACGTCCAGATCGACCCTGAAGTCAAACGTACACATCTGTGAATGAATAAAATAAAAAGATCCCTGATGAAAACAAGACCAGACGAAAGCATTTTGAGAAATCGTTCATCATCGAGTAAAAACATGAATTGCCTCTGGAATTTTCTTATTCTAAATCAGCAACAGACTATTTGGCGTACAGATATTGATCAATGAAATCACTTGTCAGAGATCGAGGGTAGGAGTTTGACTACTGGTCGATTTTTCTCCATATCAAGATTATTGAGAGAAACTGAGACACCCAGCATCTTGGTATGCAGTAATTGGACAGGCAAGGTCACGTAGCAGAAGGAGTCAGAAAGGTGTGATAATAGGACGTTGTACCGCAGGATATTAGGCACTCGGTCAGCATCGGGTCGAGTAAAGCCCTCTCGGTGGGGATGGAAGATGAATCAACATATGGAGTGGGTAACAGACAGGCAGTGAATGACACAAGAGAAAATACTTGAAACTTCGGGCTCTTCAAAATTGAGACGTTACAAGGAGAATATGAGTTAGTTATGTAAGCAACACCATATTAGAAAAATACATCGCTAAATGCATATAAGCAATAAATGAAAACAGATGGAAAAAAACGTGCCAAGTGTTTCGCAGAGATACGGCTTCATCAGAATGCAAAGGAATACATCATAAGTGTTAAGGTTTTATAGGGAATTTATCGCATTAGATATAATCCAGTGGAAGACATTATTTTGAAGTTGTCTTCACCCAAGATATTTATGGGTGTTAAAAATTCTGTTTTATATCCAGATGAAGCCGTATATAAGTGAAACATGTTAACAAAAGGAATTTTTCATTATTTACCGACAATTTAAATTTTTTCCAATTGTTTTTAATTTTATCCTATCGTTTTGATATTATCCTATAGGATAATTCGTATCCTAATATCGATCATAGCATTATATTTTAAAAACTGAACTCGGACAAACAAGTTAAAAATGACCTCCTTCCCGATATCAATGACGATACAGAGTCAGTTCTATTAATGCCATGTTATTTCAATCCAATCGACCATTGGGAAACAAACGATGATTCATTTCAAGGAAAGGATTTTCTTTCGTGGAGTTTCTTTAATTGAAAATTAAGATTATAATCAATTATGATTCAGTGTCCACTGACAACGCTTCACGATCTAATCATAAACTGCGACATATTCCCATCACGACCCCTTGGAGGGAGCTCTGCTTGATCAACGGCAGGGCTTTACACTAAATATAAACAGGCCTGGTTAGTCATCCAATAGAAACCGTCGCATGACCAACATCTTTCGATAGTATATCGTGTTGGGCAGTGATCAATTAAAAATTTGAAAAAAAGGGGTGATCAATTAAAAAATTGAAAAAAAGGGGTGATCAATTAAGTTACTCCTAAAAAAGATAAAAATTTTAGAATCTATTCTAGCAATCTATAAGAGCCAAACAGTGAATACAAAAGGCAGAAAGAAGTGTTGTAGTCTTTTTTAATACATTTATTGTTCGTTTAGTCATCCCGTAGAATACCGAAAGTTTGTAATGGTCAACGTCTTAGCTGCATTTATCGAATTTCGCTCTGCAAATCCAGAGTCACTTAGGATGGATTCACGTGTTCGTTAAAGCCGATATTGTTGATATCGATTTTTAGTGCATATATCATATTGTTCAGAAAATCATGGATCAGTGACGATATTCATTGGTTAATCAGCAAATTTATTCATAAGTAACATCATCAACGAGAATATGAACCCTTCAAGTCCATACATCTTCGTCAACAAAAAGTCATTTTCAACTTTACGATTAAATTATTTTGATTGACCTAGCCTTTAAACTTATCTGCTGAAGATGGAGGCTGGTTAAGTCCATCAGCTAGAATCTAAAGTAATTCCTGTTTTATGGTCGCTCAAGTGTGTGTATGTTATCTCGACCCCATTTTTTAAAACTCTTCTACGTTTAGGGGGTCTACGGTGTGTCTTGGGTTGAAAATTAAATTTTTCCCCAAGTTCAATTCTGTGAACATCAGTGGGCATGGAGTATGTCAGCCACTAAATGACTGATACCTGTTATTCAGAACTAAATACTACAAGGAGTACTTCGAAATTTTACTTAAGAAGAAAAAAAGAAAACAGACACGTAGTTAAAGAATGATTAGTTACTCAACTTTATTAGGCATTAATCTGAAATAAATCTGAAATATTTATTTTCCGTCAGACTGTTGCAGGAATCAAACTCATCAAACAATTTTGTTAGAAAAATATCTGCCTTAATGTTTGAAAGAATGGTAATCAGAATACGGGTGATCAAAACAAAGTGCACTTACTGTGTCCTTCTAGCGAAGCCAAGCAGTATAATCATCATGGAGTAAAATAAGTGCCCTCACACAATTTTTTGTACAACTTAACTAAATCTTGGCATTAATTATTAGCTGTGATTTTTTCTTTGTGGGGTTAAACAGTAATCTATCACAGTATCGATCATAATCCCCAATACACTAGTCCGAACGCTGTAAACCGAAATGTTGAATTCCCAAACGTTTTACCCAAATATACAACTCGTGTTGCCGAATGGTCTTTTCTTCTATTCCTTATCAAATAAAAAAAGTTGAATTCATTTTTGTGAATAATAAATCATCAATCTGCATCCGACTAATTTCAGAAAATAAAGAAAAATTGAGCGGACAGGTCAAATCTTCTAAGTTGAAAATTAACCGGTGATTTCTCTATTTCTATCTTTGTTTTTCGGGATTTCGCCCTTCAGCTTACAAATTATTCGGGTTTACAGCGTAGTGTAATTCGGGATTATGAACTAGATTCCACTGATCATAATCTATCGTTGGTGTGACGTTAGCTTTGGGATATGCAGGTGAGCTTGATTTTGAACAAACGACAATGCAGATCACGTTGTTGCATGAGATGCACCTCTCATCTCAGACGACTATTTGATCCGAAAATTGGTATTTTTTAAATCCTCACCACCGGCATTAAACAAATTTCGAAATAGTGATTAAAAAAAAAATCGATGTTTCTTGTTAAGTTTCTTCGTTTTTCTTATGAAAAACCGTCAAACAATACTGTCAACTTAGGTTTCCTCAGTTTTCAAGCTGGTCTATCTGGCTGGATATATAACTGACTGGCTATGTATGTACAGTCTGTGCCAATGGTTCTGGAGAGCTGAACATTTGAACATTTACTCCTTATTGTATCATGGAGAAACTTTTTTGTTTTGAAAAAAAAAGACCCCTAAATAATTTTTTAGAAAGGCAATTCGCAATCTAAAATTAGTCTAAATTGGTCCATTAGTTTGTGTCCAGCAGCGATCACATTCATTTCTAAAAATACAGACTTTTCGTTATCACTGCCCAACAAAATGCGAGAGAAATGATTTATTAATCGAACATCTTTTTCTCCCGTTTTTTTTTAAATTGATCATCCCAACACACTATGCTGGCAAAATATGTTGGTCACTAGCCGTTTTCTATTGAGTGACTAACCACACGTGTTGTTTGAAAGGTTGGGAAAAAAAAATAAACTTCCAAACCTCTTTGATCAGATCTCTGAATTTTTGAGATGAGGTATTGTTATCATTTCTATTATTATTCGGACTCTCCTAATCTTGGTTGTTTTTCATACAACGTTTCGGCCATTGTACTCTACGGCCTTCATCAGGTATCACCTGGTAGGTGTGGGGAAGTAACGAACCGAACCCTTTATTTAACCAACGGGGGTATATTGACTGCACCCCCCTTCTTAGTAATTTGTCTGATTCTGTAACTACTACGCTATGTGTGCAAGTAATCTGATGGTTCTAGGTTCAATCCCAGCGTGAGACAATAATAATACTACTAATGCTAAAAAGGGGAGTGCAGTCAATAAACCACCGTCGGTTAAATAAAGGGTTCGGTTCGTTACTTCCCCACACCTACCAGATGATACCTGATGAAGGCCGTAGAGTACAACAGCCGAAACGTTGTATGAAAAACCACCAAGATGAGGAGAGTCCGAATAATGATAGAAACTCTCTGATCATTTCGTTGCATCAACTCTTCCAACTGATTCATTTACAATAGTGGCAAAAGCACTCTCTGTTCTCTTCATCTTTGAGATTCATATCTCTCTATCTTCGTCAACCAGCCAAACCGACTTGAAAAAAACTGAAGACACTTATGATGACAGTTTTGATGGCAGTGTCGGTTGACGATTCCTACTGAATTGCCAGCATAGGTAACTTTCACTCACAGAACTAGATCAATGTGATTACTACTGTTCTTGATATAAAGGCTCACATGTGACAAAGAGAGAATAGGATTATGATCAATAGCAAATCAAGAATGTTTGCAAATCAGAAGACAATTCCCCAGTCTGAAACAGAAGTAACAACTAAGACTAAATCCCCGGGGTTCGAACTGTAATAATGATTATATACAGAGTGTTCCCAAAACTATAGACTTGCATACTTCACATTTATATTCAGAAGACCATTTATGACCAGACGGAGGCAGATGTGATGCCCTCGGCATTTCTCGATGTAGTCTAGACCAGTGCGATCAGGGTTCACCCCCGTGACCAGGTCAAGTGCTCTTATGTCCTTGCTGCAATAGTTGCGATGACTAATGAGAATATTTGAGGAAGTTCCTACCTCAGAGTGTTCACGTGTGAGGTTCCCCACGTTCAACCGACCTTGTATCACATCCTGTTCTCGTGGGGGTTCAAGTAAATAGGGAAATACGTCGTTCATATTTCGAAGACCAATAGTGCCAGAGATCCTCGGGCGATTTTGGTTGAGAGAAAATTATTTTCAAGAAGATGGAGCAGCTGCCCCTTTTCCGTTGTGAAACGAGGCTTTGGTCTTTATGAAACGTTTCCAGGCAGATGGTTTGAATGAAGAAGCAACGGCTAATATCCACTCGTGAGGTCGCCTTGAAGGCAAGATTCATTGCAGGGAAGTCAGTTCATTGATTCAATAAAAACTGTCACATGACCAACATCTTTTGGCAGCTGGCAATGTTGTTGGGGATGATCATTTAGAAAATTAAGAAAAAGGTCGATCGATGAATAAGTTACTTATCTCGCCTTTAGTTGAACAGTGATCACTAAAAAGTCAAAAATTTCAAAAAACAAACGGGAATAATATCAGACACAAATGGACCAATTTAGCAGAAACTTGTATTGTAAATAGAACCCGCTTCTAAAAACCTTTTTGGATAAAAAAAACAAGCAAATTTTTTTTTTACACATAATAAGGAGTAGATTATAAAATTTCCTGCCCTTTAACTCCATTGGTGATGACTGTACGCATGTTATATAAAGAACCAGCCAGCCAATTATATAAGTATAGACAGCAATCGAGGAGAATGGTACAATTATAAAGGATAGGTTGCAAATGTGTTATCCGCTGCAGGAGAGGAATATTCAGGAGACTGAAAGTGTCATTTTTTCCCTAAAATCCATTCTCTCCTACGAAAGTGTTTAATTCTCTTTCTGGTAATAACCATAACTTGTAACAAACACACACACACACACACACACACACACACACACACACACATATATATATATATATATATATATATAAATATATATATAATTTTACCATATATCATTCTACCATCATAGAAAAAATAGAAAAAAATACTGACAATTGACATAACTAAAGTTCTGGAGAAACATGAGGATATGTGGATTAACAAACTCAAAACTCTGTATCCTAATGGATTTAACACTAAACTTGATAACCCTAATCACACAGATCTCTGATTCACAAAACTTGTACTTACAATATCCTCACACCCACATCTACCCCCCCCCCAGCCCTGATAAATTCAATACAGGGAGCTTCAAAGTCACTCAGACCCATAGGAAAAATCCACCTTAGCCAGATGTACCGCTCGTCCAAATCATAGCCAACACATTTTTGACAACCTGTAGGGTTGATACCTATGTAGCTCCTAAACCTCATCGCCCCCCCCCCATTTACACTATCCCTAACATACCCAAAAAATCTAACTCCACATCACTTCCCTCCAACCCTGACACACTTTGCCCAACTGCTGCTGCTTAACCATAGACTTCATCACTAGCTGGACTTTCTCTCTCACACAGCAGGATGCCTCCAGCAGCCTTTACAAAATCTTTTACCCACAAAGTAAAGCTCCTGATAGTGGACTCTGGTTCTACATAGGAACTTTAAACCCTAAAAACACATACTCACACTGCATATACCACTGAAGATGGGAATAAATCCCGAAACTTGTCTGGACCATTAACATCTAAGGATTAATAAACCTTACCTCTAAACACTTTACTCCCGAGTCTGTCTCACTCTTTACAGTTCACACACACACACACACACACACACATATATATATATATATATATATATATATATATATATATATATATATATGAACATGAAACAACACCAATAAATCAAAAAGTAAAGTAGACGATTCGTCCCCAAGTTCATCATCCCCAAAACTTCCCATCACTATCTTTTACCTTAAAACATACCCAAACACATTATGAATTAAACAACAAGATTAACACTATCCACTAAAGCTACAGAAGATACCAACAGGGACAATAAAACCCAATGCTAAGATACCTAGGTCAAGATAAAAACTACTCCCAGACCACTACTAAGCATCCTTGCAGAGATAACCCCTATATGGACTTCACACACCCCTTGACAAAATGAAAATCCCCATACCACCCACTACCACACTCACAACATTCTCACCAAATTCCCAATAAATAGACTCCCCCAAAAACATAGACAATCATTCGCTCAATGAGGCTCAAAGAGGGCTAAGACATGAGCTAGTTTGTATAGTGAATCCATAATCTACTATATATATATATATATGTGTGTGTGTATATATATATATATATATATATATATGTGTGTGTGTGTGTGTATATATATATATATATGTGTGTGTATGTGTATGTGTGTGTGTGTATGTGTATGTGCGTATGTGTGTGCGTGCATGTGCATGTGCACATATATCTATGACTCACGTTTCTGTGTACGTGAACGTGCGTGTTTGCTTTGTATGTTTACATTGAAATTATACGACGGTATATGTTTACATGTGTCGCGCGTATAAGTCGCATCAATGAAGCAAGAGGGCTGAAAATTTCGAGATTTACTCCTTATTATGCCTACAAAATGTTTTTTTTTGTTCCTAGAACCCCCAACCCTAATGGCTTTGCAGTGGGGGAGGGTAAATTTGCAATGTGCATTTACGCTAAATTGCCCATTTAGATTGTGCTCGGTCGTATTTACGTTTGTTTGTTTTTTTTTCAAATCTAAATTTGGACCATTTTAGTGATCACCTCCCAGCAAAAGGCGAGAGAATTAACTTATTCATTGACCATCGCTTTTCCCAATTTCTTCATTGATGACCCCCAACATGACTTGTTTGTCAAATGACTGTGGTTGTTTTACGGTTTCTATTGAGTGACTAACCAGACCTGTTTGTATAATTTTTCTCGTGGTTCTCGATTGAAGAAGTGCTTAATTGAATTATTCAGCACTTTCCACTGCCCAGCCTCTCCCAAGTGCCACATTGTTAAGGACGGTTGTAATGTTTACTCTCAGAACTGACCAATCAGAAACCTATAGCATTTCTGAATTTTCAACTGCTGTCTGAACTGATCTACCATACATAGAATAAGAATGCAATTAACAATTATGATATTCAACGGTTCCTGCCAGCTCACTCAATAAAATAGCGTGGATATAATTTACTCAACGCCCACGTCGAACGTATACCGTCATCAGTGTCAGGTGATTATCAGCCTTATTTGTGAAATGTTTTTTCCTTGGTCACTGCATCTGTTATAACATTAATATTTCGTCAAGTGGATTATCTCTTCATGTGTGATTCTGTGATTTCTGCTAGTCATAAAAACTATGGAGGCCAGTGATGAAGTTGCATGCGTCATCTCATCGGTCCTTGCAAGTATCATATCTGGTCGAGAGCAGCAGTACATGACCACCAGCTCAGCAAGCCCATCGAAGGGATACCTCCACTCTAATCAAAGTTTATAGTGTATCCACTTAACTGCTGAGTGCACAAGGACATTTTTCGTGGCAGACATGCAGACCATTACTCTATCCGGGTAGACACGGTAGTTGAAGGATTATTACTACTTCTTACAGTCGCGCTACTCTATGCACCTTGGCATCATGTGATTTCAGTCAGGGAAGGAAATATGAGTTGAAAACGGGTTAACATTTAACATTCATTATTCATTCCCATCCCCCGAGATCACATGCACAGTCGAGGCCGGCAGAATATTAGATGAAGAGACGAGCTTGACAAGTTCAGGAAGTACTGGCTCCGCGACGCTCATGATAGAGAAGTGTGGCAAATCCTGGGGAAAGTCTATGTCCAACGTTAAAAGACTGATGATGATTAATTCCAATGGTCATGAACGCTATCACTCTACAAGGTGTGGACTCTGTATACGTGAAAGTACTGCAACACATATACAATCACAGCAACTCCTTTATCAGACTACATAAAGACTCTGAACCCTTCCAACTCCAAAAACGAGAAAGACAAGGTGATATCAACTCACCCAAACTCTTCACAGCCTGCCTCGAGATGATCTTCCGTATCCTGGAGTGGGAGATATCAAAATATACAGCGAATATCTGAGCATCCTTAGATTTGCAGACGACATCATCATTTTCGCAGAGAACCTATACGACCCCAACTAATGCCAGATGGAGTGAACGAAGAGAGCAAAAGAGTCGGCCTACCCATGAACTTCAGTAAAACGGAAATCATGTGCAACAATCACATCGAGAATAAGGACATAACTGCAAAAATCGAAGATGCAAAATTGGGGAAAGTAGACCACTACATCTACCTCGAACAACAATTCCCTATGAAACCCACAAACGAAGATATCAAGTGGAGAATCACCCTAGGATGGAAAGCCTTTGATAGAGCAAGCTCAACCTTCAAAAACAAGACGATCCCAATAATCCTAAGAAGAAGAGTACACAACCAATGCATCATTCCGATAGTCACTTATGGAGCTGAAATATGGAACCTAACCATGGAACCGCAAACTGAGAAGCATGCAACGTATGCATGAGAGAATCATGCTCAACCACACACGGAGAGATCACAAGATAGCACAATATATCAGGAAGAAAACGGGGGTCCGCAGCATCATAGAATCTATTAGAAAACTCAAATGACCATGGGCTGGTCATGTTGCGAGAATGAGAGACAACCGATGGTCATCACGACCCACAACATGGATCCCCAGAGACCAAAGCCGACAAAATACTAGATGAAGAGAAATACTGGCTTGGTGACACCCATAATAGAGAAATGTGACGGATCCTGGGGAAGGTCTATGTCCAACGATGGTCGTTAAAATACTGATGATGATGATGATGATTATTCTGACTACATACGCCAGTAGATAACACTAACAATTTGTTTACCAAAATTTTATGTCGAAGAGGGCGTTTGATTAGTTATATGATTTCGTAAGTGTAGTGGATGAGTTTTTTTCAATTAGAACTTCGATTTTTACCAGACGGAGGAGTAAATCTGTTGTTCTTCTTCTTTTCGGTGTTCCATTGTGTTTCATATCCCTACAACGCATAGGCATAATCCACCCACTGGTCGTTGGGGGAGGGAGTATGCCTAAAAACTGTTGCTCAATCGTGTGCTTATATGAGCTTCCATTCGCCTATTGATCGACGTAATTTAGCCTCATCATTAAAATATTCTTGTTAACCAAAATTTCAATTCAGATAAACACATGATTATTTCCGTCTAGTACATTTCATGGTCACAAAATAAGTCAACCACCGGATACAGTAGAATTAAAAATAAAAATACCATCACGTATCGCATATCTACGTGACTGCCACGTTATGTTATTCGTCAGACTACGAGTATCAATGTTTAACAAGTTACTGTTTCCTCGTTATAGGGGAGTACCATTAGATCCTTCCGTAAACAACATATGCGTATCATTGTATACATTATGTAGATTTTTTTATTTTCATTTTTATGAGATGAAGTATTATGAATCATTATTTTGAAAAAAAGTATGGCTTCTTTTGATGTTAATCTTGAATTGTTGTTTTTTACTGCAAGTTTTGCTCAGATCGATTACCCTTCGCTAGCGAGCAAGCTGCGTCGATCGGGAAATGAAGAATTAGCAGATTTATGGAAGAAGCACTGTTCCATCAATTGAGCTAACAAGACTCAAACAGAAAACGGAAGTACAAATGACACCCTGGTCTGCGCAAATGTTGCAATAAAAGACAACGAATAAAGATGGAAGTAAAAGTAGTCATAAAGATAAATTGAATTATCTTGGATAGTTGTACAAGTCGTACCAATAAAAGGAGCTGTCAGTTAGTACATGAATGCATAAATAAAATCATTGAAGTGGTTTGCATGCCAAAAAGAGATATATCAGATTGGTGCAAAAATAATTGCAGTCTTTCACCGTCAACTTTCAAGCAACATATCTCTGCTTGGAATAGAAGTTATTGATTGAAATAAGAACCTTCAGAATCTACACTTTTTGCCGACTAGAAACAAGTCCATTCAATCTGGAACCATAGAATTCTGGGTTTTTCGAATTTAGTTGTTGAAGACCTTCTTTTGCAGGAAGTGGTCGAAATGCTTGAAAAAGTCGGTTGGAAGGGTCTGGTGAGTAAGCTGGATGAGTTAGAGTTTCGTAACCTTCTTCGTTTAATTTCTGCAGGGACATTTTCGCGACTCATGATCTTTTTTGCTTTCAATTCTGGGTTTTGGGCTTTTTTTGCCCTTCATTCAGAATTACTCGTGTGATATATCGAACTTGTTTGTTTTTCCATAGTGTGAAATTCACGCTTTAAATGGTATATAACATGAATGTACCTAAATGATAGTTTATTTTGAAAAAAAGCATCAAAGTTTAAAATGAAAAAAAAACAAAAACGCACCTACCCAATAATTGATTGTATCTACAATAATCTCCTCCCTTGCACGTATGTACGAGATATGTCTGAAAAGTGTCCAGCAATTTGATATTAACGAAAATATAGCCTACCTAGCACAAATGTGCTTTAGTCTCCGTCAAAGTATTCCCTTTGGAGCTTCACGCAATTATCCGTATGTTCCTTCTACTTTTCAAAACTATCAGCAAAGTCCTCTTTCGGAATTACTATCGGCAGCTTCGTTGCAGCAGTAATCACTGAAAGCGAAATCTGGACTATATGATAGAGCGGCTGACAGTCTTTGGTAATGCAATGTTCTCCAAAAATCCTTGCACGAAACATAAACAATGTCTCGCTCGTTAATTGTTGATGTTTCTGTCACACAGTTAACAAACTCACACAATGTTACCTCTCCGATGACTGAGTGACCATCCAGGAGAGTATCTATTAATGTATGCGCAGTAAGGTTCTCTCCTATTGGTTGCCAAGTTACATCAAGGCTGCGCAACCGGTTCCTTCATTTTTTTTGGCATTCATGTATAACAATGGAAATATTAGCAAACGTTGATATACACAAATAGTTTCACACACTTTTGCACATATATATATATATATATATATATATATATATATATATATATATATATATGTATATATATATATATATATATATATATATATATATATATATATATATTGGATGTGACAGAATGTAGATGAAAATGACAATTGTAGGGTGAGGACAAAAACATCTCGAAATTTGTAAAGATGTAAACAGCAATTTTTTTTCTCTCTGTGAACCGCCGTAAATATTTTTCTCTGAAAAAAATGGCTGCCCTCCGTCGAAATGCATCGAAATACGCCCACAGAATAATGAAAAATTTGAGATGCGACACCAATCTCTTGAGTTTTTTCTTCACCTTCCAATTTTAATCTTCACCTATCTATTTATCTCTCTATACATATAAATTAAATAACTCAATTATATCGATAAATATTTCTATAGAATCGTGTACGTGATCATTATATAATCGTGTGTATGTATGAATGTATGCAGCAGGTCGATTCATATACCAATTCTGTACGCCTACCTGCATCAATGCTTAATAAGGTCAAAGAATATAGAGCTTAAATTTAAAAAAATTCTGTCATAAAGTAATGATTACATTCGTTGGGGGCTTAGCTTCACGTATCACAAAAACTGTCCATTTTGTGATGAAAGCACAGAAATTTGGTTGATGCATTCACAAATATTTTCGGCCATCACAAACTTGCCTCCCTGGTAGCTGTGGCAGCCATTTTTCATAATGGCCTCCAGCGGTTGGTTAAATTTTCCTATCCCATTGGAACCACATACAATGATGGATTCTCGTAACCCTGAAAGCCAAAGTACTTACAATTGCATTCGACTTTTACAAAGTAATTGATCTTTTCATTATGTTATAATTTCATTAAATAGTGTGTGAATTGGTGAAAAACAGTTATTGTAGCATTAGTCCGGTAGACAAATATCTTTTGAGGCTGAACCTTGTAAAATGGTATCAATTTTTTTTCATTGGCCCAAAATATTGTCTATATTCCTAACTTCATAAAACTGCCTGTTGACCAGCTGCCTTAGTCAATTTTCAGTACAAGGATTTATGTGTACATACCTCTCGATTACAAAAATGTGATCGGCAAATCTCTCAATTAAACCTAGAACTAAGATATTTGAAAACCTAGTAGTACTTTTACCCGTTAGTGAACTAAGTTTATATATATATATATATATATATATATATATATATATATATATATATATATATATATACATATATATATATATGTATATATATATTCTTTCTCCTGAGTTTGTCTCATCTCCTATTGTTCGCATGTAGGTATATACTTGGGGTGAAAATAGTTATTTGGGCCTTTGCAGCTGTTTAGCTCAATGGTAAGAGCAACAATATATATATATATATATATATATATATATATATATATATATATATATATATATACGTGTGTGTGTGTGTGTGTGTGTGTGTGCGTGTGTGTGTAATGCCATGGTAAGGATTGAAGATTCTCTCAAAATAATTTCACTTATAATTTATTTTATTTTCCTAGTAAATTGTTTTTTTTCCAGAGATTTTCACACCGAACTTGTGAGGCGAATGTGGATAAATGCTTGAACAAAATAATTTTTGCAGGAAGTATTGGGACGCACACGTGGTTCGGTAGATGAATAAATGAGAAAACAAGTGAATTCCAGTTTGCATAGTATGATCGGTACTTCCTACAACTGGACAGCGTTATAGAATATATATATATATATATATATATATATATATATATATATATATATATATATATATATATATATATATATTCACACAACATAGTTGTTTGCTTGTGAGTGTTCATTTGCTATTGGATCTGTGGTGTTTTTATCTTTGCAATCACATTATTATCAAAGTGACCAATAGGTTATGTCAAAGGGTTTCTTCTCAAAGATTCGGAGTGTCCACCCTCGACATCTTATTTAAAGCCTACAAGCAAGATGATTTGGACACTGACCGCAATGAGACGCTGGTTGACCCAGTGTTGACGAAGAAGAAGGATGCTAGGAGCGCATACACATTCAGCGTTAGTTGAAGAAATCCTGAAAATTAACTGAGAAACTAAATGAAGGTAAGGCGCTTGAAGCTGCTCTGTTTATCAACAAAGCTCGGTGGTATCAATCATGCAGGCTGACCATCAATTAGACAGAAGTTAAACGTACCGAGGACAGAGCTATGGAGAAATCTAGTTGTACAGGTGACGATGACATTGCAAACCCACGTGAACACACCAATGGGCGTTTTTCTATCACTGAGAAACCAGTACAGGAAGTAGTCTGGGTTTTCCTCTCAATGTTACAAGCTGACACTGATGGTTTACATGAGACACCAACGTTTCAGCTGAACAAACAAGTACAGAGCTCTGTGAAAAGACACAGAACTGCCGGCTCGACTTGGTGCAGGAGATATACTTGCTGTTGCACTGCTAAATGCACTTTTATGCAGAAGGGGTATCTGTCTTCTATTCAGTCCTTACACATTTTCCTCCCGTCACTGCAGCAGGGCAATGTCGGAAAGGAGAAGCAGCAAACAAAAGAAAAAGTGTTTTTATGGTTGTATTCTCTTATACTTGAGTGCCGTTCCTTGCGAGAGATACATGACAGGTATTTCTGATCTTGAATGGGAAACGTAGGTCTTATTTACATCGTCTCGTTTCAGGAACTGAACTGGCGCTATCAATATAAAATTGTTGTTATCCAAAAAAATCTATTGCTAGATTACTTCCAGGACCTATGCATACCTGGCCGGTATTTCTAGGACACAGATCCAGGTAACCGTCCCCTATTTTATGTCTATGTATGGATATATCTCATCCTAGCAAACTTCTGTGTGTCATTTACATTTTCCCCAATTTCAAAAAACATCCACAATTGCGTAATCCCACGAATCATAAATCCTTGAAAAAATCTAGGTAGTCTTTACACTACTAATACTTGTAAAATATACCTTAGAAATAAGGTTCTGTCTTGTCACGACAAATGCTTGGTGGTCTTCCGTAACTGCAACATAAAACATAAAACTCAAGAAATGCAGGGAACTGACGAGAAAAAGTCCTATCAGAAATTGCTTCTACTGAAATTGACCTGTACTTGGGGAAAACATGTTTTCATGTCAGCACTGCTCCAGTCTTCAAGCTGGCTGCTCTGTACAGGTCGAGAATGGAGTGGCTAACATCAAGTTTGATGCTAGATTGAAAGAAAGGCTCTTGGCTCTGATCCCAAACGTGAAAGCTCAGACAGAGGGGCGGGATATCCTTTTTAGACTTCTATGATGGCATTGATGCAGCCCTGACTAAGGCATGTAGATAGGGCAGTGACAGTGATGCCCTACACCTGGTCCATACTGTGCAACATGCATCGCCACTTGTTTGATGAGTAGAAAACCTTCACAGGTTTTCAAAAGGCTGCCAAATAGACTTACCGAACCTACTGCTGGCACTAATGAACATGGTCCTTGAAGGTTTAAGCATCGGAGACCAGAGTGAACATCCAGTGAAATCAGTAGCTCTAACCATCGAACAACTGCTAGAGTTTAAGAGCGTCAAGCTTAAGTGACCTGATAATTCACAAAATCTTCCTACGTCAGACATAGCGCTGCCTACGAAAAATCTATACTGATGTCTATATAACTAGTAGTTCATGCCAAAATCAGGAAGATCGAACTTGTGGACCAGTTTTTACATCTTATTCGGCTTTGGTTTTCTTGATCTTATGATAAAAAAACATCAATCATTTAAAACATTTTTTTAATAATTAATGTTGTACGCAGATGGGAAAAGAATTGCTACCAATTTTTCAGTCCATATATGGACGAACATATTCCCCAAAAAATAGATTTAAATATGTTTTTGAGATGAGTGGAGGGCTACAGACAGATTCTCTCATTGTTACAGTTGGCTCTGTCTTGCAAGGGTTCATTCATTAAAAGAATACTTTGTGATATGTTCACTTGGATACTGCCCTGCATAGAACACCCGTTTTAGATGGATAAATCGGTTTCAGGAAGGTCAGGAAGACCTTAAAGATGAGTTAAGAGAGAGAGAGAGAGAGAGAGAGAGAGAGAGAGAGAGAGAGAGAGACAGAGACAGAGACAGACTGTCCACCTCGACGAATGAAGAAACTGTGGCTGGAGTAAAAAAAAGAAAGTCAAATTACCATTGACGCTATAACTACTGACATTGGGATCGCACATGGTTTGATATTTCCAATTTTAAGCAAACCTCTTGATCTCAGAAAGCATGTACCTCGATGAGTGCCCAAACCGTAACGTGAAGATCAGCTAGTTTAAACCGTTGATCTTTCCATTAGTCTTTTAAGCAAAATCGAAGCAGATGAAAACGACTTTATGGAACGAATCGTAACCAAAAAACGAGTCTTGTACCCACCACTACTATCCGCTGAGCAATGTCCGATCAAAACAAAAGCTTCCCAAGGGATCTACAAGACCAGTCAAACTCAAGACAGAGATTTCCACTCAGAAGGTGATAGCGACTGTTTTTTTTTCGGATTCCAAAGGTGTTATCTGGATAGATTTTCTGGAAGAACACAGGACTATTACAGGCGGCTATAATGAGGAACTGTTTAGGAAATTGAAAACTGCAATAGCAAGGAATTGGCCAGACAAGTTGCGTCCAGGATTTCTTTCATCGTGCTAACGCACATTCATTCTTCAAGGGTAGCAAGAGTTGTACGACGAGAATTTTGTTAGGAAACATCACCTCTTCAGACCAATGGCCCTGATCTCATCCCCTTTGACTTCTTCTTGTTCCCCGAACACCAAGAACATTTGAATTACGATTTGAGTCACTCCATTATGCCAAAAACTGTTGTTTTGATGAGATGGAAATCGTAAAGCGCAGAATTCTCCAGGGGATTGACAGAGAGATTGAATGATAATGTGTAGACCCAGATTGAATGATAAATAGCTGCACATATTGAGTTGTTTATCAAAAGTTTTGTTAACATTGTGACAATATTTCAGCTTTCCGGATGTAATAGCACAGTTATGACAAACTTAGTCAATATAAGGGGAAATCAAGGTTAAAATGTCTCTGATAAAAAATCATCAAGATTTTGTGACCACATATCCTACGATCTGTAACCTGATTGTTTAGTTTTTATTGACAATGGCGTTAGCGGAGTTATGTGCTCTCTGTATACTTTCTAGTGTGTCATTAGTTTATTAAGGACTCTTACTGAGATTATAAAAACAGAGAAGACGTTTAATGACGCCTTCTTCTCAGTCGTTAAATCTATCACTTTCATTTCTCCAGCCTTCGATGACTTATCTCCCTTTTTTATAACTCTTTCTGTCTCCATTTTACCTCCTTAAAGAGTCGGTGGAAGTGTGTATGAAGTACTCTTACGTGTCATATAATGTAATTTCTTCTCACCATCCCTACCGGTTACTGTTAAACATCTAGATTGCATGACTTTAAAAAATCTTTCTTCTCATCTTAGTCAAGTAAAGGGCCGCTGGGATCCCATTCTGTCATTATAAACATAAGAAAAAAATACACACGTATATATTTCAGCCTTGATGGTATTATTATTTTTTTTTGTGCTGATATAATTATTAATAGATCTGTGGGCGTGGGGTAAATTGTAATAGGAGAATCGATGATTTTCTAAGAGAGTTGGGGGAGGGGCTGAAAATGTTTTCAATGTCACTTGCTTTCCGTTAAGAATGCAAAAAAAGCAATACACACTTGTCATGCCGTAGGTAGTAAATGGGGCTATTTTCAATTGAAAAAAAATATTAAATTTGATTAAATAAAGACAAAGTTTAAAGGTGGAAAAATTAAGACTAAGAAAATTGGAATTACCTAATTTTATGGGAGACTATAGAGTCATATTTTGGAGAGATTGCTATAGGCAGACACATGCACACAGACACACCCACTCGCACGTGCGCGTGCACGCCCACAGACAGACAGACAGACACACACACACACACACAATGCTCCTCTATTCAGCGAAGGTTTCAATCCTGCCTTGTGGTACTGGATGGGATGATGTATGTAATGATCTCTGTTATCTCGGAAAATAATAATTTTATACTTGTTCAAATACTTATAAACCATTTCTTTTTTTATCAATGATAATTTATAATATTATGAATGATAATATAAAACACGTGAGGTATTGGCAAAAAGTCAAGGCAACCTAAATGGGCCGTTGGGGGTGGATTCACAATGTGAGTTTATGGCAATTTGGTCCCTTAGTTTGTGTCCAACTGTGTTCATACTTGTTTTTTTAAATTTTAAATTCAAACTTCCTTGTGATCTCTACCCAACTGGAGGTGAGAGAAGTAATTCATTTATTAATCATCCCTTTTGTCAATATTTCAATCGCTCACCCCCAACACGGCATGCAACCAAAAGACGTTGACGTCCTGGTTTCTATTGAGTAACTAAGCAGACCTGTTGTATAAAAAAAACATAATGTAAGAATAATCAGGGCGACAAGAAATAATTGCATGAAAAATGAATTTAAAAACAAAATAAAACTAAAAAAGGATAATATACGGAAACAAAAGCATAAACTAATACTGCTCTGGTTATTCATTCAATAAGAAACGTCTTTTGGGAGCATCTTGCATTTAGGGTAATCAATTAAAATCATGGGTTATAGGGGTGATCAACAAAGATGTCAATTTGCACCTTCATGCTCAATCTCACATGGAGAGATCATAAGGTAGAAAAGTATGTTAGAGAAAAGACAGAAGTCCGAGATATAATAGGAACCATTTGAAAACTCAAATAGCAATGGACAGGACATGTTGCAAGAATGACAACTGCTGGACATCACGACCCACAACATGGATTCCCTGAGATCATATGCAAAATTGTGGTCGACGCTAAATATCTGTTGTTGCTGCTGCTGATGAAACAGAGAACAAAATCCTTGTCATTTCCAGAAAGTTTGTCGATCACCAGTTGAGAGCAGCTAATCATCAAAGAAAAAACTGGATTCTTGTCGGATCTTCACCAAACTTATCTATGACTTTGGTTGAGAACAGAATTTTATTTTTGTTGATTTTATCTCTGTGAACACTCATCACACCTAATGCATACATACGAACAACAGATATTGTGGAAATAAAGAGCAAGCCTTCACCGAAAATATCCTTTTACCCCCCCCCCCGGAATATATCCCTTTGCAACCCTTGGAAAAGACGATGAATAAATTACTTCTCCCACCTTTTGTAGGGCGATGATCACTAGAAAAAAAAGTCCGAGTTTTCAAAAACAAACAAACAAACAAACAAACAACAACAACAACAACAACAACAACTACAACAACAACAACAACAACAAGTATGAACACTGCCGGACATGAAGTAAGGGATCAATTTAGCATAAACTTACATAGGAAATTGAACCCACACAAAACCTATTTTAAAAAAAGTTCTTATCTCAACATAATGAAAAGCACCATTCAGTCTATCCGTACGTCACGCACATTGCCAAACCCTCTTAAAAACTGGAAAAAAAATCTATGTTGATGCTGACAGTTTTGAATAGAATATTCCCAAGTTGGACAGTAAACATAAAGTAATTAGTTGAAAAGAGGAGACCTTAAAAAGGAGAAGGAATCGTTGACAATAGTCGAACAAAAACGCTGCGATAAGATAAAAGCAGGAATGGACAAAACCTATTACAATAACGTCTGCTAATTGACTAATGAGTAGAAAAGAACGCCTATTATCCTGAATTAGCCAAGAAAAAGTACATAAGTTGGAAACAGTGAACAATCTCTAGAATACTAAGAATACTCTAGAAAGAAAAAAAAAGAAAAAAAAAGAAAACGTGTCTGGTTAGTATCTCAATAGAAAACGTCAAGTGACAAACGTCTTTTGGCAGCATGCCGAGGGATAAAAAAATTGATGAAATCAATTAAAAAAAAACATTAAAATCCTACCAGTGCATTTTATTGGGGAGTGATCCCTAAAAAAGGGTTAGTTTTCGAAAAGCAAACGTGATCGTTGCCGGACACAAACTCAGAGATCAATTTAGCATTTCAAATTGAACCACCTTTCAAAACCATATTCAGAGGTATTTAAAATGTTTTTCTAATCATAATACGGAGTAAGCGTTTAAAGTTTCAGCCTCTAAGCCCCATTGCTGCTGCCTGTGTATGCAGTGCATAGATACCAAGTCAGTCAGCCAGCCAAATTTAAAAACTGAGGAAACCCATGTTGACAGTTTTGGAGTCAGCTGTGGTTGACGTTTTCGTAAGAGGAAGATCCAAGGAAGAAATTAAACGATTCAGTCCCCATCACTGAAAGTGGAAATACTGGGTAGTGCGTCAGGACTTCAGGGTGAATTACGACATACGATCCGCTGCAATAATCACCCATGTGTGAAAAAAAAGATTTCAAATATCAATCAATAAACAGATCTGGTTGATTGCTCAATAGAAACTGGCATATGACCAACGCTTTTTGGCAACCTGCTGTGTTGGTGATGATCAATAGAAAAAATGAAAAAGAGGATCAATGAATAAGTTACCCATCACACCTTTGGTTGGGCAATGATCACTAAAAAAGTCACTCTACCGGACAGAAAACAAGGGATCAATTTAGCATTAACTTACATTGCAAATTGAATTCCCAACTTGAAAACTACATCATCATCATCATCATCATCATCATCAGTCTTTTATCGCCACATCTTTCTAACGTGGGGTTCGCAGAGCCAATATTTTTAGAACCTGTCCTGTTCATCTCTCCATCTCATATTCTGCCGACCTCAGTTCCGCATTTGATCTCTGGAGATCCATGCTGTGAGTCGTGATGTCCATCAGCTGTCTGTCATCATTGCAACATGACCAGTCCATTGCTATTTGAGTTTTCTAATGGTTTCTATGATGTTTTCCCTTAACAAACTCCGCTCTCTCTAGTCTCTTGTTTAGATTCCATGTTTCAGGTCCATAGATGACTATTGGGGGAATGCATTGATTGTATACTCTTCTTTTTAGGGCTTTTGAGATATTCTTGTTCTTGAAGGTTGAGTTTGCTCAACCAAAGGCTGGCCATCCTAGAGTAATTGTTCGCTTGATTTCTTCTCTTATTGAGGATTTCACGCAGACTGGAGGTTGAAGATGCTCTCTGAAAAAAGGAAAATGTCGTCTGCAAATCTGAGGTTACTTAGGTATTCGCTGTCTATTCAGATTCCTTTGTTTTCCCAGTCTACGTTTCTGAAGATCATCCCGATGAAGGCTGTAAAGAGTTTGGGTGAGCTGGTATCACTGCTCCGAGTCTTTAAGTATCCTGATAAAGGAGCTGTTGTGATGGTATAGGTTGAAATACTCTGATATATACGTAGTCTACACCTTGTAACATGACATTGAGAATTTTTACTGAGTCGGGGGCCTTCTTGAAGTCTATAAATGCTACTGCAAGTGACTTTCCATATTCTGCTGCTTTCTCTTTTAGTTGATCTATCGAATGGAGATGGTCCATGGTTGAGTAGCTTCTTCTTAATCCAGCTTGTTCCTGTTGCTAGTTTTTTGTCTAGAGTTTTTGTGATTCGGTTTGGGAGAACTTTAGTGAAAAGTTTGTTGATGCAGTTGAGAAGACCAATTGGTCTGTAGTTGTTAAGATCTTTCGGGTTTCCTTTTTCATATAACAGCATTATGATTGCAGTGTTTCAATCTTCTGTTACTTTACTTTGTTTCAGGCATAAGTTGAATAAAATGGCTAGTTTCCGAGTGATTACTCTACCAGCTTTTTTCAGTAGATCGATGGTGACGTTATCTTGTCCAGGGACCTTTTCTTTTGTTTGTTTGTTAGCTTGTTTCACTTCTAATGCGTAACCTCTAGGAGGTCCTTGAACTGATTGTTCGTGTCTTGCACATCCTATTCGTTGTTTTGTGTTTCTTGTTTGGAGGAGTTTTTGGTAGAATTCGGAGGCACGTTCGACGAACCAGTCCTTGCCTTTTTTTAGGTTTACATTTTTTTCGAGTACTCAAGTTATTTGTTTCAGTCCTGTATTGAGAGTTTCATTTACATCTTTGAAGCCACGAACTTTTTCGAAAATTATTTCGATGATCGCTGTCGTGTATCTCTTTTTGACCCCCCTTTTTTATGGATTTATTTAGTTTGGTTGCTTCAATTTTCTCTTTTGTCGTTGTCGATGGCTTGAGATTCCTGCGTTTTTCCATGAGCTTCTTCGTTTTATCTAAGATTTTACTGATGACTTGATCACCCATTTCTTTTTAGAAATCGTCCGTCTATCGTAAAATTTCCCTCATTTCTCAAAAGGGAAAAAAATTCGAAAAAACAAAAAAACAAAAACGAACAAACAACTCCTTCCAAGATTAGAAGGTTCTGTATTTGTTATGAAATCCGTCACTAACCCCGTACCTATTGAGTGAAATATGTTTAAAAGTAAGCAAATTCAAAACTTGATCAGAGCCGCTCTTTGAGGAACCTATCCCCCCCCCCACAAGCATCAACCCTAAGAAGCAATCATAAACGGCTCTAATGCCATATAAACGAAATGAGAAATACCTTCGATACCAGTTGGGTGGACGCACCATAGATTTTAACAAAAAAGAAAATAGTTTAATTTCCTAAACTATCAATGTTAAAACTTCCTTTAATTGAATAAAAGCTAAAGCTTTAAATATACGACAAATGTTTATTTCTTAAATGCAACCAGAATTAAAAACTTTAAAATAAGGGAGAGTTAATTATCAGTACAATTGGACCTGTAGGACTAGTATATCGATTGAGTGACGTCAGAGAGAAAGATCTACCCTGATGAGGAATTGAATGCTTTAGTGTTAACCTTGGCCAGCTTACCTCTTGTATAAATACTTCAATCCATACGAGTTGTCAGGACTGGAAATCATAGCCATTAAACCATTAAAAAATAAATAAATAGAATTTTCGTGTTTGCATATTCCATATCTACAGCGCTGTTACATTCATATCTACCCAGATACAATGGGTGCTAAGAGCCAGTGGAGCTCTCAGGCTCCTCTGATGGACATTAGCTGTGACCAGTTCACCAGACCCCCTCCAACTCGTCATGGGCCAGCGTGGCAGGGCATGGCCAAACATTCTTCATGGTTCACACAATCAAAATTACACTGGCCGCTCTTGCTGGGACCCTCGGTCCCCAACGGCTCAGCTACATCACTTGCCTTGGGTGGGAGTGATGTGCTCCATCAGCGACTACCTAAACCCAGACACATCCTCAAAGTCATCATCAAGAAAACAACACTATACATTGGCACCTAAAACGTTAAAACACTCTCAATAGGCATGCATTTAACCGATCTTGAAAATGAAATCAAGAAATCTAATGGGATATAATCGGTATTAGCGAAATGAGGAGACCCAGAGAAGAACTAATCAAACTAAAGAGCAAACATCCTCTTTACAACTACGGAAAAGAGAAAGCAAAACAAAGCAGAGTAGGTTTCCTCATCAATAAGGAACTCATAGACAACGTAGTTGGCTTCAAAGTTGTCTCCAATTCTACGCCCCCACTTCGCAATCAACCAGAGAGGAGATAGACAACTTCTACGATGACTTTAACTCCCTACTCCAAGATACCAGAAAATACGTCAGGGAGACTTCAACGCACAGACGGGACAAGGAAATGAACACTGCGTCGGCAAGTCCGGATAATAAGTACGAGACGAGAAAGGTGCAGACCTTGTAAACTTCGCAACTGTGGAAGGCTTCAAAATCATGAACACCAACTTCAAGAAAAAAAAACTCAATAAAAATGGACTTGGAAGAGCCCCAACCATGAAACCAAGCACGAAATAGACCACATCCTAGTGGACAGATGCAACACCGTCAAAGATATCCAGGTCCTAAATCAAGTCAACGTAGGAAACGACCACAGAATGGCAAGATGTAAAATCATAATTAACACCAACAAAGAACGCAGGAAAATATTCCACGTCAAACTGCAACCATTTAACGTACCAAAAGAGCACACTCGATCCATCAAGCTTGAACTGAGAAACAGACGTGATCTTCTTACCGAACCAGAAGAGAACGACACCAACATTAACATAAACGGATTCAATGATAAAAGCTAAACCAGGGGGATTAAAAAAAACAAAACAAAATCGTTTTTTTTTCGAAACATAATAATGAGTGAATGTTTTTATCTTCAGCCCTATCGCTCCATAGGTGCTGGGCATCATTTCTGATGAGTTTCTATATTAATATAGCATAATTTATGATTCATTCGGTCGGATTACATGCATCTATTTCTCAATACATAACCACCATATTTGGAGAAGCGAATAGACTGAGAATAAACGAGTTGAGAATTTGGCTTGGAAGCAGTTATTTTGGCCTTTACATTACCGGCAGCTGTTTAGCCCAATGGTAAGAGCATCGCTACGTTGACACAGTGGCAGGTTTGATTTCTACAGCATTCTGTTTTCTTTAATTGTTCATTCTATTTATATTGTCTCAGGCGAGTGATACATTAACGGTGTAATGACGGCATATCTCAAATAAGTTCCTATATTATATAACGTAATTCATAATTCATGCATACATAGCCTGCTGTAAGGACAGACCAACTGAAGAAACCTATGTTGATTGTTTTGGTGACAGTTTTAGTTGACGGTTTCTAACAAGTTCGATGAGGGGATACAAACCTTGACGCAACATAACCACTTTCTTTCATTTAGTATATTCACTTTTCCGATCTTTTAATAACCAAAATCCGTAAACTCTGATTGGTCCAGACACCACAAGGACTTTTTCTTAGATAAATAGCTAAAGATCCTGAAATCTAATTTTTCCGGACATTGACTTCAAAGATATTTTTTGTCAATGGCTGTCAAATTGTTCTCAAGCTATCTCGAGGATACAATGTACACATTTCTTTCTTATCGAACAATCTCACTGTGTAGGGAATTTATGTAATGGAGAGAGCGACTTTTTTTCTTTTTGTTCCTTTGTCCTTTTGTCCACAACTCCCTTTATCTATTACTGAAGGAAAATCCACGATGAGATTAAGACAAAACTAATTGGGTATTTTACAAAAATGAAAAAAACAAAACAAAACAAAAAAACAAAAAAACAAAAACAAAACAAAACAATCAAACAAAACCCAAGCCTGGAAGCTGCAGGATCAATCCCAACTTCTGTTCCGACAGAAGATGACTGTAGTAACTTCTGTATTGAATACATGATGAAATAAATTCAAAGATTATTACTTGTCAGTTAGTTTAACGCAGTTGGTAAGAGAGTCGCTCTCCTATCACATGGTCGTGATGTTATATAACGGTAATTCATTCTCCTATATTTGGAGATGGGTTGTTCAGTTGCAGGGGGGGGGGTAGAGTCAGCTCTGACTTGGATTGGAGTTTGATAAAAAATATTCATCATTTTTCTTTTTAATTTATTTTTAAGGAAGTATTAAATGGTTACTCTTCGAAATAAATGTTTTTTATCGAATATTTTTTTGATCTTGT
This sequence comes from Thysanoteuthis rhombus, assembly GCA_963457665.1. Lineage (NCBI taxonomy): Eukaryota > Metazoa > Mollusca > Cephalopoda > Oegopsida > Thysanoteuthidae > Thysanoteuthis > Thysanoteuthis major. Next base: position 25,395,720 of record OY735230.1, on the reverse strand, counting down.
ATTTTGAAAATTAAACATGATGTTTCAACGTTAAATAAATTACTCCATTTACTTTTATTGCGCATTTATTTTGTGAAACTGATGTCGCTAATCTGTCAGCACTTTCAACTTAAAAAGCACGTACGCGCATGTACCCGGCTTAGCTCAATAAGATACCAAGGAAGAGCACTCTGTATGGATTGAACTCCCTACCATAGTAGTAGCCCGTGAGACGAGCTCACTAAATGGTCCTCTTTGGCCAGGTGCCATAAGTGGTGATTTACTAAGTTTAGCTTGGTCAGACACAAAGCCTTAGTAGTGTAACCCTCTACTACCGCGACAAACGAACTAACAACATTAAGCGATTGGTCTGAGCAATTGGAAGCGTCCAGAATCAGATATGCGTCTTCACATATGTAGAATTGACTGCATTGTCAAAGCAGGGTCACCTGCCTGAACAGGATTACGAAATCATGTGGGCGTGAGTCAATACACATACAAATAAAACAAGAAAGCATTCCGAGAGCGCATACCTTTGCCAACGCCATTGTTAGGGGAGTAATTGTGCATGGATCCGCCCCAAAATTCAATCACCCTTCCATGACCCATTCTTCCAAAATGTCATATCGTGTGAAAAGACATGGCATTTTGGCGATATTATGCGGAGATATCACCAGGAAAATCATGAGCGTGTACATAAATGTATGAAAGAAGTACAGAAAATATCTCTCAATCAAAAGAGATTACTGGATCCGCCCCCAAATTCAGCCGATTCTTTCTTACCATTCATTCCATAGAATCTATTAATTTTTTTTAGAAAAACCGGACCAGATAAATATACCTCACCAAATTCGTTGGCAGAGGTAATATATATATATATATATATATATATATATATATATATATATATATATATATATATATATATATATATATATATATATATATATATAAACACAGTCACATATGTATCAACCAACAAAATCCACAAATCAACGGACATACTTCAACAATTTCATTTGTATCTCAGGAATTGAGTAATTATTATTCCACGAGCGATTCACTCTGTTGGTTTCATCACTACATTTTGGCAGGTGCATTCTTCGACCTTCCTAAAGTGTATAATTTTCCCAGAGCGACGTGGTCCCTACTATAGAAAGTTCTGGATGTTGGCGAGAGGGATTTCCATAGGCAGCAGAAAAAAATCTACGAAATGTAGAACGATCTCTAGTGTGCACACATATATGAAGCGTGTCCAAAAAGAAAAAAGCCCATTTTTTTCAAAAACAAACTTATTGCTTCACCTACAAACTCATAAGACTCGAGTCCTCTAATGGAAGTCGGTTTGAGGGATAGCATGCAGGTCCTTTTGGGCCTTTGCGTTACCGGCGGCTGTTTAGCTCAATAGTATGGGCAACGCTACGCTGAAGAGGGTACCCTATCGATTGCAGGTTGCAGCCACATTTTCTTTAATTGCTCATCCTATTTACGTTGTCCAGGCCAAATGATACATTCACCATGTATTAACGGAAGGTCATTTCAAATAAGAGTTCCAATATAATATGAAATAATTCATAATCATTCTGTCGGATCATATCTCCATTTCTTAACACTACACACACACACACACACACACACACACACACATATATATATATATATATATATATATATATATATATATATATATATATATATATATATATATATGCATCAATTAGCCTAGCAAATTGTTATTGACTGAACTTCGATCAGAAATATTTTTTCTGTGGTATTTAAAAAGGAATTAAGTCTTGAATTCGTTTTATCTCCTTATTTTTCATTGGGATGTTTTCGTATTCATACACAACGCGGGAAGTGTTATTCAATTGAATTAGAGGAGAGAAGGTGACAATAATGAAATGGATGAATGAAAATTAAAATAGATAAATGAATGAAGTGATAAACACATAATCAAATAAAAATGTCCAACTGAATGAATATAGGAAGGTCTTGCAGTAATATCAATTTGTTTTGATTGGGACTTGTTCCGTCTTCCACCGTTTGCAATGGAAATAGTTGTACGTTTTTGAAGAGTTAACAAAAAGGTAACGAAGAATTTATCATGCAATATTGACAGATGTATCCGATTCCGAACATTGTGTCCATTTTTAGCATTGTGTGTCCGATTCAAATGATTCGGACATCCGAGATATTCCGAATTATGTCCAATTTGAGGCCCTGCATAAATCTAGATTGATATTTCCAAACCGAAATCTTGGCGTACCAACCATCTTTCTGAAAACTATAATATAGATTCATTAATCATATTTAATCATCAATTTTTATTTCATCTCAAAGTAGAAAGATAGAAAGATCGATACATTGCAATTGCAATGTAAATTGAGATCTTATTGCAGGAATCACATTTTAAGTCGTAAAATGAACGACTGCTGATAATTGGTCATAAAAACGTAGGTATAAAGTCCTGGTCTTGACAGGACTTGTGACTTGCGAGAATCAATGAGCTTGACACATGCAAAGGAACCCAGGCTTCGTCACCAGCTGTCATACTCCATTGAGATTCTCTCTTCGGATACGTGTATCTTTACCTTGCCTAAATTTTCATTTTAGCTTTTCAATTTCTTAAAGATATATTGTCTATTTGTTTTTTTTTTAAAAAGGGTGATTTTGTAAACGGAAGTTTCCGATTATGACCGAAAAGAAAGTTGACACCGTTTACAAATCTTGAGTCCAAATCAATAATTCGGGAAATTATATCATAATTAAATTAACAGTAAACTCAGTCACCCTTTGGATTAACATTGCAGTTATGAGGAATATTTCAATTTTAGAAACGGTTTAAAATGAGACTATGGTACTTCAACTAGCGAGTGAAAAAAAAATCATAAGTGACTTCATGTTGGTTTTGAAAAAGTCTGTTTGAAATTATCTCCCTTTATTACACGAAAAATTTGGCCTAAACAGCGTGAATAGAATAAACAATACTTACCGTTGAGCTAAATAAGCCGCCGGTTATGCAAAGGTCCAAATAACTGCTTTATTTTCAAATTCTCATTTTTGATCATTCACTATCCATACCTGCTCGATTTGTTGCTGAACTCAGATATCTGAATGATTAAGAAATAGATATATAACAAAAAACAAACAACAACAACAAAAAAAAACAATTATAAATGCGTAATATGACTTTGAAACTATTTGAATTGATAAGAGCAATGCTTCGTTGAAGCGGTTATCTTATTGGTCGCAAGTTCGATTTCTGCAACAACCACATTTTCTTTGATTATTACGTTGTCCAGACCAAATGATACATTCACCGTGTTATGACGAGAGGTCATTTCAAATAGGAGATTCAATGTAATATGTATTATGATTTTTAATCATTCTGTTGGATCATATGTCCATCTTTTGATAACATAACTGTCGCCTTGAGTGAAACGGTGCCACGAATTAAGCAAATATAGACCCCAAATAAGCATAAATAAGAATTAAGGGTTGAGACAGCTATCTCGGTTTTTGTATAACCCGTAGCTGTTTAGTTCAATGGTAAGAGCAACGCTACATTGAAACAGCTACCTAAACAGTCGCAGGTTCGATTCCTGCAGCAGCCACATTTTCTTTCATTGTTTACTCTTATTACTCTGTCTACGCCAAAATTATACATTCTCCGTTTAATAACGAGAGATCATTTCAAATAGAGTTTCAAAGTGATATAATACATTTAAAATTATTCTTGTCGGTTTATGTATATAAATATATGGATTTATAATCACTTATTATTACATGGTGAATGTACCAATTGGTCTAGACAGTGTAAAAAAAATAAACAATTAAAGGAAATGTGGCTGCTGCAGGAATCGAACCTGCTAGACTATATATATATATATATAAGAAGGGGGATGAAATTCATCAAAAGACTACGTAGAAACTCGAAAAGTGGATTGTATTCATTTCTGTTACGTATTTTTGAAACTGGTTTCTCACGTTATCAGACGTCAAATGGGAAAAATGTAAAATACACGAACAAAATGTTTTGAGAGGAGAGGAGAGATTATGCGTCGTTAATGTTATTTTTTTTTTAAATTTAAGTATTTCATCATTTTCCCCATTTGACGTTTGACAACGGGAGAAACACGTCACGGAAATGAATACAATCCTTTTTCCGAGTTTTCAAATCGTCGGTCAAATCATTCATACGCACACACACATACACACATACACACATACACGTATATGTATAAATGCACACCAATATTTTCTTCTCTTTGACGAGCGACAGAAAACAACGTAATTTAGCGACGCCATTTTGAATTCTGTAATACCTATACTCGAATACATTTTCACCCATCTAACTGTTTTTTCACTTTTTCCACTCATCTTCTCTTCAAATCTTGCAAAAATTTTCCTCTCCCTTCCTTCCCAATCGTCTCGAGTATTTAGTCATCAATCATTCTTTCGCAATTTAACTCAAACGCGGTGGGGGGTGGCTGTTAGCTGAAAAAGATGGCTGCCTTGTTCAAGATAATAGAAGACACTCCAAACCTTAATTAAAAGTAATTAGTGTTTATGATATTTACCAAGATTAGTGTGACAAGAGAAATGAGGACAGAAAGATTATGTTGTATCAATCTCAAGCAGAGCGGTCCTGCTTTCCTTTAAAATCAGCATTCGAGATCCTGGTTTTAATCTTAGCTCAAAAACCTAAATAATGAAGATTGTAAGTTTGGGATTGTAATCAGCTATTAGAAACCCTCTACCAAAACTATCAATACGGATTTCTTCGGTTTTATATGAGTCTAGCTTGCTGGCTACCAATGTCTGAGTTGCGGGTACAGACTGCACCAATGGAGCAAAAAGGCTGAAAATTTAAACTCTCAATCCTTTATGCCTTGAAAAAGCCTTCCATGATATTTTTACCCCTCACAAAATGAGCTGTTGGGGGGTGTCATTTTACAATATAAGTTTATGCTAAATTAGTCCCTTTGTTTATGTCCGACTGTGGTAAGTTTTGTTTTTTATAGTTTTATTTCTAATTTGGATTGTTTAGTGATCGTTGGCCAACAAAATTAAGAGAGAAGGGATTCATTCATCGATCACCCCTTTTCCGATTCTTTTAAATTGATCACCTGCACTGCCACCAGAAGACGTTGGTAACGTACCGGTTGATATCAACCAGACCTGTATAGATATTTACTAAGCATAGCTTAAGACGGTATAGGGCCCAATCGAGGAAAATAAGGGTTGGAAGATTGTGATCAAAGGATCATATTAACGCCGACTATTATCTCTTTTTAAAAGACCCCCCCCCCTAAAATAACTCCAAACAAACGAGTCAAAAAACAATAGAAATCACCAAAGAAGAAATCCAGCAATCAAATACAAAAGTTTATAATCCTCGTGGTGTTTCTCGTTACAGTGGCACAGCATAAACTTGTGCAAATACCTGATTTTCTCACGTACCAGACTTGCTCGAGTCGCTTAATGACAACATAACCTCAAAATGTTTTCTCGTTCGCCCTATTTGGCTGAGCACATGTCACAGTTCTCACAAGCCATTGTTAATGAGCACAGAACCGATTATGAGTCCATACAATGAAAATGAATCCTGACAAAGATGATTGTATGAGAGACACATCCGAAGGTCGGATGTACACTATTAAGAATAAACGAGAAAGTATTCAGCAGTTTTGGATATCTCGAGAACTGATTATGCAGCATTGATGTAACTTGGCAATCATCCAGAAAGCATCTTACTTAACAAACACTCTTCCTTAGCGTTACCCAGTCAGATTGAGATCGAATGAGCTTGTATACCCTATGACCGTTACATTCACAATGACCATACTTGTTCATTCTTCATTTCTCATGGTGATAAAACGAACATATTTATGACGAAGTTGCGGAGGTGGTCTAGTTCAACATACAACTATTTGAATTGGCCACGAAGCGTTCAGTTAGTGAAAGATTATGTTGCTCAATGGTGTATTCTTCCAGGGAGAATTCCCAAGGGTTACTTTATTCATCTGAAAAGAGAAAAAAAATCTTAAAACAGAAAAAAGAAATAAGACCCCTTCACGACATCCTGTATCATTTATTGCAAATTGATATGTTCTGGTGATAATTTAATTATCAGCGAATAGGTTTTATAGCAAGGCCGAAATAATACCAATAAAATAAAACAAATTAGTACATTCACTGAAAAGAAAAACATATATATGTACATACTATTACCACGCTACAAAGGATATCATTGAAACATTTAACAAGAGATTGGATGAAACTTGATAATGAAAAATTATCGGACAATCACACACTCAATTTTTTCAATATGCTCTTTAGGTTAACTTTATTGATTGATGGTATTCAAAGTGAAATTCTATTGTTTTACTTCGTTGCCCATGTACTTTTCCATGATTAATTCCCAGGGCTTCCTTTATGTATCTGAAAAGAGAAAAAAAAAACAAAGAATTTTCAAATAGAAAGATATGATTGTTTCAAATCCCTTCGCCGGTCTGTATTATTTATTGTGAATTTGTATGTTCTGGTGATAATTTCATTATCAGCAAATAGGTTTAATAACCAGAGATTTACGAAACTTCATAATGAGAAATTATCGGACAATCACGCTTCTATGCGATTTTTTTCATTTCCCAGATCTGATAAGAGAATACTTCGAACAAACCTGACTGGTCTGTTCATACGCATTTATAAGTACCCGTAAACTGATTGGTATTATCAATAACTTTGAGAAGAGTTATTAACATTTTGTTCGAAGTAGAGTTTGCATATTCTGTTCGAAGCGTTCAGTTATTAAAAGATCACGTAGCCTCAATTTTGTGGAGTTTGTAGGACGTTACCGTTCAATTGCAAGCCCTTTATGCAACCGCTTTTCAATTGTTTTCATGAATACTGTTGAAACTCTCAAGCCTCGTTGGTATCTTTGGAACGCCAAGTTCCCATTTAGTATCTACGGGAATGAGCGTGTCCGATGGAGTTTGTCTGAAATTCTTTTTTGAAGCGTTCCCATTGTTTAGTTCTTCAATTACACTTACATCTAGTTAGAATGCACAGTGACAGAAAAGTCACGAAGGGGCTCAAAACATTCATGTATTTATAAAAGAAAATTTTCAATAGTTGCCATCGAGCCGGAAGTTAGGTTGCTCTTATCAAATGTATTGGTCACAGAACTGTCTTTTATTTCAGAGACTATTACAGATAGAAGGATGCAGTTTCCGCCGTAAGATAAAACATGATTTGAAGATTAACTTAGATTCCGAAAAAGCAAGACCTGACCCGACTCGGCCCACCACTTACTTTTTTTAGAAGATTAATAACCCGGACACCAATGGAGATAGAAAGATTGGATCTTCACTAATCGATGGCTATTCGTCAGAGATATATCATAAATAGTCCTGGTGTCTATAGGAGTTTCGGAATTATGGTGATTTTTTCAAGCGAGTCATTTTTGGTTTGCTTTGCTTTCACGGGTGTAAAATACGGTAGCTCGACACATACAGAAAATTATTTTACAGCCATGGATGTTTTGAATTATTATGTTAGACAAATAGGATATATAACAAGGATGGGATTTAGAAATCTATGTATGGAAAATTCCTTCGCTTTCAATAGCATTCTGCATAACATTTCGAAGGATATCTATCTATACCCCCTTTACTTTTCTCAGGATATCATTCTTTAGTTCCTGGACAGTCCTCGGCTCGTTGACATGGACCTTATCCTTCGAATAAGCCCGAATCCTTTGTAGTGACCAGCGAACCAAGCTAAGCTGAGGAGAACTCTGCCGACTTGATGTTGCAGGGTTATCCTCTCCTCTCCTCTGTACACAAATATGGTTCATAGCATTTCGGACTGAACATGGTCTACCTGTTTGTGGGAGTCAGCTTTCCAGAACATGAAACCAAACGACGAATCATTGACTCAGATGGCGTTGACTGTTCGTTCAAATAACGTGAATATGATCTTTCGATTACCGGTATTGATTGATGGTATTCAAAGTGAAATTCTATTGTTTTACTTCGTTACTCAGTTGTGTACTTTTCCATGATGAATCCCCAGGGCTTCTTTTACGTATCCGAAAAGAGAAACAAAAAACAAAAGAATTTTAAAATAGAAAAAAATCTGATTGTTTGAATCCCTTCGCTGGTCTGTATTATTTATTGTAAATTGATATGTTCTGGTGATAATTTCATTATCAGCAAATAGGTTTAACAACAAGAGATTGTATGAGACTTCATAATGAGAAATTATCGGACAATCACGCCTTCATTCATTTTTTTTTCATTTCCTCGATCTGATAAGAGACAACTTCGAACTAACTTGACTGGTCTGTTCATACACATTTATAAGTACCTGTAAACTGATTAGTATTGTCTATAACTTTCAGAAGAGTCATGAACACAAACTGGAGTTAGTATGCTAAGTCGTATTGTTTCCATTTTAGAAGAATGTATTCATAAAACACATAGTAGTCATCCATGTATGAATTGAAGTGATTTAAACGTTTGTAGTTGGTGCACTGTCAAGATAATGTGAGTCGGACGGAGGATAATATTAAGACCATGTTTTGGTTATTGGATAAACATATTGTCATCTGATAACATCATAAGGTCTTCAGTTAACTTGCCTTAAAATCAGCATTTGTAATTCTGGTTATTACATGGACTCGGAACATCGACCTCCGATGTCGATGAGAAATATGTTTCTTTTTCAGCAGACTGTTCTTTCCCATGGCCCTGCCGACTAACCAGCTGCGTGAGCTACATATTCTTCTCAGGTCATATCTTGGGGGTTATATCCTTTAAAATTTGCACGAGTGCACTATGCATCATCAAAGATCGTTCAATCTATTTATTTTCAAAAAAAATACCTTTTTGGGTCTCTACAGTCATTTTGGACCAACAACGCATAAATCTTTTGCTGGTATTTTTCTGTTTTTTTTTTTTTTAGATAAAGTACCTATTTTTTTAGACAATTTTAGATTGAAAATCTATTTTTTAAAGATATTTTTTTCATAATTAGTTCTTGCATACGCATGGGCTATGGTAATTTATTCATATCACTTCCTTCTCCGTGTTCTGTTTGTGAGTTAGTTGTATATATTTCAGATTAGAATAAACGAAATCGCGATATAAATCAACCCTGGAATTCATATGGTAAACAGGTTTGGTTAGTCACTCCATAGAAACCGTCAGGCGACCAACGTCTTTTGGCGTTTGCCGTGTTTGGGGTGATCGATTAAAAAATTGGAAAAAGAGGAGATCTATTGATAAGTTACTTCTCTCGCCTCTTGTTGAAAAAAAATTCCAAACCAAAAAAAAACAAACAAACAAACAAAATAACATAAACATAACGAGCGTGAATACTACCGGACACAAACGAAGGGGTCAATTTAACATAAACTTACATTGCAAATTCATCCCCATCTAAAATCTTATTTAGGGGTGATTGAAAAAAAAAAACGCTTTTTCTTTAGACATAAGAAGTAAATGTCTAAAATTTTAGCCCTCTATCTCCTCGGTGCGGCCTGCACACGTGATACATGCGTAGCCAGCCAGACCAACTTATAAACTGCAGAAACCCCTGTTGACAGTTTTGATGACGGTTCCTAGTGACGACGCCCTTTAACGGTTATATAACGCTTGGAAAAGGCATAAACTCAAGCTTCTTAGTTCTTCAACCAGTTCAAAACATATTATACATGTACATCCTAATGTTTCTACGACTGCTGGGATATATATGTCCCGTAGATCTTTTTTTCGAAGTCTACTTGAACGTCTTAATTCACGCATTAAACAGTTTCATAGGTTAGACTTGAAAGATTCAATCGAATAACAATTTTGCGTTTTACATCTATATTTTAAAGGTCAGCTCTGCAAAAAATTATAAAGTCTATGCTTACTCTCAACTGAACCCCCCCCTCTGACAGACAGAATCAGGGCGTTAAATCGATTTTAAATGCCGTAAGCTCGTTCCGGAAATTTATGTTAAAGTTGTTTGTCTTATGCGCAGAAAGACCAAACTCGCCATAACGCCTACACAAGTTTTAGCCTGTTGAAATTTATATTTACAGTGTCGCTCATAAATGAGTACACCCGTACCACCTTTTTTCTGGAGAAAGTTAATTTCCTTCTAAACCAAACATTTCAGGATTTTATCATTCTAAGTGGGAAATTACTCAATAAAAACAGATATTGTCTGGCAGTAAGAGAAAATAAAGGCAGCCACACGGAATATTGATTTTAAAAAAACTTTTTTCCGTAACGGTGTACTCATCTGTGGACGGCAACACGTTCGTATTTTGGGCAACAGAGTTTAAGTGCGGTGGAGTTAATATCTGACAATGTCCCTTTTAATTGTATTATATTCCACTGTGTATGATAGACTAAGTCTTGTAAGGCATAAAGCCACACGAAATGGGATAGATTGTATTGTACCAACCTTTCAAGTACAGATAGCCTTTATACTGTAAAAATCAGTATTCAAAATTCTGGCCTTTACTTAGACTCTGACCACTGGCGCCGGTGAGAGATTCCTCAGCTACCAAGTAGTTCCGGACTGTTAAAATCAATGTTTATTTTGCTGTGGTTCTTCATTCTTCTTGAATTTAGCTTCGAGGCACTGATATCCGCAGGTTGATAAAAATACATTCGGAGATTCAAAAACAAATCTCTCCTACTTACACTCGCGTTTATGGTCACAGATAAATCGTAAACATTCTCTTTTCATGTGTGTGTGTGTGTGTGTGTGTGTGTGTGCGCGCTTGTGCAATGCAATTACTTGACAGTCATCCTTTACGAAGTAGAAATTCGCCAGACATATTATTCAGCACACAAGGCAGTGCAATGTCGAGTTTGAAGCATTTCGTGGTTAGCGATTGTCGAGAAATCTTATAGGAATGAAAAAAATGTATAGATTAAAGACTTTCTATCTAAATTTATATCTCTAAATTTAGATATAAAATATCTAAATTTGTAATAGATCTGAATTTAGATATAAAATATGTAAATTGGCAACATTGAAGAGAAGTAACCAATATAATTTGGAGCCGTATTTTCGTTATTTTACATGTTTGTTATGACAGGCGGTGAAGCATAAAGTCTGGCCCCTTCCACATATGTCCTTTGGAATCCGTTCAAGTATTTTTAGATCCACCTAAGCACAAACCCAGAAGAATACTGCAACCAATGAGGAACGAAATTACTGTCAATGGCTCTTAAAACTTGCACGCTAACCACCGTTTGATATTATGTGCTTCTAACACAACCTGATTTTAGCCAAATTAATTCTTTTTTTTCGTCGTGGGTTGGTTTTTCCCAAATATGAGAATCGAACAGAGACGAATGGCGAAGGAAAACATCAAGTAGAACAGGTCTGGTTAGTCTCTCAATAGATACTGTCGTATGACCGATGTCTTTTGGCAGCATGTCGTGATGGGTGCGGGATGATCAATCAAATAAATTGCAAAAAGGGTGATCGATGAATAGATTAGTTTTCACGCCCTTTGTTTGGTGGTGATCACTATGAAAATCTGAATCGAAAGAAACGAAACAAGCATGAACGCTACCGAAAACAAAGTTACCAATTCAGCATAAAGTTACATTTCAAATTGAACCCCCACCAAAAACCTATGGGGGTAGTAGTAAAAAAACCCTAATCGTTTTTCCAGACCTAATGGGGAGTAATTGTTAAAAAAATTCAGCCTTCTAGCTCCATTGGTGCTGTCTGTACGTGTAATACATACATAGCCATTCAGCTACACTTATTTAAGAACTGAAGAAACCTATGATATTTTTTTTGTACCAAGAATATAGTGTTTCGTGAAGTTCTTGAAAATTCATGGCGTCTTTTTTTCAACAAGCGTTTATGTAATTCTTGGTATTTTTCAAGACGGTATAGATTAATTAAAAAATTGAAATGCCAACAGGAAATAACATTTATATAAATAAGCATACTGCTCCTTACTGACTGTTAACAGAAGAGAAATAGTGCCCAAACCACGGTGAACAACCTGCCTGACGCACGTGATGACGCCTAGCATTTAATATCAGGCCATACAAACGATTAAATGTAAGACCTGTGAAATGGGAAGAATGGTGTTCAACATCTTGGCATCTCAGTTCTACGTTTCCAGCACCAGATTCTAATAAAAATGTCTTATTGCTTTCTGAGAGTCTCTATATAGAAGAACGCATGTTCCAGCCAGTTTCGTTAGACGATACAGATTGATAGACAGCCAGAGACATACCTGTATGTTTCCATGTCCGCATACATACGTAAAATAGGTTTTAAAAAAAGAAAACTTTGTGAAGAGGTTTCAACCGCTGCCGTTTCAGTTGCAGACATTCAAACGCAGATATTTCGCCCTCGGACGTTTCAGTCTTGTTTTGATTTTAAAGACGAAAACGATTGAATTTATGCACTTCTGTTTTCATTTAATGAATTTTTTTCATTCTTATGTGTTATACGCCAATTTTTACATCAGGTGAGCGTGCATGGGTGTGAATCTTTCATATTCACACAAAATTACTCCATAAGTCTTTCTTCTAATTTTTTTGCCATTTGGAAAAAAGCGAATCCTAATCCATTCTATTTGTCATTCATAAGAATGAAAACAAATAAACAATTGAGTTATAAAATGCCAGGAGAAGATCTATAAAGTACCGAAAAACAAATTATGTTATCGTCAGCTTCTCGACATCCTATTTTAAAATGTGATTAATTTTTCAAAAAAATGCGTTCTCAATTTTTTTTTCTTGTTCTGCTGATGAAGAGGAAAGTCCAACTTACTGTAAAAAAGGGCAAAATTTGTATTAATAAAAAATGCCAAGAAATAAGAGAATTCGTGATAGAAATTCAGAAGTATTTTCTGTTAATAATTACTTTTGATGAACTATTTAAAAAAAATATTAATTACGTTTTAAAATAGGATATCGAAGACTTGAAAACTTCCACGAGTCGATCAAATATAATAGTGTAAATTTGATTCAGTTGCATCTGAAAAATGTTAATACATGATTTTCAGTTATCATTTATTTTTGATATTTTTCTGCTTGTTCCCCTTTTACCTGGACCTTTTTACCAGAGCTGCTTTTACCTGTGTTTACCGTGCACTGGTCAGCTCGAAGAGCGGGAACTGCTTGCTACCAGAAATCTCTAGAACACCGACGTCAGAATCAAAGGTGTTATTACAATTTGTCTCCTTATAGTAAACCATTCAACTGAACTCTATCCAAAATTAGTCACGTATAGGAAATTCGAAGATTATTAACTGATATTTTATCGGTCAGTGCCAACCAATCTATACTATTCCCAAAATAAGGTGACTAGGATGAGCCCCTCCCTTTTACTCCGTTAGTAATAAGCACCGCGTAACGATCGTCAGGACAGTTAGCCAGCGGGTGATAAGTCTTAATATGGTCCGGTGTTGGCGTCTGGATGTCTACACGAACAAAGAATTTCAAGTTAGAGGAATTCCTCTTTTATTTATGATAGCTGACATCTCCAGGAAATCGCATACTAGATCTATCAGCAACTACCAATAATTCTTCAGAGGTTGGGTTTTATGACCACTACTTGGGCCAGTGTAGACCGGCACCCTTCCGCACACTTTTGGATTTCCCTTGACCTGTTTCTCTCGGTTCCTCGTGGCATCACAACCGCAACCGAAATCAATTCACCATTTTGATAAGATCCATACACGAACACGAACAACTGAACCTTGATTCCCCAACATAATTTCGTGACAGACCTTTTGTGCGGTATAAATGATTAGTTAGTTTAATAAAGCCACGTTAAACGAGTTTCTCTCTCTCGGCTCAGGGCTACGATATGTAGAATAGACCTGGAGACGACAAGCGCCCGACGAAATGGCGTCACTCACTTCACCCGACGCTATTTTCCCCATGGACGGAGGGAGAGATTGATTCATGCCTTTCTCAAATTTAAACTCGTTCATGACTCAATCATCCTGCACATCCTTAATAAATGATTATTCTTGTTGAATTTTTAACGTGCCGTCTTGTCATTTTTTGCCTTGGTTCCCGAAAGTCACAGAACTAAAGTCATAATGTAGGTGGTACGTAGCGCCGAATTTAGGTAATTAAGTTTATTAGAGATAGATATCAAACGAAGATCATGTATTAACATTTTTCAGATATAATTGAATCAAGTTTATACTATTATATTTGATAAACCCACGGAAGTTGTCAAGTCTTTAACAACCTATCTTAATTCGTGATTAGTATTAAAAATAGTTTGTTAAAAATGAATATCTTCTGAGAATCCTGTATTAACATAATTGAATCAAATTTATACTATTTTTTGGTTGTTTTTCATGCAACGTTGTACTCTACGGCCTTCATCAGGTATCATCTGGTAGGTGTGGGGGAAGTAACGAACCGAACAACCAAGATGAGGATAGTCCGAATAATAATAGAAATAATAATAATAATACCTCATCTCAAAAATTTAGAGAAACACACATTTATACTGTTAAATTAGATAGAGCCTTCAAAACTCGTTCAAATCTTCGATACCCTATTTCAAAACGTTGTTAGAATTTAAAAAAATGTGTTCCGAGGGTTTTACTTGTTTTTCTTAGAAAGAGGAAAGTCGAAATTATTGTAAAGAAATAACAAATTTTCATTAATTGCAACGCAGAATTGAACTTTGAAAATAAATGTTGACTTTTCAATCGATAAATCGATGAATGGACGCCATTTCGTTGACAAGTCTTAAAAGATTATACAATTGATATTCTGCAGTTAAAAAGTCTACTAAAAATAACAGTGACGTGAATTATTTTTCGTGGATTTCTCAACAATATATAATTGTGATCAAATTATAAGTTACGCATATTAATACATGATTTTCAATTATTACTTATTTTCTATATATTAATCACGTTTTAGAATAGGATGTCGAACACATTCGGTGGGTCTATCTAATCTGGTAATCAGAAAAGTGCCCATCAAGAGATCGGATCTACGAAAGAGATCACGAGATCTGCCCACCACGAATTTATCAAAGGAGGAATAGTGCCCATCGAAGCATTATTTACCCATCATTCTCTTATTTTTATTTTTAATTGAAAAAAAAAACAACCGTTGTTTCCACATTGACCATCTCAAATTTATCGAGGGGGGAGTGCCCATTTTATGAAGTTTCATTTAAAAAAATTGGTACAACTTAACCACGATGGCCCCGATTGGAATTCTGAGTGTGAAATAAATAGAACTTCAAAAGGCAAATTTTAAAAAAAAAGAACAAAACATTTATTCAAAGAAATTATAATTCGAAGTATCTATTTACTTTTGTTCATATTCAATGAATTCTCTTATTTCTTTCCATTTTTTCAATCGTATTCTTTCTTTTACATAAAAATTCAGGGTATATACTTTTAAGCGAAAAAACGTGCAGTTTCATTTTTCGTATTTTGGGGTTTTTTTTTCTCTTTTCATTTAAAAAAAGGGAAAAGCAAACGAAACTATTTTCATTTCGAAGAAATTAAAAGAGAAAAATAACTAAAAATAAAACGAAAATTGGTGTCATTATTAATTGTTCTTATTTTCTCCTAGAAAGTAAAAAGCCAAAACCTATGTATATAAAAAAATTCAATAATTGAAAATGGTAAAAGATACGATTCATGAAAGAGAAACAAATGGATATATTGTATTAGTATCGCTTTGAATAAATTGTTTTTTTAAGAATTGTTTTGCCAATTTCATTTATTTTTATTTCACATTCATTTGGAAAAAGGGAAATATAAATGAGAAACTATTTTCATTTTTTTCACGAATTGAATAATTTGTTTGTCTTTTTAAATTGCTTTGCCTCGCTTAATTCAGTCAAATTTTTATTAACAAAAAAAAACAACAAAAAAACAGAAAGAAATAAGAAGATTAATGAAAGAAAAACAGCTGTAAGTTATGTTCAGGATTACACTTTTCCTCCCTCTATAACCTGTGTGTGAAAAAGGAACAGACAATTTTTATTAATTAAAATGGAAAGAACTAAGAGAATTTACGAAAAGAAAACATTGCTTTGAATAAATTTTTTTTCTTTGAATTTTTTTGTCTTGCTTATTTCTTTTTTTATTTCACACTCAGAATTCCAATCGGGGCCATCATAGTTAAGATGTACCAGATGTTTTCAATAAAACCTAATAAACCTAATAAAATGAGCTCAATTAATTTGCGACGGTCAATGCGTGAAAACAACCCAAAAATATTTATTGATTAAAGATAAAAAGAAATAAGAGAATAATGAGCAAATTATGTTTTGATGGGCAGTTTTCATCCCTTGATAAATTCGTGATAGGCTGATCTGATGGGCACTTTTCTGGGGTACGATTCCTGGATGGGCTGATTTCCTGATGGGCAGTTTTCCTGCTACCCATTTTTACCGCACCATTTTTACCGCACCATTTTTACCGGTGCTAATTTTACCGGTGCTAATTTTAACCTGGGTCATTATAATCATGAACCCGCTGCATAACTCATAATACACTATCGAGCATAGTCACGGGACTTAGTCACAGACCAAAAAAAGTTGATTTAATTAGTACTAATTATGTAATGTTTTTTATTGTTCAATTTGAATGTATGAAGGTTGTTTTTGAATCTTTGCTTATAAATCACAAAACGACCTTTATTCATTCGAGTTAAAAAAAAATATGCTATATTAAGTAATTAGTATAAATCCAATTAAAATATTACTTACTTCATTAAAAAGCGGTAGACTTTATTAAATTAGTATATCGTTTTCATTTGAAAGCAAAACAAAACGAAATGGTGACTAAATAGAAATAAATCACAAAATAACTTTTAATTCATTCAAAATTACGAATAAAAACATTGCGTTACTCAATTAGCACAAATTGAATTAAAAATATTACTTGAATTGACTTGAATTGTGACTTTATATTCTGTGACTCCAAGACCGGTAATGAGACGACTGCAATTTGTGACCTGACATAACTATGTATCATACTGGGGGTAAACAGATGTTTCGGACCGGACGTTTCGACCACGGACGTTTCGGTCTCATTTTGTTTTCAAAGGAGAAACCGACTGAATTCATGTAATTCAAAATGTACGTTTTTCATTTTGTGTTTCATAAATGTTTAAAAACAATACTTTTTTAATACAACCTTTGCTTATTTGTATTTTGTGTAGAAAAGCAAAAAAACGGGTCAAGATTTTTTTATACTGAATGGCTAAAGAATTAAAAGAAAAACATTGTTTTTTTAAGTAATTTTATGTGAGTGAGAATTTCCCACCCTAGCACACTCAATGTTAAAATGACACAAAAATAAAGAAACTTGAGAATTAAATGAAAGAAAAACAGTAGTAAACATATAGAATAAATGGAGAGGGCCGTTTTCGCCAATAAAAACAAAACGTCCAGAGTCGAAATATCTACTGCTAAAATGTCTGCAGCCGAAACATCCGTGACCAAAAGGTCTGTGGACGAAATGCTCGCGGCCGGATCGCCCGCAACCGAAACATCTCCAGCTGAAACGTCCTACAATCGATAATGGGCACATGCACATCGTCGATTTATCTGATCATTGTCTGTTAATATTTGGTACGTATTGACAACGGAACAAACCAGTTGCAATCACCATCAACGGGTGTCTGTGTTATTCCTGGCAAAAAAGCGAATTGTGTTTGAAACGGACATGAATTATGTTCTCTTGTCTTCGCTTTTTATTGGTAGGTCACTCATCAGTATTTTCCCTGTCTGTGCATCTCTCTCTCACTTTTTCCTTCTTTACTATATCGCTCTTTTTTCTTCTCGATTAAATCCCCTTTTTTATTTTCTCTCATCTTATCTTTTCTACTTCGTCCCATTTCTTTAATCTCTTTCTTTCTATTACTCTTTTTCATTCATCTCCTTCTTTCTTTCTTTCTTTCTTTCTTCCTACCGCTGTTTTTCTTTCGTATCTTTTGATCTCTTTTCTTCTCTTCCTTCTTTTCTCTCTTTCTTCCTCACTACCATTCTTTTTCTTCTGTCTTTTTCTTCCTTCCTTTCTTTCTTTCCTTTTCTATATCTTCCTTTCTACACCTCCTTTTATTTCATTTCTCCCATTTCTCCCTTTCTTTCATATCTTTCTGTCTATCCCTCTTTTAATTTCATATCTTTCTTTCTATCTTTCTATCACTCTTTTCTTTCGTATCTCTTTCTTCCTACCACTCCTTTTCTTTCTTTCTTTTCTTTCTACCACTGTTTTTATATCATGTCTTTCTTCCCATCTTTCTACCACTCTTTTCTTTCGTATCTCTTTCTTCCTGCCACTCCTTTTCTTTCTTTCTTTCTTTCTTTCTTTCTCTCTTTCTACCACTGTCTTTATTTCATACTTTTTCTTCCCATCTTTCTACCGCTCTTTTCTTTCTTATTTCTTTTTTTGCCACTCTTTTCTTCCATTTCTTTCTTCCTTTCTTTCTACCACTTTTTTCTTTCATTTCTTTCTTTCTACTTTCTTTCTTTCTTTCTTTCTACCACTGATTTTATTTCATATCTTTCTTTCTTCTTTTCTGCCACTATTTTTGTTCTATCTCTTTCTTCCTCTCAGCCACTCTTTTTCTTTCCTCTCTTCCTCTCTATTACTTACCTCTTTCATCTCCTCCTTTCATCTTTCTCTCTCTTTTTTTTCTTTCTTTTATCCATTTCTTTCTCATTATCCTCGTTCTCTTATTCTCTCCTCTCTGTATACATTTTGTCACTCTCTCCTTATTCTTTGTGGCCATAATGCCAAAATAACAACCGTTCTCAGCTAACGTAATTGCCGATAGCCATTTATGGCAGTCAGTCAACCAACAATTAATGAAGCCGTTTCTTTTGACTGAAGAATTTCTCTTTGAAGTAATACATCAAAGCTTTCGACCATTTTTAATTCTTCCATATTTTTTCAACCAATATCAGCATTCGCCACCGATAAATCGTAAGCCTGTGTATAAAACTCCCATTTCATTTTCTTTTTCTCAGCATCATGATTGAGTCGTACGTACATAACCCTTATATCCATTAATATATATATGTGTGTGTGTGAGTGCGCGCGTGTGTGTTCTGTCCAATGGAACATCTTAGTGTAATCATGACTAGAATGTTATGCAGCAGTTACGTTGATCTTTAGAAAAAAAAATGCACCAAGACATTTTGGTGAGTTTTTGAGCTACATGTGCCAGACTGAACATGTGTGTAGTACGCTAGGTGTTTTTTCAGACTGAGGCTCTCTCTGCATGGACCTGTAACACCTACACTGGGGAGCCCTAGATTAGCTTAATCCTAAAGTCATCATCCGGTGAAGGCTTTGTTGAAAGCATTGCTGCTGTTTTCGTTGGGAACTACACATCACGGGTTAGATAGAAACTAAGACATGGCCGAAACCAGTAGGTCTCAGATTATCTATTGCACATAACTTGTCGATTTTTGTAGAAAAAATTGTATGCTCTGCGTTCGCACTCTCAGAAAACAAGTCTGTACGAAAATAATTTTTCTTTGTTTTTTTTTTTCTCGAGTAGCATTTTCTCAAAAACTAGTTACATACATAAAATCAAAGTAGGTGTATATTTTGAATCAGCATCATCTAGGATGATTTTTTAAAATTATATATTCTAAACTACTTACCTATAAGCAGGGGTGGGGATGACAATGCTTTTTAAAAACACCCGCATTGAGCAGTAATTCTGAGTGCCCTTGTAACAGCGGTTGAATAGCGGAGCGGTTAGAGCCTCAGAAAATAGAATTGGCTGACTGAGTTCAAGCGGAAATTTTTCTTCTCTTTCAATTTTATATGCTTCCAGGCTATTCGACCTTCAAACCTCATGGATGTTTTTCAGTTTCGATGAAATAATTTTTCAGAGGGGGCTCTGAGTACAATGTAGTTATAATTCTAAATTGGACCCTCATTTCAGGCATATCTTAAATCAGTAGCTCACAGGTTGCCAATAGCACACATTTTAGAGTTGAGTCCTTCGATTTCATGGGGTCTGCGTTTGCGCTCTCAGAAAACAATAAATATTTTTCCTAGTGATTTTTCGTCTAAATTTTCTCCAAAAATTATTGAATTTAGATCTATGAAACCAAACTATACGTATATTTTGGATCAGCACATCAGGGGAGGTTTTTCGATTATCTATGTGAGGGTGGGGGGTGGGAGTGGCAATGCTTTTTGAAGAAGTTTTTTTTTACTGAAATTTGTCGTCTCAAAGCCATGGTGGTGCAATAGCCTAGTGGTTAAAACAAGCACAACTGAAATCAGCAGATCTCAATTTGCCTGCAGCTTACATTTTAAGGTTGGATTTTGCAAAAAGAAGTTTGGCGTTTTCTATTGGGTGTGCACCAACAAAACAAGTGCGTACTCACGTTTTTTTTTTTTTGGCCCCTAATTTACGAGTTCAAAGTTATGGTGGCTCAGTGGCTAAGTAGGTAACCCCTCAGAAAATTGAATTGGAGGTCAAAGTTTAGGGAGAGTTTTCCTCTCTCAGGTCTAATTTAACCTAGAATACGTCTATATCATATAAAATACTAAGTTTTGATTTTTTCGTTAAATTTCATGTGCTTTCAAGACCTTGAAACTTTCGAGAAATTTGGCACTTTTGTGAAGGTAAATATTTCAAGTTTTTACAAGAGGGGATTCTATTTACATTGTAGCTATAATGCTAAACTGCAGCCCTAATTTCAATTCATCATAGGTAACCATAGATATGAATTTCTCTGTCTTTCAATGCTTATAACAATTTACCCAAGTTTGCTCGCTGGCCTGCGAGGGTCTGCCTTGGAATGTGTGCTGATCCAACCGGCGAGCCATCACAGAGGCATATCCGAAACCAGCAGATCACAATTTACCTACAACGTACATATACATGTCGAATTTTATCGAAATAAACAATTGATTGTTTGCAGAGTGTTTGCACTCGCGTGATAAAAATTAATTTTAGCACTGAAAAAATCTGTGAGAGTAACAATACATCAGTGTTTAGAAAGGCAGTGAATACGATAGGCGTATTTCAGTTTCATACGCAATTTCTTTCTCTTCATTGCCCCATCTCGCTGATGATGTGGGCTCACACCCTACGAAACGTCTGTGAAGAGATACCTATTCACCCAATTTTTATTTTCCCCATTGTCTATAAATTTATTCGCCATATGTATTAGTTTTCTTCACAAATACTTTTCGCTCTGTTACTTTGAAGAAGGTTGCTATTTCCCCGGGAGAAATACAAGAAATTTGGATGATACCAATTAGTCTCTAGTCTTTTCCTTCACACATTGTCAACATTCTGCACTGTATATATGATCATTTCACGGCTTTTTTTCTGTTGTTGTCTGTTATTTTCCACTACTTCGAATGCTGCCACTAAGTTACCATGGTGGTGAACTTACATGAACCAACGTCCGTATTCGTGAATTTTTACAAGTGTCTGGTTGTCATCCGAGATTAGCGACGTCTTTCTCAGATTATGGTGTAAAAAAAGAATCTTTCGAACTTGAAACACACCTACGGAACATTATTCGCTTTCATTCAAAGGTTGCTGCGTGATCCCTACTATTCATCATCATCATCATCATCATCATCATCATCATCATCAGATATTTAACGTCCGTTGCTGGACATAGACTTTCTTCATGATTCGCCTCACTTCTCTATCGTGGGCGTTGCAGAGCCAGTACTTTCTGAATTTGTATAGCTCGTCTCTCCATCTAATACTCTGCCAGCCTCGGTTGCGCATGCGATCTCTTGAATTGCATGTCGTGAGTTGCGATGTCCATTGGTTGTCTGCCATTCTCGCAACATGGCCAGCCCAATGCCATTTGAGATTTTTAATGGACTCTACGATATCCCTGCTTTATTCTCCCGGATATATTGTGCTGTCTTGTGGTCTCTCCACGTGAAGTTGAGCATAATTCTTCCAGGTGCACGTTGCATGGTTCTCAATTTGCGGGTCCGTCTCTTGGTTAGGTTCCATGTTTTAGCTCCATCAGCGACTACTGGGAGGATGCATTGGTTGTACATACTTCTTTTAGGATTAATGGAATCTTCTTGTTTTTGATTTAGTTAATCTCACATCGGAGCGGAATAAATTAGGCCACTATGTATACTCAATACGTTGAAGCAGCATAAACTATTTTTACCATTTAAAATTGTATTTTTGCACATTTCAGCACGCAGACATTTCAATACATCGAACTAAAATGGATCTAAACACAAAGCAAATGAAAGCAAAAGACTTGACCATCTAAAACTGTATTTTGATCAATTTGACTACGAAGGATATAAGTTAGGGTTAGATTTAGGAACATTGTTTAAGCATAGTGTTTAAAGTTCGTGTAAGGGTTAGTGTTTGGAGTTGTGTTCAGGATGAGAGTTAAGATTAAGATTAAGGTGATATAAGTCAATTATGGAACAAATGAAAACTTGTCTTTATCGTGACGCTTGTTTGGTCGTTGAAATTCCGAGAGATATTTCTGAAACAGAGCTCTATAAGTACCAGACTGCAACTGTAGTCAATGTTTCATGTCAAAAATTGTTTTCACCTTTCATACAAAGGAGACAAATGGCAACTTTATGTCGCTTCAGTGTATAAATATTTTCCTTCTCTTCTGCAGAGTAATCTCAAGAAACGTGTTTTTACGATTTGCCGAACACTTTTTTTTTCTGGAAATAAACACATTGGTCAGATTTACCTAGAAATCGGGGGAATTAGGTTTAATGAAATAACTAGATTTAGTTTCCATGGCACTATCGAATCGAATCGAATCCTTCCCTTTCATTTGGATTTTACAAGTGAAAACTTACGAATTTTATTCGAAAATGAATGAAATTACGAAATTGTTATAATTGTTTTGGTCTGAAAGGGTTAAAACCAGAAACTGAATTTCCAGAACTGAAATGGAAACGGGCTGTTTTCTTGAGAGGCAAAGAAGAAAAAAAACCCTGAAAATATCAAGTGCAGAGCTGAAATTGTTGACAAGTTGATAAATCACTTTGCTGCCAGCTCCGATAACCTGGTTGGAAATGGTAAAACGTATAAATCGGCATTGCTGAAGGCCAGACATAAAAGGTTGAACAAGGAATCCTTTATATATCTAAAAAATTCATCACTGTCTAAATTTTGAAAAGCGAATAATTTTGAGCTAAAGTATATATTTTTAGTTGATAATGCAGCTGGTCCTACTAAAAAGCCCAGAAGTAAGCAAGGAACAAAGAAATCTTCATAGAAAATTGATCGATTACGAATTACAACCTATTTCTTCCGACGCCTAGTGGCGTTTTATGGAAAAGTCGCTGACGTAAGAGAACCAACGAGAAATTTTAAATGATTTATCTTCTTTAGTCAGCCCCTAAACTTGAAAAGTTCTCCCGACCAAGACAATCTGAATGAATGAGAGGCCCAAGGCCCACCAAATGGATTGGCGAACCCAAACCTTTCATCAATACTCTCTGGGGTTTTCTCAAAAGGTGTTGTTTTTAGGAAACGAAAAACACCATTTTCACAGATAAATGCTGGCACAGAACTTAATAGAAATCTAATCATTTGTCGAATCTAACCAATCAATTCTCTTCCAAATTCTGAGAGGTTGTCAACGGGAATCGCTGCAAGTCTCTAATTCGCCATTAGACCACTCGTAAACAAAAAAGCAGGATAGGATCAATAGAACACAGCCTGTAATCAACCAGATAAACACACAGTTTTTACCTGTTGAAAAGGGCGTCTTCATCTTTTCTGTGTCTGTATTCAAGCATTCTTAGATATGTTTTTCTGTGACCTTTAACGCTGCAGCTTCAGGTGACATCGAAAACCATCTATAGACATTAATACAGAGCGTGGAAGAAGACAGCAAGTCACTTGCAGGTTGGTCTCCGTAGACAGGGCGGTCAAGTCGTCTGGGCATTACTTTTTATCATTGCCGCTCCCCACCATTCCTTATCACACTAGGAGGAAATATTTCGATGCAAAACTAGCCCTGTCACTTTCTGATACTACGAGTTCTCAGATATAAAAAAAAAACTCCCTGCCACACATTAAAGAAATATTTCGGTGCAAAAACACTTTCTCTTGTTGGTGTGTCAGGGATAGTTTTTTTGCATGGAAAAAATTGATTAACGTGTGTCTGGGAATGGTAGGGAATGAAAAGGAATGGCAGGGTGTGCAGGGATTGAAAGTATTGCCGGTTGTCGCCGTGCTCTGAAAGATATTGGATGTGAAGTCTCATGTCTGTCCTTTTCTTTTTAAAAAAATATTCTTTCAAACTCCTCTTCCACGCGGCTCACTTAACGCTCATGAAATGAAAACGGACATGAGCGTTGCGATAAAAAAGCATTAGAAATTAAATGAGAAGAAACTAGTCAATAATAATAATGTTTCATCTTAGAAATTCGGACAACTTGAAAATAAATAGAAACAAATGAAGTTGTAACATTGTGATGAAAATACTCTTGAACAGAAGTGAAGAATAAAATGAGATACTTTTTTTTTTCAAAAATGGCGACAATTGGTGGTTGGTTTCTGATCAATAAATCATGAAAATTCTGTTATCACGAATTACAGCTCAGCTTCCGGTTGCAAGTAGCCTCTCCTACCTGAAGTCCAGACTAGGGGTACTATATGCTTGAGTATTGATTCAAAGATCATTCTTAGAGTACAGACTGAACCTTTATATTTCATTCCAAACTTATATACAGTTCAATTTTGATTGAGTCGATTTTTATCAACAGTGCTCGTTTCATCATAATTTTTTGAATATCCGTGCAAAAAAGAGACCATTTTTACGATTGAAGAAGGACCGAAAATATATATACATATTGTATGGAAAAATGCGTATTCAAGGATGATTAACTGATTTGATAGTTACGTGTTGAACATCAAACCTCCGTTGTGTTGAGCGTTCGGGTCTTGGGGCCAAGGAAGTTCAAGGTCGGTAGGGCCATCATATACGGAAATAAAATACACTGCAAATCAGAAAATTTTACCTATCAACGTCCGTTTGTTGCATATAATTCGAATCGACAAGTTGTACTTACAGAGAAAGTTCAATTGAGTTATCTGAAGTAAATATATGCTAGCAAGACCCCAAATAGGTTTTTAGTATTCCAATTACTATGGATCTGAATTACACGCAACAATTTTATTACTTCAAACTATTAAAGGTGTTATAATGAATTTAATACCACAATGAATCCCAAGCGGTTATCAATAATCAATTTCTTATCGAAGAAACCATTTTTTTTTCCATTATAATATTTTTGTATAGATGGGACCGGGGGCAATTGGTCCGTTTACTCCCGTATACATATGGCAATAATAACAACAACAACAATAGACACCTGTAATAGATCAAATCCATCAGGGTACTTACATTGCAAGTACCTTCTGAGAAAAAAATAATACATCATTTTCAATCGATATTTATCTTTAATGAACTATTTATCTTAGTTGGTCTTTTTTTCTACCATCTCCCTACTGTAAAGTGATATCAGGACCAAGTGATCGGTGGGCGGGTCTCTTACCAACCGATCCAAATTGTCAAGTTTTGTACATCTATGAAAGTTTAAGTGATAAATATGCAAAGGAGTAGAAGCAGGCGTGGAGTATGACCCTGCAGCAGCCAGGCCTTTTCACCTGAATTTCCTTTAAAAACACAAAGCTAATCACTTTTCGAAAAATCCTATGTACTAGACATCGAAATATCGACGAAATTCACCTCTCTTGTCTGTTAATCAAGTATTGATTATCTATAGGAATGTTTTTCGGAACTGTCTCAATCCTCACAGATGCGTGTATATGTATATATCTAGGTGTAGGTGCTAAAATTTAAAATCTTCAATTTAAAAAACAATTGTATGCGTTTCTGTGTGTGATAATCTCAAAGAGCCACGTGCAAATCGCGTTTTGTTAGTATAAATACTTGAATGACTGTGTGTTTATATGAATTGTTTGTGGGTGCAATTTCGTGCAATGTGTTGGTATGTGTGGACGCACGCTTCACAGTACATCTTTCATTCTAGAAGTGTGTGTGGGTGAAATTTTATTTTCACAGTTGATTTAACTTTAATCAATCAGCGAAGTGTCCACACGGACGACTGCAATCAGATGTCTGGAACTGATAATAATTTTAATTGAAAAATCATCCATTTGAAGAGAGAGAGACAGAGAGAGACAGAGACAGACAGACAGACAGACAGACAGACAGAGAGAGGAACATGCTAGGATAGATAAATCGATCGATAGAATAATAATAAGAGACTGAGATAGATGGATGGACCAATTGATAAATAACACAGATAAATTGAATGGTTTGAGTTTGGTCGGCAAGAAAAGATAATAAGTTCAAATAGAAAGGTAATTGAAGCTATGTATAGATCGATACATACATAGATACAAAATAGGAATAAATGGCATAATAAGGAGTGAATGTTCAAAAATTCAGCCCTCTACCTCCATTGGTTTAGCCGATACTTCTGATTCATACATAACCAACCAGCCAGCTGCACATACTTGAAAAGGAGGAAACCTTTGTTGATGTTGACTATTCTGACGTTAACAGTGGACGTTTTCTAATTGATAGATAGATAGACATATATGTCTTGAGAGTAATAAATTATCAGATCGAAATCGATTGTCAAACACAAACCTCAGTTAACAGACAGCAAGACAAGTATACATAGGTTGATAAATAGATTAAAATAAATGGAAATATCCAATTATTTAATTTGTATAGAAAGAATATAGAGTGAATTGATAAGGGAACAGTAAAATGGATTCTGAATAGATAGCGCTTTTCGCGCTACACTTAGAGCGTTTCTTGTTTCTGGCAGCGCGAAAATTCAACATTTAGCGCTATTTTCAGCCAATTTTTAACGATATTTTCCAGCAATTTTCACCAATCCTAGCTATTTTCTAGCCATTTAGACAAATCCAGCCATTTCAGCTATCACACAAAAAAAGCTCACCGTGTTTTTTTAAACGCGTTTTTTGCGTTTTTTGACGCTTTCATTGAGGTCGATTAAGCACAAAAAAAAAAATGTTTCAACTTAGCAACACTGTAACAGCAATAGATAGAGAGAGCGCGATGAAGGTATAAAGAAGTTGAGAAAGAAAGAGACAGAGAGACAAAGCGAATAAAAGTGTGGATAGAGAAAGGGAAATAAATGGGCATCTCAGATTGGAAACGGCGCGTCAAACTCGGACAATACGCAATGATGGAAATAAAATAAAACACAAACCCCAATTTCTCCCCGCTCTATTTCCCTTGTCCTTCTCTTCACTCTCCTCTTGTCTATGTCTTTCCATACATCATTCTGATCTGTCATTCCGTATTTTTCTCATCTGGGCGTCAAAAACTAGTTCAAAAGGTCAAGTCACATTGGTGTATCTGTTGTCGCTGTATGGTAAAAATACCCGGTTTTTTTTTCCGACTGTCTCCTCCTCCCGGGAAATGAGCGGCCGCCATGTTGGTTTCTTTCTTCCCCTTTTGCGACAAATCTGAAAATGGCGTCGGAGGAAGTAACTGGACACTGGAAAGATATTATCATTATCATTATTATTATTATTTTTATTATCATTATTGTTGTTGTTATTACTTTTTGGCACCGTAGCAGACAGCTGATTTGCGTTCAAACGGTATACCACTCGAACTTTCCGATTCACGAACTGTGTATTCACTGAGCGAACTTCCCGATACACGAACTGCGTGTTCACAGAGCGAATATAATTTTTGAATGTATTTTTTAATGGAAATCACATGGAAAATTCATTTACGCTGAACATTTCTCTCACGTTCCAATTATATTTTAATGCTTTTTCGAAACTGATCTTCTACATCGTATCTGAAATGCACGATGTCAAAGGAATAACTTACTCTAGATCCGGTTCGCCTCGATCTGAAATAATTCATCAAGTGAGATCGGGAAGGAATAAATTCATAAAACATTCGAAGTACTTAGTTTACTCTGCACTTTAAAAGGTTACGTAATTTAAATGGAATGAGTTTGGGCCTGACGGCTGTAAATTAGATACTTACGATATTTATCAAGTTGCCGAGAACCTTTCATTACTGGTTGACAGACATCATCAGAGAAATTATCGTCTGAAAGCAAGGATGGAAATCTACGCAAAGTCAGTCAAGAGAGGAAAGTTGAGATGAGAGATCACGCGTGTACATCAAGATACGATTAGAAACAAAACCATGTTCACTTTTCATAAATCTTTGAGAGATTCGTTCCTCTTTTAATCACGTTCAATGTAATATTTCACAACAGTGGCGTTCCCAGGGTTAGTGTTAGCCCCAATGTTGCCGATTCCAATTTTTTTCGCGCTAAATCAACCTCACAAATATCAAAAACGCCAAAAAATTCTAAAAACATGGTTAGCATTTTTATAGACGGTTTAAATAGTTGAAAAAAAGTTGGTTTGATTTAGTTCAAATGGCAAGACTATAGCTAAAATCGTTGAAAAAAGTGATAAATGTTGAATATTCGCACTGCCAAAACATAGTGTCATCCCACTGATGGTGCCACCGGAGGGTGAGGGAGTCCCGCCCCGTTGATACGCCACTGTTTCACAGCCTACTCATATCTATCTATATACAGATAGATATTTTAGTATAAAATCATTAAATCAAAGCTATTTAATAAAACTAGGAATCGTATCTTTACCGATTGACAGCAGGTACACACGATATTCGCTTATTGAAATGAAATCTTCGCCCCATTCATTACATGAAAATAAAAGTCAATTCTTTTTAGATGCGTCCCCGCGCATCACTGTAGGTCGGTCGGTCCGTCCCCTATATGTTTGAAATCGATTTTCGGCACATGGTAGGAAAAATCTTCTTAGCCCTATGTCACTATGTTCTAACTTCGAGAATAAAATTAGATCGGGTAGTTTCCGACCGTTACATCATTTTTTAAAAGGGGGTTCAATTTACAAGACAATTACAATGCAGAACTGGACCCCGAACTCATGGCCACTTGGAATTACAAAAAAATCATCTGGTCAGATATTCTTTCTCTGGGAAATTAAAATTAAACATCTGACTTCGTATTGAAAATGAATCTTCTCAGCCTGTCACAGAAGAGTGATGTAAGTAAGTTGCATTGTAGTAATGTTAAGTAGAATGTGTTTGTTTCTTTGGATAATGTCTTAGTTAGTTTCTATCATTAACATTATTGGACAACATATTTACCGTTTTGTACTAATATTTTCATAATTCCATCCTCTTGAAACTTTATATCTTTCTAAGCAAATAACTGTTTAGATGCATTTCCCCCCACGGTATCTAATTTCTCCCTTCAATAGAAGACTTGAATGAATGGTAACCCAGAAGTGCAGCAATATCTGCTGAATACGACAGATGGTTGAAAAATTTCCATTCAAACTGAAACATTTCTGCCTGGCCATCAAAGGAACATGTAGTCAGGCGTTATCCTGGTGGAATGATACATCCTTTCTACTTACTAATTCCGGTCGCTTTTTACACATCGATTGTTGTCTTATTTATCTGATTGAGAGTAGTGCTTATTCGAATCAATCGTTTTTTTCTCCGGAGGTAGTGCATATTAGATGACTCCCTTCCAATTGCACCATGTACAAAATATCGACTTCTTTAGATAAAAACCGGCCTTTGGTACGGCTAGTGGAGGTTCATTTCGATTGCCCTACGATTTCTTACGTTCCACGTTGTTGTAAAGTATCTAATTTTCATTGCCTGTTACAATTCGGTTGGAAAACGGAATATTCAAATAAGGTGTAGTAGTTTTCTTTGCTCAACTTATGTGGGAGTTAAACATTAAAGCGACTAACATAACCAAGATGATGCACTTGATGTTCAGCGCTTGATTTTGAGTATGTTGTCCATCTCCTTCATTATATAGTGTTTATAATTCTCAAGTGATATCATGAATTGCTTGCTATCAAATACAACTTGTCTTATGAATATCCAGCACGAAACTTCACGAACTACTTTTGACATGTTCAATTATTCCAAGAACCTTTTCCATAAACAGCACAAATCTTTTTTGCGTTTCAGTTGCATTTTCACTTTCTTTTAAATTAAAAGAAAAAGAGGATGACAGGTCTTGATAATCACTCAATAGAAACTACCACATAACCAACGTCTTTTGGCAGCATGTTATATTGGGTGTGATCAATCGAAAAATTGGAAAAAGGGGTGATCAATGAATGAGTTACTTCTTCCCCTTTTGTTGGATCACTAAAAAGTTAAAAATTTCCAAAAATCGAGCGGGTACAAAAGAAATGACAAATTTAGCATAAACTTATGATTTAAATACCCCTCCCCCCAAAAAAAACATATTGCAGGGGTGAAAATAACAGATATAATAAGGAGTAAATATTGAAAATTCCAGCCCTCTTGCTTCATCAGTGGAGCCTATACGCTTGAAACATACCACTGGCACAATACAATCAAAAGTAATTTTGTAAATGAAATTAGCCGGAACTAAACGCCCCTAAAGCTATTTAGCAAAAAAAACAAGCACAGAATGATCTGTTTGGCCCAGCTAGTATATATTTCACGCAAACGATTCCTGGCTGACATTTGCCTTTCTCCGACCGTATAAAACATTCAAGTATCTTTTAATCAAGTTACCTCAGAGCATAACGTATGTGAGTTGAAGCACAAAACAAGTAATGGTCAGAAACAGCCGACACCTTTGATGCATTATTATTCCGCCATCTTGTCTCCTGTCGGAACCTTTGATTTCTAAACATAAGTCAGTGTCGACCAAGATCAATACTACGGATCTATTTTGAGTTTGTAATTCTCCGACTCTTGGAGGGATTACCACTGGCGCCTCAGGAACTGTTTGTTTAGAAATCTTCAGATGTTGTTAAGTCGGTGTTCTCAGATGGAAAAAGGGGATTTTACATTCGTTGCTACCAAATGGATGTTTTGTTCGTCGACTAGATAATGTTTTCGTCAAACTTCTGGCCGGAGTTGACTTTATTATCCTACCCCGTAACAGGAACAATCCTTGCAAAAATTAGGGGAGTAAACCTTTCACTGTTTGTCTATCTCATCAATCTAAACCAAACTGATATATAGAATTAATTACATATTCCATCATAGACTTAATTCTTAAGGTAGCAAAATCTCAATTTTTCATATTCTGTATAAATGTAAGGTTTGTGTTTGACCGAAAAATGCTGACTCTAGGACCATAAGTGTTGTAAAATTCCAGTCCAAATCGGAATTGGCGTTATTTTACCCCGTTACTATAAGAACAACAAGAACCATAATTAATTCAGGGGAGTTAACCCTTCACTATTAATTTATCCGGTTACGTTAAATCAAGCCAACATATAAAATCAGCATTTCTCTATCGTGATTTAAAATCAGGTTCAAATAATTGCTCGAAGGCTCTCTTACCGACTGAGCCAAACCGACGAATCTTATGTATCCATGAATCTTGTTTTATATATATATATATATATATATGATGCAAAAATTGTAGTAATCCTCTAAAGCCGGAATAAAAGTGGGAGTAGATTTTGATCTTGCAGTAGCCAGGCTTACTTTAAAGAATTTTGATCGATTTATGTCGAAAAGTATGGAAACAATTAATTCACAATAGCTAGATTTTCAAGAACTTATCTTTTGCCCGTTGAAAGGAAAGGAATTCTGAGTAAGAACTGATTTTACATCATCACCTATAGATAAACATGAGGGTAGGTGTTCCAACAAACGACTGAGGCTCCAACTTTAAAATATTTCACCGAGGAAATATCTATAGGTATATACCGCTTTTCAGAAAATTACTTTACAGCACGTTTTTGCTTTTACGACATGAGGCGAAAAAGCGAAAATATCGACCTGTGTTTTTTGGCAGAGCCGTTATAGAGGCAGTGCACATCCTTTTCTTCTCTCTTTTACATCTCAGTCTCCAATACCTCTCACAACAACCGACGACTAACCCAAACATACCATCATTGGCATTTTGGGGATCTGGGAATGCTCAAAAACCTTTCCTGCATAAATCAACAGTAATATCTTCTTCGCTTTACGCCCATAAAAAGTTTTTATAGGGATTCTGTGCTGTCAGATAGCGAGGAAAACCTGTATATTACAAGGCAATTCAAGCTGGGGAGAGGTTGGGTCAATATGTATGTAGCCACACGCGTAGTTATGAGTGGAAGTTCGATACGAAATTTTCGCCGTTCGAAGTATGCGATTTATACATACCATTGATTCATATGCATTGACAAATGCCGAAAAATAAATATAAAGAAATGGATATTTATTCCGACAGAATGATCATGAAGACGTTATTTTTTTCGTGGGAACTGCTTCTGAACCGACATCATCGTTTTCACACAGAGAAGATATGCCAGTCGGAATAGATAGCGTAAATAATTGAGAAATGGGCAGCAATAGGGATCGAACCCACGTCCAACCAAGGGGGACATATTAACGCAATGCCACTCTATTGAATAAGCTAAGCAGCCAAACGGTAAGCGGAAGTTCAAATAACTGTTGCACACCCAGTCTTGTCTCGTTTATCACGCGTTAAGATTAGAGTTTACTCCCCTGACTTTGGTGAGAATTTGTTACTGTTGCTATCCTACTTGGACTGCAGTTTGACAAAAAGCCATGGATTTATCGTAATTTGGAAAATTATTTGACTGAACGTAAAGGAAGAGTTGTTTGTTCATATTTTAAATAAATCTTTTTAATATAGGAATGCTCAACTCTTTGAAAGTTCCAGGTCAGCAGTAACAGTGGCTGTTGTTGATTTTTTCTAACATGGCCGCCCAGTTGATATAAATGCCCGTGTCTTTGAGAATATACACCACATAAGCATGATTTTTCAAAACTAAATATATAGATTTAAAGTCAGCAACGTCATTAGATAATGGATAAGTAGATTAAATATTTATCTAAAAAGAAATTATAAAGGACTTATCAGGATATTTAGAAAAAATTAAAATCAAAATTAGATGTCTAATGGCTATAGCTTTTTCTTTTCAGTTATTAAAGAATGAGAAAATGATACAAATCATTATCAATAATATAAGAGAAAGAAAGATCTGGCTTATGCTCTCTACCACACGAGATTATGCATCTCATATGACAGCGTCCAAGGATTTTCTACAGAGATGGTTAACAAAGTTTGTGCAATGTATGATAAAGAAAAAGTGATTGCACCCCCCCCCAAAAAAAAACTTGCTGAGAGCACCTAAAAATCACCTGTTTTATTCATTCCATCGGTATTCAGCTTGGACCATATCGATGCCACGACGGCTCTCTGTTCACATCAGAGATATGTATTCGTCAATTAGGCATCTCTCCATTTACCAAGAATTTGTTTCGGGGGGGGGTGCATTTTAGAGCAATCTAGACTATGAGCAGGTAAATGTCCCTGTGGTAGGTGAGAGTGTGCCGTTGGCCTAAGACAATCAAAGCACCCTGCAGCGTTGAATAGGAGCAGAGATTGAGACGTCTAAGATTATAACAGAGCTTCAATGGTTCGATAAAACAGCACGAGCAAACCATATCAGCTCATATCAACTTTATCCAGGAAGTGAAATCCTTTATGGATGTATTTGAAGAGATGGGAATCCCATTCAAAGAAGACATTGGTGATCTGAAAACAGTGGATACAAATATCATTATTAGTTCCAATATTCACAAGACAAAAGGAAATGTATACACACCGAGAAAACAGCAATAACAGCAATTTGTTGAAGAGGGTTTGTGGACATCAATCAAGAAGAACATCTCTAGTTGTTTTCTTCAAGAAAAGCAGTCCCCAGAAACAGAGGTCTATGATGGCAAAGGAAGAAAGACTGTTCATCGTTTTCCAGGTTATGCGTTGCCTGCCAAACCATGGAAGGAAACCCCGAAGACTTCTTGAAGCATAATAACCATTCATGGCCCCCAGCATCTTCCAAGACTTTTGGCATATGATAACAACATAACAGATCTACTTACAACAGAACTACCCAGATCATTCCCACACAAGTTTTGGGTAGTGCAGTCACAGTTCAAATGTTGTCACCCGGAGCTTCCCAGACTTTTGCTGATTACACCAAGAACTGTGTTTTCACAAGATATCCAACATCACTTTAATCTTGTGTACAGACGATATTCTGTGGGATGTTTACAACTTAAACAGCATGAAGAGAGCAACAAAAGAGAGGAAGGGGAAAGGAAGCAAGAAGAATAATTTATCTTTCATCTCAAGTGCCAACTAACTTGCAAAACGTTCTTCATGTCAGTGAAAACAAAACAGAGCTATTTCACACGCTGGCAAAAAGAGATTACGAACACTGATTTCAAAAGTAAAGAGGTTTACAGCACTTGATGATAATCAAGTATTTCATCTCTAGTTAGACATGATGAAAAAAACTTATTCAACCATGCTCGCGTGAGGATATTACTACATATTTTTGATGTTGCCCATGAAGGAATTCATGGTAAGTACATCAGATACAGATGTGGTGCAATTCATGCCGTCAAACCTGGATAATATTCCAGCAAATGAAATATGGATATAATTTCGTACAGGGAAGCATCGCAAATACAAAGGATCGCGTGAGATAGCTGCTGGATAGAGTCCAACAAAAGGTCCAGCATTAGAAAAAAGATCCAGAATTAAAAAAAAAGGGCCAGCATTAGAAAGCATTTATTGGTTGCGACACGACCCTCATCTTTGCAGGGATAAGTAACCGCAGATCGTGGAATGCATGATCTATATTTCCTGATGCCACTGATTCATTCCCGTAACTGGACGATGCCCCTTCAAGTATTCCTGGCAACATATTTGATCTCCTGGAGAAATATGTTGCTCTTGTGTACGACAGGATATGTGGATTGTCCAGGGTAAATGAGACAGAGCTGCATCTCTTTGCAAGAAAATCCAGAGCTTTTGAGAGTGTTCCATCAACACAAACAGTTCTTCAACAGTTTGTGTTTAGAGCAATTAATTAAAGAGGACATAGATGGAGGCAAATGCTAAAAAGGCGCCCAGATTTACAAGTCCTGCAGACTGGGGCTAGACTGAAAAAATGACTGATGGAAACCAAAGTAGAAACTTGGAGAAGCTAAAGATACATGCAATTAGCTGATAATTGCAACTGCTAAAAAGCATGCTAGAATGTGTCACAAGGCAAATGTCGGATGCATAGTTCTTTGCTACTGTAAAGGAAGCTGTTTTCAAGACTAACCATATGTACGGACTGAAGCACATACGTTAAATTTCTTTTAAATTTTGATACACACATAAATTGGCCTCCTGATTCTGTCATTTCACTCTCATATACATAAATGTCAAGCTGTATTTCATAGGGCACGTAGTTGAATTAAAGCCAGTTCTGGCACTATGCACTACGATATTTAAGTTACAGCGTATCTTAGTCTTGATAGATATGACTAATGATTTAATTATATTCTATTATTCCATCATTACAATATTTCAATTTTTGTTTACTATTTTGTTTCATTTTTTTTTGTGGCTTTTTAAAAATCAAATAAATATTTAATCTACATTTTGATTATCTAGTGACATCGCTGACTTTATAGCCATCTATCTAGTTCCCCAGATCATGCATTTATGATGTATAACTCAAAATAAATGAGTGTTGATATGAACTATGCGACCATTTCGAAATACCTCCAATAACAACAACCAGAGGATACTGCTGAGCTGGTTCCATATCTTGAAATAATCAGTAGAGGTAAATACTTATACGTAGCAAGTTTCCTGCTTTTAACCCAAAGTGCACAATTCAACCAAAAGTTCTTCCTTAGACATCTCATTCATATAAATTATTGGTAATTGTTTCTTTCTTATTCCATTTCGGCTAACAAAAGTTCTCTATAGGAACTTTCGAATGATAGAGTAAATCTGGCTTTGCATAATCCCGAAACCATTTTTTAACTTCGAAAAAAAAAGCATGAAAAAGACCAACAGACGTTTAGTAGAGAGCCGCAGTACTTTTCATCTTAGTCACTCCCTGCCATTCCCGGTCATTCATTCATGAAATATTTCGATGCAAAAACTACTCCTGCCAAAATGAAACATTAGGATTAGCAGTATTGAGGAATGGCAGGGAGTTTGTTCATGTTTGAGAATTAGTAGCATTACATTATCAAATGGCAGCAAATGGCAGAGAGTGGCTGGGATGTATGGTGCAACCCTTTTGGAAGCTAAATCGTTGGAAACCAATTGCAAAATAATACCTGTTGTCTGCTCTCAGCAATTCTTTTTCTTTCATCTTTTGCATGTACAAGAAGTCACTCATACGATCTTAATCTAGAAGACCACTGCTTAACTTGGAAAAGGCAAACAGGATGTCATTTTGAAAACTAAAACAAATGAAACCACAAGCAAAATAATCCGTCTCTTTGAATCTTTTTATTCATCTTACGTTTGATTTTCGATTTTTGCCTTTTTTTCTAAGGTCTTTCTCTTCATCTTCTTTGCCTTCAAGAAGACATTTTATGTTACTTTTCAAGATTTTTCAGGCGTCTCTTTCCCGCCTCTTCCATCCATTTTCCCTCTTCCTAGGCACATCTTTGTAAATATATGCTTTCAGATAGTTTCACTTGAAAAAAAAAGGGGAAAAAGCGCGCCGTAAGCAACGAAAACATCAGAGGTTTGACAATTTGATTCTGGTATATTAGGTTGTTTTGGAGAGACGGTTAGGAAAGCGGGTTAGGGAAGTAGTACACACTATCATCAATTAGTCTTCCGTAATATTCCCGAAGATTCTTTGCAGGGAAGTTATACATTAGAAACCATCAACCAATATTGTCGACATGAGTTCATTCAGTTTTTGAGGAAATCTGGCTGGCTGGCTATGTAAGTGTCGTTGTTTAATGTTTAAATTTTCAGCCCTTCAGCCGAAGGGCTGAAAATTTAAACATTTACTCCTTATTATGATTAGAGGGAACGTTGCTTTTTATCCCCATCCCCAATAGGATCCTAGTGGGGTTAGATCTACAACGTAATTTTATCCTAAATTGGTCCCTTACTTCGTGTCCGGTAGCAGTCACGATTTTTTTTTTATTGATTTTTAAAAAAAAATTTCGATTTGGGCTCATTTTAGTCATAATTGTCCAGTAAAAGGCGAGCAGAGTAACTGATTCATTGATTCCCTCCATTCCAATTGTTTTAGTTGATCACTCCCAACAGGGCATGGTGTCAAAAGTCGTAGGTCACATGATGGTTTCTTTTGAGTGTTTAACCAGACGTGTTGCAGTTATCATCATCATCATCATCATCATTATTATTATTATTATTATTATTATTATTATTATTATTATTATTATTATTAATTGTCTGAGGCCTTTTTGTTTAGGCTTGACAGTCAGCTTCCACACTGAGGAAACATGCATATTGTACGAAAAAAATATCATCACTATTAATTATTTTTATTATAACAACAACAACAACAACAACAATAATAATAATAATGATAATAATAATAATGATAATAATAATAATCCCCCTTCTTTGTAATGTTCCGTCATTTGTCCCTTTTTTTCTTCTTTGAGCTTTACCAATCTTCGCCTTATTTATTATTCTATCACTTGTCTTCTGCATTTTTTCTGTTCATCTTA
This sequence comes from Thysanoteuthis rhombus, assembly GCA_963457665.1. Classification (NCBI taxonomy): domain Eukaryota; kingdom Metazoa; phylum Mollusca; class Cephalopoda; order Oegopsida; family Thysanoteuthidae; genus Thysanoteuthis; species Thysanoteuthis major. Next base: position 25,358,130 of record OY735230.1, on the reverse strand, counting down.
TTCTGGCAATCGTCGGTTTCTGTCAATACAATCATCATCATCTTCATCTTCTTCATCTTCATCTTCTTCTTCTAATTGCATTCCAACAGCCACGACATTTTCCTCCTTTTAGTGCTTGTCTCTCTTTCTTACCTGCCTCATTCTCGTTTCATCTCTCTGTCTGTCTGTCTCTCTCTATGCATCTGCGTCTTCTGCCTTTTTCACTAACCTTGTACAACATAACAATGTCTGTAACAGCACAGTTGATAGAACCCACCAGTACAGCTGATATATCGTAGACAAAAAAGAACCAGGCGTAATATAAAAATGATAAAAACAGACAAGACAAAAAAGATGCCAGTAAATATCGTAACAATGAAGAAAAAAATCCACAAAAAGAGAAACATGGAAGATCAAGGAATAAAATGTAAGCTTGAAAGTCGAAGATATAAGTAAATAAACAACAAGATCACAAAACAAAGAAAAAAATTAAGTTCAAAAGGTCAATTCGGTGTATGCACCAAGAACTGTTGTCGCTTATCAGCCTCGAAAAATTATATTGACCGTATGACAATTCATTCTGAGTGGGAACGCAACGTAGACAGGTCAATGAAGTGCATAACTTTACAGTGCACCGTGTGACCTTAATAAAAGAGAGTGCAAGCCGCCGATAGAGACAGAACAGAGAGAAAGAGAAGAACGAAAAAAACAACAACAACCGATAAATTGGGGAAATGAACAGAGTGATACACAATGGGAGAAGTAGAGATGGCGAATTTATGAGCGGAAGCGAGTCAGAGGGGTCGACGTTTGGAACCAGCGAATGACAATATTGCAGAGAAAAGAAAGGGAAAGAAACAATGTGAGAATAACAAGAACAATGCGATAAGACGAAGAGTAACACTAATTTGAACGTAGATGTAGGCACGCGTTGAGGCGAGCAGTGCATATACGTAATCAGTCGTGACAGCATATAGACAGCACTGCGTACAATTTACGTGTGAATCTCAAATTGAAGCCCAGAAACTACAATGCACTTTTTTTTTCAAGAGATTTTACACAAAAGCTAGCGTGGACATTTTATTCTACGTTGATTTTTCTTACTTTCATTAGAACGGTCTAAGATTTCAAAATCGGCAATGAACAAGGAGGTGATATTAAGAAGACTTTTAGGGAAAAAAATATCTCACTTTGATATTCGTTGCAGTTAAAAAGATAAAGACGTTTTACAGAAGAAACTAGATCAGCAGCAGACTAAATGTCCATTGCACCAAGAATAGTGAACTCAATGATCAACGCCCAACGTCACGACAAACTGCACGAGACTGCCTGGCTCTTCCAGCGCGTGTCACTAGCAGTCGTTTGTGGCGATATGTGCTCCGTAGTGACAGCGGGAACAGACAGCATTGTCCATTTGAAAGAAAAAAAAATGACATATTTTGCTCACTTTTTTTTAAACGAGGTCTGTAGGTCCGTCCTCAAAATCTTCAGAATCGATTTTCGGTACACAGCAAGAATAATCTTTTTATTGCTCTAACTTAGAGATTAAAACTTAATCAGCTGTCTGCCCGTCAGCTCATGTTTTAGAAAGGGGTTCAATTTACTAGATAATCAACATTTGAAACTGATCCCCGACTTTATGGAGACTAGAAATTACATCATTCAGAAAATAAACAATTATCTGATTAAGTCATAAAAATTCAAAGAACGAAATGATTTGGTCAAAATTCTTTCTTTACGAAATTATTTTTTTTTTACTAGACCTCATATTGGTACTATAAAAATACTATAAGTGCAGGTATACACCGATATAACACGGTTCGCGATATTATCGAGACGATTATCTCATTGTTATTGGCAACTTCTACGTCGCACTGTTTGCAATATACATATGTTGTACAGATAAAAAAATATTTGTGATATTGATACAGGTATCCTCAGATACAAAGCACTTCGTTTTAGCTCAGTTCACAATATATGTAAATCTTCTCAGCCTGTCACAGAAAAGTGATATAAGTAAGTACTTATTGCATTGTAGCAATAACAGGTCGAATCTGGATGCATTGTTGGACTGTTGTCCTTGTTTTGTTTTTCAAAGAAGGAATCAAAGAAAGAAAGACATTATTTTAATTCCAAGTTAACATCGGCCAGTGTTTTTTTAGTTCACATAGTTTCCTTCTATATCCTTTGTTCATCGATAAAGTTGCTGTTCATAATTAATCCCGAAATGAAGAGAAATGCGACGGAAACAAATCTTGAAAGCTATCTTGGCATCGTCAGCGCATATTGACCTTGCTATTTTTATAAATACTGTGAAGATAAAAGTAGGGGTCACCTAATTTTAAAAGCAAAATAGGCACGTATACCTCTTTTATCGATTGTAGAAAACCATAATTGTATTAAAGAGACTATACAACGTGCAATATTTACTGTGAAACAGTGTATACGATATGAATTTGTATGAAACGCATCTCTGTTCAACTCTGCCAATGGTGTTGGAGAGGTATTTATAATACCCAATGCCTCTCCATCTTTCTGTCTTTCCGTTTGTCTGTTCAACCATTATCTCCGAAAGTCTTCAATGAAATTTTGTAGAGGGGTGGAAAATTGGGTACGGAAGAAGTGGTTAAATTTAGGGGCGAATCCATGCAGTGTTGCATTGGGTCTCTCTGCCTGCACTATACAATATCTCCCAAAGTTATTTGTCTGTCCACACGATCAAAGAGTTCAGAAAGAATTTCAATGGAATTTTGTGGAAGGTTGGAAAATGCTCTATGGCAGAAGAGAATACATTTTTGGGCGGATTAATGTGCATTTCCCTACCCTGCATTGTAGCTATGTCCCAACTACTTAGTGAGTGACAATGGTGTTGGCAAAGATATGCACTCTCTGAGGGCTTTCACCGGGAGACATATGTGCTTGCCAGTGGCGTAGCAAAGGTTTTCAGCAAAGACAGCACCCTGGGCAGTTGCACTATATCCTAGAGGACGGCATAATTATTAACCTTTTTGCGTTCCTCACACCTGCACCCGGCAGCGACTGTCTCCCCCTCGCGACTGTCTCCCCCTCGCGACTGTCTCCCCCTCGCGACTGTCTCCCCCTCGCGACTGTCTCCCCTCACCCCTGTCTCCCCTCGCTCCTGTCTTGCTAAGCCTTTGGTGCTAGTCCGTACTTAGTTATAACGGACGAGAGATGCTTGGTGATTGATAACGTTTAGTATAAGACGCATGAGAATGCACACTACACACACACACACACACACACATACACAACACACACACACACAAACACGCATATACACAACTCACACACATATACATACACACACACACACACACACATATATATATATATATATATATATATATATATATATATATATATATATAAACTTATCTACCTTCTTATCTTGTCCATTTACTGTCCATGCTTGCACTTTTTTTCTCAACGTAGAAAATTATATTACTAAGGAATGGATATATAATCGGATAGGAAATTCATGAATGCGTCAAATTATTTCTCTACACCGTTATTACACGCTGAATGAGTCACTTGGTCTAGACAGTGTAAATGAAATAAACGATTAAAGAAAATATGGCTGTGTGTGTGTGTGTGTGTGTGTGTGTGTGTGTGTGTGTGTGTGTGAATGTGTGCACACCAATGTCTGCGACTAAATGAAAAAACATTGCTTGTCTGAATTTTGTTAGACAGGGTATATTAATCATTGTGATATGGTTGGACTCCGACCATATAATAAATAATGAAAAAACATTCATTTTACTTAGCGACGCCAAGGGGCGAGAAAAGTTTTTGCTGACCCCTCCCCCTTTTGGCCCCTCAAACCCATACATTTTTTTACCATAAATCTTTTCATAAACAACCACTCTTAACCATTCTCAAATTGTGAATGTACAAATGAATAAATGAATAAATAAATGATTACTGTCAAAATAAAAGTGTATACCCTCTGTCCGAGTAAGTTGTGATGAAAAGCAACAAAAATCAAGATGGAAGAAATACTAGTAAAATATGATTGACAGTGCTTCATCTAATGGAAATGAAATCAAGATATTCCTTTGGTGTTGCTTGGACATCGTGCTAATGATTTGATACCCATTTTAATATATCAAACTGTAAATTTTTACGCGGATGCGTATGTTTCAGCATGTGTTCCAAGGCTAAGTTTGACTTCTGCATATATGTTTTGATATAGCTTTTGGAATGAATATTGAAATTTTTCCAAAGGAAATTTCTTTTTCTTAACAAGCTGTTACGAATGAATTTGGCGTAGAAGTAAGCAGATGACTGCTCTCAACTCAAGTGTGCATCCAGTCAAAAAAACAGGCTTTGGGGCGTCGCATATGCGCAGAAGGTAAACATCTTTTCAAGTGCTACGAACGGCGACAGTTCTATCAAAGCCATTTTTTTTTTCATCCAGGCCAAATTTGAATGGGTCCATAGCGTTCATGAGGAAGGAAGGATAGAATCTGGAGTTGACTTAGCTTTTCTAACCTAAAAACCACAAGAATAATCCACACCAAAATTTTGGAGAAAAATTAATATTCCACTCCCCTGATTTGATATGATGACCAGCTTATTGGTAGGCTGGTGTCTTATCGACCACGCTAAACTGACAAGTCTCATGTATCAACAGAACTTATATTTCAGATACGCAAGAGCTTATTTCATTCTAATGAATAAATAAATTTATACTAAGAAAACATTTTTTTTAAATGTTTCATTTATCATTTATTATTCATATACAGTAAAGTTGCAGAATGAAAGTAGGTGTAGAGTTTGACCCTGTAGCAACCAGGGTTGTTCTTCCTCTTTACTTCAATCTACGTCATATACTTCTTTATTCAAAGTTTATTCTTCAAATAAAAAAATGTGATGTAAGAGAGAGCATTTATAATTCAAGAAACTAAAACCTTTTTTAACGTCTCATACCGTAAGTGTTGAGTTATAAGCTATAACTTTGGTGGAAAACAGATGCACACTTCTTGGATAAGAGCGACTATGTAGTAAGGCTTGAGAAAACCAGTTAGTGTTCATTTTCAGAGAGTCTTATTGCAGAAACTAATGTTACCAAATAAAATCAAAATATGTGTAAACAATGTCGAAGGTTTTGAATAGGTTCTGTTCTTTATTTTGTTCTATATTGGAGTAAGATATCAAGAAAATAAACACGAAGCGTATATAGATTGTATTCAGGTATCGAGTAGCCTTCATATCGATCACTCAAATGTGGCAGCCGTCAAACTGACAAAGTTTCCTTACAAACTCTAAATCTATGTTGTAGTCTCGTTTTAATCTGTTGGATGGCAAACAATGAGCAAGAAAAAAGTTTTACGCTTATCAGCAGACGTCAATTTGTTAGAGTGACGTTATAATATGTTATAAAAGTGTTTTAAATCTATAATACGATGAGAAACCCATCCGTCTGCGACTTTGACTACTACTCTAGGCTAAATTATGGAATAACCACATTTAGAGAATTTTCACCTAGCTTTTTGTTCTTCGCAGCAAACTGAAAATAAAATCACAGACATGACTAAGAAAAACTTAGTTTAATGGCTGAACATTCTGGCTTCATGAAACACGCCTCAAACAAACTAAAATAAAATACTTGAATTAATGACATTTTTTCCAGTTCAAGTAGGGGAAAACTATAGAATAATTTACATTTCTAAAGCAAAAGTCTAAAAATGTTAGTCTGCAGTTAAAAGAAAAGACTGTCAGACCTTAACGAGTTTAGCTTGACTAATTAAAAGGAAACATGTCTCCAATGAGAGAGATGTCAATTGAAACAATAGAAAAGATCATTCAGCTCCTTCGAGAAGGAAATTCAACATAGAGTGTGTCAAAAGATTTTAGTTGTTCTAAATCATCTGCGTCCAAAGTGAAAATGAGAATGTTATTAAAGGAAGACATGCAGGTAAACCACAGAAGACGTGAAAGCGTCAGGATAGGAAACCTAAAGTAATAAGCCTTGAAAAGGGGAAAGGCATGACCCCAGGGGACAAACCTCACTTTTTGGAGAAAATCAGCTATAGAATGTTTTAAAAGGTTCGGATCCAGAAATGATATCTACGATCTTCAAAGATCACGCCCTGGGTGCACCTGGTCCACAAGCAACTACACATTTACAGGGTGGGTACCAACAGCGCAAAAACCCACTGTGAAATAGTGATTCTGGCGTCAGTGCAAATTCAACTAATATCAGCCTCATGACAAAAGTTAGAGCCGCTAAAATTATCCCAAGACATGTAGGGTAAGAAGTCTTCTACCAGTAATTTCTATCTCGACAACTAAATGGAGCCAATTTTAATTTTAGCTCTTTTCTTGTCACGTGTCTGTACTCTGGTGCAATGCACTTCAGAGATCTACCTGAGTTGTGAGTGAGAACAGCCCAGAATACCTACCTGCCAATCTATGAAATGGATGTGGCACCGAGACCTTCACAGTATCGTGCCATGCCATGCCCCTCGTCTGAGTGGTAGAGATGCCAGTAATCCATATTTCACTGGAAAGAGAGCCACGCAGATGCCATAACAGATGACCTCCTCAACCAGACACAAGACCTTTCCATAGCTGTGTACACAACCATAGCAGATCACTTGAGAGAGATTCTGATCTATGCAAACTGAGAGCATGCAAGTTCCTGGACAACAAATCAACCTCCTTAACGCTATGACTCCCAACGGAGAACGCATTTCTCCTCCACTCGAAAAGGATTGTTCTGGCAACTATCACTGACAAAAGTGCACCCATTGCCAAGCCACAAATTTCCTCGCTCAGAATTTGAATGGTGTCTAGAATGATAAAAATGCTATTCCGTTTCTATCTACACAGTCAGCAAGTGTCGATGAAGAAAACACTCTCATGTGGATGTGTCAAAAGCTGATAGAATTATCCCTGTGCAAATAAGGCAAGTCCCATGCTCCATAGGGTGTCGTCGCCAGTAGTATTCAATAAGCTGCAACACTTGTGGCTCAGAGAAAGACTACAAAGGAAAAATATGTTTACATTAATGAATATTCAAAATAGCAGCAAGGTAACTACAATGGATCCCAAAATTTGTTGTGGTATTGTACATTCGTGTTTAATGAAGACTACATGTTTAGAATGGCAATCCTGTTTCTGAGTATCGGTCAAGTGGAGGATTGTTTTGTGTCCAATTTCTATTAATTCTTCGTCATATTTGCCGATGGTAAATGTCAATCTGTTGTTAATAACCAAAAAGATCAGTGTCAAACCTAGTATTAAAATGGAATAGGTGTTTTGCCGCCAGGAAATGTTTTTCTCTAATCATCAAAATAAGCCAATCTCCATAAAAACAAAGACAATGGTTTGCACAAGTAATAGGGTATTAATTTGGCAAGGAGCACTCAACATTCCAACTCCCAGATAAATCCAACTCAGGTTGAATTAACCTATACCATAGATTATCCTCAATTGAGTGTGGCGCAAAAGGCAAATATTTTGCTGCGGTGGCGATTTACAATTTCCGCTGCCTTTGTAGATTTTCAATAGTTAGTTGATCAGGTTGTGCACCAGGTTGTGCACCGAGGTTATAACCCTAGAAGGTCTTAGTAATCATTTCTGGATCACAATCTTTTATAACATTCCATATCAGTAAAACCCTACTTGCTCCCTGGATACAACAAGACAAATTAAGAGAAAAGTAACTGGCCGGAAACAGGGGCTAATGTTTCTGGCAGAACTATGATTGGGTGAATGAAATGGGATGTACATACGGAGAGGTTAAACGAAAACCAGCATTATCAGGTTATCGGAAGAAAACAAGGTTAGAGTGAGCTAAAGAGACGCTATCACAGGGTATGGATGATTGGATGAAAGTGATATTCACTGATGAATCATGAGTCTGCATTGACCTATAAAAAAGAAATATGGACTGAGAAAAAAGATGAGAGACTGACAGTAAGCTTGTTTGACCTACCGACACACAGTCTCAAATTGGGAATAATTTTCGGGGAACTTAAAAAGATCAAGTTTTTCTTTTAATACCAGGGATCAATGTTCCCTCTATTTTTCCGTAATCAGAGGGCGAAACAATCTAACGTTGTGTCATTCTTTCTCGGTGACAAAAGCATGTCTGCACTTTTGAATTCGATATAGGGATTCAGTATTTTTCCAATGAAAACTCAGTAATCCATAAGTATTTGAAATCTCTTGTGCACACATTAATTTCCTTTGTGTACAGATTGCACACATGCTCTGATTACCGGGAACGATGCCAAGGAGGATCAACATCAGAGCCATTAGCATACGATATCGGTGCACTTCACGATAAATTACTGACAGGCCCTCGTAGTATTCAATCTAAGTTATTTTCTTTTTGTGTGAGTCATCGTACCGTGTACCGTGCACACGTACGCACGCCAACAATAGTGTAATTCTAATTCAGTGGTAGGAAATTATGAGCTGTTGCTAACTGAGCTTAGTTTGGTTTGGTACAAGTCTACAATGGTGAGGTACCCAACGAAGATATAGTCTCACTTCACTGACAGCAGTCAAGTTAGCTTCTCATCCAGGAAGGAGATATAAGTATATTTATATAGAAATGAACTGACTGAGACAGATAGATAAGAACCAGACTGGGGTACTCGGATGCTAAGTGGTAGGAGACGCCTGTCATATGTCTGAGACAGTACGACTCTTTGGGTAAACGGAAAATGAATTAAACAGAAAAAAACAACAAAAAAAAACCCTGTCAAAACAAGACCATTCCCGGATGTGGAACAAGATTTTCAGGAATATAAGATAACATTATGCAGTAAAGGAAACCTAAGTTCAGTATGGCCGTGTCACCAGGAACCCCAAAACCGGTCCTGAGATAGATATGAATAGACTAACAATTAAAATGATTGAAGTCTAAAAATATGTTTATACCACAAACCAATGTTGGAACAAAGTCACATCCATGGAACACATGGGTTGTAATCTGAGCTTGTCTTTTCGTCAATGGCTAATGGTAACAGCCTTGAGTTTGAAGCTAATTATTCCGTTAAAATTAATCATTCCTCATTTTAAGAAACGGCACAAACCTTGGAAATTGAGCAGAGTAGGATTTGGTTTCGGTTTGTTCCTGAAGATTCGGAAACTGGATTACAGAACAATCGCCGGTAAACCAGTTGGAAAATGAACACCAAGATTAAACTAATCGGATTAAAGAGTTCTGATTAATCGTGTCTGATCTGATATGGTTTAATACAAGGTGAAATCTAATCCAGTCTAATCTGCACAATGGCTCCTCTAAAGGTATGCGACATATTCAAAATCCTCACATATTTACATACAAAAATATTTTAATGTCCAACATCGATTTTCCGGCATTTCTGGTTCCGAAGTCTCGTCAAATTAACGATTTTTCCGGATCAGACAAGTCAAATAAATACTAACCAACCATCGCAGTAATTAATTGCTTAACCTTAGATTCAAATTTCGACTATACGTTTAGAGAAAAGAAGGTGGCAGGGGGCTCATCAGCATAGAAGATTGTGTCCAGAGAGCTAAAGTAGTCCTAGAAAGATAAGTGCAAACAAATAGTGAAGAAATCATAAAGAGCGCGAGAGATAGTGTAACAAGCAATAAAATAGAAAACAATGGAACAGTACAGCAAACAAGAAAAGAAAGATGGGAAGGGAAAAAACTGTACGGCGAGTTTAAAAGTCGGATACAAGATGTAGCAGACGAGAAATCATGGACGTGGTTACGAAAGGGGAACCTTAAGAGAGAAACGGAATCGCTCATCATGGCAGCCCAAAACAAAAGCATAAGGACAAACTACATAAAAACAAAAATTGACAGAACACAGACAAACAGCAAATGCTGCATGTGCGGTGAAAGAGATGAGACCGTAAACCACATAACTAGTCAATGTAGTCAACTCGCCCAGAAGGAGTATAAGCATAGACACGATAGAGTAGCAACGATGATACACTGGGAACTAAGCAAACAAATGGGATTCAACCATGTGGAAAAGTGGTATCAGCACAAGCCAGAGGCAGTTTTGGAGAATGACAACCACAAACTACTCTGGGACTTTGACATCAAAACTGACCACCTCATCCAGGCAAGAAGACCGGACTTAGTAATAGTAGACAAAAAAAGGAGGGTCTGCCAAATAGTAGACGTTGCTGTACCTGCAGACCATAGAGTAAAAAAGAAGGAGGGTGAAAAAAGGTAAAAATACCAGGACCTAGCAAGAGAATTAAGGAAGATGTGGAACATGAAAACCAGGGTAGTGCCGGTCATAGTGGGCGCACTAGGAACTGTCCCCAAAACGCTGAGGGAGAGACTGGAGGAGATCAGGATTAGGGGGAGGATAGAGACCGTACAGACCACAGCACCTCTGGGAACTGCACGAATACTGAGGAAGGTGCTAGAGATATAAGTACTGCAACGAATCGTAGCTCTGTCATGATATGCGAAAGAGAGAGGAGACGTTAGCTGAAGACCTGAGGAGACTTATTGTCACTCAGCCTTCAGCGATAATCACTGGGCAACCGGTGTGAAACTGTAAATTGCAGAATTACTGTGACCTATGAGTTCCAGGAGAGAAGGGCTGGGGACTTGAGGAGACTTGCTGTCACTCAAACTCCAGCGGTTACCACCAGGCAACTGGTGTGAGATTCCTAATAATAATAATAATAATAATAATAACAATAATAGTAGTAATAATAATAATAATAATAATAATTATTATTATTATTATTATTATTATTATTATTATTATTATTATTATTATTATTATTAAACAGACACCCCAATAGTGGTGGAAGTACGAACCACAGCACTGCCAAGATAGGTGAGGGAGAGATGAGATGAGAGGAGGGCTGAAGACTTGAGGAAACTTACTGTCACTCAGCCTTCAATGAAAACCGCCGGGCAACTGGTGTGAAACTGTAAACCACGGTACTGCTGTGGACTATAAGAGTGATGAGAGGAGAGCTGGAGATTTGGGGAGACTTGCTGTCACTCAACCTCCAGCGATAACCACCAGGCAACTGGTGTGAAATTGCAAATAATAATCATATTTTTTAGAAGGGGTCTGTCTTGTGGAGTACTAATGCCAATTTTCAATTCCGCGGATAAAACGGTTTGCTGAAACACAAAAACATATTTGAAAAAAACAAACCCCGGACCCTTTGCTATCGATAATGGCAACGGTTGTACAATTCAGTGAAAAGTCACAGATCAACGAGTTGATCATCAAGTGATTATAATACATAGTCTTACCATTAAAAAAAAAAATTTTTCCTAATGACTGTTGTCTGTATCGTTAGGCAGATATCGATAGATTGTAGACTATTATTAAAATAATGAGGTGAAGAAACTGCATTCTCTCCAATGTAATAATTTCAGGGGAAAAAAAGCAAGAAGCAATTTTTCAAAAGGAAAAATAACGAAAGAAATTGTCTGAAAATTTATGGAAAAATCCTGAAGAAATCAGCGGACATATACTAAAAACCGTCAACCAAAACTGTCAACATAGGTTTATTCATTAGAATCATGCTCAACCTCACATGGAGAGATCACAAGACTGCAGTGTATATGAGGGAGGAAACGGGAGTCAGAGACAACCGATGGACATCACGTCTCACAACATGGATCACCAGAGATCACATGCGAAACTGAGGCCGACAAAATACAAGATGGAGAGATGAACTGGACAAATTTAGAAAATACTGGCTCCGCGACGCCCATGATAGGGAATGGGGGCGAGTCCTGGGGAAGGTCTATGTCCAACGACGGACGTTTAAAAACTAATGATGATGAATGTATCACGGGTACAGGCTACACCAATGGAGCTACAGGGCCGTAAATTTTAACATTCACTTTTTATCATGTCCAGAAAAACGATTTCATTTTTTGCAGAAAATTCTCCCGCAAAATAGTTTGTTTTTTTAAATTTTTAAATTTTTTATAGGGGATTCAGTTTACAATCTAAGTTTATACTAAATTGGTCCCTTTGTTTGTGCCCGGTAACATTGACGTTTTTTTTTTAATTCAGACATTTCAGTGATCACCACCGAACAAAAAACGAGAGAAGTAACTCATCGCTCTTTTTTTCTTATTTTTCGATTGATCAACCCCCAACACGGCATGCTACAAAAAGACGGTGGTCACATGATTGTTTCTATTGAGTGACTAATTCAAATATTCTCTAATCGGTACAGACCACTACAGCAGAGAAGGAAATAGGATTGTTTCAATGTTTCCCACAATTAAAAACTTCCTGATTTGTTTTTCAATCCGACCGCCCTGTGCTCTTCTCTAAAATACAATCTTCAATTCTTGCAATTTGATGATGAAATAATAAAAATAAGAGTTGTGGGTGATGTAACGGTTGACAGCACAGGGAATGTACAGCCGATAGAGAAGAAATGATCTTTCGCCAAGGGTGAATGATGATAGAATGATTCCGAGCGATAACTCGTTTTAATGGTCGCCTTTGCGTCGGACGAGCTCGAAAGAATGTCTTCAATCTACGATGTCACAACTATGATTGAAAATTATACACTTTTTAACTGCAACGATAGTCGGTAGTTCTTAGAATGGGTAAAATATCATGTTAAGACCAATTTTCAACTCGGTTAACAATGTTTTTAAGTAATTAAGTGACCCAAAGAGAGAGTGTTTAAAGAAAGATAGACAGCGATCTTTTTTTAATCGGTGCATAGCGTTGATATGGAGAATGGGCAAAGAGAGAGGAATACTTTTTTCCTTTTTTACGTCACACTACTTCATATCATTAAGAATAAAAAAATACTTGAAAGAAAGAATGAAAGAGAAGATAGAGAGAAAGAAATGAAGAAAGAAGACTATACAATGTTTATGACTAATGTATACACTCCATATATATATCTATAACTATTCCGTTTTCCAATGAATTATATTAAATTTTAGGCAATATTTTTCGTTTCATTTTCTAAGCCATCATCATTTCTGTTTTGGGCGTTTTAACGGTGATTAGTTCGTAGAACTCAATTGGAAACAAATAGTTTCCTTACAGAAACGAACGTTGACAAATGCTTTCAAAAATGTATAAACAACGTCACAGTTTTTGAACAGAGTCTGTTTTTTTTTCTTGTTTTAGCTCGCAATCATCAGCAGCTGTTGTAGTTGACGATTTAGATTTTCGCACGAAAATGCTTCCCTCGGACTAGTAAGTTATAATTGTATCTGGCCACGACCTTTTGATTTATGTGATATATGACGTAGTGGAACACTAATTCAAGCCATTATAGTGGTCTATAGTGGACACTTCACACGATGTTAAATCTGCGTGTATCTGTGTCTGTTAGTGTATATATATACGTTTATATGTGCTCTGGTAACCTAATCATAACTGATGAGGTAGCTGTTACCCTATACCTATAATCTCAGACTGAATCAATCAATTTCAGTCTGCTATTGTCTGCCTATTTTTGAGTAGACAAGAGGTCAGGTATCTATGGAGGTGCGGGTGGCGGAACGTTAAACAGCACAGAGAATGGATTCGGCAAACCATGTTCAAATCTCGTCTATTACAGTTGGTGTTCGATCCACACCAATGCCGTTGGAGAAAAGCAGGGGTCCGGCTCTTCTTCTTTCATCATCATCATCATCATCAGTCTTTTAATATCCGTCGTTGGACATAGACCTTCCCCAGGATTCGCCACAATTCTCTATCATAGGCGTCGTGGAGCCAGTACTTCCTGAACTTGTCCAGTTCATCTCTCCATCTTGTATTTTGTCGGCCTCAGTTTCGCATATGATCTCTGGGGATCCATGCTTTGAGTTGTGATGTCTATCGGTTGTCTGTCATTCTTGCAACATGGCCTGCCCATTGCCATTTAGGTTTTCTAATACATTCTATGATGTCTGTTTTCTTCCTTATATACTGTGCTGTCTTGTGATATCTCCATGTGAGGTTGAGCATGATTCTCCAATGTGCTCGTTGCATGCTTCTCAGCTATTGATAAATAGCAGGAAAGGCTTTTTAGTCTCGGTTGGCAATCAGCCCAAGGGGTAGACAACTCCAGTTTCAAACTAAAAAGTCCAACTCCTCGTCAAGAATAGTGAGGAACAGGCAACTGACAAAATAGGGAACGTGTTCCTGAAAAGTTTACGGTTAAAGATGTTCTTGTGAAGCTTCGACGAGCAACGTATTATAATCCATTTCCAGCTTGATTATTATAAACTGCTCAAGTAAAATAAATAAAAATAAAAACGGCTTCCATAAGTACTGGAATCAATGTCCAAATATATGTCCCGTTGAGTGCCGCCATAAAGGAAGAAGAATGAATCTTAATCCCTTGGAATGACCACGGACTTGACCAAAGCCAGGGATTAGAACAACATAAACTATCGGACGAAATTCAAGCCTGGCTATGGCAGGGTCAAACTCCACTTCCATCCAAACTGAAGATGATTGCTGTAACTTTGTATTGTACATATAATAAAAAAATCCATAGATATATAATACTTGAAATAAGTTGGTAAGAGAGTCGCCTACAAATCAGCTGGTCATGATTTAAAATTTTATGCATCGGTCTGGTTTAACTTGACGTGATATGCGAACAGTGAAGAATTAGATGTAGATTAGGTCTTGTTTTTGTTCTTTTTGTTGTGACGAGGAAAAATAAAGCTGACTCGGAGTCTGACAATAAAATAGTACCTTTTAACATCCCCTGAAGGTTACCAAATGCAGCATACACCTGACGATGACTGGAGAGTAAACCAGACGATACTCCGTGATAAAGAAAACGAAGTTAAGAATGCAGGTCCCAAAAAATTGTTGAATAGTAATTATACCATGCCTCAGATAATCCGATTTTAATGATATTGTCTGTTTAAAACAAACAAACAAAAAAAGGAAACTTTAATTTAGCCATTTTTGTCCTGGATCACGCAAGTCTCATCTACGGACAGGGTACAATATAAATTCAGCGCTACATGGTCCCTGGAGATTCCAACTCCGGAACAGCACGTCCCCATTGCACGAAAAGAGGAGGGTTGTGGACACTGATGTCTGTGCAGCACAAGCCATGGGGATATGGTGATTTATGACTCTACCCATACTTACGCGTATTGAGTCCCCACATTAAACTCGACCTTGTGTCATAATTGCCCAAACGTGGAGGCAGATAAATACTTAATCCTTTACAAAGACAGCACCCGGAGGAAATATACGAGCTTAAGTAGAAAGTAAGGGGATGTGAAGGCAAGGTTAATTTCTTTCCAAAATTGTTACGTTATATGGTCTCCTTACCAGAGAGAGAGAGGGAGAGAGAGAGGGGGGTAACCTTGAGTAGAGAGAGATTACTTGAGAGAGAGAGAGATAGATAGATAGATAGATGGATAGATAGATAGATAGAGAGAGAGAGAGAGAGAGAGAGAGAGAGAGAGAGAGAGAGAGAGAGAGACTTGGAGATAACCTGAAGTAGAGAGAAAGATAACCTGAAGTAGAGTGTGTGTGTGTGTGTGTGTGTGAGAGAGAGAGAGAGACTTGGAGATAACCTGAAGAGAGAAAGATTACCTGAAGTAGTGTGTGTGTGTGTGTGTGTTTGCATATGTGTGTGTGTGTGTGTGTGTGTGTGTGTGTGTGAGAGAGAGAGAGAGAGAGAGAGAGCATTCAGAGACAGGGATACAGAAGAAAACGTGCTGATCCATGGAATCCGGAACAAGATACATTTCGTGGATATTGAGGTTCATTGCTCAAAATGTCCAGATAAGAAAATGCAGACTTAATCTATCTGTGATAAAACCAGAGGACTCAACCATAAGCTACATATTCAGGCCTCCACTGGTGTTGGGGAAAAAAATTATTCTCGGCAAGAGTAAAAAACGCATCGAAACAGCCTGAATGAAAAACAGTCTGATTCGAGAATATCAATATTTCGAAAAATAATCCTAATTCTGACATCGATCTTACTAAATTTAACTATCAGTTTTCTTATTAGTTTGATCTCACACTAACTAAAGTGAAGCTGGCTTATTGATGGAATCAAGCGCTTTAAGATAAGCAGGTCAGCTACAAAACAGCAAAACACTAAACAATCCATTATTTTCTGATCTCCCGAATGTACTCGGGATGTGAAAGTGGGGACAGCGGTCAGGTTATTCTGTCAATCCGTCTGTTTTTACTCTCACTTATTTAAATCCAGACTTGATTGGCTAGGCCCATCGGTGCTTCACCAGAGCCCCGTTAACTGTACATTACGGGATCATGTTACTCATCCTGTCCGTTGGCAGCCTCTCACGTAACTGGAAGAGAGGTTAGACTTCCCCAGTTTGAATTATCCTTCACCAAGACTAGTTGCCAACCAAGGCTGAAGAGCCCAGTCTGCCTTGCTATTTACCCATAGCTGGTGGAGATGGATTCATGCATCTCCCAAAAGGCATTATTGACAACTGTCTCGGACTGAGTTTGAACTGGGCTTGTCGATTCCATTCTCTGTGTTTCTAACCGTTAGGAAGCCTGCACCTTCGATGAATTAAACTAGTACAAGGTGGGTTAATACGGTGTGGTGTCAAATGTATCAAGTATACACATAATAGCAGCTTACCTCGCGAAAGCATTAGAAGACAGAAATAGCTAAGAACATTCAGACAGTTTAATGAAAGAATATATCACATATCAGATAAATATGTGTGTATGTTGGTGTAAACTAGTTTTTACAGGGTGTCCTTAAAGTCATTTAAAGGTCACCTCTGCTTGCAGGGCGTGGGATATATATATATATATATATATATATATATATATATATATATATATATATATATATATATATATATATACACACACGCGAGGCTGTATCAATAAGTCCGTGGCCTGACACTGTTATAAGCTGAATCTTCACCTGAAATTTTTGCTGTTTAACTTTCGCTGTATACTGAGTCAGATTTCATTATGCAAATCAATATTTTCACAGTAACAATGGTATTAACTAATCTTGGTAACATTCTCAGGATACATTTATATGATAAATATATCATGCGAATTACAGCACATGATATGTGTTTTTACAAGAAATATTCGCAATAACTTATTTGATGGCGTTGGATTTTCATTATGAAACTCAAGGGTTGTTCATCATATTGTAAAAAAATGTATGTAATTATATAGTTATCGATATCTATTTTTTAAATTTCATGTATGTAAAAATTGCCGTGGGTCGTAAGAAAGATGTAACTGCAAGAGAAAAACGAGATATTGTGAAGCTATTGAGTGATGGAAATGCATTGGAAATCGCCAGAGGGTTGAAAGGAGGTCAGGGAAATATATGAAAGAAAAAAATTGAAAATACTGGCAAGATAAGAACAAGAAAAAATAATTGGCTTCAAGAATATCACTAAAAGAAATATGAGAAAAACTCAAAAGGGTGGTAATCAAGAAAAGTGGAGTGAACAGCAAGAGAAATATTCAAAGAAGTTTGTGTTGCGAATGTGAACAGAGAGAAAAGACGCTGTACATCGAGAACGATGGTTACAGGAATGAAAAAAAAACAACCTTTAAGTAAACATCATGAAGAGAAACGTGTAAGTTGGACAAAGGAGCACGTGAATACCGATTTCTCAATAGTAATATTTAGTGATGAATGTAAGGCTACCTGGGATGGACGGATGGCTGGGCTAGTGGTTGTGTCCTTAATGGAATTAGTTGACTATCACGACTTGGAAGATATTAGGGGAAGGAGAAGTAATGTTTTCAATTAGTATTACTGGGAGTGAAATTATAGGTCCCTTCAAAGTTGATGATGGTGTCAAGATAAATACAGAGAATTATTTGTATAAATAGTTCTTGGACAAGACATTTCTTGAGTGGTACAGGTTACTATTAAGAAGCTTTATGCTAGATAGTACATTCATGCAAGACAATACCCCTTCACATTCTGCGAAGCTGACTATTGGCCACCTTGCCAGAAAAAGTTATCGAAGACACCAAATGACCGGAATGGCCTACCCCAGTCTCTCCAGATTTCAATCCAACAGAGAACTTGTGGTCCATCATTAAGACAGATATATATGAGAATCTCTGGGAAGCAATGAAAACTGCAACGAGTTACGTTGAGGCTGAAACAGTGGAAACGTTGAGAAAATCAATGGATTAATGACTGATAAAGGTTGTGGAATGTCTGTGCATCCATATGAATATTTGTAAAATTGATAAAATAATAATTGATTCAAGTATATGGGATCGCACAAAGCAAATATATGTTTCTGAGGCCTATATGTTTTGAATTTATCTATAAATAGAAATAAAAATTGCGATTAGTTTGTTCGCATAATAAAACCTGATACTCTAAAAACAAGTTATCAATATTTTCAATATGGATACTTGCCCTGGCGTACTGAGTGGGTGGGATGGGGGTCCACCAGAATGACACATTTAGAAAGGTGACACCATGATAACTGCCTACATTTTGAAAAAATCTTCTAATTAATATATTTGTTAATTCAATAAAGCAAAATTGACTTGGTCGTGTTAACTCTGAAGCCATGTATAATAATTTGCTTTGTCCTTTACAGACTTTGAATTTAAGGTTGTGTGGTTTCTTCAAAACTTTTGTACAGGGCAATTATTGATACTTTGCCCTTCTAACAGGACATTTTTATTCGTGAAACGGTCAAAATTTAGCCAACCAAAGCCTCAGAGAGAAAAAAGGGGCACGTCTCGAGATAGAAGGCGTTCGGTAATTCATCGCATTTAACTAACATTGTTCAGTAAACCCAACGACAGTTCAGTTACACCTTGTTCTATTTTTGGCCTTACCTTACATCGTTCGGTAAATAATAATGATAATAATAATAATAATAATAATTATAATAATAATAATAATAATAATAATAATAATAATAATAATAATAATAATAATAATAATAATAATAATAAAAAAAAAAAAAGAAAAAGAAGTTCATGGCACTTTGCTAATTTCGTGGACTAGCCTTCAGTAGCATTTAGTCCAAGATTAAGGTGTTGCATCTGTTTTTCTCACGTCAACAGAACATAACCATGACTCCCCGTTTTCAACTTTAATTTTATTACAGTCATATTTTTTTAATTGTTTTCTTTGAGAATTTTCAATTCAATTTTGATTTTTTTCAATTGACAAAAAGAAACGAAACTTATATCATGGTTGTATTTTAATTGTTGAATGTTTTTCTTGAATTATATAAAACTATTTGAACAATAATTCACATACGAAGCATTTAATCACAAAAATAAAAAACAAAAATGATTTATTCTGATACAAAATCTTATTATGATTAATGAGTTAAAAATGAATCAAAAGAGTAATGAAGAGTTATTAGTAAAATGATTCAGTGAAATCAAATAACTTTTTGCTTTAAACTAAATCAAATGGTCTTTAGTGACGACTATAAATAAGATTCATAACAGCTTTTGTTTTTGTCAACTGAAAATGTATTCAAATTGAATCAAAATTCACGAGGAAACCACTTGAAATACAACCATAATAACGCTTGAAATTAAAAACGGGAAATAAATACCAAGTTTCGTTGACGTGAAAAGAATTGATACCGCACTTTGATCTCGATCTAAAGGCTGCAAAAGGCTGGACCATGAAACTAGCAAAATGCTAAGTTCATTGTAGTCCACTTGTTCGTCGCATTTATCAGACTTCGTTCAGTAAATAAGAAGAAAGTTTGTTATGATCCATGTCTTCGTTAAAGGCGAAATTTGTAATATCAGGGTTCGTTATAGCGAGATTTCACTGAATATGTACCTTGAGAAACATGGTACCCCAAAAGATACAAAGATGTCTATTGTTCTACAATTTTTCAAAAATAACATTGAATCCCAAACTGTTGTTTCCTATTCACAATGTTCATCTCTCTCTCTAAGAAACCGCTAACAATTGTATGTCTTCATACTCTGTTGCAACTGGGAGCAGGAAATGGTGATTTTCGGTGGGTGATAAGAATATTATTTCTCACATAACTGCTCCGTTGATTTGTGAACATGGATTCAAGTTCGCAAGTTCAGTATTACAGGTAAATATCTCATCCCTATTACTTTAAATAAAAAATCAAATCGGGACCTAACGATTCATTGTAATTCATGAACAGGTACCAAAAGGTGCTGTCTTTGTATCTTTTGAAGTGGACAGAAAACTTGTCTACATAGGATTACAACTTTCAATACCCTGAACTGATAAAAAACCTCTTTGATTTTCAGCATACTTAGTGTTGGTGAGACAATTTACGTAGTGCAATGGGAAGCAGAGAAAACAAATCAAAACAAAAAATGAGGCTCTGGGATTAAATCTTTTGAAATTTTATTGAAAGAAAATGTTATTATTTAGGAACATACAAGAAAAAAGGATTCCCCTCAGATTATATGCCAAAAGGAAATTTTGTGTATCTTCTGAGGGTATATATACCTGTAGTACATAAAGATCACCGAAATTCTAAATATCCCGAAAAGAGAGCGAGTGACACCGTGAATTATTGCCCTAGGTGACACCAATACTAGAAACTAAAAGTATATAATAAATTTTTTTATCATCATCAGTCGCCTGATACCCATTTTATGGTTGAGAATTTAACTTGCCTAATAAAAACTGATATAGTGAAAGTGATTAATGGACAAGCGTGGTTATGTGCATTGATAAAGGAGGGATATGTTGAAAAATAAATATACATATATATGTATGAATTATATCATATCATATAGAAACTTATTTGAAACGGTCTCTTGTCGTTACCCAGTTAACATATCATTAATTTAGACAACGTAAATGGAATAAATAATCAAAGAAAATGGGACTGCAGCAGGAATCAAACCTGCCACCAATAGGATGGCCGCTTTAACGTAGAGATGCTCTTACTGTTGAGCTAAACAGTCGCCGGTAATGCAAAGGTCAAATAACCCAAATTGTCTCGTTTATTCTCGGTCTATTCGTCTCTTCCAACGCGACAGTCATGTATTTGAGAAATGGACATATTTGGTCCGACAAATTGAATTATAAATTGCGTTATATTACATAGAAACTTATTTGAAATGATCTCCCGTCGGTACACGGTTAATATATCACTCAATTTAGACAACGTGGCTTTGCATTACCGGCAGTTGTTCAGAGAGAGAGAGAGAGAGAGAGAGAGAGGGAGAGGGAGAGATTCTTTTGAGGGAACTATCCAGACAGTTTTGTGAATTTTGGTACACTCTCTGGACAATTGTAGGTATTCTTGATGAAGACTTCAAAAGATCAGGGACATAGAATCATCTAGGAGATTTTTATTTTGTTAATTTCGCCAAGGAATTATATTCCTGTTTCCAGTTGCATGTGATATCAGGGATGCTCTATAGATGCAAAACCTGGTAACTTGAAGCCACCTTGAAGAAGAAGTTGTAGCCTTTGACACTAGACAACTACGTCAAACCCTGCGCATCAAATGGAATAACTCCACGTCAAATGGAGAGAACGGGAACATAGTAGAATAGCTCTCCATGTCAACCACCATTTGCAGAAGTTGCCTTCACTGGCTAAGGGCATGTCTTGAGGCTCCTCACAACAAGACCGTCAAATCAAGTCGTTTAATGGACGTCAGCAGGCCAGAGGAAGAGAGGGCAGACCAAGATTAGTAGGTTACCAATTGTTGAGAGGGGGCTATAGACTGTGAAGCGGAAACCACTGACAGACCAACAGAGAGTGGAATGAGTTCTTTGTTAAAAAACATCAACCAATTATGTCGCCAAAACTGTCAACATAGGTTTCTTCAGTTTTCAAATCAGTCTGGCTTGCTATGTATGTATGTTTTGCACATACAATCCGCACTAATGGGGCTAGAGGGCTGAAAAATTAAATGTTTACATCTAATTATGTCAAGAAAAACGGTTTTTGTTTTTTGTCCCCTCATAAGTTTTTAATCGGGTTTCAATTGTCCGGTAGTGTTCACGCTTGATCTATTTTGAAAAATCGGACTGTGGTGATCACCGCCTAATTAAAGGCGAGAGAAGCAACTCACTCATTTATACTCCTTTTCAATTTTTTTGATTAATCACCCCAAACACAGCATGCTGCCAAAATACGCTGGTTCTCTGACAGTTTCCATTGAGTGACTGAGCAGACCTATTATGTTTTCCTATCGTCATTCTTTCTATAACAGTACGAAATACGATATACACAGAATCCTTTAGGAGGCTAAGATGGTGGAAATGGTGGAAAGGGATTTTCATAAAAAAGCGGATTCTTTTTGATGATCACTAAGGATAGGGGGGATGAGCCAAATTCAAAAATACAGAAAGCAAATTGAAAAGGCAAAGCGGGTTAAATCGATGTGTTACTGTAAATCTTAAAGTCGAAGAATCACGTGATTCTCTGAATATTGAGGGAGGTAATAAATTGTAAAGTTCCTCACATTCGCTCGTTGATGTTAAAAGAAGTTCACTGAAAAGTTGTACGCTGTCTCTAACATCGAGTGTACGGAGTGTGTGGATTACCCAATTTATGTGCTACTTTTATCATCGAGTGAGGGAGTGTGCGGAACTTGACAATTCTATTACCTCCCTTGATACTCGAAGAATCATGAGACTTTTCTACACTAAAAATAACGATCATCATCGTCATCATCAGCCTTTTAGCATCCGTCGTTGGTCATACACCTTGCCCAATATTCATCAGAGCTCGCCATCGTGGGCGTTGCTGAGCCAGTACTTTTTGAACTTAACTAGTTCGTCATGTCATCTTATATTTTGTCGGCCCTGCTTTCACATATGATCTCTGAGGATCCCCGTTGGGAGTAGCGGTTTTCTGCCATTCTTGCAACATGATCAGCCAATTGCCATTTCTATGATATCTTGGACTCCTTATTTTTCTCTATTATGCTATCTTGTGATCTCTCCATGTGATGTTGAGAATGGTTCTCTCTTGAGCATGTTGCTTAGTTCTCAGTTAAAGGGTCAGTCTTTTGGTTGGGTTTCATGTTTCAGCTCCATAGGTGACTATCAGGAGGATACATTAGTGGTATACCTTTCTTTTTAGCACAAGTGGGATTTCTTTGTTCCCTAAACATTGAACTTGCCCTGGTGAGAGCTTGCCAACCCAATTTTTCGCTTGATTTCTTCTTCTTTCGAGGATTTCATCGAGATTTGTTGTCCAACCTAGATGTAGCTGTCTCCTTTCTCCTAGCCTGCGTCTTCGATTTTGATTGTTGTATCTTTGTCTTCAACATGTTAACAACAATAACCAAATCGATGAACATGAGCAATCACATTAAATTGCTGCTACAGTCACTGCAAATGTTAAAAAATCATTAAGAGACGAGATTCAACGGATAATGATTTTTAAAAAAAAACAATAATTCATTTTTTGTTTCAACCATATTTATTCCTTATTTTTTCAAATTTACTAAATTTTAATGTCGGCCAAAGCAAATTCATATCGTGCCTCACTCAATATATATTAGACTGTTACATGTGAAATGTCGTTTTTTTTTTAATAGTTAGGCGAAAGAAGATGTAAGTGATAAAGCAAAAATCTTCTATGTATTTTTCGTGTCGAAAGTGTGCACACACTTTTGATTTAGACATAGGGAATCAATGTATTGAAAAACAGACTCAGTAATGTATCGACAGGAATTTATTTTTGCGCACATTGGTTTCCTTTGTGCGTTGGTTGCACAACATTTATATGCGCACCGCTTAGAGGGAATTATCCTTAAAGGTACTGTGGGAACTGAATAGGCCACTGGAGTTACGGGTTTGAAAGATCTGTGGATTAAGCCTGCGCCATGTTACAAAATTGTCTTATGTTGATTTCCTTCTGAGTATACACAATGCCTTGTGACCTACTTATACAGAGAGAGAGAGAGAGAGAGAGAGAGAGAGAGAGAGAGAGAGAGAGAGAGAGAGAGAGAGAGAGGGGGTTGACATCAAATAATAAAGAAGACAGGTCTGGTTAGTCAACCAATAAATACCGTCATGTGATCAACATTTTTTAGGATGACGTGTTAGGGGAGCTAAGCATAAACTTACATTCTAAATGGAACCCCCTTTCAAAAAACTGTTATAAGAAGGATTTTCAAAAAACGTTTTTCTATACACAATAAGGAGTAAATGGTTCAATTTTCAGCCTTCTAGTTCCATTGGTGCTGTCAGTGGGCGTGACACTTACACAATTGCAGTGGTGCCTGCCCCGGATGATACCATCAGAGGGGTGACACCATGATGGATGTCTACATTTTGAAAAATCTTGTAATTAATACATTTGTTAATTAAATAAATCAAAATTGACTTGGCCATGTTAACTATGAAGAAATGTGTAACATTTTGCTTTGTCCTCCACGGACTTTGAATTTAAAGTTTTGTGGATCCTTCAACATTTTTACACAGGGCCATATTGGTACTTTGCCCGTCTAACAGGACGTTCCATTAGTGAAATGGTCAAAAATCTAGACGATCAAAGCCCCGGAGAGAAAAAAGGGGCACACGTAGAGGTGGGATGTGTTCGATAAATGAGAAGTAAGTTCTGTAATTTGTCGCATTTAACGAACATCGTTCAGCTAATCTAACGGCAGCTCGGTTGCATCTCGTTCTGTTTTCAACCTTACCTTCATCGTTTGGTAAATAATAATTAAGCAGATATGCAGTTGAACAACTGCATACCCCGAGCGTCACTGTGCTAGTTTACGGAATATTTTCTGACAGGCTCCTCGCCCCGCCTGAAGCATTTGATAGAACTTCCTCGCTGATCACATTGAAGCCAAGACTGTTGGGTTCGTCCTTTAACAAGTATTTCATGGGGTAGCGTATGACTTGCTCAAACAAAAACTTGAACGAAACTGTCAACCAAAATTGTGGCCGCGGGTCTGGGTGGCTATCTATGTACGTATGTATCATTCATAAAGATCCACCAAGGGAATTAGAAGGCTTAAAATATGAACATTTACTATTGATTTCTCGAAAAAAAGATCTTTTATATCTTTCTCTCCTAAGTAAGTTTCAAAAGAGTAATTGCAATGTAAGTTTATGCTAAATCGATCCCTTAGTTTCTGTCCGGCAACATTCCAACAGAAACAACTTATTCGTGGATTACCCTTTTTTTCCCCTATTTTTTCAATCGATCATGCCCATTATGACAATGGTTAAAAGGATACAAAATTGAGGATTTGAGTCTTAAATTTCATCCGAATGATAAAAGTATGCTGTATCCATTGAAATTTCAATTACTTAATAGCCTAACCTTTCTTGATATGAGTTTTCATGCTTCACCAGTTTGTGATTAATAACAAACCGTAAAATTTACGAATTCCCTTCTCATTAAAATCAACTATTATTACAAAAAAATCATAGATTTTTTAGAGATTTTTTTTTCTAGATACGTTGAAATTTTTTCAAAAAATCAACGAAATGAATTATTCATATACATCATGTTTACACGGTAGTTAATTGTACGAAAGGTAAATTTAAAAAAATGAAAAAATATATCGTAAAATGAAATAACGATGGTTACTGCTGCTTGCGAGGCATCGGGTCAAATTCGTACCTCCTCACTAATTGTTGTATTAATCTAAAAAAATTATAAGTAATGTATTTTCGTTTTTTTTCGTTGCTTTTTTTTTGTTGTGAAATGAAATATATCATATTCAAATGTCCATGGTGGTCATTTTATTCAAAAATGTCAATTATCGTTCCGTCTACAGCGGCCATTACTGGATGGACTGAATTAACTTTTTAATGATTTTGATTATTTCCTGTGTTTTTTTGCCTTAACATCCATTAGAATATGTTCTATCTGAATGTATATTTTTGTATTTTTTTAGAGCAATATATAAGCCTTGTAAGGGCTTGTAAGGGCTTGTCACTCGTTTGCTTGGATGAAAAGAAGTTCTTGGCACTATCCGAGTTTCGTGGTGAAGCTTTTTGCAACATTTTCAGACGAAACATAGCATCAACTTCCTCTTTTCATTTTTAAATGTTATTATAGCCGTATCTTGATTGTTTTCTTCGTGAATTTTAATTTGATCTATTTTTTCAGTTGATACAAAGAAGCAAAGTAATATCATCATCATCATCATCATCATCATCATCATCATCATCATCATCATCATCATCATCATCATCATCATCATCATCATCATCATCAGTAGCAGCCGCCAGCATTCGCCACACCTCTCTATCATGGACGGCGCCGTGCCAATCTATTCTGAACAAGTCTAGTTCGTTTCTCCATTTTATATTTTGCCGGCCTCGGTTATGCATTTGATCTCAGAGGATCCATATTGTGAGTGGTGATATCTATCGGTTGTCTGGCATTTTCACAACATGACTAGCCCATTGCCATTTGAGTTCTTTTAATAGATTCTATGATGTCTCAGATCCCCGTTTTCTTCCTGATATTAGATGCTGTCTTGTGATCTCTCCATGTGAGGTTGAGCATGATTCTCTCATGCGCGCCTTGCATACTCCTTTGTATCGTAATTGTTGAATGTTTTTCTCGAATTTTATAGAGCTATTAAAGCAATAATTTACTTACGAAACACACAATAATTTTGTTATGAAAATACGAAACAAACATTATTTTTTTCTAACACTAGATTTGATAATAATTGATATGTTAAAAACGAGTCGAAAAGGGTTATTATAAATTATGATAAATAGAAATATCAGATTATTGGACTTTTTTTCACCCGAGGTGATCTTCAAAATTTGAAACGGGAATGCTAAGTCACGTGGTTTTCAGTGACGACAATGTTACTAACAGTATGATTTCTTGTATTATAATCTTTAAAGCCCCCGGGAAAAACATTTTACCAAGTAGGAGTATACATGAAAAAAAAAATCTGCTCGGATTTTATGCAAAAAGGAAATTTTGTATATCTTTTGAGGTACGTATACCTGCAGTACAAAAATATCATCCAAATTCTAGATATCCAGTGAATAGGGCTAGTTCTGGAGAGGTTGACACCCCGAATTACCGTCCCTGGATGACACCAACCCTAGAAACGTCACTGCGCATGCATGTATATTCAAACAGACAGACAACCAAATAGACACGCCTCAAAACTGAAAAGACATTTTGATGACAACTTTGATTGAGAATTTTCTAAAAAAAGTCCTTTTCAATGAAAAGACGAATCACCGAGCAGTAAATAACACAAAACTGGTCATTATTCATGGAATAGGTCGTTTTATCTGTCACTTTCTGAAAATGAAAAAAAAATCAAAATCGTAAGCAGACGCGTAGAATATCTACAAGATAGAGGGAAGGAGTTCACATTTTCCTAAATGCAGATACAACCGTATTGTTTCTCTCTTTTTTCCCCCTTCCATTTCAAATATTGGTTTGATCCGCTGATGTAAATTGTTGAGTTACTTGTGTGTGTTAACTTCCTGTTTCTATCAACATTAGTTTTGAAGTTCTTTCTTCAGAAAATAAAGGAAGAAAACATCCCCCAAGCGAAGAATGGATTAATACTTTTGTCTGTGCTGTCCCACGTTTCCTTTTTGCTATCTTGTTATCGACGTAAACAACATTCCTTCCTTATCATAAATCTTTATGACAACCCAAACTGCCTGAGCCTAATCAAATAAATGTATACACACACACACACATACACATATATATATATATATTTCCTCGAAAAATCAAACAAGAAATTCCCATGTGTTTCTCCTACAAAGCATTGCAGTCAGAAAAATAAAGAAAATAGATTTCTTTTTCAAGATTTCGTTATCTGTTTCCGCATTTCGTATTTTAAAAAAAAGGTGATGAGCGTTCCTATGGGATTAGAAGGCAAACAAAGCCTTCCTTCTCAGAAAGGAAACGAAAGTGAATTTATGCGATGTTGGATTACGTGAGAAATCAAAAGAAAATGGTTTTATTTTACGACTTGCAATTTACAAGCCATCAGTTTTTTTACAATCGAACATTTTCCCTCTCAATATTGTAAGTGAGCGAGGAATTAGAATGGAAGATTTAATGAAAGAAATACAAAAGTGATTCCTCAGAGTGATCATTTAAAAGTTGAAATAAATTTTCACGCTCAAAAATATTTTGGATTAATTTTCAACAACAACGACGACTATGACGACGATGACGATGATAATAAATATCCCAAATGAAATTTGCACTCAAATGACCAAATAGGGAATGGCATTCAAATGGCTAAAATGAGATTTACATTTGAATCGCTCAAGTGGGATTATTATTTTAAATTCAAACGACTGAAACAGGATTTGCATTCACATGGTTAAAATGGAGTAAACATTCGAAGGGTTGAAAATCAATTTCTCATTTGAATCACCAAAATGAGATTGGCATTCAAATGACTCATTTGATATTTGTATTCAAATGACCGAAATAGAATTTGTATTTAAATGGGCCAAATTGGACTGGCCTTCAAATGGCTCAAGTTTTCAAATTCGATTGGCCTTTCAATGGCACAAGTTTGCATCCAAATGCCCGAAATGGAATTCGAATTAAAATGGACCAATTTGGATTTGCCTTCGAATGGCTCAAGTTTGTTAATTGGATTAGCCTTCAAATGGCTTAAGCTTGTCAATTGGATTGGCCTTCAAATGGTTTTAAGTTTGCATCCAAATGACCAATATGGTATTTTGCGTTCAAATGGTTGAAATAGGATTTGGATTTAAAATGTCTACCGTTTTTTTTAATTCAAAGAGGTAAAGTGGGATTGTAAAAATGTGCACAACACCGCAGTAAAACTCGTGGAAAGGGTGCAACAAGGGATAAATGGACGGTAAACCCAGAAATATTGAGGGAGACAACATGGCAAGGGAAAAAGGCAAAGAGGAACAGACACAGATCTATGGAGAGAAAGATGAGACGGTAAACCATATTATAAGTGAACGCAACGATCTGACTCAGAAGGAAGGCAAAAGCAGATACATCAGAATCAGGACAGAGAACCGCTGGAAAATGTGTTAACCAGAAGCAGTGTACAAAATAAAAAGAATAAGATATCATGATACTTCGAGGTCGAGGCCCACCACCAGATCTAAGTAAGAATGCTTGGGTTTGATAGTTGTAAATAAGGAAAAGACGACATGCCTGGTCGTGAAATGGAGCAAAACACTGAGAAAAAAAATATTAGTACCTTGCCTGGGATCAGAGAAAAGTGTGGAACATGAAAGCTAGATTCACGCCCATGATTATTGGCGCACTTGGAACAGAACCAAAAACACTAAAATTGAGATGGGATGAGTTACGAATTGGAAGAATCTCCAGTGATAACCACCAGATACATTTTTGTGGACATAATAACGAGTGAATGTTTAAAAATACAAAGCTAGCCGGACTAGCATAAAAACTGAAAGAAACGTGGCAGTTTTGGTTGATGTTTTTGTCATTACTATCACAACTACATCTTTTTCTATTATTATTATTATTATTATTATTATTATTTCGGAATCTCACACCAGTTGCCTGGTGGTAACCGCTGGAGTTTGAGTGACAGCAAGTCTCCTCAAGTCTCCAGCCCTCCTCTCCTAGTACTCATAGGTCGCAGTAATTTTGCGATTTACAGTTTCACACCGGTTGCCCAGTGGTTATCACTGAAGGCTGAGTGACAATAAGTCTCCTCAGGTCTTCAGCTAACGTCTCCTCTCTCTTTCGCATATCATGACAGAGCTACGATTCGTTGCAGTACTTATATCTCTAGCACCTTCCTCAGTACCCGTGCAGTTCCAAGTAGTGCTGTGGTCTGTACGGTCTCTATCCTCCCCCTAATCCCGATCTCCTCCAGTCTCTCCCTCAGCGTTTTGGGGACAGTTCCTAGTGCTCCCACTATGACCGGTACTACCCTGGTTTTCATGTTCCACATTTTCTTCAACTCCCTTGCTAGGTCCTGGTATTTTTCCCTTTTTTCACCCTCCTTCTTTTTTACTCTATGGTCTGCAGGCACAGCAACGTCTATTATTTGGCAGGCCTTCCTTTTTTTGTCTACTATTACTAAGTCCGGCCTTCTTGCCTGGATGAGGTGGTCAGTTTGGATGTCAAAGTCCCACAGTAGTTTGTGGTTGTCATTCTCCAAGACTGCCTCTGGCTTGTGCTGATACCACTTTTCCCCATGGTTGAATCCCATTTGTTTACTTAGTTCCCAGTGTATCATCGTTGCTACTCTATCGTGTCTATGCTTATACTCCTTCTGGGCGAGTTGACTACATTCACTAGTTATGTGGTTTACTGTCTCATCTCTTTCACCGCACATGCGGCATTTGCTGTTTGTCTGAGTTCTGTCGATTTTTGCTTTTATGTAGTTTGTCCTTATGCTTTATTTTGGGCTGCCATGATGAGCGATTCTGTTTCTCTCTTAAGGTTTCCCTTTCGTAACCACGTCCATGATTTCTCGTCTGCTATATCTTTTATCTGTCTTTTAAACTCGCCGTACAATTTTTTCCCTTCCCACTTTTCTTTTCTAGTTTGCTGTACCGTTCCATTGCTTTCTACTTTGTTTGTTGCACTATCCCTCGCGCTCTTTATGATTTCTTCACTATTTGTTTGCACATATCTATCTAGGACTACTTTAGCTCTCTGGACACAATCTTCTATGCTGATGAGCCCCCTACCACCTTCTTTTCTCTTAACGTATAGTCTATCTGTATCATCCCTAGGGTGTAATGCTTTATGCATTGTCATAAGTTTCCTTGTTCGCCTATCCATTGATTGGAGCTCTTCCTTTGTCCATCCTAGGAATGGTCCTGTATACCTAACTACTGACACAGCCCAGGTGTTCATTCCTTATATTAGATTTCTGCTATTTAATTTGGTTTCTAATATTTTCCTTATCCTTCTAAGGTATTCCCTCTTAATCTTCTCCTTCATTTCTTCCCGTTTTATCGTGTCACATTCAAGGACACCTAGGTACTTGTATCGGTCTTTTGCAGTCAATGCCCTAATCTTGTTGTTGTCCGGAAGTTCAATTCCCTCAGTCATTGAAAGCCTTCCTTTGTGCATCACCATGATTGCGCATTTTTCTATCCCAAACTCCATTCCTATGTCCTCACTATATTCCCTTACTTCGTCGAACAGAGTCTCAAGCTCTCCCCTGTTTTTCGCAAACAATTTAATATCGTCCATGTACATTAAGTGGTTGACCTTTCCTTTTGTTTTAGAGAAGTGGTATCCTTTGCTGTTTTTCAGGATTCTGTTAAGCGGTATCATTGTTAGAAAAAATAATAGTGGGGACAACGAGTCCCCTTGGAAGATCCCCCTTTTTATCCCTACCTCGGCTAGTTTGTCCCCTGCGGCTGTCAAATCTACTTTCCAGTCTTTCATTGAATTACCAATGAATTTAACCACCGGTTCGCTAATTTTGAACATTCTAAGGCATTCGAGTATCCAGCTATGTGGAATCATATCGTATGCCTTTTTGTAATCTATCCATCCCATTGCGATATTCTTTCTCTTTTTCCTTACTTCTTTTAAGATCATCTGGTCTATGTAGAGTAAATCGTTTGCCCCTTTGGTTCCTATCCTACACCCTTTCTGTTCTTCTGGTAGTAGCCCCCTTCTATCCATTGACATGTATATTCTCTCTGCTATTTGCCCGGTCAGGATTTTCCACATAAGTGGTAGGCAAGTGATTGGTCTATAGTTGCTTGCTATGTTCCCCTTCCCCAGGTCTTTTTGGATGAGGGTGGTTCTGCCTTTAGTCATCCATTCTGGTGCTTTGCCTTCATTCAGACAATTTTGGAGTAGGTGAGTGAGTCTACCGTGTAACGTGGTAAATTTTTTGAACCAATACCCATGGATCCCGTCGGGACCCGGTGCTTTCCAGTTGGCTACTTTCCTAAGAGTATGTTTCAATGTGGTTTCATTCAGTACTATTGGTTCTCCCTTGTCTATTTCTCCTAGTTCTTTTCTCATGTTTCCTAACCATTGCGGTGTTACATTGTGTCTTTTTGGGTGCCCCCATATGCTATTCCAATAGTTCTTGGCCTCTGTGGCATCTGGTTTCATGTCCTGCCTTCTTTCCCCATTTAAATCTCGGTAAAACTTTTTCTCATTGTTTTGGAATGTGCGGTTTTGTGTGTATTGGGCCGTTCTTAGTCTGTATCTTTTTAGTCTTGCCTCTTTGGCTAGTCTTTTTTGGTGTAACTCTTCGACTACAGTTGCGATGCCTTTTTGCGTTACCTTGTATTTGTTATAAAGTCTTACTCGTGGTCTGTCTGTGTGTGGTGTATTTCTAAGCAGTACTTCATCTCTCTGTAGTTGGGAGATCTGCCTTTGTAACCTTCTCTCCCAGTTGGGTTTCCCTTCCCTATTATTGCTCGGGTCCCTATCTTGTGTTGTAAAGCTTTGTGCTACCATTTTCGCCCCTGCATAAATTAGGTTGTTGAGTTCTAGGAGGGTGTTTGTTTCTATGTGCTGTAAGAGGCAGTTGACCTGCTCGGTCACTTCTCCGACTTTTTTTCTGTCTTTGTCTCTTAGGGAGGGGAGTGTTGTTTTCTCTCCTCGCATGATCTCTTTCAATATTATTATTATTATTATTATTATTATTATTTACAATCTCACACCAGTTGCCTGGTGGTAACCGCTGGAGTTTGAGTGACAGCAAGTCTCCCCAAGTCTCCAGCCCTTCTCTCCTAGTTCTCATAGGCCACAGTAAGACTGCGGTTTAAAGTTTCACACCAGTTACTCAGTGGTCATTGCTGAAGGCTGAGTCACAATAAGTCTCCTCAGGTCTTCAACCATCTCTTCTCTCCTTCACCTATCATGCCAGTGCTGTGCTAACGTATAGTCTATATTTGTCATCTCTAGGGTGTAAAGCTTTATGCATTGTCATAAGTATCCTTGTTTGGATTTCTTCCTTTGTCCATCCTAGGAATGGTCCTGTGTATCTCACTACTGATACAGCCCATGAGTTCATTCCTTTTATTAGATTTCTGTTGTTTAATTTGGTCTCTAATATTTTCCTTATCCTTCTAAGGTATTCTCTCTTTATTTTCTCCTTCATCTCTTCCCGTTTCATCGTGTCACATTCAAGGACGCCCAGGTATTTGTATCGGTCTTGTGCAGTCAATGCTCTAATCTTACTGTTGTCTGGGAGTTCGATTCCTTCAGCCATTGAGAGCCTTCCTTTGTGAATTACCATGATTGCACATTTTTCTATTCCAAATTCCATTACGATGTCATCATTGTATTCTTTTTCTTTGTTGAACAGCATCCCCAGCTCTCCCCTGTTTTTTGCAAATAATTTTATATCATCCATGTACATTAATTGGTTGACTTTTCCTTTTGTTTTGGAAAAAAGATATCGTTGTTGTTTTTCAGGATTCTGTTGAGTGGTATCATGGTGAGAACAAATAATAATGGGGACAGCGAGTCTCCTTGGAAGATTCCTCTTTTTATCCTTACCTCTGCTAAGTTTTCTCCTGTAGCTGTCTAGTTTACTTTCCAGTCTTTCATAGAGTTTCCGATGAATCTAACCATTTAACTACATCTTTTTCTATCATTATCATTATTATTATTATTATTATTATTATTATTATTATTATTATTATTATTATTATTATTATTATTATTATTATTATCGTCATCATTATCATCAGGATTCCAGTTGGCTGGTAGTCATAGCTGGAGACTGAATGACAGCAAGTCTCCTCAGGTCTCTAGCCCCACTCTCCATGCATTCACAGTCCACAGCAGAGCTGTGATTAACAGTTTCACATCGGTTGCCCGGTGGGTATCACCGAAGGCTGAGTGACAGAAAGTCTCCTCAGGTCTTCAGACTTCCTCTCATATCTCTCACTCATCACAGCAGCGCTGTGGTTCATACGATTTGTGGTGTGTGTTGTAGTGTGTTGTGTTTTTTTCCCCCTCTCTCCTCTTCTCTCTGTTAGGCCACTGCTAACAGCTGGCGTCGTAGATCTCATGTCTCTAGTACTTTCCTTAGCATCCGTACTGTCCTGAGCAGTACTGTGGTTTGTGCAGTCTCGATCCTTCTTTTTATCCGTAGTTCTTTCAGTCTTACTCTTAGAGTTTTCGGTACGGTTCCTTCTCTTTCCTTCTTACTCTGTGGTCTGCTGGCACAGTCACGTCTATTATTTGGTAGGTTATCCTCTCCTTGTCCACAATTACTAAATTTGGTCTTCTTGTTGGATTAGGTGGTCAGTTTGGATGTTAAAGTCCCAGAGTTATAAGTGACACCCATTCTCCACAGCCGTCTCCAGTTTGTGCCGGTACCACTTTTCTGCGTGGTTAAATCACATTTGTTTGCTCAGTTCCAAGTGCTGTTTGTCTGTGTTCTACCAATTTTTACTTTGATATAGTTTGTCCTGATGCATTTGTTTTGGGCTGCCATAATGAACGATCTTGTTTCTCTCTCCAGGTTTTCTTTCCGTGGCCATGTCCCAGATGATTCGTCTGCAACATCCTGTATCTGTCTTTTAAATTCTCTGCATATCTTTTTCTGTTCCCATTATCATCATCATCATTATTATTATTATTATTATTATTATTATTATTATTATTATTATCCCGATGAATTCATTTTTGGCTGCCACGACGAGCAATTCCGTTTCACTCTTCAGGTTTCCTTTGCGTAGCCATATCCATGATTTCAAATCGGGTTTTGGTCTTTTGGACACAGTCTTCTATGCTAATGCGCCCTCTACCAAACTCTTTCCTCTTCACATACATGTTTGTGTCATCTCTGGGATGTAAGGCTTTGTGCATTGTCATAAGCTTTATTGTTGGTTGGTCCATCAATTAGAGTTCTTCCTTTACTACCTATACAGCTCATGTTTCCTTTTATCAGATTCCTTCAATTTAGTTTGGTCACTAATATTTTTTTTATCCTCCTAAAGGATTCTCTTATTTTCTCTTTTATTTCAGTCTTCACATACAAATCCTGTGAGGTCAATTGTATTATTTTTTGTTGTCTGCTTTTCATTACCGGTAGTGCGCATCGCTATATTCTGGCACTTCGTTGAACGACGTTCCGAGCTCTTTCCTATTCTTTTCAAATGGCTTTTTGTCGTGTACATGAGGTGTTTGACTTACTCCTTGTGGTGGAGAAATGGTATCCTTTGCTATTTTTCAAGACTCTGTTGAGTGATATCATGGTTAGTAGTGAGGACAGAGGATCTCCCTCCCTGGAAAGTTCCCTTTCCAGTTTTGGAAGTTGGCTATGAATCTCATCACCGGTTTGCTGATCTTAAATATCTTGAGGCATTCTAGTATGCAGCTATGTGGGATCATGTATGCTTTCTTATAGTAGGTCAATCCCATTGCAAGATTTTTCCTTCTTTTTCTAACTTCTTTTAGGATCATCTGGTCAATGTAGAGCGAATCATTCTCTAATTTTGTTCCTCTCCTGCATCCTTTCTGTTTTCTAGTAATCGTCATCGTTTTCCATGAGATTATGTATATTCTCTCTGCTATCTGTCCGGTCAGAATTTTCCACATTAGTGGTAGGCACGTGATTGGTCTATAATTGCTTTCTTTCTTTCCTCTATCAGTATCCTTATGGATGAGGATCTTCCTCCCTTTGGTCATTCATTCTAGAACCCATCTAAGCAAATTTGGATTGGATGGATGAGACAGTCATGTAATGTGGTGAATTTCTCAAACCAATATTTATGGATGCCATCAGGTTCTGGTGCTTCCTCGTTGGCTATTTTTTTGAATGCGTGTTTCAATGTGATTTTAATTTGTTCGCTCTCATATATATCTTGAATGATCTCCATATCATCTCTTTTATGTTATCTAGCCCTTCTGAAGCATTGTTGTGTCTTTCGGGATGCCCCGATAAGTTATTCCAGAAGTTTTTTTTGTCTCTGTAGCATGTTTCATGTTCTGCCTTCTTTCTTCGTTCAGACCTTGTTAAAAATTTCTTCCGTTTTTTGGAAAGTGCAATTTTGTACGTATTGGACAGTCCTTTGTCTATATCTCTTCAGTCTTGTTTCTTTAGCTAGTCTTCTCTGGTGTATTTCTTCCATTGCAGCAGGCATACTTTTTAGTCTTATCTTGCATTTGTCCCACAATCTTGCACGTGGTCTGTTTATTCGTCATTTTGTTTCAATATATTGTAAGAGGCAATTGATATGTTCAGTTAACTCTTTCTTTTCCAGTCCTTGTCCCTAAGAGATGGCAGTGTCTTCTTCTCTTCTTGCATTAGTTATTTTAAAGTTTCAATTTGGGTTTTTATTCTTCTTCCTTTGTGGTGTTAACGTCTCATTCTTATATATGGCTTCGGTCAAGGTTTTTTTTCTTCTTTTGTTTGAATTTGTTTCCTCTCCGTCGTTTATGTTGGTTGTGTTGGGGTATTTCTTTTTTGGTAAGCTGCACCCTTCTGTGGACTGTGAGAATATGGAGAGTGGAGGCTAGAGACCTAAGGAGACATGCTGTCTTTCAGTCTCCAGCTTGTTCTTTGTTTTTCTTTGTTGTCTTAACACTGATAGCAGCAATAATAATAATAATAATAATAATAATAATAATAATAATAATAATAATAATAATAAAAGTAGTAGTAGTAGTAGTAATAAAGAAGACTGCAACGTTAAATGTTAATAGTGACCAAACAGGGGAAAGGAAATGAAAGCGGAAATGTAAACTGCAGCACTGCCATGATAGGCAAAAGAGAGAAGAGATGTTGGCTGAAGACCTGAGGAGACTTATTGTTACTCAGCCTTCAGCAATGACCACTGGACAACCGGTGTGAAACTGTAAACTGCAGCATTACTGTGGCCTATGAGAACTAGGAGAGAAGGGCTGGAGACTTGAGGAGACTTGCTGTCACTCAAACCCCGGCGGTTACCACCAAGCAACTGGTGTGAGATTGCAAATAATAATAATAATAATAATAATAATAATAATAATAATAATAATAATAATAATAATAATGGTAATGCACAAAGAAAGGCTTACAATGACTGAAGGAATTGAACTCCTGGACAACAGCAAGATTAGAGCATTGACCGATACAAATACCTAGGCGTCCTTGAATGTGACACGATAAAATGGGAAGAGATGAAGGAAAAAAGAAAGAGAGAATACTTTAGAAGGACAAGGGAAATAGTAGAGATAAAATTAAACAGCAGAAATCTAATAAAAGGAATGAACACCTTGGCTGTGT
The DNA here is from genome assembly GCA_963457665.1 of Thysanoteuthis rhombus. Classification (NCBI taxonomy): domain Eukaryota; kingdom Metazoa; phylum Mollusca; class Cephalopoda; order Oegopsida; family Thysanoteuthidae; genus Thysanoteuthis; species Thysanoteuthis major. The sequence continues at coordinate 25,321,074 of OY735230.1, read as the reverse complement.
CAGTAGTTAGGTATACAGGACCATTCCTAGGATGGACAAAGGAAGAACTCCAATAAATGGATAGGCGAACAAGGAAACTTATGACAATGCATAAAGCATTACACCCTAGAGATGATACAGATAGACTATACGTTAAGAGAAAAGAAGGTGGCTGGGGGCTCATCAGCCTAGAAGATTGTGTCCAGAGAGCTAAAGTAGTCCTAGAAAGGTATGTGCAAACGAATAGCGAAAAATCATAAAGAGTGCGAGAGATAGTGCAACAAACAATAGTAGAAAACAATAGAACAGTACAGCAAACAAGGGAAGAAAGATGGGAAGAGAAAAATTGTATGGCGAGTTTAAAAGGCAGATACAAGATTTAGCAGACGAGAAATCATGGAGATGGTTACGAAAAGGAAACCTTAAGAGAGAAACGGAATCGCTCATCATGGCAGCCCAAAATAAAAGCATCAGGACAAACTACATAAAAACAAAAATCGACAGAACACAGACAAACAGCAAATGCCGCATGTGCAGTGAAAGAGATGAGACAGTAAACCACATAACTAGTGAATGTAGCCAACTCGCCCAGAAGGAGTGTAAGCATAGACATGATAGAGTAGCAACGATGATACACTGGGAACTAAGCAAACAAATGGGATTCAACCATGTGGAAAAGTGGTATCAGCACAAGCCAGAGGCAGTCTTGGAGAATGACAACCACAAACCTCTCTGGGACTTTGACATTCAAACTGACCACCTCATACAGGCAAGAAGACCGGACTTAGTAATAGTAGACAAAAAAAGGAAGGCCTGCAAAATAGTAGACGTTGCTGTACCTACAGACCATAGAGTAAAAAAGAAGGAGGGTGAAAAAAGGGAAAAATACCAGGACCTAGCAAGAGAATTAAGGAAGATGTGGAACATGAAAACCAGGGTAGTATCGGTCTTTGTAGGTGCACTAGGAACTGTCCTCGAAACGCTGAGGGAGAGACTGTAGGAGATCGGGATTAGGGGAAGGATAGAGACCGTACAGACCACAGCACTACTGGGAACTGCACGGATACTGAGGAAGGTGCTAGAGATATAAGGACTGCAACGAATTGTAGCCCTGACATGATAGGTGAAAGAGAGAGGAGACGTTAGCTGAAGACCTGAGGAGACTTATTGTTACTCAGCCTTCAGCGATAACCACTGGGCAACTGGTGTGAAACTGTAAATCGCAGAATTACTGCGACCTATGAGTACTAGGAGAGGAGGGCAGGAGACTTGAGAAGACTTGCTGTCACTCAAACTCCAGCAGTTACCACCAGGCAACCGGTGTGAGATTCCAAATAATAATAATAATAATAATAATAATAATAATAATAATAATAATAATAATAATAATAATAATAATAATAATAATAATAATAAAAACAACTTTCGCGGAATGATCGATAACGCCTTGCTTGTTGATATTTTAAAAAGAAGAAAAACGAGACTTTTTGATTCAACGTTTGAAAATTGTTCTACATCTAGATTTTAACTGACAAAAAAAAAAATGCAATATATCGAAAAATTTCAATTTTATTAGATAATATCATTTTTTAAAACAAGATATGGCAGACGGAAGATCATGGACATGGCTACAAAAAGGAAACCTGAAGAGAAAAACGGAATCTCTCATCATGGCAGCTCGAAACAAATGCATCAGGACAAATCATATCAAAGCAAAGATCGACAGAACGCAGACAAACAGCAGGAGCTCAGGATGAAAGGAAGGAGACTGTATAGACCACAGTACTACTAGGAACCGCACAGATACCGAGGAAAGTGCTAGAAATGTAAGGACTGTAACACTTAATGTTAGCAGTGGCCGAACAGATGAAGGAAAATGAGAGTGGAAATGTGAACCACAGCACTGGCATGATAAGCGAGGGAGAGAAGAGATGTGGGCTGAAGACTTAAGGAGACTTATTGTCACTTAGCCTTCAGCAATGGCCACTGGGCAACCGGTGTGAAACTGTAAACCCCAGTAGCACTGTGATCTATGAGAAGAGGAGGGTTGGAGACTTGAGGAGACCTGCTGTCACTCGACCTCCAGCGGTAACCACCAGGCAACTGGTGTGAGATTGTATAATAATAATAATAATAATAATAATAATAATAATAATAATAATAATAATAATAATGATAATAATAATAATAACAACAACAACAACAACAACAAGCAGAAGAAGAAGAAGAAAAAGAAGAAGAAGAATAGGAATTACTACACAATCAAATATAATCTTATTGAAAACAAACGTTTTGGGCACAACCATTGAAAAAAAAACTTTCAGTTAAAAATTCCCTTTTTACCATTAGTACAACAAACCATGATTCATATAATATCGAACGCACAAAAATGAGATCTCTTATTTTAAAAGGCTTATACATCTGATTTAGAATTAGTTAAAAACTGGTTATTTGCCCCTTACGGGAAAATGATATCGGCTATTGTCTCTTCTGTTATCAATTTCTGCGAAGTAATAGTGAAGTCATTCGGACAGCAGACGGCTTTTAAATGCCCTCCTGATCCCAAATAGCTTCATTCAGAACCAACAAAGGGCTGGTAATGATTTAGCTGAGTGTTCAATAGCTTTAGATTCAGAGAGGATTGGGTCAGACAATGCAGGCATTCTGATTACTGAAGTCTTTTGATGGTCTGAAATAAATCGTCTTTTCGATAGAGATTGGTTAGATAGAGAGCAGCACCGGATGGTAAAAATCACCAAATGAAGTCATGTATTTCGTTAGATTTTATTTACGTAAGCTTTGAAAAACAGATATCTAAATTGGTGATAGATTTTCCACTTTCGACTTTGTCTGGTTAAAACGAATTAAGGCGTCCGAAAGAAAGTGCTGCATTACGTTTTACATTTTGACGTCAATTCCCTGGCCAGAAGTTACAAAGCAGCTGTTTCGAAAATATCTATGGATCAAAATCATATTCGGTTCAAGTAATCTGACCACGATCTACATTTTGTCATCAATAATATCAGATATTATGATGTCCAAAAAATATCTAGAATTTTATCAATGAAGATTAAGTAGCGCCGGCACTGATTTCGATTTTCTTACGTTATATACGCTGGCGATTGCTTTTTCCAAATTTCTACAAACTTCCCTGCTTCTTCGGATGTTGAGATCGATAATTAAATTAATATCTTGAACGGCTTCAACAGATTTCATGTTCTTTTTATTGGGATTTCTCTATCTGTATTTTCAACTGTTCAGCCTTGTTTGCCTTCAGTTTCTCCAAATACAACAAGTTGCTCATCGAATTGGAGAAAGTCATTTTCGTTTAATTCTTCTACATGCAAATCGAACGATTGTCGTACATTTCCTATAACCGCATCGGAACCCAAGTTACTTCCAATTGCAATTATCAATTATTTTGCCCGTAGGACTAAAGCCAAGAAACTTATTTGCATAATAGAGCATAAGATATTTCCAAACTGCTTGCATGTTGCTGGAAGTAATCTCATCCACGAAAGATCTTCCAAAATTCTGTGCACGAAATTAGAAGCCGTAAGCTAAAACTATCAACATCAACATGATCAGCAGAACCATAGTTTCTTCAGATTTTGGTCTGGCTGGCTATGTATGTATGTGTCACGTGGACAAGCTGTACCAAGAGAGCTAGAGGGCTGAAAATTTAAACATTTAATCCTCATTATGTCTAGGAAAACCTTTTTTTCTTGTCACCCCTCCCCCAAACCATAAAAAAAATAGAACTGGTTTTTAGTTGGGGTGGGGCTAATTTCAATTTCAATCGGGGAAGGGAGGTACCTCCTTATTTCCATGAAAATTCGAGATTAAAGTGTTGTGTTTTAGCAGGACAGTGTGTCGAGACCAACCACGGTGAAAGTCACGAAGTCGCTGGGGGACCGTGGCATCAAAGTACCAGATTAACCCAGTAACAGTCCATATTTAATCACAGGTGAGAACAAATTGGTCTAAGGCCTCTACTGCTAAACAAAGGCCCTTCTATTTCTTTCAATCACGTTTGTGATTGCGCTAACCTCTGCCATGTCTTACTGGCGGTATACTTTTCTATCTCACTCCCCCATCTTGTGCCCGTTCTCCCCTACTGCGTTTGCTATCTCATAAGCACCAATCGGTTAACCCTTTGCTCCATCTGTTGTTCTCCCTTTTTTGTAAGTGTCCAGCCCATCTCTATTTTTTTCGTTTAATTACTTGTGTGATATCTTTTACTTTGATCCGTCCTAGGATTCTTGTTGACGTTTTTCCACCCCTTTGGGTTGTTCCTCGCATTGCTTTCCATTGCTCTCTGAGCATACTAGTAAATGAGGAATGAATGCAAGAGGAACGAATCATCGATTCACAGTGGTTCTGGACTTCATCTACATAATGACACAAATTATTAACTTGTCTTTTATAGACTGGTGCTATCCAGTATCATACACTGTATTTTTAATTTCTAAAATCACCCTATTTGCTCAATGTTCTCCCTCTCTATTGTGAGTCACACTATTAATGGATTGACCTGCGCAACGCTTAAATCGTTGAGTCAATTCTGTGTACAACTGGAAGAGAAATAAGAGTTAGAGCCTCCGTTGCCAAGAGGCAAGATTGGAGACAGGACGATTGTATCTGGCCACGACCTTTCGATTTATGTGATATGAGACGTAGTGGGACTCTAATTCAAGCCATTATAGTGGTCCATAGCGGACCCTTCACACAATGTTAAATCTGTATGTATCTGTGTCTGTATGTGTATATATATACGTTTATATGTGCTCTGGTAACCTAATCATAACTGATGAGGTAGCTGTCACCCAATACCTATAATCTCAGACCGAATCAATCAATTTCAGTCTGCTGTTGTCTGCCTATCTCTGTGGAGACCAGAGGCCGGATGACTATAAAGATGTGGGTCGCCTAATGTTAAACGGCGCGGAGAATGGAATAAGCGTTCAGATTACGTTAACTTCTCGGTTATGCCCTTTGGAAAAACATAAATCCATCTTTTCAGCCCATTTGTCCATTACCTATGGAAAATAGCAGGACAGTGTCTCTTGATTACAAAGAAGGGAATGACACCCACCCTTAATGGCCAGCAACAAGTGGTAGAGTGCGTGGAGCTGACTGTGTCCAATCACTGGACCGAGGCGGATCGGACGAGATAATGGGGCTAACAATGCAAGCAATTCTCCCTCACTTAATCAAAATCAAGCGCATGTAATGACTTCAGACTCTATATCACATCACAGTTGCTACATCGTTAAAACGGAAGTCACAGTTATCTTTGCCCATGAAGGACGGAAACGAATGTGTATTTAGTGACTAAAATGATTGTTAATTGTCTCAAGCGCAAGATCTTTATATTCTCATCGAATCATCATTGACGAAACGTCTGTGTGTGTATGCACTGCGATTAAATTTAGATACAAGAAAATCTAATTGGCAACACTGAAGAGAAGTTACTGGAATAATTCGAAGCAATACTTTCGTACGACGGACGGAAAATTATTCCACAAGACTATTATGGTAGGCTGCTCCGTCCATCACATAGTTTGGCCTCTTCCGCCTTTAGAATAGACACTGCCTCAACGTAGAAAACCACGCAGCTTCTAATCTTAATTTTCTAGGAAAGTGGGTGGACGTTTCTTTCTCTTTTACTGCTCTCAATTCATCGCTGTGTTTGCTCATACATCAAGTTGAATAGCACCCCGCATCCCGCTAAAAAACGCAGACATGCATTTATGTCGCGCTTAAAAACTGGTAAAATTAGTTGTGATATTTTAGAAATTTTTTAGATGAAGCATCCTCAATTATTGATTATTTTCGACGAGTATTTCTTCATCATTCAAATCATTCGGACGATCAAACACCCGGTTGTTTGTGTTGTTCATTCTAAAGCCTTCTTCAGGTGTAATGTCCAAATGTGGTGGTGATATACAGAATTCTCCAATGATAGTAATAAACAGAATATTCCAGCAGTAGGCAAGGCAACAACGTAGGATTCGGGTAATGTCTATTTATTTCTCTTTCCTTGTTAACCTTGTTTTGCCATAACGTGTACCAGTTGAGTAGTGGAAGCCACATAGGGCTGAACTCTGCACTTGTCTGAATTCAGTCATTCAGTCGACGTGTTGATATGGGCTGCCCACTGAATTTTTCTCAGTTTCCAAAAGCTTTCCTTATCTATCATAAGATTCTCTACCCAGAGATATAAGTTCTCGCCCTTTTCTTTCCTGATATGGTCAGCCATACCAGATTTTTCTATCTCACCTTTGATTACGACTTTTTTTTTTATGTTCAAGTCGATCTTTGAAAGGTAAACCAAAACCTCCATTTTCCCAGCATTTTCAAGGGATAAGATAAATATACTTACTGGTCATTTTTTTCTCTCATTGAGGACTCACTTTGGTGAGCTATTTTCGAATGGTATTAGAACTGCTAAAAGCGATCCTACCGTTGTGGGTCTAATGGGTTTTCTGTATCTTCTCTGTCGTACCTCTAACATAAAGGACGGTGATGGTAGGGGTGGAAAAGGAGTTTGTAGAAATAACTTCTGGTGTGGTGTCCATCTACCTCTCTTGCTTTTCATCGTGAATACCCAGATCGTCATTCTACGATCGTGAATAAGGAGTGCGAATCGGTAATAGAAAATACACTTCCTCGAAAGACTCGAACACGCATTCCTTTTCATCCAGAACCTGCTTTTCTGGGGTAGTTACCCTACCGATTAGGCCACGAATACTGACTGGTTGCAATCATTCAAATCTAGCCACATGGCTTTTAAACTGAATTCTATCCATCTTTTTTCTCCATTCATTTTGTTCACATCGATTTTATGACTCCCCCGGACTGGGAAATTCAAATGATAGGAATAAATTTTTGCAGATTCCGATGGGGACACTTCATTTGGTATTCAAATCTGAATCCACTTTCCGGCGCATTGTCTAGCATTTTTAGTCCATTAAAAGTGATTTTTAGTCAGCTCGTTTATTCCACTTTTCAGTCAGTTAATGTAATGGTCAGCACGTCTACCTAACACGCAGAAGGTCCTGGGTTCGAACCCCCACTATGGGCGTAGAGTGTAGAAAACTATTCACTAGGATAAATTTCCCCGAGCTCTCAGCAGCTAACTGAGTACACTCCAAGCCGCGTCATCAAGGTGGAGGTATCCCTTCGATAAGACTTGCATACTATCAGGGGAAGGTCATTAAACGCTTAAGAATAGTCCTGGTTAAGTCCGGACTTAGGACTTGCAAGAATCACTAAGCTGACGCATACAATCGGGATTACGTCACTGGCCATTTATATCACAATGGGAGTTGTCTCTTGAGAGACGTATGCTTTACCTTAAAAGCGATTTTAACCCACCATTTTGTTGAACCCATCTATCTACTCACTAAAAGGCATTGGCTTCACTAAACAACCATCCGGAAATCATTTCAGATATTGAATGCTGCCTTTTCAGAAGACGAAATCTGAAATATACGGATAACTTTGTTGCCACTCCCAAGGAAATGCTCGGGCGGTTGGAGAAGGAAAATTGGCACGAAGCCGGCCATTATGACAAAAGGATTACCATAAGATTATCGGATAATCCACTGTGTCAGTCATTATCAGTCAGTTCGTCTGTCTGTGTGAACCAATGCAATAGACACAGGGTGAGAGAGACTGAGAGACAGAGAGAGAAAGACAGAGAGAGAGAGAGAGAGAGAGAGAAAGAGAAGGCGGGAGAAGATGAAGGGAAGAGGCATGAAAGAGAGAAAAAGAACAAAGAAAGAATAAATAGACATAAGGAAGATAAGATGATGAGGAACGGGTCGAGGTATAGGAAAAGTCTAAATAGATTAGTTCAGATTAATCAAGTCCAACGAAAGGCTAAATTTATGGCGAAGCCTGTTAGAATCAAACTCATTACAAATGGCTGGTGAGGCAAAAAGATAATTAGACGAGCGCAGACTCTCAGAAGGACAGGGTCTCGGAATGGCAGGGACTCAGTTGAAAGAAGGACACTTTTAAAATTTAGTGCGGAAGTTTCTGATCTGGGGCGGGGTGGGGTTGTATCTCTGGAAGTTTACAGAAGTTCCATCTGCCACGCCCCGATTTGCATTGCATAAACGTGACAACAAAAATACTTATCAATTCAGATTTACAAACGTGGAAATAAGATAAAATAAAATAAAACAGTTATGTATACTTAATTGGAAAATACCTCTACTTACAGTATTACATGATAGACGATAATTACATAACTGCAATCAAACATACGAGTAAAGACTTCACTACTACTACTACTACTACTACTATCGTAAATTAAAATAATATTATGTTCTACTGGCAGAACCAGTAGCTGAAAGCCAAGTGCTGGTGACGTGTCTTGTTAGTGGCCTCGGGGTTTTGTCTGGGTCCTGACATCGTGCGGCAGAGCATCATTTAGAAATAACATATAACAATTTATGCTTGACTATCTGAGTTGAAGTGTTGCTAATCGTGTCACTTCTGTTGTTTCTATCACAATGCTCAAGCTACTGTGGTTTCTCTCCTTCTTTTTGTGTAAACCTTGCGAAATATTCGAGCGGAACCCTTGACTTGATTCATAGAAATATGTTTGAGGCACCAAAATTCAATTTACTGGGATAGTGGATAAAAATGCCCGTTTCTTGGAAATCTTGACGCAGAGGAGTCGAAAAAAAGGAGAATTAATTCAAAATGGAATAAAATTTTAACATCAACGCAAAATTATCTTATAATGTATATTTGTTATTCGATGCTTTATAAATCTTTTTGAAAGCTTTTTTTTATAGCTAATCTTTCTTTCTTTTTATCTTTCTTTCTTTATACCTATCTTTCTTATGAAAGGCAAACAAAATGGATTGAGATTCGTTTTTAACAGAATGGCCGAAAAATTAGAAAAAAAAGTAATTTTATTTGAACATGAAAATTTCACGCCTGTACACACTTACTGTTAAAATGGTGCATAATTAAAAAGAAATAAGAGAATTCAGAAAAATCGAAGTAAATACATACATACATACACACACACACACACACACATATATATATATATATATATATATATATATATATATATATATATATATATATATATATATAGTCATTTTCGCCTTTAAAAGGAAAATGAAGCCAAAACGTCCTCAATCTAAACGCCTGCGAACCAAACGCCCTACAACCAACCAAAAAGCATACTCATCTACACATCACAAAGGTTTTCCCGTGTTTCAGAGAATTCACATTTTTTTTCTTAATTCTTCTTATACTCATGACCCTGTGAAATACTATTTTCCTCGTAATTGAAACCCAAGACTCTTTTGCCTTCTTAGTACTTTTCCATTCCGAGGAAACCAAGCTAATTGTCTAACTGCACGGACAGTGGCATGTGACCAAACCGTGACCTCGTTTCAGAATAATGACGTACCCGCCACGTGATCTTGTTAGATTCTTTGGCTGTTGGGTGCAGGTCAGCAACTAGGCGCCATCTTGCCTCTCTAACGTTGTAACTCTTTCTGTCTTTCTCAAGCTTGAGTTTCTGGTGGTTCGCAAAAACTGTCCGCTGATATCTTTCTCACTCTTCCGAGCCTCTCTATCGCTTTCTTCCTCCATTTTCTCTTTTTTTCCTGCTGATTGACATTTGTCAAACTCAAAACCAATATTTGGCTAATCTTCTTCAATTCTAAACGTCAATAAAAAAAATTAATACCAAGATTTTCGTCATTCTTTCTTCTTACTAGGTCATATAAATCTTTCATTAAAATCAATTCTTAAACAAGCTATGATGTTTTTCGGTCGTATATCACTTTTTGGGGCAATGGAACACCGAAGTAGATGGTATGTTTTGATTTCTCCCTTGACCCTTTCTCTTTCCTCAATGGCAAAATATGAGCGGGAAGGTAAGCTAGTCGAGGGATGAAGCAAAGCGACCAATGACTCTCTGTTTCTCTTAAATTTGGTCATTCTTTGATAAAATTGAATGTAATTATCCTATTATCTACTTCACCACTGTCATTTTATGGAGCGTTTCAATCATTATTATTGAAACTATTGTTTACATTTATCCTAATCTTTGGTTTATTTTCTCAATCATAACTTAAGTAAGGCCATCATTCTGCGTCAGTGAGTAAACAGCGCAAGTTGGGAGTAAAGATTCAAGTCTCTGTGTGATTGTTTTCTTTTCCATTCGTTGTGCTTGTCAAGAATTGAAAGAAAGAACATATCTCCAATGTTTTGTCCATTTTAAAGTTCTGTTTTCCCCGGACAACGCTGAGTATCCTTGTTAGTATAGCTTTATAGTTTATACCCGTGAAAAAATCCACAGATATACCAGTTTTCCCGCTATCCGAAAGCCTAAAGTGAAGAAGCAATTACCATTAGGTGATATTGGAAAATGTTTTTGAGAGTTCCCAGACCCCCAAAATTGTGAGAATGATAAGTCAGCTTGAGTCATTGGATGGCGGCGGTAGGTACTAGAGTAGAGAGAGGGAGAGAGTGTGCACTGCCTTTATAACAGCTCGTGTCAAAGCAAAAGCTGGATACTACTTTCTTTTACCGTCATTTTTTCGAAAAAGCAAAATTGAGTGTAAATCAAACTTTCGAAAAAGGGGGACTGTCTGTACTTGAATTCTATTGGATTTTTTTTTCTCAAAATAACCTAAAGAACTCCAATCATTCAGAGGTGAAACTTTAAGGAGTTTCAAAACTGTAAATATGACTTTGGAAAAATGAAGACATTAAAACTTTTAATCACCAAAAAATGTAATGTAGATTTATTTCCGTCGTTCGGTAATTATGAGTGAAGATTTTGAGATATCTTTAAATTCGTTCAAATTTTATTGAATTTCTGAAAATCATTTGAAACATCATTATAGTAATCATGATTTTTTGCATTAAATTGTATACGGAGATATCCATCGAGGCTTTTTTATTCAATAAACTTATCCACGTAAAAGCCATAAATGCAAATTAGTTTGTCTAATGGTAAAATTGTATGGTTATATGAATCTCCGTTTCGTCCAATTCCTGTTGTAACCTAGAAGTTATGGATTTGTCCGCGTGAAAAAGATTAAGACACCTAAAAACATAATTGAAGTCTCGTATTAAAATGAGATTGGCTGTTATGGCATAACAATGAATATTTCGTCTCAGAATCGCCAGACATTTGAAACTAAAATAAAGAAAATAAAAAAGTGTGTAATTGAATGGAAGAAATGTTTCATGTTCCGTTGAGATAAAAATAATGATGAGATAAAACGAAATACTACACTTATTTAAAATAAATTACTTTAGCGCTGATCCATCAATGTACAACCCCGTCATTTTTGACGGGTATATGCAAGTAAATAAATTAATAATAAATATGTTTTTTCTCTGGTTGTTTTGTTTTGTACATTGTTCGAAATTATTGCTCAGTGAATCTTTCTTTTAATTTCGCCACGGGATTGATATCGTCTGTTTCAGTCATTTTCAAATGTCTTTCTCTCTCGCTAACTATCATTATTTTATTCATTTCTTTCTTCTTTCCACATTTGGTTCATTCCATTGGCCAATTGCGTCTGACGTCATCCATTGAAGCTGATTCTCTCTGTACCTTACCATACTCCTTCGTAATCAATGCTTCTTGAAACACTCACTCGCTTTAAATCGCTTAAAAGTATCACAATGGCTGAATCAAGACACGCACACACACACATATATAGGTATGTCAATAAGTCTGTTGTCTGGTGATGAAAAAATCTTTCATTTTACGCAACTGATATTTATTTTTCAACATAATCACCTTCTGTGTCAAGGCAATTACTTTAGTGGTGAATATCAATCATATAGCTCGAACATAATAAAGACATTTCAGATCGAAATTCAACTATTCACTATGTGTCATGAAAATAAATTCTATCATTTTTCTTACAAAATCTTTTATTCATGAGCATTCATACCATCATTGAATCATCAAAGTATTTCCCATGGCTTCATATGATATTATGTCACTTTTCCATCCAAATTGCATATTCTACCATGGAAGGAGATTTCCAGTTTTGAGTTGATGAATCCTTCGACGAATCCTCCGATCACTTGAAATTTTTGGAAGCGCTGAACCATATGAATTATTGCAATAATTCCACTGTTTAGCGACCCCCATACTCATGGCCTTGCACTATAACTAAGCTAAGCTTAGTAAATAGATATAGCAAATTTTAAGTGGTTACATTCAACTGCAATGAACGTGTCTGTCTTGATCAACAAATTTATGGGTATTTATTACCAACGAAGGGCGCAGTTTAGCTTAGGAACCTTTGGAGATTGATAGCAACGATAATTCGACCCCAGGGCTCTCCTCGCCCCAAATATCAAAGCCTTTATTATGAACACAGAATTAGTGCAGGGATACCTTGATTCATCATCATCATTATCACAATCATCAGCAGCCTTTTAGCATCCGTTGTTAGACCTTCCCCAAGATTCGCCAGATCTCTCTATCATGGTCATTTTGCACAGTCCCGTTAATTCGTTCCAAAATTTTTCGTACTGTTCAGGGCACTGTTAATTATGAATTAAAGTTATTGCATTTCAGCTTATACTTGGTAGTATTAATTTGTACGGCCATACGTTAACCGTACTACATAAAAACAGCATTATTCAAAGTATAGCTCTAGTTTGTTAATGCAAAATTCATGCAGTTGAGAGACAAAGAGAAAGGCGTACGTAGAAATGGAAAAATAAATAAATCAACGAATAAAGAAATCAAGTAAAGAACATGGAAGTGTGTGGGTTGAAGGCTAATCAGTATTTACAACATCGAATGCGTCTGGAAGTCGCTTGGTTAATCGACACGCGATTAGCGGTTCATTAATACTCTTAAACACCGTTAATGCTATTTGGGACAGCGTTAATGGTAAAGTTTGCGATAATTTCTTTCAGGGTTCTTCTTTTCATGGGACCTAAACAAAATATTGGCTCTCAAACTAAAACCCAAACAACGTGCGCAAAGAGAAGGATCATAATTAACACGTTACTGGTAGCATTGGATATTGGAGGAAAAAATATCAGAGAAATGAAATCTATTTGAAAAATCAGGTGGTTACAGGCAGGCCATCAAGAATGTCAGACAACCACCGGACACCATGACTAACAATGTGGATCCCCACAGATCATATGCGAAATTGTGTCTGACAGAAAAAAGATAGCGTGACGACCTAGACATGATACGGAGATATTAGCACCGCAACGCCCATGATAGAGAGGTCTGGATAATCTTGAGGATGACGGACGTTAAAAGATTGATGATAATAATGATGAAAGAGTCTGGTTGAAAACGTAGCAAGCTCGCTTTGGTGCCAGTGGTCGGTATTCCAATCCAATAAAAGTTGTATTACAAAAACAAATTTTCAGATAAATTGGTTATTTTCATTTAAGCGATTGGGATCACAGGACCTTCTTTGCAGCAAGTATTTTTGTGTACTTTTAAAATCTGTAATCCAATGAGATATCATTAATCATTATTTATAAGCCTCTTCTCCTTCCTCGCTTTCTCTCTCTTTTTTCCACTTTTCTTGATATTCTCTCAGTTGCCTTTTTCCTTCCTTGCGTCTTTCTTTCCTTCTTTCTTCCCCTCTTTCTCCTTCCTTTATTGCTTTGTTCCCTTTTCCTCGCCATTCGTTCCCTCTTCTCTCTTTCTTTCATTCTCGTTTCCGTTCTTTCTTTGTATCTCAGGATAAATCCTCTACGACAAAGTACTCATTCTCTCTCACTCACTCTGTCTCTATCTCTCTGTCTTTTCTAGAGACAGTCAACCCAAACTGTCACCGAAACTGTCAACATATGTTTCTTTAGTTTTCAAGTTCGTCTGGCTGTCTTGCTGGCTATGTATGTAGGTCGTCACAGTGGAGCTAGAGGGCTTTAAACATTTACTTCTTATTATGTCTTGAAAGAAAAATTGTTAATTAGTTTCATTTAGGAAAATTACCTCGCTTAAAACATCTAGACGGGAAATTTTCAAAAAACGATAGCTCAATTTACAGAAGTTCAATTCACAATGTAGGTTTATGCTAAAATGGCAGGGTTCACAAATGTTCCCTTTGGAGAATTCTGATTTTTTCTAGTGATCACCACCCATCAAAAGTTGAGAGAAGAAATTCATCCATTAGTCACCCTTTTTAACAATTGTTCTTAATTCATCACCCCCGATACGGCATGTTGCTTGTGCGACGGTTTCTATTGAGAAACTAACCAGACTTATTTCCAATTCCGTTCACATGCATACCCACGTACATTTATAATTGGATGCATTACTCTCCTTACGCTTATGCCTGTGGTTCTGAAGAACTGCTTTTTGAACATTATAGTCGATACAAACATTTCTGTTGCATAAAGGAATCCATGAGGCGTTACACGTCAGCATTCGCATCTAAGAAAGTAATTTAATACTCCATGTGTTGAGAAATTACCCAGACTTTACAATGAAAACTATCTAGGATTTCTTAGATGAATAGAAAGAAAAGGAACGCTTCTTTCGTACCAGATTTAATCGGTATGGATGTATATATATGTGTGTTTGACATCTCTCCTCAAGGCTGACTATACGTATCTTAAGCAGATCCTAGGCATAATTAACGCACTTCCCCAAAATGAGACATTTTCAAGCACTAGTAATAATTCATTAGGACAAAAATGAAACAAGAAAAAGAAAGGAAAACTGCACAATAAGTCGTCATGAATTTCTTCTTTCATGGGTTTATTGTTCAAATTTTGCCGTCAACCAAAACTGTAATCAAAACAGGCAACTTGAATTGTTCAAGTTGGTCTGGCTCAAAATATACAAATGAAGCATTAAAAATTATTTGCACTACTTTAGTTGTATTTATCGCTTTGATGTGTGACATCCATAAAAGTTAATGAAAAAACAACACCGAACAATATTTGTGTGTGCGATTTGCTACTTGAATACAATGGAGATTTTCCGTTTTGGGAACTAATTGTGACGAGCCATGTTGATACTACACAATCTGATATAATGTGAAAAATAATGAGGTGAGCAGAATGAACCCCTACTAACTGTATCAAAACCCGGTCTTCATCAAAATGATATCATGCTATGTCGATGGAGGAATTGGAAGGGACTCTGCTTTAATGAACTCCTTCTGGAGAATCAACCAATTGATTTTTAGCAACTATTGCTTCTAAATAGATCGACTGAATGGCAACAATCGACGGAGGATAATTGCCCAGAATTTCCAGCCCTATGCCTCATCTGTATATCTATACAAATACATGTCAGTAGTGACTATGGTACCCGAAGTTAACAGATTTCCTCACACCATTCACATTGACACTATTCATGAGACCCACTCCACACAATTAATGCTAAGATTCACCACACATAAATCGATTCTTCAACACCAGAGCTTAATAAACTTTCCAAATCAATTTTTTCCAGCACTATGCCTATCTCGTGTTGCTAAGTACGTTCAACTTCTTCCACTTAACCTGCAACAGCATTCCCTAGGAGAGTCCTCTACACAAGGTACCAAACAGTCAAACTCGAGAGAAGGGTAAACCCTATTTTAACACTGCCATTTCCTCAAAATGATAACTGTGGCTTTAGATATAATATCACTGACGAATCACTGAATTAGTTTCCGACGAGATTTAAACTCTAATCCAAATGCATGTATTTTCACACACACACATACACACTAATAAGTATCTGTGTGTTTCAGTGTGTGTCTGTGTTTCTGTGTGTGTGTGTATGTGTGTGTGAGAGAGAGAGAGAGAAAGAAAATCGTACGTGCAAAACTTATACAAAACAAAAATCTGTTTGGTTTTTGGTTTACGTGTTTATTCTATTGCATCAAGGTGCCAAGAATACATTAGACTTATGTACATGAATACACACACACACACACGCACGCACACACACACACACACACACACACATGTATATATATATATATATATATATATATATATATATATATATATATATATATATATGTGTGTGTATGTGTACAAAATATTATTCCAGGAGAGTCAATACCAGTGTTTCAAGAAAGCACAAACTCCATTTAGTCATTTGTCAATAAGTGTAAATGGAAACATCATGTCGCCAATTGCTTGTGGCAAAGAATAATGATAGATCTACTTCGACAGCAGAATCTTAGAAGAACGGCGATCAATGCTGCAAGGCAGACAAGTTTTAGTAATTAGTTCGCAATGCCTACAAGATGTCTGTCTCTTCAGCGTTGGAATCTTAATTATCCAAGTCTGCTAAATTTTTTTCGTACTTTACTTTGCGAAAGGAAGTGGAAATTCCGTTCATGTCCATTGCTTTCAGTCTAGTCTTATAATCAGTTTCTAATAACGAGTTTTTCTGTCATAACTAATAGTGGATACAGCAGTCGCCGTTGCGAATTTCTTGGCGATAATTATTGGAAGAGTGGATCAATCAGTCACATTCATTTTAATCTTAGGGTTGCCACGTCTGAATAAAACAAAAAAAAAAGTTCCCAGTCAAATTGCTCGAAAGCCATGAGAAAAAATGGTGATTTTTCAACATATTGTTTATGGCTGTAATAGCAATATGAAAATGAATTAATGTGCATAACCAAAGAACAATATATATAACCCTTAAAACAATAACACCTTACAGTCATCGGCTTTGGTTCAGTTAAGTATCCTTTTCGAAATATCGCATTCCAGACGCTGAATTTTTCCCAAATATATTATATATAACATTGAATTTTGGACTCTAATTTTTATTATATTTCCGATGCAAGACTTTTCGAATCCAACGGAGGAAAGTCAGTTCTTTCGTTTGAAGTTTAAGAAGTGACCTAATTCACATTTACAAAAAATTACACCGGATGTTAGAAATGGACACATATTATAAGTTATGCAAACAGAAATGGACACAAACTGCGATTTATGCTAAGAGAGTTAATACATGCAACAAAAAAACTGAGAACAGCAAATACGTTACAGTAACAAGTACTATATACATGAACATTCTGGTATTAGAGACAGATTTATGATTTATTTCATTATCAAAAGAAACAGTGAACTCTACTTTTATGAACATGTTCAAAAACACCCTATCAAAAGAAAGTAGCTCACCACACAGATATAAACATTTCTAAAATTCTCATTCCTTACCAACCCCTATTCAAGGTATTCGATGTATCTTTAGTTGGTTTATTTCATGAGAATTTTATAACTTCCACAAATTGAGTCTGATCTGTAACAAATGCTGAATTGATATATATATATATATATATATATATATATATATATATATATATATATATATATATATATATATATATAGATATATATAGATATATATATATGGAAGATAATTGTGGGTTCGGAATGCAATATTTTGAAAAGGATATAATACTGAACCAGAACCTAGCCGCCCTGCTCTCTGATCATTACAATTACATGTTTTTTTTTCGGGGAGAAAATGATGAAATCCCAGACTTTCGAAGAATTAAAAAGATTACTTCAGGATGAAGATTTCGAGACTCAAATGGTGGACATGGCACCTATCTAATCTTATATCGTTTTATCAGCTTGCCAGAGACAAGGTTGAAAAAATTAAGCTTATAATGTTCATTGTCTATAACTTTGAGAAGAGTCATTAACATACAACCCAATCTCGTCTTCCCATTTTCATGTTAAAACAACCTTTCGGCCGATTCGTTCTCTTTGCATTCGAACATTACACACTGCATCTGAGGAGGGCCATAGAATAAATCAGCCGAAACGTTGTATCAACATCAAAGATGGGAAGAGAGGTTGAATCGGATCGGATCGTCATAACAAAAGATGGTATATTCGATGTTCATGTTGTCTTTATCAAGAACGTGCACCAGTGTTACTCTCTACATCTACAGTCAGAAGAGCAAATGTCGGTTAAGCGATAGGGTATAAGCTGCAAATTGGAAGAATCCAGAATAGTCTAGATTTTTGGATACAAGGAGACAAAGGCAGAAACTATGACGAGAAATTTTCTACAAGACTTTAAAATAACGAACTTTATTATGGCAGGTACATAAAACTGTACAACAAAAGATAATCATCAAAAATAGCGTCGGAAGCTAGAGTACTAATAGCATATTACAAATGAAAAGAAACATGATAGGCTTATTAAAAAATACTAAATAAAACGAGTCAGAAATCAAGAATTTAGCAGAACAAACAGCCTGTAATGCAGTTGCCGCTTAACTACCAAGATGTGAATATTACACTACAGGAACTCCTCGCCTCTGAGCCGTAACGCGTTGGTGGCAAAAGAAATAGCCGACAAGACCTCTTTGATGCCTGAAGCACATCACATCAATGTATAAGATGAAAAGGAAAAAAAAGGGAACTGATGTCTGAATAGAAGATCAGTGAATCAATGCAAAAAGGAACACGATAGTGTGGCGTAACGTACAACAAGCTGCATGCAATAAAGTTTTCTTGAAAGACAACCGGAGAGTTAAAACAGCTATTTGGGCTTTTGCATTAACAGCGGCCGTTTAGCTCAATGGTAAGAGCAGCTACCCTATTGGTCATAGGTTCGATTCCCTGCAGCATTCTGTTTACCCTGTCAAGACCAAATGATACAATCACCGTGCAATAACGGAGAATCATTTCAAATAAGTTTCAATATGATATAGCGCCATGTATTATCATATATATATATATATATATATATATATATATATATATATATATATATATATATGAACACGCACACAAATATATATATATGTATATACATGCATAAATATATATATATATATAAATTCGTATATATACATACATGTATATACGTATGTATACAAATATTTGTATATACACACATAAGTATATACTTACATTCATACACACACACACATATATATATTAAGCTATACTTCCATTTGAAATTTAATGTTGGATGTATCAAGCACTATATGAAATGAACCCATCACACATCGGTTACTGGATTATGTTTTATCATATGTTGGATTCCTGATTTGTATTATATATATATATATATATATATATATATATAGTACAAATCAGGTATGTAATATTATATAATATTATGCAATATCCGATTTATGATGGGTTTATTTCATAATAACTTGGTTTAGAGTAGTGCTTGAAATATAGTGGAATTGGGATCCGCTATACAAACATATTAATGTTTCTGTCCTGATTGGATTTTTCCAGGCAAATGATTGGGTATATTTTAGATTCCACTTTGGGACATTGAGGGGGGATTGAGTGCCTAATTTCTTTTCTTTTATTTGATCTGTAGCTTGTGTAGTCTGCTGGTAGTTATAAATTACGAGCCAGGGGATATAGTGTGAGTGTTTACATTATCAGTAAGTGGTTTCGACTTCCGGTTTTTGGTGTGTATCCACTGTAAGGGTGTTTTATTCTTACTTAAATTTCTCTAATTAATTTTCCATGCTAGGATCCCTTTTATGATATTAATGTGTTGCGTGATTATTTTCAGTTCGGTCTACTTCCACATGTCTAAGGTAATTGTGAAGATTGAATAGTTCTTTGAGGTGGCTACGTGAATGAAATATCTATGTTTGTTATTTTTAGTATGGCTATGTGTGGATTATTAACTTATGTTTGTTCATAGAATTTTTGAGCAGTGCCGGCATTTTAACGCTATTTCATTTTTTCTGTTTAATAAATCTGTTTTTTTATATTTTTTTCATTATACTGGCAAAACTGGGGATTTCAAATTTTTCATTTAGGCACAGCTGACACGGTTTCAATATTTTTACATACGTGTGTTTGTTTTGGTATTTTCCATTTTACAGTTGGTTAAAAATTATTATCTCTCAGTTTCCAATGATATGATACAGTGATGTACTTTTTTATATTTCTCATTAGTAAAGGACGTTGTATAGTTGGCTAAGCTAAGTTTAAAGGATCTCTCCGATATTGCTACATAATATTTCATTTCTAGGGCTCTCTATTTGGTTTGATATTTCGGCTTGGGATACGATATCCGATTAGAGACATTTGTTCTGCAAAGGGTGTCTATTTTTGTTTGTACAATTGCAGTCTAATTTGATAATGCTATCTTCGTTAGGATTAATTCTAATTACTCTATTGTTATGTTTTGTGACGAGTGCATTAAAATATTGCATACAGATCTCATTTTCAGTTTGTTCATGTAAAATATTTTACTCGGTGGGTTGCTCGGGAAAGTCTTTTTCTATCAATTGGATTAATGTTTTAGTACCTGACAATGTGATATATTCAGGGTTAAGCACTCTTTAAGTGAGGTAACTCATCCATTGTAAGTTTATGCAATGCTCTTCCATAGGAATAGAGCACTCTGGTGGATGAGGAGTTTCTGCGTAAATGAATATGTCGCTTAAATTCAGCCTTACTTACATCGGGTCCGATGTGAGGGTTTCAATTCTGCCTCGCAGTTAAGGTCTATAGCCACACTGAAGAGATGTAATACATCGAAACAGCTGTCCGTGGATGACACAATGATACATATATATATATATATATATATATATATGATTGTCTGATTCTAATATCTGTTTCATATACTATCGACATTGGAACAATAGTGTATACGTTCAAATATGCATATACCCGTAGTTTCTGAGACTAACAGAACACAGATAAAATTGGCCAGCGATCTGAGAAGAGACCTCAGTATACTGCCAGAGTCCCGGTGGATCAATCGGTTAGCGCAGACCTAGGCTACACTCACACACACATACACACACATATATTTACAAATCGCGTTATATTACATTTTAACTCTTTTTGAAATGATATCCTGTTATTAGCACAGACTAGACAACGTAAATGAAATAAACAATTAAAGAAAATGGGCCTGCTGCCGGAATAAAAGATGCACATCACCATAGCTAACAGTGTACGTATATACAAAGGTCCAAATAACTGTTTTCACTCTTATTTCTCATTGTGAGTATTCACAGTCTATATCTGCTCGATTTGTTTCTTTCAACGTGGACAATGATATTATTAAGAAACGGATGTAAGATTCGACAGAGATGAAAATAAATTGCCTAATATTAATTGTTTAAGTGTAAGTGATACATTCACCGTGCCATAACGAGAGATCATATCAAACAGTTCTAATATGATATAATGCAATCTATAATCATCATTTACACACACATATATAGATGTATTCATACATGTATATACTTATATATACATATATATATAGATATATTTATATGCACACATATATACTTATATACACTTATATACACATATAAACGTATATATACATGTATATACATATACATATAAATGTATGTATATATATATATATATATATATATATATATCAGAGTGAGATGACAATAACTGAAAACCTGCTGTACAAATGATTCCTCTTTCCGACGCTTTGCTCAACATGGTCATGTATATAGGTTTATAGGTGTGCATTACCTGCATGAGTCTCCACTTAAAAGCTTCGTGTGATAATGAGTAAGCCAGTTTTCACGTCTACGTAGGTCTTGGGGAACTAGTACGGGTGTATATGCCCATGCATACACTTCCGCTTAATTAGCGAATGGACACACTGTCGGCTCTGTCTTTCATTGGATTATTTGATTATCTACCAGACAGACACTAACGATTCCTTTCTTTCTACAGCAGACACAGCACGTGATTAAACAATGCAATTTAATTGGAGCTTGAACTCTGTTGTCTGCGTTATTCACCCGCGTACGTCTTGATGCAAATCTAGAACATTTAATTGTGTTCATATCATGTACTTAATAGCAGGGCAGTGTCCGTTCTTGAGGTATATGTTTGGAACTTACACTTTATGGTGTACAGAGCAGCCTACAATAATTGTCATGTAAAATATTTTCTGTTCATCGTACGAAACTACAACTTGTAAGTATTCTGGTTACTTCAATCCAGTGTTGCCAATTCCGATATTTTATATCAAAATCTAGATAATTATAAAGAGCAGAATTTACAGAAACTTAGAAGAAAGATCCACAGTCTTAGATAATTTATCTATTTTCATTTCCCCGAGAACTGTAGATCCAAATAGCTTCGAAGTCGACCATGTATTGCCTTCGGTGATGACGAATGTATCTGGCGAATCTCAATTCTGTACAATGTCGAATTATCGACTGATCACAATGCACGTACACAGAGACACAGGCAGAGATTTCCTCAATCGTAGTCAGATACTGAACTACTGTAATCCGTAATGCTCAAGAATGTATTGAGTGTAGCCTAATGCTGCCCCTTCAGTTAATGCATGTGAACGAAATTATTGCAGCTATCTAATGAAGATAACGGACCGGCTTCATTACCTTCTTGCATAGAATAACATAGTTTTCCATGTACGTGATTCATTGTGCCCTGTTTAGTTCAATGTTTACATTAAGGTGAACTGGAAATGACTAAGGAAAGACATGAGCTCCATTTTTTTCACTTGCTTATCGCATGGAAACAAGATGGAAACAAGATGAAATTCTTTAATTAGATCCCCAGATCTGCATGCAAATACTAACGAATGAATTCACATGAATTGTCTCCCTATTCGGGGGGCAAAAGGGCAGAGAGTTTCCTTTCGTGTTGGAATTTAGCGTCTGAGTACCAGTAAAGGTCAAATTTAGAATGCTGGTCCTTAACTCTTGCAAAAGTGACCTCTCTCCGAAGGACTGGTTCTTTATAATTTTCTTAAACTTTGTGCGAAGATATTTATGCAATTTTAAAGAGATTCAGTAAAAAAGAATCTATCAATTGATCTATCGAGGCAATAATCACAGTCTATTCATTGCTCGGCGTCAAGGAATGATAGCGAACGCTCGTCGTTTATGAAAAAGTATAGGAGAATCTTGATGCTGCCATGTGATAGAAGCTTAAAGTCACGCTTCACCAGTTAAGCCTGATATTTCTTAGAATCAGTTTAGTTCAGAGAGCTCTGGCTCGAGGTCTCATAGACAGAGCCACGCCAGTGAGTATCTCTAAACTAAACTGATTCCGAGAAGTGTCGGATTTATATCAAAAAGTGTGACTTCAAGCAACCCATGTGACGACAAAGATTAAGATGGCGTGACGAACTAGATAAGTTCAGAAAGTACTGGCTCTGCAACGCCCACGATTGAGAAATCTGGCAAATCTTGGAGATGGTCTATGTCTGTTGACGAGCGAGAAAAAGACTATTGTTGAAAATTATAATAAAGTTTTTAGATTGTTTTTAATGTTAACTTCTTGGATCACGTTGATTCATCACATATTAATGGTTAGCAAGCTTGTTTCGCAGTTCATTAATTGTGAATTTCATCTTCACTGGGAGCCTCATCATAAAGTCGTGTGCCAGAACTAAGCTATGCGAAATAGTTAAATTGTAGATCCCGGCAATACATATATAAGGACGCACACTTATTCGACATATTTTATCGATTTTCTTTGTTCGAATCAACGTCATTGGGTAATTAGCATCTAACTCAATTTCTTCCTCGAGATTCAAATGTGGTTCAAAGTCTAGCTGATCTTTTTATCATCAAAATATCTTTTTTCCCCAAATCATAAATATGACTGTTTGCTTTTATCTTTTACTAAATATTCCGACAAATCAAAAATTAGAAAAAAAAAGAAGATAACATTGTGCTAGTTACTCTCACTATTACTGTGACGTCACCTCCTACCAATCCTTATTCGGAGGACTGCCAAGTGTAGGCTTGTGTAGAGTTGTACTGTGAGAGAACCTCGTTCTGGAAGCAGAGGTTCCAGCCACTGTGAACAGGGGTCAGAGACACCAGTTGTTCGCAATCCATAGATACCGAACAGAGTTTACGGTTCAAGTAAACAGAAGCTATTGTCGGTTCGTGCGACCAGGGTTAACAAGAGCATAGACGCTAGAATTGCCCAGCCAAGACAGGAAACAGCAGTTGCACAATATGGATTTTGAGCTGGTGGATAGATATCTGAGAAGATGTAGAATTTGATTGGTTCACCAATTTACCCGTATTTCAAGAATAAAGTTTATCTACAACAAATGAAAGTTGAGAGAGCGCATTGACTCCTTTCAGTGATACCAGTAAATTATTTAGACAAAGCATTTGGCAAAACTAGTCGATCGGAGTTATGACACGATGGGTGTCACAGATTTTAACAGCACATGGAAATGGCAATGGTGTCGTAAATTATCCTCAGTTAGATAATTCTTGTTTAAAGTTTAAATGTAAAATCTGCTAATTTTTTCATGTTAACAGAAAATGAAAACTACGAATAGTGTTTATGTGATTTGCAATCGAAGGAGCCCTGTGATTCCAGCTGTCATTAAGTCTGGCTCTTCGACAATAGATTACATAAGCATGTAGCAAGTCATTTGATTCCTTCGATTGTCATTCAGAATAATGACCATATAAAAAATGAATATTGGTGGATAAATTCGGTAATTCTACACATTTTCACAATGAGTTCAATTTTTCCATGTTGATGTAAAAGAAATAGAGTATAAATAGTTATAGAATATAATAGTTCTTTCTTTTACCCAGACCAACAATTTTCTTTTACATCAACATGGAAAAATTGAGCTCATACCTATACTGACTGGATTGCTCTTCTTGTGTCGATGCAAACCAATCAGAATTGGTCAAGTTGACTATGATATCAGACGATGCGATATAGACATTAATACAGTATAGGTATTTATATGTAGTAGTCTTATGTCTTTCCCTTTCTTCCGTATTGTCAACTTTCCCAAAACATATATATATATATATATATATATATATATATATATATATATATATATATATATATATATGCATGGTGCAGAAGGTTGAAAATATGGAAAATAAGGGAAAAGACTTGAGACTACTTAGTACATCTCAAATTCTTATTAAAAGTGTAATATCTTACTGGCGTTTCATTGTGGGCCCCAGGTTTCGTCAGGGCTTATAGATCGAAAGATGTCCTGAGAAAAATGGCGAAAATCACAGAAATGCCCGAATGATATTTGGGATAAAGAAATTGTTGGGTCTGGGTGGAGAATAAATGTTTTTTTTATTACTCTGTATTTGAAGGTTTTCCAGATATATGTAAGTTTGGTTTCTAGACAAGTGGATGTTCTTTTTATTGGATAAGGTTGCTTTGGGGAGGAAAAATGAGTGTCCAGGTGATAATATACATATATAAATGAGTTATATTATTTGAAACTATATTTGAAATGGCCTCCTGTTACTACACAATAAATGTGCCACTTGACCTAGACAGTGTAAATAGAATAAACAATTAAAGAAATGGCCTACCGCAGGAATCTAACCTGCAACCAATAGGTGGCCGCCTCAATATGGCATCGCTCTCACCATTGAGCTAAAAAGGCCGCTGGTAAGTCAGAAGTCCAAAAAATTGCTACATGTCCCATTGTAATCTTGTTCACTCACTGTCCATATCTGCTTTATTATTTCTCAACAATTAAATTATCAAGAAATCCATCTGGTATACCTCATTTGGTTAATCACATATTGGAAATGAGGTCATTTAGATTTCTACCTTCTTCTTGAGTCTTGGTAGTTTGATTGGTAGAGCAGGTAGGCATAAACTGTGCTCCCTTCACAAAGGGTGTGGGTTCAAATCCCACCTGAGGCTTATTCTTTATTTCCCAATTCACACTGTTTGCTCACTGTCGAAGGATAGTCGACCTGCTATTAATAAATTAAGACGAAGGTAAAATTTAGTCATGAAAATAATTAACTTCACATCCTATCCTAGATTTTATCTTATCCTTCTGTGCAGTAAATATTTTACCCTATTTTATATCACTTATTCTCTGTACATTATTTCTCTTCACTTAAGCAATCCATTGGGTCAAAAGAATCATCATGATCTTCTTTAAGTGAGTCTTTATGAGGAACTATATCATATTACGATTAAATTTCAAATAGGTTCATAATTTCAAAGTACGGGACCCGAAAAAAACAATGGGGTTGCATCATCTTTTTTCGCCCAATGGATCTTTTCCCGCTAGTTTCCACTACGAAAAAAGAAAACAGGAACTATCCCTAACTGTAACATTGACCCTAACCCTAATCTGTAACCTTGACCCGGACCCTAACCTTCATGGTAACCAAATAAACTTAATATATCAATTTCCACTGGTTATTTTGGTGTATTGAAACCTAACGAGAAAGCCCAAAAATGCTATACCCTTCATTACTATTTGTTTCAAAATTTTGATAGCATTCGCCTCTCTTTCTGGTAAAACTGGAAAAATCTGATAAATTGACTGTTTTGAAACCCAACTAAAAGATATACGAACCTGACTGTCCTGCTATAAAGTTGAAATATTCAGACCCCAAGCAACACTAATTGAGTCGGCGAGAAAGCGGAAAACGCTCTTTTTTTGTCATTTTTGGCCCACGTACTTTTAAATTATTGAAATTAGCTTTTAGTGGACACTGACAAAAAGCCTCAATGAAAGAGTTCCTCGATGAATTCTGTTACTTTACTAATATTCAAGATTAAAATTGACTTTTTCAGAGATTGATGGATCACCTTTTTTTAAGAAACCATTCAAGAAACCATTAGACAAAATGCCACTAAAACAGCCAACATTGATTTCTTCAGTTCTTAAGTTTGTCTGGCTGGCTCTCTATGTATCTATCAAGCCAACAGGTGGCATCAATAGAAATGAAATCTTAAACATTTACTCCTTTTTTGTCTCGAAAAAATTTTCTTTTTTTTAACCGTCATAATTTTTTTGTAATGGGTTTCGACAAATTCATTTCCTCTTGAGTTATGAAACAAACGACGTATCTGCTAGATTTTTAACTGCAAAGAATTATAATGAAATTTTCTCAGTTTTTGAAGATTTCGATGAATAGTAATGAAATCAAATGTTACACGTTGAAATTTGAAGTCGGGGGAAAATTTCCACTGAAGAATGAAGAAAATAATTAAATATGGTCAGATTAAATTCTGCTTATGATATCACTGGTGTTTTTCACTGGAAAACATCTAAAATATAATTTAAAAAACGTCTAGAAAGATGTAGATTCTGGAGAATCTAGATATTATTTACACTGGAAAGCATCTAAAATGGAGAAAAAAGCATCTAGATTCTCCAGAATCTAGACGTTATTAATAAACCCACCCAAATAAGGCCCCCAGAAGTCAGAAAAACTCCCATCACCGAAAAAAATAAAAATAAAAACATTTTTGGAAGGAGTCCAGTTGAATGCTGATGCCAGTTTTCTGGTCTGTAGATGAAACGGTATGGTCAGGAGCGCTGGAACACGCACAAATACAGGTACTTATAAGAAAGGATAGAACTCCTTGTCATCTTTGATGGCTACGGTGGTTCAATTTATTTGTAGCAGTACGTAGTACCTAACTATTAACTATTTGTAGATAGGCAAAAATAATTCATTTTAAAACTGCCTAATTGTGTTCTATGTTATGTGGGATTTTGTGTAGAATCTGAGTTGATTTGAACGTGAGATTTTGATTTTTGTAAGAGACGCTACTATCCACCCTTGTCATAATAGACACACGTCCTTTTTCTTATTCTCAAGCAATCGATAGAGACGACCACTACGGTTGCTTTCTGCCATTTTGTTCTCTTTCTGTTCTAAACCGTACATATTTTTTCATTGAACGAAATGAAATCAAACCATCTCTTACTATTCATTCTAAACTCGGTGATTGGAAATCAACAAAATAATTTAGATAAGAGCAGCAGCAACAATGGGTGTGGCTGTCTACAGTCCATTCTATATTTGTCACACTGAAAGACATTGTAATGAACAGATGATTTTTAATGAAGACGTTTTATAGTTGACACGGATAAATATCGAACTGCCTTGCAATTAAAAATATTGTACACATTACTCACTGTCCGCGATAAACTTTTTTATGGAATTTCCAGTTGTGTTTTCTAGTCGAATATTCGTTTCCCCAAAACAGATCAAGAAGTCCAAAAAGCCTCTTATATGAGACACCATAAAAAAACTAACAAAACAACGCATAATTGAACACAGACCTTTAAGGCAAAAGTTGATGGTTTGTGGGAAATCTGATTTCCAAGACTTGCTGTGAGGGTTTTACAATCATTTTGTGATTGCAGAAAATTTACTAATTACTAATCAAAAAGAGCAATAACCCCAATCATTGTAAGTCACATTTCCCGTAAGCCAGTATTTCTATGAATATTAATGACTTTAACAAAAGGAATTGATTTTTTGCAGCCTCTTTTTCAAGTGAATTTAATAGATTAAAAAAAAATCGAACCCTGAAGTAAAACAGCCGATGTGTTAATCATCATTGCTATACGAGTATATTTGTAGAATACTATCAACCTCAACTAGAAATGTCAGATTTCTAGGATAAACACAATTATCTATCTACATGGTATTAAAATTCTCATTCCGTTTATGTTTGAGGTCTCTAATCAACCGGATTGGTACATTACATCAATATGTATCGAATTAAGGCACGCCAACATGCACTAAATTTAAGAAGGCGTAAATGCCCTTACATCAGATTGCACTATTTTACTCCCAAAAGATCACCGAACGGGTCACAGGGTTGTCCAGTGTATGATAACTAGGGTGCATGCCACAGCTCAGTGGGTGGTAAGATAGTCTGTTTGACCATTTCACGCTGAACATTTACTTTAGGTTCGTAAACGCCATTATACTCAAGTAGAACAATTTTGCATACGGAGGTAACCAGTAAAGACGCTGTAGATGATTTAATCGATTGATTTAGAACGAGTTGTTTGATTTTTTCAAAAGTTTTCTCTTTTTACAACTTATGTATATATATATATATATATATATATATATATATATATATATATATATATATATATATGTGTGTGTGTGTGTGTGTACAAATGGGTAAATATTTCCATTTGGTTCGTATGCAGCTGCTTGTAATTTTATTATAGTATGAACGAAAGAAGAAAACTTGAATATTTAAAACAGTATTTTATTGAATTTAATCCTAAAGGATATCATTTTGGGTTAGGGCTAGTTTTAGGTTTAGTCTTATTGTTAGGGTTGGGATAGTAAGTGAGAAGAAACTTTTTGTCAATATCATCAAGCTGAATATGCGGAGTGTCATTGTTCAATAACAATTTTATTGTTAGTCGCCAGTGAATATCCTTTTTAGTTTTAAGATTAAAAAAAAAATTGTTACTTGCAACCCCAACCCTAAAACCCTAATCTAAAACTAACTTTGAAAATCACCCCAAACGAACCCTAACCTTAATTTATATTCCTGGAAATCAAAATTTAAAAATACAGTTTTGAATGTTCAAGCTTTCGTTAATTTCGTAATTTGCTTGTATCAGCAGCTGCCACCTTTCAGCTCAGCGGTTACCTCCCTTTGATGTTTACTTTACGATCTAAGAGATAACTTTTACTGAAAATTTTTCACCCGAAGAGTTTGATCGTCAAAGGGTGCTAGATAATTGTGTTTATGTTAGAAACGTGACATTTTTAATTGAGGTTGATAAGATTCTATGGATATACTCGTAAAGCAATGTTTGAATCACCATAACAAAAGAACAAGTGTCTGTACCTTCGTTTAAGGCACTATGGCTGTAGGACAAGTTGCCAGCGTCCATATATTCACGCTGAAATGGAACCAAAACAAGGTATGGGAATAGGAACAATCAAAGTACCGAAGTTTAAGTAACCGTAACAGTAGAATGAGACGTTGTACCGAGGTTAAAGGTACAATGGCACTAGGGCAGGTTGTCTGTGTCCACATGTTAACGTCATCGTGGGAACAGAACATAACAAGGAATAGGAACAAGAATAGCCTCTCTATCGAAGTTTAAATCCTCATGGCAATAGAAGTCGGCTGTTTCCAGACATTTACAACGTCGTTTCAACAGAACTAACATCTATGGCAATGTTTAAATTATCGTAATAACAGAGAAGACCACTGTGCCATCGTTCAAGAACCCATGACTAGAATGTTTTTAAAACCGTAGCAATAAAACAAGCCATGGTAACAGAAGAAATTACGTGTGATTTATGTTTAGAGCGCCATAACAACCGAACAATAACTTTATGATGTTGTGCGCAACCAGGCCCAGACAACTGAAAGAAGTCGTATCGAAGCAGAGAAAAAGACAGTTATGGCAAATTAACTGTTTCTTGACATACAAAGCAAAATAGAATATAGCCAGTTGTCCTACGAAGTTGACTCAATCAGTTAACTGAACAACGTTAACATTAAATCCACTGAGCGAGCGTATATTTTAAAAACGGTTTGGAGAGCGAATATTCCTTTGATTACGATCAACAATCGATTGGTAATACGTCGGCAATCGGACACACCTCAGTCTCTACATTCATCAAGAAACGCCTATTTGATAATCGCCTTTAATTCATCACTCCATGTCAGTAGGAGAATTCTTGGTCTTTTCGTTCATTAACGCCTATTGAACAATCCTGTGCTTGTGTTAATCCTACAAAGGCATTGGAATAACCTCTTGTCTCTGCGTTCATCAGGAAACTCCATTTGAACAATCGTGTACGCATATTCAACCCGCCTTCACAATGGAACAATCCTTCTTCCCCACATTTATCAGGAAAGATCTCATGAACAATCCAGTTCTCATGTTTATCTCGTCATGGCTATGGAACTTTCCTAGGTCTTTACGTTCATCAGGAAACGCCGATTAAACAATCATGTCCATACGTTCTCCCTGTAATGACAATGGAACAATCTTTAGTGTCAACGTTCATAAGGGAATAACACTTCATTCAGCCATTGTTATTCTAGGTCTCCTTGTTCTTCAGGGAACACCTAGTGAGCAATCCTGTTTTCACGCTCATCTGGCCATGCCAATAGACCGTTACCTGGTCTATGTGTTCATAATTAAACACTGATTGAACAATCTTATCTAACTTATTCTCACTATGACAATGAAACGTTTCATACGTTCACAAGGAAACATCTATTGAATAATTCTGTTGTAATGTTCATTCTTCCATGTCAATGGAACAATATCTACGTTCATCAATGAACGTTAATTCAAGTATCCTGTTGTTACGTTCATTTTGCCATTGTAATAGAACAGTCTTTAGTCTTTTATTGAACAATAATCTCCACATGATGAACCCCCAGTGAATACTGAACGATCTTTGGTCTCCATGTTCATCAGGAACACCTCGTGAACAATCTTGTTGTAATATTCATCCCACCATGACAATGGAATGTTCATCGAACGCCAATTGAACAATACTATTCTTACAATGGTCCCGTCATGGCAAATGAACAATCTCTGGTCCCTACGTTCATAATGCAACGCTTATTGAATACTACTGTCCACGGCAATGAAAATTTCCTCGGCCATTACGTTGATCAAGGAGCGCCTATTACACAATCCTCAGTCTCACCGCCATCACAATGGAAAATATCTCGGTTGCAATCAACGACAGACGTCTATTGAACACACCCATCCGTATGTTCATCCCACCATGGCAATGCAACAATTTTCAGTCTATATATCCATCAAGAAACGTCGGACGAAGTTTACTTTTTGCACCCCGAGACTGGCTGCTCAGTAAACGGAAATATTTGACTTGACACCGGGTCACGTCATTCAAACACCACCATTTTGAAAACGTAAACAAATAACACATGTTCACTGAAGTTACTTACCCTCAGGTAAACGAGTCATTTTTCGATTAAAAAAGATAATTTTTGTCTTTTCCATCCAAAAAAGCTGAATGAGAAAAAAAAAACAAACGCTGCAATTATTTGGTGAAGTTTCAACAGTTACTTACCGCCAGAAAAACAAATTTTTTTCAAAGATATTTTTATCGAAGTTACTTACCCTAGGAAACAGTAGTTTTTGTACTATCAATCCAATTGCATAAAAAATCGAATAATTGATGGAAAAAACATAGAAAAAAGTTAGTTTTGTAAGTTACCGCCAGAAAAACAATAAGTATTTTTCCTGTAAAAAAAAATGGTATTTCAATCCATTCTCAAAACTGAGAAATTTACAGAAGTAACAAAAGTCTGTATCGAATCTTAACTCAGTGATGGGGAACCGTTACATTTATAGAACTAATTTTTAGATATAAATCGAAATTTCAAATTATACATACAGAACTGTGATTATAAAACGAAATCCAAGTTTCTTCTTCGAATTCCAACGCATGTCACCAAAAATCAACGCGTCATTGGTTTGCCAACACCATCCCTCGAAAAAAACAATGATAAATAAATACGTTGCTTAAATTCGATCAAAACTTAATTTAATCAAAGCACAGATAACTATTTTTCACACAAAATCATAGAAAAAGGGAAATATTCACTGAATCCAAAAGATACTGTGAAGAAATTATCTCACAAACTTGAAAAAACTATTCTGTTTGTGTCTCTCCATCGCCACATAAATTCCTTTAAATAGGATTCCAAATGAAATCTTCCATACCCGGTCATTGATTTTATAGAACGTCTGTGGCTATTCCAATAGTTCTCTATTGTTCGTGTGTGAATTTTTTTCCTATCTGCGAAGCAAACTGAATGATTCACAGTTTTATGAAGAAATCTCAGGTCTTGCTGAATCCGCTTGTATGTCTTCCATTCATTGCTGTGAATGGTTGTTCCAGGCAATACATTTTTTCCTATAATCGGTAGTAATATTTCCACATTTTTTTTCAATCATTTTTCATATAACTAACGGCAGGATTTGTATCTGCCAAACCAAAGACCCAGAATGGCATGCTTGGAGTTCTTCTGCGATGATGCTTCAGCTTATGGGAGTGACAGGACACATCTATTTTAACCACTACGTCAGGAACACCAAGTTGTCGTGGGTTATCTTCTAAAATATTTCGGACATATTTTCCGAAATTCATCAAAGATATGAGCAATATTTTCTGGTAAAATATCAAGGTGTCTCATGGCATTTTTTGATTTGTCCTTTCAGATTATAGATGGTGAATATCCACGTCTATAAAGTTAAGTTGAAATTTTCAAACAAAAATGAAGTAAGATGTATGGATATTTTACTTTTGTACTTGTTGCAGTCCTTGTTCTGGTATTTCCAAGTATATTTATTTACATACCTGGAATGTTTTGTCCAGTTCATTTTTTCGTTGCAGCCTACACACTTCATGCTTCTTGCTAGTAGACGAAGTTGCTTCATTCAGTCTATTGATGGCAAAAGGTTTTCATTTGCAATCAAAGGACACACAACGTATGAAAGTTGATTTAGCCCTTTTTCTTCTCGGAGAAGTGATTAGAGCTTTCTCAGGAGACGGAACTAGTGATGCATAAAATTCCTTACGGAACCAGAAAAATCAAAGTATCAGTTGTGAAAAAAAATACACAAATTGATTATGGTAAAAAAAATATTCGATGAAAAATGGAAAAAACAATTTTTTTCTCATTTCATATTTTGAACCCCCTTTTTTAAAATAATAAAAATAGACCCCTAAAACATACCCACAACTAAAATGAATGTAAGTGACCAGTTGATGACAGCATTATTGAAAAAAATCGGAATGTTGACACAATGTTTGTTACCTCTGTAAATTTTAGGAAAAATTCCAAAAGTACTTTTTTTTCTAATTTCTATCCAATATTTGACTTTTCTATGCAATTGGATTAAAAGCAAAAAAAAAAAAAACACTTTTAGGGTAAGTAACTTTTAAAAGTAATGTATTAACTTCGATAGAAAGAAGATGATTTTGTTTTTCTGGAGTTACGTAACTTTTGAAACTTCACAAAAAAAACTAGGTTTTTTTCTCTTAGTCGACTTATTTTGAATTGAAAGCAAAAAAAATTGCTTGTTTTCTTGAGGGTAAGTAAGTTCCGTAAAAGCGAGTTACTTGTTTACGTTATTAAAACGTTGACGTTTGAATGACGTCAACCGGTGTCAAGTGGAATGTGTCCCGGACAATCTCAGGGTGTGGAAAGTAAACTTGGTCCGAAACACCTATTGAACAAACCTGTTTTTATGTTCTTCACGATATTGCAATAGAACAACCCCAATCACTATGTTCATTAGAAAACGCCCGATGAGCAATACTATCCCAGTGTTCATTCCTCCATGGCATAGAAAAATCCTTAGCCTCTTCGTCCATCAAAAAACGCCTGTTGAACAAATCTGTCCACACTGTACTTCCATCTTTACAATGAAATAGTCCTTAGTGTCCATCAGTAAACGCCAATTGAACAATCTAGTTCTTATGATCATCCAGCCATGCCATTGGAACGATCCTTGGTCTCTCGTGATTAAACATCCATTGAACAATATTTTCTTTTACTTATTCCCGACATGGCATCGAAACACTTTCACTCGGAAATGGCTATCGAAAAATCTTATCGTTATCTTTATTCTTCCATGTCAATGGAACAATACCTACGTTCATCAAGAAATGCCAATTGAACTATCCTGTCCCTACGTTCAGTCTGCAATGTCAGTGGAATAATTCTTGCTCTCTAAGTTCATCAGGGAAGCTCTATTCAACAATCCCGTCCTCCTGTTCATTGCGTTATTGTTAACGAACTATACTTTGTCTCTACGTTATTCGGGGAACATCTATCTTGTTTTTACGGTCGTTCATTCTTCCATGTTGATAGAACGTAACTCGGTCTTCACGTAAATCAGGAAGCGTCTATTGAACAGTTCTGTTCTTATGTCCACGACAATGGAGCATTCCCCGGCCTCCAGCTCCACCAGGTATCATCTATGGGACAATCCTGTCTGTACGTTCTTCCAGTCATGTCAATGGAGTAATCCTCAGTGTCTATGTTCATCAAGAAATGCCTATTGACTAATCCAGCCCTTGTTCTTGAGCAATACTGTCTTTACCTATATCTGGTTATAGCTAGGGAACAATACTCAGTCTCTTCATTCATCGGGAAATAGCTATTAAACAATTCAGTTTATGGCAATGGATAATTCCTCGTTCTCTACGTTCATCAGAGAGGACCTATTTAATCCTGTCACTTCGTTCACGCCCCTGAATGCAACAATGGAACAATCCTCACTATTCGAGCGCATCAGGGAACGCTTATTGAAAAACCCTGTCCTGATGTACACTTCGTCATACCAATAGAACACTCCTCAGTGTAAACGTTCATCCTGAAATGCCAATTGAACAATACTGTCCTTATGTTTATCGCGCTATGAAAATGGAACAACCAAGTAATTGGACAATCCTGTTTTCAAGTCGATTCCACCACAGCAATAGAACAATCTTCATTATCTACGTTCACCAGGAAACGCCTATTGAACATTATTGTTCCTACCTTCATTCCACCATGGTAATTGAACAATTCTTATTACCTCAACCAGGAAACGCCCAGTCCATTGAACATACTTTACAATGAAGAATCGTTTGGCATCTACGTTCATCAGCAAACGCCTATTGGACAATTATGTCCTCTCGATAAACCCGGTCTTCACGTTCATCGGGGAACGCCTATTAAACAATCTTGTCCTTCCGTTCATTCCGCCATGACAATTCAATTTTCCCCTGACTCTACGTTCATATTAAAAAACGCTTATATAAAAATTATATCCTTTTTGTTCATCCAGCCATAGAAATGGAACATTTGTCGGTCTCTATGCTCGTCAGGAAACGATTATTGAACGATAATTCCTATTCGTTCATCCAACCATGGCAATTGAACCACGTATCGAACAATTCTGCCCTTATGTTAATCTCAGCATGAAAATGGAATATCCCTCGATCTGTACGTTCATCAGGGAAGGAACATTCATCAACTGTGTCAGCTATGATAATAGAACATTCGTTGGTCTCTATGCTCATCAGACAACGCCTCTTGAACGAGGCTGTCCTTATGTTTATGCCCCAGGGCTATTGAACAGTCTTCAGTATCTACGTCAATCGGTAAAAGCCAATTGAACAGTCCTTTCCTTATTTCAATCCCATCATATTAATGTAACGCCCATAATCAAATGCACATTGAACAATCCTATCCTTACGTCAATACGCCCACGACAATGGTACACTATTCGGTCTTAACGTTCATCAAGAGAAGACATATTGAATAATCCTTTCCTTACTTTCATTCCATCATGGTAATGGAACATTGATCAGTTTTTAAGTTCATCAGGAGACGTCAATTGGACAATCTTGTTCTTATGTTCACCTTACTTTTGCAATGGAACGATCTTTAGTCTCTGCATAAATCAGGAGACGTCTATTGGACTATCTTGTTCTTATGTTTCCTCTGCTTTTGCAATGGAACGATCTTTAGTCTCCACGTACAGCAGGAGACGTCTATTGAACAATCCTGACCCCTTGTTGATCCCACCATAGCAATGGGTCAATTTTAGCATTTACGTTCACCAGACACTGCCCATCGAACAATACTGTCCTTATGATAATTCTGACATAGCAATGGAAAATATTGTTGCTACTTCCATCGATAAATGCTCATCGATCAATCCTGTCCTAATCCAAATCTCACGATGACGATGGAACAATCCTCAATCTCTACGTTCATCAGGTAACGCCTATCAGACAATCCTGTCTATATGTCCATCCTGCCATGGCAATTGAACAATCATTTATAAAATGAATTCTTCAAATTTAATATAGCTGTTTTTTTGTGAATAAAAACGAAGTATTCAACCATATAATGGGCTTTCATCCTATTTTTTTTCTGTTCATTCATCTCTTTGTCTGTTTGGTCTCAAATGGGGCGATCTAATTCACTGATTTACAATTCTATTGTGGCATTACAATGAAATACGTTATAGAAACTCTTAAAATTTCATGCCTGATCATAACACATTGAAACAGCTTTACATGAGTTGAAACGTAAAATTCAGATACTTGAATTATTGAAAATAAATTATGTAATAAAACAGCTTTAGGCTCCTTAGTGCTGATCCATACAAAAATAACCCCGTCTTTTTGGTGTATTATAGTTTTTTAATATATAATGGGCTTAATATTCAATCCGTTTTTATGTCGCTGACGCATCTCATTAATTATTTTAGCTTCCCACAATGATATAACATTTGCATCATAGATTACGTCATAATCAAAGACTTGGAACAACTGATAACATGATAAGATAGCTCAAGTTTGTGTTGACTTAAAAAATAATTAAAATTAAGTAATTTGAATCATTAAAAAAGAAATTACCCAATAATTTAAGGCTTCTTAGTGGCGATACATACATAAATAATAAGCCTGTCATTTTTGACGGGTATATTCTCGTTTTATGTAAACAACGTTTGCATTCAATTTGGGATAGGACAAACAAATTACAACGGACAGGCCTTTTTTGTTTTTTGTGGCTAAAAAAGACTAAAACCCAATTACTTATTGAAATTTTTATTATTTTTTCAAACGTTAAAATGTAACGAGAATAGTTAAAGCAGAATTTAACCCCCTACTTTTATATTTCACTAGTTAATACATGTGGAAAGGTTTCACTAATATTTTTGTATTTCCCAAGAAAATATTCGTTTCAGTGGAAGATTCATTCTTTTGAATGGTACATAGGAAGTATTTTTTTTTTATCAACGAAATGTTTACTGATGAATGGAAGAGTCTAGTTTTACAGCGAGATCATCAAGAAAATCACACTGCTCATTATATGAGTAAATTAACTTCCCGATGTGATATTTGAAACGGTGGAGTTCATTCGTGTCTACGATTAAATGCTTACAATGTGACGCTGAACACTTTAATGACGTCCATTTAATTCACAGATTGGAATCTTCGGCTTAGTCGCCGATTACATCAAAAGTAACAATCAGGGAAATATCTTCATAATTGTGGCGTTGGCACAGTGTGTCTCGAGTCTTTACCGCTCATAGACTGCCAGATATACCATCCGATGCCATAGAATAATTATACAATTATTCTTATTAGACATTTTCATCTTTAACTCTACATTTAATACGTGTGGATCTGATCAACTCAATATTCTAACATTTCTTTCTTGCTAGGAAAATGTTCTACAAAATAAAAAAAGAGGAAGAAAAGGGTGTTTCTGAAGGCCCTGAAAGTTTTATTTGTTTATGTCTAACAGAACATAGGCGTAGCTGAGTGGACTAGGGGAGGGGCTGTCTGTAAACGATCCCTGGTTCTCATTGAAGAGGGGTCCCCCAAAAGTGATGCTCATTAATTATAGTTTACTTATTACTTTTTTATGCATTTCTTCTGAAAATTCCTGCTGAATGTTCGAACGAGCTCATCAAGTGGCTAAGCCACACTGGAAGCCCTAAATCTCTTGCTACGCCTCTGTAACAGAATATTGATTTATTTTTCAAAGTCATATAAGGGAGAGAACTGAACCGAGAACTGATGGTTCTAAATAGGCAGTCCAAGAAAAGTCATAGAAAGGTAAAAATCACTTTATAACCAAGTCACGTTCTATTCTACTATTTGGTGGCTAAATATAGCTATTTAATAGCTAGATCCAGATATTTTTGAGCTACATTAATTGTCCACCAACTATCCCCGTTATAACGCGAAACGCATCATAATGATACATGTTAAAACAGCGGAGGCCTGTATCTACTTTTTCTCTCTCAGTGTAACTATGTCCAAGTCACGCTTGCAGTCATATATAACCGAACATTATTGCAATATAGGTAGCCATTTGCTTTTTGAAATTCCGCATTACGCCACTCTGCTTTTTACGAAAGACTCGCGTTAGTGCAAGTTTACCCATCAATCTGAAATGTTACAATGCAAAGAAGCAATTACCATTCATTTACATGGGAAAGGTGTGCTAGGACCAAAAACTAAGCTTCTTCAATGTCAGCCTGCCTCGATGTCGGAGGTCACGTTTTGTCGTCTGTTGTGGTTGATGTGGAATACTTGAAATATGACAGTAAGCTTGACTGCCTAACTAACGCATTCTTCTATCAGACAGTTCTTGGTAGGAAAGAGAAATTGAAAAAAGACAAAAAGAAACGGCCCTTTCAAAATCAAAGTAATACTTTTCAACAAGCATTAAAGCACTATCAATCGTATCAATAATCTACCGTTGTCAGGTAAAAATCAGAAATATTTCCCACATAAATTGTGGCAATTGCCTTTTTGTTTTACGCTATTTTGGCACACGAAATGTTTTTGTAGAAACGCCCCGTTTTGGATAGCGAAAAAAACCTGTATATTTCAGTTTTGCATGTGGTGACGAAAATTTGACTAAAAAGTTCTGTAATTCATTGAGGAACCAAAGGTTTAGTCGTGTGTAGTTGCTTTGTTCGCAACTGTTGACTAAAACTAAAATTGTCTGTACTCTTCAGTTTTTGAGCTGATCTGGCTGTCTTGCTAGCTATCTGAGTATTTATTTATGTGTCATGCATACAGACGGCACTAATGGAGTTAAAGGGCTGAAAATTTAAACATTTACTCCTTATTATGTCAAGAAAAATGTTTTTTGACCTCCTTCCAATTTTGATTGCGTACTCAATTTGCAATGGAAGTTTATGCTAAATTGGTGCCTTAGTTCCAGTAGCATTCACACTTCCTTTTAGTGACCCTTGTCCAAGAAAAGGCGAATGAAGGAACTTAATTTGCCCTTTTTCTCAATTTTTTGATTGATCATCCCCAACATGGTGTGCTGCTAAAAGATGTTAGTCAAGTGATGGTTTCAATTGAATGAAAAACCAGACCGATTTTATTGATTTAGATATTTACAAACCGAAAAATTGAACGGCAAAATTAATTTATTGTCAAGCCTGGAATATAGTCGTCTGGAAGAGATAGATAGATATGAGCAGATTGAGACAGATTGATTAATAGATTTGAGCACATTGGGGTAGATGGGTCAATCGATCTGTTGATTGATTGATTAACAGACATGAACAGGCGGAAACAAAAGATCGATCAACAAATAGATACGCACAGATCGTAAATGTGTTCTATGGTATCATCATTTTTTGCTAAAATCGTCATCAAAAGTGTCGCAGGGTTGGGTACATACAGACAATCATTGGTAAGACCAGGTTCGTCGAGAACTGAAAACTGCAGCTAAAAAATTAAGATGAAGGTGAAGAATAGGATGAAAATAAATAACAGTGATCTTACAATACTTTAACCGATAAGATAAATGATGAGTATAAATGAATGTTGCAATATTTTTCTATACGTTGTGTTTGCATTTTTATTCCAGTAGTGGTTTTGTCAGTCGTTGCTGTACATCAATTACCCGCTTAAGTTTTTTTGACTGACAAGACACATCTCTCACAGAAGCTGTATCGCAGCGACTTTCTTGGCAAGAGACTCCGAAACACTTCCAGACTTTCGACACATTAACAAGTCAAAAGTGTAGACGTAATAACAGAAATACAACGGAGAGATAGATTGATATGAATAGAATGTCATATATAGTAAGATATGAATAGAATGTCATATAGATAGATATGGATCATGTCATATATAGATAGATATGAATAGAATGCCATATATAGTTAAATATGAATAGAATGTCGTATAGATAGAAATGGATAATGTCATATATAGATAGATATGGATAGAATGCCATATATAGATAGATATGAATAGAATGTCATATAGATTGATATGGATAATGTCATATATAGATAGATATGAATTGAGTGTCATAAATATGAATAAAATATCATAGATACGAAGAAAAAGTAATAGATAGAAAGATATGAATAGAATGTCATAGATATATAGATATGAATAGAATATCATCGATAGATATGAATAGAAAGTCATAGATGGATAGATATGAATAGAACACCATTGATAGATGGATAAGTGAGAATACAATATCATAGACTGATTGATATAAATAGAGTTGTAGATAGATATAAATAGAATGTCATGGATAAATAGATGAATATGAACAAAATGTACGGGCTTAATTAGATGAATAGATAGATGTGAACGGGTGATACAGGTAGATATGAACAGAACGTCAACCACATAGATAGATAGTTATGGAGAAAGAGAGAGAGAGAGAGAAATAGAGAGAGAGAGAAAGAGAGAGAGAGAGAGAGAGAGAGAGAGAGAGAGAGACATCACTTGACTGAACAATTGAAAAGAAAGAAAAATTTTCTTCTGGTCAAGGATAAAAATCTGAGATTTTATTTCAAGTCAGTTCATTTTCTATTTTCAGATACTCCACCTCCAGAGAATCGTAGCAATTTAGCGAAATAAATGAGATTTTTGATGAGTCAGATCCTCTACATTGCTTTGTCGCGCATGCGCAGTCATCTGCAAAGTATGAATACAAGCATACGACCCAATATCTACCTGCCTGTGTATTGGCAAAAATGTATGGCTTGGTGTTATAGGACCGCGCATGCGTACTGATTTATGTTCCAGAAGTTAATGCAATATCCGGGCATTACTCAATAATAATGTCTAATCCACCTACAGCAATGATGGTAAACTTATAAAACGCGTGTCAGCTGCGATACACTACGGGCTTTTAGGTGACATGCAATAGAATTTGGAAAAAAGTGTCTATGCAATATCATTCTATAAAAAAAACCTCGCTAAATTTGACAAAGAAGTTTAAAACTTGGACATATCAGTCTTAAAAAAAGCTGTATCACCAAGTTAACATCAAGTATATTCTATTTCAGTTTATTTTCACTGTTTAGCTTAGATTGACACAAGGTCACAGTTGTCGGATACCTTCGCAGAGAGGATCAAACTCATTACAGTTGTAATGGTCAGTATCAAAAGCTTGCTAACCATTACTATATTGATTGTGAAATTAAGGATTCATGAAGTTACTGAAATGTACAGGTATTTAACAAAATTCCCTGGGATTTCGCACAATCACTAGTTTCGCAATTGTACGGTAACACATACCTGTAAGTGACAGGCGTTGAAGAAAAAGGGCACCTGACAAAAATTCCCCAGACAAAATTTCCCAAAATAGAATTTCATTCCAAAAATTTTAAAAAATTAAAAAAAACACATGGTATCGAATATTGTTTTTATCGAACCTTATATTCTAATCACACATTTTTAAAGTTAAACTTTAGGCATTTTAGGCATCCAAAATTTAAAAAAATAAATGAAACAGTTTTAAAATCTTTTTACCGGTTTGTTTCATTAATTTCTCAAGAGGTCTCATAGATTTGCTTTTTAATTTGTGGAAGGAATGCAAAAAAAAAAAACAAAACAAAAAAACAACCCCAAACAATTAATAATAAGCATTTAGATTATGAGACTTGTTAAAATTCATTTATCATCATCATCATCATCATCACCACCACCACCATCATCATCATCATCATCATCATCATCATCACCACCATCATCATCATCACCACCACCACCACCATCATCATCATCATCACCACCACCACCACCACCACCATCATCACCACCACCACCACCACCACCACCACCACCACCACCATCATCATCATCATCATCAGTTTTCTATCGTCTGTCGTTAGACATTCACTAGATTTGTTGAACATGGGCGTCAGGGAAGTCAATACTTTCTGAACTTGGCTAGTTCGTCCCTCCATCTTGTATTCTGCCGGCCCCGGCTACGCTGTGATCACTGGGAATCCATGTTGTGAGTCGTGATGTCCATCGGTAGTCTATTGATCTTGCAACTTGCAACATCATGCCATTGGAGTTTGTTTTTTTTTAATTGATTCTATGGTGTCACAGCAATTACTGAAAGTTTTAGTATGTTTTAATCTAAGCAAAGACTTTTTGTTCCGCTTGGTACATTAAGAGGTGGAATTTAGCCCGGGGAAATTTAGTCTGGAGAAATTTTGTCTGATATCCTCTTTATCAGCAAATCATAAGAGACATTCCAATTACAGGATTATTAAAAATAAATTATTATTTCGACACGCCTGGGTAAAAGACTTTGCCATCACTACAGAAATGAGCACAGAAAGAATCCCATGAAGCCGTATTCTTTTAGTAACTGCGTTTTTCTTTGTGTCACGATATGACGAATGGTAATCGCATACAAATTCTGTATTCTTACTCAAAAATCTTCTTTGAAAAATTCACTCATGTCTTCTCGTCTGAACTACCCAAGAACAACCTCACACAGCTTATCTCCTATAACGTTGATGGCTGATACAAAGAGAAAATTTATCAAAGCGACAACAATTGCAGATTCTTCTGAGTGATCCAAATTGAATCGTTTTTTTTTTTAAACAGTTTCCTGAAAAATTTCTTGTTTTTAGGTTCTATTCTATTCCTAAAATAATACTCGCGGCACTCCTATAGTCATTGCAGACATCAGAAAATAATTCCAAATGTGTCCTCTTAGAGCCACGCAAAGTAACACTCTGGAAACGTGCGATTCTTTGGTGGGAATGTATGTATTCTGCTGAATATAAGAATAGAAATACTGTCACCACTGTGATTCTTAAGGATCCTACTGTAAAATTTACCTTGTTACATAATTTAGACGAGAGAACATAGGGACTCTATCGGCAAAATTATGTAGGTTATACCAGTTTTTGCAAGAACGCCGAAGTTGAGGAAAAATCGAGCGTAGTCAGTACCTAGATGGTTGGTTATCGCGGAATACCAAGTGCCGTACACAGAATGAAGCCTCGGAAGGCCTGGCAAGCCGGAAGTGGGTCTAGTCTTGCTGACAATTGCTCGTGTGTACCTAAGCCTCCGACACCCTCGATGAAGGCATCAGCAGAAAACGATCATGCATACATACATGCATACAATGGTTTAGCTCCTTTGATTTTTTTTCCAAAGATGCCATTAGCAGTAATACCAACGATATTTTGATGGTAACAATGATGGTGCTGAAGGTAATAACTACATCAGTACTGTTGCTGGTAGCAGTATTTTAACGTTAGTGGTATGCTGGAAGTGGTATGTAGAAACCATACTTCGATGCATGATTGGCCATAAATACTCAACTATGGTGAGTTCATATTGTCCAATTGACGCGGCCTGAAATTGACCCGAGGCTAAGATCACAGTCATTATCGCATTTTACTATTCTGATCAGCACGAATTGAGCCTAAAAGATTGCAATCCAACGAAAAGCAATCAGTGACGGAAAATGGATTTTCGATCCAGGCAATTTGTCTGTGTGTCCGTCTGTACATCCTTATTATCGCTGAGTAAGACATAATCGTCCATTTCTCTCTTTCTTTCTCTCTCTCTCCCCTCTTACTCTCTTTCGGTGGCCCCTCTCTATATACATGCCTAGCTTGCTATTTCAACCTGTTCTTATATCACCCTCTATATCGTTCACTTGTCTGAACATCATCTTTACTATAAGTGAATAAACATAATCGTACATTTCTCTCCCTCTCTCTTTCTCTCTTTCGCCCTTATCTCACTCCCTCTCTCTCTCTCTCTCTCTCTCTCTCTCTATATATATATATATATATATATATATATATATATATCTACATGCCTAGCTAGCTATTTCAACCTTTTCTTATATCACCCTCTATATTGTTCACTTGTCTGAACATCATCTTTACTATAAGTGAATAAACATAATCGCACATTTCAAACACACTCTCTCTTTTTCTCTCCCCCTTCTTACTCTCTTTCGCCCCCCTCCTGTCTCTCCCCTATTTATCACATATTAATATTTCTATATTTATTGCAACGTTCGTATATCCCTCGCTAAGCCTGTTCATGTGGGTCTGTATCATTTTCCGGACTCTTTATTGTCCGATCCTTGATTTACCGCTCGCTGGTTTGTCGATTTATCATTTCGCTTACTCATCACGTTGCTGATACTACACTCCCGAGAGAACAAAGGAAGACAATATAAGGCACTCTTTTTGATACTTCATTATTTTAAAAAAATTCCCCTTTAACTTTTTTTCAATTGTTGTGATGGGTCTATGTTGAACATTTGTATTAAAAAAATCCATTGTAATATTTATTTAATGTTCTATAAATATACGATAAGATTTAATATTTACAATATGTATCATGTGTAAGATTTATGGAGATTGGTATGTACAATCATACGTATACTGACGTATTCGAACGTTTGTTAT
Source organism: Thysanoteuthis rhombus (assembly GCA_963457665.1). Classification (NCBI taxonomy): domain Eukaryota; kingdom Metazoa; phylum Mollusca; class Cephalopoda; order Oegopsida; family Thysanoteuthidae; genus Thysanoteuthis; species Thysanoteuthis major. Next base: position 25,276,124 of record OY735230.1, on the reverse strand, counting down.
TACATGATAATGATATACGTAATACTTGAGTATTATTTTTTTTACAATGGAATGATTTTTTTCTTTTCTGTCACTCTTTCCCCATTGATAACATCAATGTAAGCATAAACAATTAATTCGAACATTTAATTTTTAAACTCATTCGAAAAGGCAATGATTATTTTTTCAAATTTTTCAAGATATCCATCAGCGGATGGCCTGGTCAAAATTGTGTGAGAGGTTGTGCAGGGAGAGGGTATTCGTATATACGTCATCAGTTATCTATGTTGGATAGGGGATGAGTATGTATGTAAGGGGGTTTAGAGTGTGTTCCTGCTCCCTCTCTGTGTGAGGGGAATCTGTTTCCAGAGTGTGTGATTGCATGTGTTTTTGAACCCCTGCCTAAATAAATTCTTAGTTGGGGGATTAATTTGCAATGTATTTTTATGCTAAATTGGTCCCCTCGTTTGTGTCAGCAGCATTCATGATGGCTTTTTTCCCAAGTTAAGACTTCTTTTCATTGTCTAACAAAAGATAAGCGAAGTTACTTATTGATTGTTCACTCCTTGTTCTATCTTCTGAATTGATCACCGATAATGCAGCATGCTGCCAAAAGATATCAGTCAAGTAACGGTTTCTATTGTATGTATACTTGCTTTCGTAGTTGATAAATTGAAGAAGCTACTTATTCATGAGGTCTCCCTGGAAAGTATCTAACCACTGATTAACGAAAAATGAACATGCATAGGGTTATGGTATCTTAGTTCCTTCCAATGTGCCCATTTGGACCCAACACACTCATCCTGATGTTCCTTTCACTTTTCAAAACAGACTGAAAAGTCCTCTTACGGGATTACCATCGACTGTCTCGAAGCGTTCTCCTTAATCTCATCCATGATCTTTAATCTTTTTTTGGAAAAGCCTATTGTGGGCTGTAATGAACTAGCAGACACGAAAGACATGATGTTTTGCCGGTAAAAAATCGCTGCATAAGACGTGAAGAATGACTCGGTCGGTCCCTAGGTATACCACGGTCACGCAGTATACAAGGTCACTCAATGACCTCTCACCACCGAATAAACCCACATGCGCTGTAATGTTCCCTATGATTGATAGCTAAGTTACATCAAGACCACTCAACCGGTTTTCGAGATATTCAAAATGTCTTGATACTTTGCGGACAGACTTCGTGTAAATCGATGACGTAGGTGACCGAGAAACACCCCCCTCCTGCACCTTTAATCACCCCGAAAAGCTTGAAGTTAAGCAAAGCACACGAGCCTTTTCCACGTGTTCATGAATCACAAGTACTTCAAATAAAAAGACATTGAGTTGAATTTTCGATCAAGTAAAACAAATTAAAAACAGATCTGAAACCACAACGTGACCAACATCTTTTGGCAGCATGCCATGTTGGAAGTGATCAATGAGAAAAATATCAGGAGGTGATCACAAAAAATTCCGAATTAAAAAAAAATGAATATGCTTGAACACTGCTGGACACGAACTAAGGAACCGATTTAGCATAGATTGATACTGTAAATTGAACCCCCAACTAAAGATGTATTTAGGGGGTGTATTGCAAGAGAGCAAAAACAGAAATTTCTACACATACTCACCTGCTGAAAAGTACATAATAAGAGGTGAATTTTCAGCCCACTAACTCCGTTGGTGCAGCTTATGCGCATGACACATACGCAGCCAGCGATCCAGTGAGACCAAATTAAAAACTGAAGAAACCTACTTTGATATTGACTTGGTTGGTGTTGATAGTTTTGTTTGACAGCTACTAATTAGTCTGCTTGGTAACAGAGATAATTACATATTCCTTAGTGGTGTCAGTTATAAGTATACGTACCAAACTGAAAGTTTGGATGAAGAATGTTGATTTTTAAATGCAGCTAGAATTTCCCTGATTCGGAGATTGGTACAATACCATTTTACCTCTCATTTCTCCCTATTTGACCGTGTGCCAAATAATGCTACGCTTGATGAATATCCACACATTCGATAATTAGCAATGTACAGATGTCTTCTATCACGTTAAAGGGCGTAGCTGGTGTAGTATAGTGAAACAGAATTTCATTCTTGTTCTAATGACTTGATAAAAATGTTCATTTACGAATAATAGAAAAATAGAGAATGCAATAGAAATTTAAAAAAATAAGAAAAAAAACTGTTTGTGGTCAATTGGACGTTATTTTCCTATCTCAGTGCAGTGTAAATCCCTAATATTCACATACATAAAATGAAATGAGTATCCATATATTTCACATATGCCGTCATTTTTACTGTACGGGTAAATTGTTTATAAGAAAAGCTACAGAGAAAGTCTGCCGTAGAGCGACTGCCAGCTTCATAATCTTGCATGCCGATTTAGTGAGGTCGTTCCTCGACGATGACTTTGAAAATCTAGCCTTATGCCAAACTTTTTCAATTACACGTAAAGTGGAATGGTGTAAATAGAAACAACAATTATCATTGAATTATATGGGAAAATATTTGAATATTCACTAGACAAAAAATAAGATTCTTTTATGTCTGTTAATTTCACATTAAGCGTAACGCCCTTAAGGGCTCTGTTAGGCTTTTCTAATACCTTAAGGCTTACGGATGCGCAAAATAAATTAAGATAAAGTACAGATGCTCAAAGACAAAGTTCAAAGCTATAGCAGCCCGAGGTCTTCCGTAAAAACGAATATGCGTGAAGTGAACTTCCGTAAAGCGGAGATCTCTGATCATTCCTCTCTTCCTTTTGTCTTTCTGTTTCTTTTCTTTGGGCTTTTCATATTTTCAGAAAATTATCAACTAAAACTATTGATATAGGTTTCTTCATCCTGGCTGGTTGGCCATTTATATATCGATGGTCCACGAATACAGGTCACACTAATGGGGCCAGAGGGCTGAAAATTACACATTTACTCCTTATGTTTAGAAAAAAAACGTTTTAGTTTGTGCCAGGCTGTATCATGCTTGTTTTTTTCCTATTTCAGACTTTTTTCAGATATCACAAAAGCGGAAGAATAAATTTATTTATTGATAACCCAATTTTCTATTTTTTGGATTACTTACAAGCAAATGTGGCGTTCATCATTGAATGACTGACCAGACCTATTTTTCTTGTTTTTATATCTTCTCTCAATCTGTTCATCTATTCTCTCTCTCTCTCTCTCTCTCTTTTCTATTGCAAAAAAAATAACCAACCTCCATGAGATCATGGTCTTTATCTTCGAAAATGGAATCGAACGTCCTCCTCAACAAGTCAATTACAAAATTAGAAGAATAAATGATTAATTAATAAGTTTCCTCGATCGTCTTTTGTTTGGCAGTGATTACAAAGTAAAAGGTCAATCTTACTCTAAACTGATTTCGCAAATTGAACTCCCCGATAAGAACCTTAGGGGAAGAGTATTTTGAATAAAACAAACGAATCGTTTTCTTAGACATAAGAAGGTGTAAATTTGTCGCCCCATTGGTGTGGCCTGTACGCGTGATCCATAATTAGACAGTCTACTATCCAGCCAGCCAGGCAGCCAGACCAACTTAAAAACTGAAGAAATATTTCCTGACGGTTTTGGTAGACGGTTTCTAATAAGAACAAATCACATGAACGTCTGCTTCCAGCTGCTTCATCCAATTGTATATCCGTTCGTGAAGCCATCGTCGGTGTACCTATAAACTATTCATCCGCCCGGGATCTCCGCAACGTTTTTGTTCAATAACCCGAGGATAATAGCAGTCAAGTTGAGCTATTGACGCTCAAAACGAGACGCTCCTCTTTCAAAACGCAGTGTCAAAAATGAAAAAAAAGAGTGCTTTAATAATCTCGCAAGTTTCATGATAGTAACTATAACTGATTTTTTTCCTTCGTTAGTCCCCAACCAAACGCACCACTTAATCATACCGATTACGTATCTTTGTTTGCTAAGTTAATGGGGGGAAATATATGAACACTTCAGCAACTCGGTTGTTGTTATCTTGGGGTCAGGGTTGGCTTACTCAGTTAGAACAAAAGTAAGTTTGTGTTAGTTCTTTCAAAACATGAAAAAAATCATATTCTTTGGCAAACAAAAATACAGTGAAGCTATCATTGTTATAATACATCATTTAATGAGGTTGACTTACAAAGAGCACCAATAAAATTCCAATTAAGCAGATCAATTAAACATTTAGTATTTTATAGTGTCTTGTTCAGTAGAGCTCAAACAATTCAACCTGAACATTTCCCCATTTCATGACTTCTTCGGTGATGAACAAGAGACTAAAGGACAACCGGTACTTCCGATTAGAACAGGTTACCCGTTGGTATAATTAAATATAAAATACATTTAATGTAATCATTCTTTCGGTAGTAAAATCTATTCGCTTTCTTCTTTCTCAGCTCGGCTGAGAGGCTTCTACTGAATCCCGTTCTCGTAGTATTCATTTCATTTGCTCTTAATATATTTTCCAGTAGTTTCCAAGGGGTCATAGCTCTGTATTCCAGCGTCAAAAATAGCTTTCACTATATAAAATAGATATTTCAAAATCATAAAATGGACGTTAAAAAAGATAAATACGATCAGTATTTTTTAATAAAGGAATGCCACCTTGTGAAGTTTGCGGTGACCTCACATGAAAGCGATTGACAAAATGACGCAAATGATTTTCAACCTTAGATTTGGAAATTTCGTGTATGTTGGCTAACGTATGCATTGTATAACGTTAATCATTCAATATCTTGATTTTATTACTTCCAACCTTAACTTGTCTATCGAACCGTTGACCATCGTTCGGCAAGACATTTCAGTGCGAAACTTTGCAAGTCTCTTTTGACCTGTTTGATTATTCACAGTAACTTCCCATGGACTCCTAAATTGTCTTTTTCTGTGTGTCGTGTTATAACCTCTCTAAGCATTAAAAACGCACACGCCAAAAATGTTACTTTTTTCCATCTTCTATGTTAGAAAAAATGAATTAAGATAGGCAAACCACTATGTCTACGTAGGACAACGAATCTTCACGAAATCCACCGAAAAAGAAAAAAATGAAGCAGAGAATCCCTCTAAGTTGACAAGCTTTCGGTAGAGTATGCTCAACCTTCAAGAACATGAAAATCCAACAACCCTTATAAAGAAGGGTTCCCGGTAGTCACCTATTGAACTGAAACATGGGACCTAACCAAAGATGAACTTTCAAACTAAGGACCATGCAACATGCGTAAGAGAAAATTGTGCTAAATATCACACGAAGAGATAACGAGACACCAAGGTATATTAAAGATAAAACAAAGCTGTCAAAGAATCTATCAGAAAAGTCAAATGGAATGTAGCAAGAATGTCAGACAGCCACTGGACCACTCGACTCACAACGTGCATCCTCAGAGACCACATGCGAAACCGTGATTAACAAAATATCAGATGACGTGACGAACTTGACAACTTCAGTTAGTATTGATACTGCGACACCCATCTTGGAGGAGGTCTATGTCCAACAGTGAATGCTAAAAGCCCGGTGATGACGACGATGCTGATATGACAGCTTTCACAATACGATCACAAATGATCTTTTGAATGATGTTTGTTCAAATTAAATGCTGCTAACGTCATCAGACGACAAACACAGAATAATCCTCTTGTAACTAACGTCTATTGGATCATTTACTAATAAGCATAAAAATTGAATCATTTAAGTTAATAACCATTAGAGTTATTGGCAAACTTCGTATAAATGAAAATGCATCAATTGATCCGTAGCGTAATGAATAAAATATTTCATGCAATAAATATCTATTTTAAAAAATAAACTTGTCCACAGTCAATGCAATTAGTCCAGTGATGAATATCTATGACGTACATCGAACATTATACAGCAAAATTTTCAGATCAAAATTCAGCTGATAACTACGTGCAGACTATAGACTCATTGATCCATCTTTGTATATACATAGGTATACCAATAAGTTCGCAGTCTAATAATGGAATATTTATATATTAATACAATACATTTTCTTGCGAGAAAAAACTCTACACTTATTACTGCACTCATAAAATCTACGATACTCCCAGGCCTTGAACATATACAGGTGAAAAAACAACTTTTTATGAAATAGATTCAGAGCTCACTATATACCAACACACTGACCCATGGCTATTTTTGGCCGGAAACTGTTTGGCAATCAATGTTTGGCTCTTCGCCTTTTGGCACAGGATCTCAGCAGCAGTTATGGTGTCCAACACATTTGTGCATTGGCCAGATGCATTTATATAAAGTTCATTAGATCTGTTGGAAAGAAGGTAGGTGATTTCGCTGAAGGATTCAATAAACTTGGTAAAAGGTCACAAATGGGGCATCCAGCTGGGATCGAACTTACCACTGCAGTAATGGTCTAGCCATGAGATTCACTGACCTGAGCTTAGCCTGTCACAAGGACACGGGGCTTCAAGTTATGATAGAACTCTTTATAGTAGCTCACTAGACCAGCTCCCACGGCAGTGACCCATACCGAGTTTCCCAAAGATAATTTTACTCAAAACAGGATTTGGTGGAGAAGCTCACAAAAGGGTTTGATGGAGCAGGGCTTCTCAAAGTCATCATAATGATAATCATCAATCTCTTATCGTTCGTCGATACACATAGACATTCCCCAGGGCTCGCTTCATCTCTCTATCGTGGGCGTCGCAGAGCCAGTACTTTCTGAATTTGTCTAGTTCGTCTCTTAATCTTGTGTTCTGCCGGCCTCGGTTGCGTATATGATCTCTGGGGTTTCATGATGTGAGTCGGAATGTCAATTGGTTGTCTGCCATTCTTGCAACATAACTAGCCCATTGCCATTTGAGTTTACAAGTGGATTCTATGATGTCTCGGACTCCTGTTTTCTATCTGATATACTGCGTTGTCTCTTGATCTCTTCATGTGAGGTTGAGCATAATTCTTTCATGTGTACGCTGCATGCTTCTCAGGCTGCAGGTCAGTCTCTTGGTTAAGGTCCATGTTCCAGCTCTATAAGCGACTATCGGGAGGATGCATTGGTTGTATACCCTTCTTCTGTTGTTTTCGAAGGTTGAGCTTGCTCTGTCAAAGGCTTGCTATCCTTGAGTGATTCTTCGCTTGATTTCCTCTTCTTTTGTGGGTTTCATGGAGATTTGTTGTTCTCGGTAAATGTAGTGGTCTACTTTCTCCAGTTTTCGATTTTGATCGTTATGTTCTTATTTCCGACGTGATTATAGCACATGACCTTTGTTTTGCTGAAGTTCACGTGAAGGCCAACTTTTTTGTCTTCTTCCTTTAATTTATGTAGCATTAGTTGTAGGTCGTATAGGTTCTCTGCAAAAAGGACGACATCGTCTGCAAATCCGATGTTGTTCAGATATTTGCTGTCTATTTTGATTCATCTATCATTCCAGTTTAGGTTTCTGAAGATCATCTCGAGGCAGACTGTAAAGAGTTTAGGTGAGCTAGTATCACTTTGTCTTACCCCTTTTTGGAGCTGGACGAGCTCAGAGTATTTATCCAGCCTGATTAAGGAGCTGCTGTGACTATATATGTTGAAATACTATGACGTATACAGGGTCTACACCTTGTAGAATGATGGCCTCCAGGATCAGGAATTTCCACTGAGTAGAAGGCTTTCTTTTGTTCCTGTGATTGGTTTTCATTTAGTGTTTCTGTGATTCGGTCAGTGATGATTTTTTTGAAAAGTTTGTAGATGCAGTTAAGTTGGCTTATGGGCCTGTATTTGTTGAGATCTTTCGGGTTTTCTTTTTCATATAAAAAGCATTAGATTATGCTTGCCGTTTTCCAGTCTTCCAGGACTTTCCTCAGTTTTATGCATAAGTTTAACAGGATAGATAGTTTCCTAGTGACAATCTTGCCAGTTTGTAGATCGCTGGTGATGTTATCTGTTCCAGGGATTTCCCTTTTTTTTGTTTGTTTGATGGCTTGTTTTACCTCCATGGGGTAACTTCTGGGAAATCCTCGGTCTGATTGCCCGCGTCTTGCATATTGATGTTTTGTAGTCCATGTCTCGAGGAGTAGAGTTTTTGGTTGAATTCTTGGGCGTGTTCGACAATCCTGTCTCTGTTGCTAAATCTCTATTTTCTTCGAATATGCTAGTTATTTGTTTCTGTCCTGTACTGAGAACTTTGTTTATAGTTTTGAAGCCACAACTTTTTTCGAGATTATTTCAATGATTACTGTCGTTTACTTTCTTTTGTCTTCTCTTGATTTCTTTTTGATTGTTTTGTTCAGTTCGGTCTCCTCAATTTTCTCTCTTGTTGTTGTCGGTTGCTTGAGTTTTCTGCGTTTTTCAATGAGTTCCCTGGTTTCGTCTGAGATTTTACTAATGGTTTGTAAGGTCCTTGGTTGGAATATTGTGGCAGCTTCTATTAGAGAGGTTTTTATTTTGTTGTAGAGTTTGTTGATGTTGGTGTTGGCGTCGTTCTCTTCGGTAATAATTTTATATCTGTTTTTCAATTCAAGCTTGAAAGATCGGGTGAGCTCTTTTGGTACGTTTACCGGTTGTTGTTTGGCAGGGAACATCGTTTTGCGTTCTTCATTAGTGTTTATTTGCATCTTATATCTTAACACTCTGTAGTCGCTTCCTATGTTTACTTTATTTAGGACTTGAATGTCTTTGACGGTGTCGCTTTTGTCCGTTAGGATGTAGTCTATCTCGTTCGTGGTTTCGCAGCTGCGGCTCTTCCAAGTCCATTTCCTTTCGGGTTTCTTCTAGAAGAAGATAGTCATGATTTTGAAGTCATTTGCAGTTGCAAAGTTTACAAGATCTTCACCTCTCTTGTTCTGTACATTGTATCTAGGCTCACCAATGCAACTTCATTTCATTCTCCCACCTGTGCGTTGAAGTCTCCCATGATGACATTGAAGTATTTTTAGTATCTTGCAATAGGGAGTTCAAGGCATCATAGAAGTTGTCTATTTCTTCTTCGGTTGATTGCAAAGTGGGAGTGTAGCTTTGGATGATATTCAGTTTTTACCTCCCTGAGAGTTGATTGGGGACGCTGGCTATGCGATCTGAGATAGCTTTGAAACCTACCACGTTGTCCTTAAGGACTGTATTGAGCAAGTCTACTCCACTTTGTTTTACTTTCTCTTTTCCGTAGTTGAAAAGAAGGTGTTTGGTCTTCAATTTTAAGTTCTTCTCCTGGTCTTCTCATTTCTCTAATGCTGATAATGTCCCATTTTATGTTTTTGGTTCCATTTTCTAGATCGGTTAGGTGCAAGTCTGTTGAGATTATTCTGCTGTTGTTGGTTCTTATGTATAACGTTGTTCTTTTGGTGGGGGTTTTTTGGATTTTGTTTGGATGGTCACTGTTGGAGCACATCACTCCCACCCAAGGCAAGTGATCTGGCTGGACCTTTAGGGACCGATGACCAAGCAGGAACGGGTGTTTTCCTTTGTAGTGCTTGGGTAATCGTTGTTGAAGCACATCATCCCCACTCAAAGCAAGTGATGTGGCTGGACCTTTTGGGACCAATGACATAGCAGGAACCGCTGGTATAATTTTCATTGTATGAACCATAGGGAGTGTTGGGCCACGCCCTTCTGCGGTCGCCCATGACGGGTTGGCAGGAGGTCAAGTGGATTGGTCACTGCTGATGTCATTTGGAGTGGCCTTAGAGCTTCATTGGATCTTAGCACATATTCAATTTGCTCCAAAGGGGTAAAAAGATATGAAATATGGTAAATGTTTTTTTTTTTGTATAGCTATGTTATTTACGTTGCTGATTTGGATGTTAAAGTATTGAGACAGGAGATAAGCTGGGTAGATCTACCTCAGCCTACATGAGTCCACATTGGGGCCGAGCTTTACTGGTTGAGTGAATTACTAACCAGTCTTATGGATTCATATTATCATTTTAGCTTCAGCTAGATGGGTAGTTCATGCTTGAGTATAACTCGTCCTTATATTCGAGTTTTATTCAACTTAGAAAGAGTCCATAGAAATGACAATTAAAAAATTTAAAGTTCTACCCTTCCAAACACTTTTGGTATGAGAGAGAGAGAGAGAGAGAGAGAGAGAGAGAGAGAGAGAGAGAGAGAGAGAGAGAGAGAGAGAGAGAGAGAGAGAGAGAGAGAGAGAGAGAGAGAGAGAGAGAGAGAGAGAGAGAGAGAGAGAGAGAGAGAGAGAGAGAGAGAGAGAGAGAGAGGTCAGAAAAAATGCCCTTAAAGAATTTCAGGGTAAGATTGATGGGGAATGAAATTGAATGAATGTAACAAAAAAACCCAAATAAAAACAAATGTAGCATCAAACAAAATAAATACAACTGAGGTACTTATCTGGATCGGACTGGGACTTGGGGTTGAAATTGGATTATTCAACATCAGAGAGCTTGCTTGAAGAAATAAACCGTCTATTCATGTTGTCAAAAATGTTTGAATTCGATTCCTTCGACCACGTCATGAGAGCAGTAAGCTTTTGACACTTCCTTCGATGGTCCCTGGATCTTTATCTCTTTGACAATGTGCCAGTGATTTGTTTTTATTACCAGCTCTGCCCTCAGGACGGGATGGTGCTATAATTCACCTTCGTTGAATTTAGGGTTAGTGGTATGTTACAATTGAATTAAATATACAATTAAAAATATAAGGTTTCACCCTTACGAACTCTGTTGGTGTGCTTTGAGAGAGAGAGAGAGAGACAGACAGACAGACAGACAGATAGACAGACAGAGAGTGGGGTCAGAGAAAAAAATGTCTCCCACTGAAATACAGATTAAGATTAAAGGAGAACAAAATTAAACAAATGAAACAAAAAAACAACAAGCAAACAAAACAAATGCAGCATGAATAAAACGTACAACAGCGGCACTTCAGGGCCGTGGAAGTATCTGAAAATCTTTTTTAAAGAATAATCATGTAATTAGTGTTTTTCAACATTAACAACTCCATCTGGTGTTTATTGTTAAATTGCTCGATGTTATTCACAAATTTTAAAAAAAATCGTTTTCGTTACGTTTTAGTAATTTCTTTTCAAGTAATTCTTTTCATTACAAAAACCTTAAAACTCATGGACTATGAATACGTTGCATTCTCTATTGAATTTTCTTGTCTTTGGTTGTTTCTGTGCTTAATCACTTTCTAGTATACGATTATAACAACGAGTGAGATTTCGCGAAAAAGTTTTGCTACGTCGTAAGGGGTCACAAAAACATGCCTCCCCAAGAGGGATCGTAAATGAAAAAAAGTTTGAAAAGCCCTGCGATAGAGTATGCCTCACGAAGAGTGATTTTTGCTCGAATATTAGCGTAAAAAGCGCTACTTACACTAGTCTTCATAAAATGAATCGCTTACCGGAGGTTGGAGTGAGTTCCACGGAGTTACCATCGGAGACTGCATAAGAATCCGTTCTGTAAGAAAACAACGTAGTGTACAAGCCAGGCTACTGCTGGGTCGAACTCTACTCTTAGTGTCATTGTGATTCAGTCGGCAAGAGAATCGTCCACCAATACCTTAACCATGATTCTAAATTCTAATGTCAATTTCATAAATGTATTTATTTATTTATCATAATAAAATACGCCCTTGTGTATTTCTAAATAATTTTTTGCAGATATGTAAGACTTGTCAATTTTGCTCAATCGGTAAAACAGTCTCCTACCAATTAGCCGATCAGGATGTCAAATAACGATAAGGAATTGTTGATTTTACATATCGGTTTGTTTTAACGGAAGGAGTGTGAAGAGTTTACTCTTCTAAATTTGGTGAGGATTGTTCTTGTTCTTGTTACGGTACAACAACTTCGTACGTTAGTGCCTGAATTTGCTTATAAAATCTATGATATTCAAGAATTTCAATGCTGTTCAACATATTTTCTCAGAGCGTGATGAAAGGTAACAAAGAAAGATGACCAGATTTGTTATATCAAGGGAAAGGTTTTCTCAATCAGGGAGCACGTATTTCATGAGTTGATACGTTCTTGAAGGAAATGGAAGGAAAAATAGTGTTTTTTGAAAATAGATTTACTATAGGCGCAGACCGGCCTGTCAAAATTAATCTTGTTACGATAACCTCTAAATGACAAGATGATTTCTCTCTCAAAACATATCTTGGCACAAAACAATAGATACACTACGTCTATTTTGTCTTCCATTATTACACTTGGTGAATGTACCTGCTTATCAACCACTCTTTAAAAATCTCTTCCGAATATTTCATAATTTCATGGGTTCCCTGATTTAAGGGATGTGTGTTCTTATTTCTTCAGATAAGTTTCGAAAGTCTTTAGCCAGTTGTATATGTGTGTATTCAAGTATCTACTAAGAAATGTTCGTTCCTTTGACAAGTTGCATTAAAAAGAATCCATGGAAAACACTTAACACACTTTCACTATTGTTTACCTTTCGCTACTATTTACTTTCATCTTGTTGCTTTTTATTGCAACTGAACTCATGCCGGTTTTCCCTTCAGCAGCTAGTGAATATATCAACAGCGCGGACCGGAATAAAGAATAATTTCCAAGTGAGAATCGAACTTGCGGCCTTTTGTGCGGGATGGTGGCTAGTTCCAGCCAGGGGAGAATCAAGCTCACAGCCCTCTATGCTGGAGGGTAGCTTGGGTCACTCACTGTGGAGATGGACGGACTCAAAAATCTAACTTACGTTTGAAATTATGGAGATCACCGAAAAAAGGAGAAAAAGTTGGATGAGTGACATTTCAAGCGCATCGAGACAAACAGACAAAATATTTTTCTGATTGAACTGTAATGGACCTGATAGATCTTGGTGATGCAGTATTTTGCCTCAAAACACCCAGCACGAGACATGAACCAAATGATGCCTCACCGTCGACTGAGTAATCCTGCAGAAGAGTGTCTATCCAAGCAGGCAAAGTGAGATCTTCTCTGATTGGTTGTCAATTTGCAACAAGGCTGTGATCTATTCTGGAAATATTCAAAATTTTTTGGAAACTTTTCGGACGGAACTCGTTCGTGCTTATGCATGCACGTATGTGTATGTGTGAGTATGAGTGTGCGTCTGTGTATGTGCGTGTATCTTTGTGTGCTTGCGTGATTCTATTGAAAACTTGTTAGATTCGAAGTTGAGGCAGAGATCAATCTTTTTTCTCGTGTGTCGATTTTCTGAAGTCGAGAATCAACTTCCGGTTGATTTCACATGTTGTTTCCGCATTCATGATTGACATCAAAACAGTGAGAGATCGATATTCGATTCCAGTCCAATAAAATAATCTTCTCAACGGAGAGTTGAAAGCAGACATCAGGAAATGTATTGCGAATATTGGGCGTGCAGCATAAAGCCTATTTCTCTCTCCAAAGGCCACGTGAACTTATTTAAACAAGATAAATACGTCTGGTTAGTCACTCAATAGAAACTGTCCCACGACCAGCGTGTTTTGGGGATGATCAATTTAAAACATGAAAAAAAGGTTGATCAATGAATAAGTAACTTCTCTCGCATTTTGTTGGACAGTGATCACTAAATTTATTCATAAAAACAAGCACGAATGTTGACACAAATCAAGGGATCAGTTTAGCTTACATCACATTGTAAATTGAACCTCCGTAATAAAAATCAATCAGGTTGGATTTTCAAAAGCTAAAAGATAATTTTTTATCAACACAATAAGGGGTAGATGTTCAAATTCTCACCCCCTCAGCTCCATTTCTGCGACTTGTACGTGTGATAAATGCACACATACACAGACCAACTTGAAAACTGAAGAAACCTACGTTGACAGTTTTGGTGGACGATTTCTAACGGAAAGAAATGGTACTAATCAATATTAGTTGAAGTTAGTTACAGCCGAAAGCGTATGCCTCTGGGGAAGCCAATATTCTTAAAACATCCACCCTAAAAAAACAAAAACAAAATAAAACGAGTCATTGGTTTCTTGTTGTTCCTAGCCAGAGGGTTTTGAAGCGTCATCGGCTTGCGTTATTGAGCTTAGTATATATATATATATATATATATATATATATCGATATCTTCCCAGAAGGATTGATAGGATCACAACAGGAGGCTCTCTATATGATCCCCAGCTACTTACACCTGGTATAATTAGTTGGTCACCCATCTAAGTACTGACCAGGCTCGACGTTGCTCAACTTTAGAGAGTATACGAAAACTGGTGTAGACAATTTGGCAGTTTTGGATTATACCGGAATAAGCTCCTTGTGATCACTTTGGAACATGCTATTTTAGATAACAATAACCGGCTGATAACATTAAGCAAAGGATATAAAATTCGTAACAATCAACGTTAATTATTATAAATTCATATTTAATGCCATGAATTCATTATTATATGAACATATGATAATAAGAAAAAATATTCAAATAATTTGATTATGAAAAATTTAATAACAATCTCTGGCATTTTTCCGCTAATCGTCGCTGGCAGTGTCATCTATCTATGAAAGTAGATATGGTAGGCCCGGAGTGACTAAAACGTCTATGTCTTAATACATCTGAATTTATGATGATTATATGAAAAATGAGATAAGATTACACCATTCGTTATATTCATTTTGCAAAAAATTTAAACGATTGAATTAGATTTCCGAAAAAGGTCACATTAAATAATGTATTAAGGGCGGGAACAACTTGGGATGTATCTATTTATTCATGCTTATAAAAATGTAATAACATTATTACTTCATATTCATTGATTCATGTTTATATTCCTTGGATATTCGTTGTTCTCTTTCGTTAGATTTGATAAATATTGTTGTCACTTTCTTCCATCCTAATCGATTTAGCAATACTGAAGTTTCCCTTTGTTGGTTGTCTGTATCGAATAATCATTCCGAATTCCTGTAGAACTTGGCAGACGGATGGGATAAAAAAGAAAAGAAATTGAAGGATTTGTCTTTCATTTTGAAGAAAAAAGACAGAAAAATAGGAAGATCTTTCATTTTAATTCATTTAATCATATTAATAAATATGTATTGATAAATACGTCCAATATTGGTCCCGTCTCTAATATTTAATTTATTTCATCCCGTCCCTAACACTTAATCAAATTCAATAATTTAATATCATTTTATGAAATGAATAATTATATATAAATAAATCTAACAAATAGTGTAATCTCATCTCTGATATTTCATTTAACCCATACAAATTTTGGCTTATTGAGACGTAGTCGTTTTAATCCATACCTACTTTCATGGAAGGCTGACTCGGGCGGCGACTATTTGCGAAAAAATGCCCAATCTTCGATTAATCTTACATAAAATGTTCGAGACCCACTAATTTGAATAGCAATAACCATCTGATAACATTATTCATGATAATAATAAATAGCTTCTTCTGTATATGTTGATAGATAGGTAGTTCTCGTGACTGAGAGAGTTATTTGTTTCCAACTAGTGCCAGAAGTTAAAGTGTTCGATCCCAGGTCAAATTCCAGATTTCGATCGCTGATTCCACTTGGAAGATTATCTTAACACGACCTTTCTAACCTCTTTCCTCCCTCTCCCTGACATTGCGTCTTACTGAAATAGATTTGATTATATTATTACGAAGAGTTGCTAAGAGCGACAAGGAATAGGAAGCTGTGGAGAGTCATGATCGCTCACGTCCTGAAAGCACATGACAAATAATAAAGATAAAGAAGATGGATAACGTATTTTGAACTCGTCACGTTTGGTAAGTAAACCTCTAGCACACGACGTTTCTCCCTGACAGTTGAATTAAACCCCGACACTCGCCATCAAATAAAACGGTTACTTTTCCTATGTATTAAATGTTATGGTCATCATAAAAATGATTTTTACTTCCTTGACAATTGCATTCACCCCCTCCCCCCAAAAAGCAGTTGTAGGATTTATATATTTCACCCTAGATAGTTTTAGACTATTATCCCTGAAAAAAAAATTCTGCTATTCTTTGAGGCTAAGATACGCATTCTAAAAGCTTAACAAAAAGTAATGTTTAGAATTTTAAGTACGGAACGCTCTAACAGTCAAAGTTTTTGTCGTTTGTTTACGTAACTAGAAATTAGCAAGTCTAAATTATTATACAATTTCTTTCACATCCACTGTATTTATTTCCATAGGGGTCCAATTGTTCCTTTTGGTATTCAGATAATGTTACATATTTTCAGCTGGTATCAAGTTAAAATAATTGTAAGCATGTACCTGGTCCACGTATTTGTTGCATTTAGCAAACTTCGAGAAAAAAAAAGACATTTTGTTATGGTTCATGTGTTAACCACATTTATCGGACTTCATTTGATAAATCCAAAGTCAGTTCGTTAAAGCCCGAATTCGTTATATCGAAAAACACTCTAAATTCTAATGATGGTTCACTATACATAAAATTTAATTTTAGATTTGTTTCGTGTCAGAAAAGTTTCAGGATTCTGGCAACCGGAGAAAGGAAGAAGGTTGACACATCAAAATCCAGACAGAAGGTTCAGCTAGCCGAACACAGGTCCAAGCAAGGATGAGACCAAGTAGGTGAGAAGAGGCATCTGAACCACAGATGACTTTGTTTAGAGATCTTCGAGACCGGGAGGCACAACAGGCCAAAGATGATTCAAATCTTTACCTGGGAGAGGATGACTTCAGCTTCAATACCTTCCTCAAGAATCCCAGTGGCAAAGAAGGCTATGCACAGGAAACCTTGAGAGTTGGTATAACCAACATACTGCAACTGTAAAGTGTCAAAGATCGGTATGAAGCAAGTCAATCAAACGTTTGAGCTCTGCCATAGCAACAAAGCATACCAACGTGAAATCTTTGCTGAAAGGAATGACTCTCAGCCACCGTGTCTCCCGAGTTGAAAAGTCTGCTATTTCCCTGATCTGCACATGTACCGTAATTTACAGGAAGGATTCCAGTGTAGAAGACAAAAGACACGGTCATAGCCTTTCAAGATGTTCAAAGTATGGCAACAATCATTCTGAGACTGCTTTCGGACTTCTATATCATCCTTTCCAAGAACCTTAATGAGGCAATCACAGACAAGAACGTCAGAGCAAACAAGAACAGCATCTAAGTCGACACTGCGCTGCCTTGAATGCTGTCTAATACATTTGTCAAATACCAACTTTGTGCTAACGTGGCCGAAAACATACAACGTCCACGACAAAGATATTAAGATCTCTGAGGCCAGATAAACTCTTAGATAAACTCAGTATTCCTCTAGAACAGCCATCATATGTCAACGAGGACTCTGTCAGGGTGGAGGCATCGATAGTGGAGGCTCCAGTCATTGGTAATTCAATTGCAGACACAATCCATCTTGCTCTGCAACCAGATCAGACATTGAAAGAACAACGCGCGGGATCCATTGCTTTGATTAATTAGATCATAGCAGCCAGCTTCCGAGTTCATCTCCGCATCAACACGTCGCTTCACGATGGAGGAATCATTTGCCACATTTTTCCGGATGTCTCTAGAAACTAACACGATCTGCATCGTCTCTTGTCTGACTCAGAAGCAGAACATGGAAAACGCACAACCATAGGAGTCGATGACAGCCTCTCAGCAGAAGAGAAAGAAGGCTGCTATTTATTTACTTCTTCTTCTTCTTCTTCTTCTTCTTCTTCTTCTTCTTCTTATTCTTATTATTACTATTATTATTATTATTATTATTATTATTATTATTATTATTATTTGGAATCTCACACCAGTTGCCTGGTGGTAACCGCTGGAGTTTGAGTGACAACAAGTCTCCTCAAGTCTCCAGCCCTCCTCTCCTAGTACTCATAGGTCGCAGTAATTCTGGGATTTACAGTTTCACACCGGTTGCCCAGTGGTTATCGCTGGAGGCTGAGTGACAATAAGTCTCCTCAGGTCTTCAGCTAACGTCTCCTCTCTCTTTCACATATCATGACAGAGCTACGATTCGTTGCAGTACTTATATCTCTAGCACCTTCCTCAGTATCCATGCAGTTCCCAGTAGTGCTGTGGTCTGTACGGTCTCTATCCTCCCCCTAATCCCGATCTCCTCCAGTCTCTCCCTCAGCGTTTTGGGGACAGTTCCTAGTGCTCCCACTATGACCGGTACTACCCTGGTTTTCATGTTCCACATTTTCTTTAACTCCCTTGCTAGGTCCTGGTATTTTTCCCTTTTTTCACCCTCCTTCTTTTTTACTCTATGGTCTGCAGGTACAGCAACGTCTAGTATTTGGCAGGCCTTCCTTTTTTTGTCTACTATTACTAAGTCCGGCCTTCTTGCCTGGATGAGGTGGTCAGTTTGGATGTCAAAGTCCCAGAGAAGTTTGTGGTTGTCATTCTCCAAAACTGCCTCTGGCTTGTGCTGATACCACTTTACCACATGGTTGAATCCTATTTGTTTGCTTAGTTCCCAGTGTATCATCGTTGCTACTCTATCATGTCTATGCTTATACTCCTTCTGGGCGAGTTGGCTACATTCACTAGTTATGTGGTTTACTGTCTCATTCTTTCACCGCACATGCGGCATTTGCTGTTTGCCTGTGTTCTGTCGATTTTAGCTTTTATGTAGTTTGTCCTTATGCTTTTGTTTTGGGCTGCCATGATGAGCGATTCTGTTTCTCTCTTATGGTTTCCTTTTCGTAACCATCTCCATGATTTCTCGTCTGCTACATCTTGTATCTGCCTTTTAAACTCGCCATACAATTTTTCTCTTCCCATCTTTCTTTCCTTGTTTGCTGTACTGTTCTATTGTTTTCTACTATTGTTTGTTGCACTATCTCTCGCACACTTTATGATTTCTTCACTATTCGTTTGCACATACCTTTCTAGGACTACTTTAGCTCTCTGGACACAATCTTCTATGCTGATGCGCCCCCTACCACCTTCTTTTCTCTTAACGTATAGTCTATCTGTATCATCCCCAGGGTGTATTATTATTATTATTATTATTATTATTATTATTATTATTATTATTATTATTATTATTATTGCATGGAAAAGTCCACCGCAGAAAATGTATGAAAATTGAAGACTACCTTGTTCGGTATGAAACTCAGGTCAGGGTTTACACTCACGCTCACCTCGTTCTATACATCAAGGGGGTCCATTTTGCGCTGAGGTAGACAATGCAAATAAGTTCACAATGGACATTGAGACGAAAACAGTTCCTGGTTGTAGCCACTTGGGAGAAGGTCATCCAGTTCTCATATAAATAGCTAAATGTGATTGGAGTTCATCCTGAACCAAATCCTGCTCATTGGCCTGGTCCTTATGGCCAAGATGTCCACATACAGTATCTGACCAGAACATCCTCCGCCAAGAGTACTGTTCAATTGAAAAAGACTTCAACCTCAAGAAACACCATGAAAAGCAATGACAGAATGAAGGGGGGCTTGTCTAGGTATTCATTCTTTCGTGGGTTCAGAACCTGAAGGAAACTAAACGATCAATGTTTAGAGAAGAAAAAGATGGAAGAGAATTTACGGTCACAATTTAACCCTTATGCTTGTAAATATATTCAATGAATTCCCTAAGTCTAACCAGAGTCTATCAGTGGACGGTGGAAGCAGGATGTTTTCTTGAATTACTTACGATCTCGTGAGAAATCGGTTTGCAGCTTTGTAAATAGCCGTACCTTGAGTAATTCACAATGGTAAAGTACAACAGAGTGGCGTTTAATTTCATTATTGTTTTAATTTCTGATTAATTGTACAATTATACTTTTTAAAAGAAAAAAAATCTTTTCTTGAGCTCCTGTACTACTTTTGGAGTCTTCGTCTGCTGGTTAAATATCGTTAAAGGTACGTCAAAGAATTACCACCTTGACCTGTCTATGCATTCCCTTGACCTGTCTACGCATCACCCTCACAAATGCTCATCTGTGGAGACGTTCCCCATAACACAATACATATCTGGGTCGATTGCAAACATAGATTACGCTCACCACAGCCCATAACATACCACACCCTCGTGAGTTATCATTTTTAAGTATTAGAAATGTTTAAGCATACACGTTGAACACGCCTCTTCTGTGTATTGATTTCTCTGTCTTTTCTATCTGGGTGACGAGATTAGGTTCGTCTAGTTTTCGTTTAAAGTTTTCCATTGTTCTGTTTATCTGCTGTAGACACTCGTCATAACACAACACGCCGGTTCCAGGATGGTCTCAGGTGTCCACCCGAGGGAGGGGGCAAACTGAGTTTCCCCCATACTGGATTAAGTCTCTTCAACTAAGGCGAGGAGGGTTGAAAGTTGGAACCTTATAGTCAACGAATGATAAGAGTATAGAAAGGTACTCACGCTACAGAAGTGTCGATTTACCAATGTCATGGCCCTGTACATGCATATACGCCAATATCGGGCAAAATACGTTCGGATTCTATCCATAGATGGCATTTGGAGCGTTTAGTTTTAATTTCATTTAAAAAGGATTGCTTCTAATTTTATTGTAAGAGTAGTCATATCAAGGTACTTCTGAAGAATGTAAAAACTGGTGTATTGAAAAATGTCAAAATTCTCGTATTTCCGCATGTTTCTAATATTGAAGATGGAAGAAAATAAGCAAAGTTTCCGATATATTATGCTCTTTATTTTTAGAAAAGTAAAATGCAACTCGAATGAAAAAAATCGTGTAGTCCATGGAGAAGGTGCTGTGAATGATCGAAAGTGTCAAAAGTGGTTTATAAAATTTCCTACAGGATTTTTCTTGTCGACCGATGCTCCACAGTTCGGAGATCAGTTGAGTTTAATAGCGATCAAATCGAGACAATACTTGAGGATAATCAGCGTTATATGATGCAGGGATGGCAAGCACACATTAAATGTCCAGATACAACGTTTTAAATCTTTCACACCAGCTTGGTTGAGCTAGTTGCTCTGATATGAGGCTTCCACATAAGTTGAGCAGAAACAACTGCAGAGTCGTATTTTTGTGAGCGATTGGCTACTCTAACGGAACGAAAACGTTTTCAAAACAAATTGTGACGAGATATAAAAAATGGATATTTTACAACGGCATAGAATGGACAAAATCGTTTGGCAAGCGATATGATTCATAACTAATTGCACTAAAGACCGGTCTCCATTTAAAAAGGCAGTTCTGTGTAGATGGTGGGATGGAAAGAGACTACTCTGCTATGACCTCCTTTCAAAGGTCCAAACAATTGATTCAAACCCATTGATACTCAAGACAGCGTTAAACCGCGCGTTTCTTTAGTTATCAGTTATCAATTCTTTCAGCTTGGATGAGAAGTTATCATTCATCCGCCCTATTCATCAGCCATTTTATCTCCGAATTACAAGTTATCCCAGTCTTTACATAATTGTCTTAATGAAAACACTTCCATTGGAAGACTGCAAAACGCGCTTGAAAAAGATAAAAGGTTATGGGAGGATGGAATTATGAAGTTGTGTAAAAGATGGCGGAGGATAGTGGAACAAAACGGTAGATATATTGTTCAGTAAAGTTGATGTTGGAAATTAAACATAAAAGCGTAATAAAGAATTATGTCAGTTAGAGACTGCAGTAGAATTAACAAGAGGACTCCAAAAACGAGAAGCTAAAAAAAGGAAGGAAAATAACTACAAAGAACTGTAGTGGAGAAGACATAGACATCGTGGCACAGAGGACAATTGAAGAAGGAAATTGAATCCTTATTAATGGCAGCCCAGAACAATTCCGTAAGAACGAACGACGTGTATATTAAATCCAAAGTAGACAGAGCACAACAAAATAACAAATGTAGACTATGCTAAGACGATCCAAGAGAGTCAATAAAAGATAGACATGACTGGGTTGGAAAAGTATAGCGTTGAGAATTGTGCAAACGACTAGGATCTGACAATGCAAATCAATAGTATTTACACAAAAGAAAACCCAGTCCAAGTGAAGGATGGATCGTTCATATTGGGTTGCAAATCAATAGGTTTTAGTTTGTAAATACGCTTTCCTAGATTCAGTTCATCTGTTTTGTTAAGCCTGCATTTCTATGGCTAAGCCAATCCCATTCATACAGCATTTCTTTTCTTTTATTTAGCGGATATTTTTATTTCCTAGATTACACAATTTTTTGCTTTCGACCCGACAAACTCTTTTGACTCTCTAATGATTTTTCAATCTCCTGAAATATCTCATCAATACCTGGGTGTCGATATCAATCGATTTTGGTAATCACGCTTCTATCACCATCATCATCATCATTATCCATTGTAAGTCCATTGCTGGAAAAGGCCCTTTCCCATCTCTCTCCATGACGAGCGTGATTGCGCTAGCCTCTGCCATGTCTTACTGGCAAACTTTTGTTTGTCAACTCTCCATCTTGTCTGGTCTTTTCCTACGACGTTTACTGTCAAACAAGCACCGATTGGTAAGCCTCCATCGAATGTCCTAGCTTCTATCTACAATAACTAATCGGTGTGCGAAACGAACCTGCTTAACATGCGTGCCATTGCAGGCACCCTTATCAGTCGGGGCATAAGGCCAAGATAGTTGTACCCCCGTGAGGCTCGAAGTCACCACTGCAGCGAATTGATCTGAAAAACTAGCCTACTATCTATTGCACTACGCCAGGCCTCCTAGCAGAGCAGACATTTTGTGATGGCAAGTGCTGTATTGCCCATGATGATGTCAATATGCCTCCTGTTTTAATCTTCCGCCTCTTTTATTGACAGGCATGGATTCTGTCTTCAACTTTGCTTTTCTCCAAGAACAGATTCTCTTCTTTGACGATTATATAGGGATGATCGATTAGAGCTTCTTGTGTCTGTGCCTCAAGGATATTGGGCTGTGTGTGTGCGTGAGAGAGAGAAAGAGAGAGAGAGAGAGAGAGAGGTGAAGATAAACAAGAGTAGAGGTATATGGAAGGAGAGTTGCGTACAATTTTAGATGTTTCAGATCTAAATCTAGATGCTTTTCGTTGCATCCGGGTCTCAAAAATTGCTATTTAGATGATTTTTAATGAAAACGAATTTTATTTTATTTATAGAAATAAGATAAGTAGTATTTTTTGATGAAATAAGTTATATTCTTATAAAGTTGATGTTGACGATTAAAGCCATATCTAATCTATCAATGAGATATAATGTATTTCCCAGATATCAAATACGTGTAAAATCTAGTTTGTTAACTGAATTTTAGATGTGAACATGAAAATAAAATCGTGTTTATTTTCTATTCATTCGGAGCAATACTGCTATGTTAATTTATTATGATTTAAATTTTCATCAGTCTCCACATAGGTTATTAATTGTGTGGTGTCTATTTTGGCTTTGATAGAGTCCGTTCTGATACGTTCGTTCAAGACTGCTATAATTAGTTTTCTTTTTCCAGTATTCTTTGCGCAACTAAATCGAAGTAATTTCGTCTACAGCTCCCTTTGTTTGAATTTTCTACGGAGGTGTTTTTCTTCTCGTTTATGGCTCCAATCTTTTAAGGTTTGTGCATTATAATTTGTTATCCTTGTCAATTTCGTTGCTATTTCAGGCTATTATGATTGTTTTTTCTTCACTGTGCTGTATATAGTCTGCCAGTCTTTTGATAGTTGAATTAAGGCAGTCTTCGCCGTCCTTTCGTGGTTCATGCTTCTTTCCATGTTGTAAATTGGAGGCAATGGTAATCCTTGGTCTTACAAATGTAAAATATGGCAGTTGAACCCGGAATGCAAAGGCTCCAAAGATATAACTATATCACTTATTGATCAGGCATCAACGCAATAAGATAGTTACATTCACGAATTTATTATTTATCTGAATATTGAACACCATTAATTACGTACGACGGGTACAGTACATCTGACATGCCAAACTATTGTCATAATTTCTTTTTGTGACGCATCCAGAGATTTTTCGACATTCTGGGTGTCTCATAAAGAACAAATTAATGGCTTTTAACTTCATTATTGTCTTAATATCTTATCAATACGTTTCATGATTATACTTCTTGGCGCCTTCGTATTACTTTTTGGAGACATTGTATATTGTGCTTAACTACTATATTTTCAATCTGCAAGAACAAAAATTACTATGACTTCGAATTTACGACGTGAAGAGTAATATTAACTCCATTTCTTTTTGCATAAAGTCAATCTATAATGTAGTTGGATATTTTTAATAATGCAAGAACATACACCTTATTTTCATCAATGAACAATAATTCATGCATTTCCGAAATAATAATTGAAGACAAACATTATAATTACTTCTCATCACCAAAGCAATATTCTATGTGAAAACATTCTTCTTATGTCTTGTCGGTTCGATTCTTGAACTTTCATGAATACATTTTGGTATGATAGTTCTCTATGGTCAAATACTGATTGCAACAAGTGTATCTAGCAACAATTGAAGAAATATATGAGTGTGCACGCGCACACGTTGTGTGTGTATGCGCACATCGTGATTACTCAACGACCAGCCATTGTACAAAGTTGACATTAGCCAGATATATCAGTCAGAACATATTGGGCAGGTTAACGTAGAAGCTGTTTGGATCAGCGATTTTCGAAAAATGTAATAAGGTATAAAAAAAAGTAAAGATTATAGCTCTTCTTCCACAGTTTCCACAAATTATCTCCCTTGACTTCTGCTTTTTAGAATTACCCAAATTTGGACTTGGAATATCTAACTGAAGTAACAGATACACTTCGAAGCCATACTTTCGGACGACAGACAAGTAATTCTTTTACATGGTGATAATGGCAGTCTGTTCCACACTCCATGAAGTTCGGCCTTTTCCAAACTTGCACCTTGGGAACTGGCACCGTCCTAGTTCTAACAATTCGAAAGTGTAGCTCTGGAGATTATTCATTGTCATTGGAAGACATAAATAGGAAATTTCTATCCGAATATAATTATTGACGGAATAGTGAGTGATGAGGTAATTAGTAGAGTCAAATTGCTTTAAGGGAAGTGTAAGGAAACTGAAAAACGTGAGTTACACCATTGGAATGTAAATAGATAGGAACGGATATATTAATATATAAGTAACGATAGCACAAATGATAATAAACTGATTAGTAATGGAAGTCGATCTTGGTATAATGTTATGATAAGAAGTCTCCTAGGTATCATTTATTCTACAAATACTGAAACAGACTGACAAGTGCAAGGAATAATGTGAGAGACTCGCTGAAGGGCTAAACGTTGACTCTCGGAATCGAACTGACACCACCTGAGTATAACACTAACATGAATAGTTAAAGAATCAACGTCTTTATATAATGAGCTACGACATTCGCAACCCAACCTCCAGAATGTCCTAGTCAGGACACATGTAATTCGTGGCGAAATGGGTAATCAATTTTTGCAGATGGAAATGTCTGTCAAAATTGAATTATTTATCAGGCAATTATAAAGAGTCAAGTTTCTAAGAGAAGAGTTTGAGTTAGATGAAATCTTTCTTTTTTCCTTCCTTTTTTTCTTCTTTCTCTCCTCTTCTTTTAGAAACTATCAACCTTAACTGTCAACATCAATATAGGTTTCTTCAGTTTTTAATTTGATCTGGCTGGCTGGCTGTCTATTTAGGTATGTGTAGTGCATGCAGGCTATACCGATTGAGCTAAGGGTCTGGAAAGTTTAACATTTGCTCATTTTCTCCTAATTAAGTCTTGAAAAAACGTTATTTATTCTTTATTGATACTACCTTCCAAAAAGCAGTTGAGGTTCGATTTACAATTTAAGCTTATGCTAAATTGGTCCCTTAGTTGGTGTCCTGTAGCAATCATGCTGATTTTCTTCTAATTTGTTAGTGATCAACACTAAGCAAAAGGTGAGGGAAGTGATTTATTCATTGATCGACCCTTTTTCCAATTTTTTGAATTGATCATCCCCACCACCCCACCAACATGGTTTGCTGCCAAAATACGTTGGTCACGTGACGGTTTCTATCGATTGCCTCACTAGACCTGTCTTTCTTTCTTCCTTTTTCTTTCTTTCTGTCCTTGTCTCACTTTCTTTCTTTCTTTACTTATTTCTTCCCCTCTTTCTTTCTTTCTTTCTTTCTTTCTTTCTCTCTCTCTCTCTCTCTCTCTCTCTCTCTCTCTCTCTATCTATTTATTTTCCCCCCCCTTTTTCAATCTTCCTTTCTTTTTCTTATCGATCCTTTCTTTTTCTCACCCTACATACTTTCGTTCTTTTCTTCGTCCCACAATTTGATGGGATATTTTTTTCGCAACCCCTTACTTATCAATAGTCTTAGGTCGTACTGATAGAACAGTAACCAAACAGAAACAAATGACTCCTTAGAATTGCAACATATCAATTCTATACAACTATATTAAACTCTACCTTATTTATTACGAGGAAAACTGGATAATTTTTTTTTTAAATCGCTAAAACGAAACAAGAACTAGAGTTATTTTCAAAAAATCGATGAATTTTGACTATATTTACCAAAATATCTATGAATACAGAAAAATGCTATAATTATTCTTTTAAAAAAAGAACTTTTAAATATTTCTATGACCCCCAATGATATTTACTCGATCCCCGGAGGGGTCTTGATACCTTCTTTAAGAAGCTCGAATTTAGAGTATGCGAAATTCCAAACCTCCTGAGAGTACATTGCCGCGTGAAGATTAGTCTGTCACTTTCTGCCTCAATCAATGGTCAATAAACACCAAGGCCCTTAAGTAACCATTGTAATTTTGAATATTCTGACATGGGTTAGCCCAGTACGTCTCATAGTGAAAATGAAGTCATTTTATAGGCGGAATGAAGTGAAAATTTAAAAGAATTTGCATGCATTCTTAGACGCCCACAGTGTCTCAATGAGGATAAAGACTGTGAAATTATGGCAACACAACGGAAGATGAGGACAACACATCCGAATGTGAATAAGAGACTAACGAGAGAAAATTGCTTATTACAAGTTCTTTACTATATATATTCGATTATCATGGCTTGTCTTCAAAAACGAAGATTCTAGAGAGGTTTCCACGTTCATTGTAGTCTCGTTTATGGCTGATGAGGTCTAAACGAGACAGGCTATTATTTCTCTACAGCGACTGCATAAGAATGTCTTGCACCCACTGTGGGGACGGTTTACAGCGTTGTCTCTTCTCTTCGACGCTAGTTCTTCAGTTAGCTTCGGTTAGGGGAGTTGTTTGGAAGACTTCAAAACGCCCTGTCTCCCTACCAGCAGCCCCTGTTATCCATAGGCAATGGCTGATTCTGCAAGAGATTGGCATCTTTTTGAAAAATCCCTATATCCCTTTCAGAGGTCAGTTCACAGAACACAATGTCTGTGGCAGACGATAATCTTCCATCCCCAACACGTGACCAATCCAACGCAGTTGTATCATTTTGAGCACAGCTTCAATGCTTGTGGCACTGGCTGTCTCAAGAGCTGTGTTTAATGAAATCAATCCAGTTTACATTAAAAATGATGTGGAGACAACACCGATGGAAGCATTGAAGGATACGTAGGTGGCGCTTATTGAGTACCAAGGATTCCATAAAGATAGGTAGACAGTACGACATAATCAGTTTTGTGCCCCTGCGTTGAATTGGCCTGATAATAATGGAAAGCAGCAATATCATGGTGTTATATAGATATATTAATGAAAGTGACAATTGGAAGTTGAAGAAAAAGTTTAGGGGAAAAGCTAATGTTATATCTCAAAAATTGTACCTCTCCTCTTACTGCCCCTTCTTATCTAAAACAACCCTGACACTTCACAGACACACATACAAACATGCTTTGACTCCTCCTCTCATTTCTGACCAGACTTGACTCTCACTTCCCACTCCTACTGAATCCACCACAAGGAATATCCTCATTTCTTTTCTCTATCTCTAACGTGTAAACAGCGTACAAGTTTCTCTGAAAAAGATGGCTGGCAACCTTTGAAATGTATCGAAACATGCCAGCGTGATAAAACAAACTCTAGATATAGCACCTGCTTTTCTCTTAAGTTTTCTCTCTGCACCTTCCAATTGGCCAATTTTCTAGCCAAGAAAGCTTTACAACTTTAAACACTAAAGATTAAAAAACTCTTTTAAATATTTTGTGTCACTTCAGTCACTTATTTCCCAATATCTGTCAAATGCAATTTATGTATTTTTTTTCAGTTTTTGTTTGTTTTTTGTTATTTTTTGTTTTATTTTACATATATTTGGTTATCATAGTATTATGTGTAAATTTTCTCTCGGGATCATCAATAGTTTACCCTGTAACAGTTTCAGGAATTTAAAAGATATATATGTATTATATACATATACATATGAGAGTGAGAGATAGATAAATTGATAGAAGTTTCTCTTATTTTCATTTTTCCATCACCACTTTCTCATTTCATTTCTCCTTTCTTTTCGTCCCTCCCTTTGTTTTTATTACCGTCAAATGCCGCCTCCCATTTTGTAGCCTTCAACGTATATTTCTCTCTTGATCACTCCCTCGTATATTCTCATTTTTTCCAAATTTCTCTCACTTCTACACAGTTTGAAACCAGTGAAAATATTTTTTTTAATTTTCTTCAATAATGATATATTAATTTTTTTTCAAGTTTTTTGCTAGTTTTTTCACCCTAATTTGATTTCATTTAGAAGGCCCAAGCCTAAACCCAAAATAATTAAATTGAATTACCAAAAATAATCCAATTACGAAATATTTCATACAGTACATTGACCAAGCTATGCACAAAGTTACACATGAAAGTGTTAGTGGGAAAGCTAAGTACCGAAACCTGTGCGTTTAGTTGCCATATTATACAAACACACATTATGCACACAAGTGTTCGGATGTCTGCATAATATTTCAATCATATACACAAACTAGTTTACTCGTGACATCAAAAGTGACGGTACATATGAAAATATATGGGTATACACGTTGTATTATACATTCGTATATAATAGAAATGTTCATTATAGCAAGCTTGGAGAATAGCGTTCCGTTGACCAAAAATATTATTGGCTTTTGTTTTCATTATGTTTCAACTGTTCTTTAATTTCAGTATTATCATTACGTCATCGGAACATCAGATTCTATTTTGCTACGTCAGTTGCGTCTCAAAACGTAACAGACGACTAACACACATTGCTAATTATTTTATATGACTGAGGATATTAGATAGATAGATAGATAGGAACAGGATGAAACATTAATAAGAACAAGGAATTATAGATAGATATTCGATTGTTCAACTTGAAATTGCCAAATAATTTGTTTTGAACTATCTTTGATATTTACGAAAACAAAAATTTACTCTTGACTAAACTAAGATAATACATTGTTTTGTTTCTTTGAAAAAAATATTTTGATGATAATTTCATTCCACCACATCGATTTTCATTGTATGTTAGGCATATCTAAAAACCCTTTAACCCAAGATTCTTTCACGTTTAATCCTTGTACAGATACAAGTTTGGTCGTAATCGATTTGATTCTACAAGGAATACACACTCGACATTTTTGGACATTGTTAATCGTGAACGAACAGTAGGATTTCGGTTTCAAACATTTACAGTTGACTTTTCAAATTTAGAAAACCAGGATAAAGGTCGATTAAAACTGTTAATCAAGTTGACGATTTGAAAGATGTAATAAAATGATACAAAAACCTGCAGCCGCCCCTTTTCCTTTTATTTTTATTTCTATTTACACTGCCTAGGCCGAGTGATTTATTATCTGTGTAACAATAGGAAGCTATTCCAAAGAGAATTTCAAATAATATATCGCATTCATAGATATTCTGTCGGTTTGTATATCCATTTTTTAATGATTTATCCTTATATAGAGAAACTTGGTCGCTGTTAATACTGTTTGTGTACACAAATGATCCAAGCAGGCCTGCCTGACGGTCATAAGGAGGTAGGCAAAAGGGTCCTTTACTGAGAGAAGAAGCAATAAAGAAAGAACATGCCTGGCTGATGAAATAGATGGCTTTAGGTCTGCTTAGTAGTACTGAGACTGGACAAAGAATCCTTTAATGAGAGGAGACAAAAAATAATGATAGCCGTTCCGATAGATCGGTTTTGCTCAACATTTAGTTTAATATCCATTATCTTTTATCTATGAATCTTTATATTATTATTGTCAAAGTTAACATTTATTGTCAGAAATATTTTTCTTTTAAAAATTTATCAAAAACAAGTTTGTCTTTTTTTCGTAACATTTGGCAGTTTTTTTCTCCTAATATTTACATTGTTACTATAACGCTAAAATAGATCATGATTTATGGAAAAATATATTTTAGGTTGGAAAGAAATTGTTTTATAAATTTTGTGTTATCGGAATTTTAAATCAAAACTTTCAAACATTTTAATAACGTTGACACAAAAAGCTGCACGAACTACATATATCCGTCGGACGGTGCGTGCGGACCTCCACAGGTATGGCCAAGACAGTGCGCTAATTTGCCCCAAGGTTTTGTTATACCCATGCCAATGCACTCACTCGATCAATTTTTCGACTCCTGCTACACTGTACTTCTTGTGCGTTAGTAGAGAACATGTTTTATTTCTGTATTGTGAGATGTCCAGTTATTTTCCACGGGTAACCCTGAAATTCCCCACTAGAATGGGGAATCGTGCGTAAGTAAATATATCGCTTAAGTTCGGTTTTGACCGTCCAGTTCTGCGTAGGGCAGGGGTAAAATGCAAAGGTTTCGATCCTACCTCGGTTATTGGATTGTCTAAAGCCACGTTGTAATACAATTATCACACACACACATACACACACATATACATATATATACACACATCTATCTATCTATCTATCTATCTCTCTCTCTCTCTCTCTCTCTCTATATATATATATATATATATATGTATGTATGTATATATATAACTCATCCATTGTAAGCTTATGCAATGCTCTTCCATAGGAATAGAGCACTCTGGTGGATGAAGAGTTTCTGCGTAAAATGAATATATCGCTTAAATTCAGCCTTACTGACCACCCAGTTCCGTAGTCCAGAGGGTTTCAATACTGCCTCGCGGTACTGGATGAGATAAAGTCTATTGCCACACTGAAGAGATGTAATACATCAAAACAGCTGTCTATGGATGACACAATAATATAAATATATATATATATATATATATATATATATATATATATATATATATAATTTCCCTACCATTAGAAGAATAGCCTTCAGTCTTCATTGGGCATCAGTCACTTTTCAGGAAGATCGAACAGGACCCTTTATTTGATTAATCATTGTGCTACGTTCTTATTTTTATACCTGCAATGTCCGGTATTCTTTCCAGCGAAAGGTTATCGAATGCGATCGGCGTCTGAGAAAGATCATAAGATATAGCAGCTGAAAGATTGTGATGAAGACAAATAAACTTGTGGAAAAAAAAATCAATGTATTTAGTAACAATATCTCGCCACAGAAATTCAGATAAAAAGAACACCAATGGGTAAAACGGCTGAAATGTTGTGATAAAGACAACGAAGATGAGGATATTTATCCAATCAATCGTTTTAGTAACAACACCTCGCAGCGGGAAATCAGAAAAAACCTGATAAATGTAAGGATAAATCTATAATAGTAACTAAAAAGTACTCAGTGAGTGCAAACCTCAACCAAGACCATTATCTGGGGGAGGGAGGTAATTGTGGATGGATCCGCCTCAAAATTTAACCAGCTCTCCCATGACCTGCACCTATTGCATACGCTTTCACAAAATATCACTAGAATTCATCGAGAGTCGTGTGAACAAACATGAAATTTGACGACATCATGTTTAGTATATATAACTACGATGCAGGGGATGTTATTTTGGATGGATTCGCTCCAAAATTTGACCAGTTCTTTCACAGCCTATTGTCCACCCTTTCACAAAATATCATATAAATTAACTGGGAACTTTTGAATATATCCAGTGGACAGACATGAAATTATGACGATTTTATGTAGTTTGGGCATATAACTACGATGCAGGAGAGATAATTGTGCATGGGTCCACTCCAAGATTTAAGAAGTTCAGTAGCCTATTGTGCACTCTTTCAAAAAATTTCATAGAAATCAATCCAGGACCTTTTGAGGTATCGTGCAGACAGTCATGTGCGTATACATAAATGTCATTGAAAAAAAAACATAAAAATAGAAATTAAAAAAAAGAAAAAAAAAAACAAAAGCAGAAATGAATTTCTGCAACCACCCAAAGATTTTACCGCCTCTTTCTTACCCCTTTACCCACCCTCCCACAAAATTTCATTGAAATTCAGTCAGTACTTCCGGACATATTGTGTGGCCAGACGAATCAACAGACACGGCGTAAAGCTTTTCTTCATCTTGTTCAGGGGTAAATAACACCTATTCTTGAAAATTCAGAGAAGAGGAAAACCATGGAGTTAAGCGGATGAAAAATTATAATAATAAATAATAAAGGTGCGAAAAATGATCCAAAAGAATCCCTGTGAAATCGTAACAATACTTCATTTCAGAAATCCTGTCAGACAGAAGGCTGTTGTGTACAATTCTGAAAGGTTTTGATGAACATAATAAAGCCATAGAAATTGTTCCAGAAGGGTTAATGTATTGAAGTTTCATCACCTTATCTCAGATGTACACACAGAAAGAAAACTTGGGGAAGGAGGATTAAGTTATTGAAATATCAGGATAAAGACAAAAAGACGAGGAAAATGATTCTAACAAGTCAATATATATATGTATGTATGTATATATAATATATTCAAATACCTTAATTTTTCTGTTATTATTACTTTCTCTTTTTCTATATTATTCTGTCAATCAAGCATTTTTATCAAATTATCATTAGAACATGAATTAAATTCTATTTTACTATACCAGCTGCGTCCCTTTGCGTTACAAATGACATCTTTACTTTACTGGTACTGCTGCTGCTGATTGATCCTAACTACTACTACTACTACTACTACTACTACTACTACTACTACTACTACTTAAAAAATGAAAATTAAGAATGTGAATCACGAACTAAAGAGAATAAGTTGGCAGGGATGGATTTTCGGGTCTTTTAGTACCTAACAATAATTTAGCTAGTCACATTTACTGATTTAATCGCCCAATATCATTCCATTTACCACAATACCTCCTTTTTATTGAATACTTTTCTCACGCCATAATCACCAACACGTATTTCTTAATCAAAAAAATGTATCACATGGCCAAAAGGAATATTTCTGAGGTGTTGATTTTTATCATTACCTAACACTAACTCATCTAGTTACATTTTCTCAGTCTTTTAACGTCCGTTGTTGGACAGACTTTCCCCAGGATTCGCCACACTTCACTATCATGGGTTTCGCGGAGCCAATACTTTCTGAATTTGTCTAGTTCATCTCTTCAACTTGTATTCAGCCGGCCTTGGTTGAGCATATGATCTCTGGGGATCCATGTTGTGAGTGGTGATGTCCATCGGCTGTTTACCACTCTTGCAACATGGCCTGCCCATTGCCATTTTAATTTTGTAATGGGTTCTATGATGTCTCAGACTCCTGTTTTCTCCGTGATAAACTGTATTGTCTTGGGATCTCTCCATGTGAGGTTGAGCATGATTCTCTCTCGGTTTGAAGGTCTGTCTCTAGGTTAATTTCCATGTTTCAGCTCCGTACGTGATAATCGGGGGGATGTGCTGGTTGTACACTCTTCTTTTTAGGACAAATGGGATCTTACTGGAGATATACAGAATTTGTATTTTTAGATAAATTTTAACCAAAAGTTACTGAGAGTGTTTTTGCTTTTTATAAGTTTTTAAATTTGCAGCTATAAGAGGATAAAATATATTTCTGATTTTAAGCCATGAAGAGTGGGGATCGAATCTGGTTCACGCTTCGAATCCTTATTCATTTAATCTCTGTTGTGGTAGGTTATGTATATGTCGTCTGCCTACCAAGATCTTCGTCAGTCGGGCGTATTGCGATAGCTTTTCCTAATTTTTCTTACATCGGTTTGTAGTTGTGTTCTAGATCAGCACAAAATGTGACAGTCGTATTTATGAAGTTAGATTTACCACATTTAGCCCATACTTCATGTTGATCAAGATGTACGATAAATGAACAAAGTGTGACAAAGTACTGATCTTCGTGCTCCACTAAAATAACTAAGAAATACTATCCCACTCACCACAGTACATCCTTCACACTAATTACGGTTATCATGCCAAAATACTAAGATTTCTCAATGAAAAACTCAACTATTTTGTATATCTATAAATTGTGTGGAGGTGGAAGATAAGTGAAATGATACGGAGAAGATGTAAAAAAAACAGAAAAAAACCCAGCATGAAATGAAGATTATTTTCAAATTCTCAATGAAGTCCTTCCTTTGATTAAAATTAATTAGGAGAAACTCAGTTTGAATGGTCAAAAAATTAATATGGGGGCTTCAGTTACGAAAAAAAGTAGGTGATCATCTCGAAATCGAAAGGATTACCTGCTGCTTGTCTAAATTGGATGTTTTGTTCTCTCTTAATCATCACCCTTACTGTAAATATTTCACGAATAGTACATATTTTATAGATAATAATGTAAATCCATAAGAATATTTTGGTGGATGAAAAATATATTATGGATGGATCAGGAATGGGACTATATAAGGGCAATATAGTGGGGACCTGTATCAATACGGCCTACGGCTTTGTGCCGTATTTATACTTATTAGTTTGTTCCAAAGCATGAAAACGTAGTGAATGGTCTAAGGTTTGGAGGCTATCGGCCATCACTATCCTAACTTGACCCAAACTTTCTTCATTGTTCCTTTCACTAAAATAGTGCATTTATTTTTAGTATCACTTTCACGACGAATTAGAAGTTGTCTCGGAAAAATTTAGCAATTCCCACGTATATAGCTTTGTTGGGGAGAGGTGTGCCGTATATGTATGTATCATTAATAAACTTATTGTGATTTATCCAAATGAGTGGTTCCCAACCTTTTCGAAGTCATTCCCCACATTTGTCAATAAGATTACTAGTTTCCACCGTTTCATCTAAATAAGTTACACCACTGTCGTTTACGAAAACAACTTTTTTAATGAAGTTATAAAAATCAATTAAACACAGCGAAAAAAAATTAACTGTATAACTTAATTCAAAATAATTTGATAAATGACACTGGTGAGGAAAATTCAGACCTTTGGTAGCACAATCTAACTTCATCGTGCATCACATATCACCACTATCTTTAAGCTAAAGATATTACCATGATTAAGTAATATCCTCATCCCCCTCTGATTAGCTACCCCCACCTCCGATTGGGAATCATGGTCTAAATTTTAGGCAGAGTCTAAATAAAAAGCCGGGGACAAAGCAGTAACCGTAATAGATTCACCCTAATATCCTAGATTTATTTTCTTAGTGTGTATTTTTATTTAAAGAGTCTGGATTTGTTAAATACAAATTATTTTAGGTTTCATAATTGTTGCGAGAGAAACACGGGAGCCGTAATTTCTGGGCGACGCTTTTTTTTTTTCGCACAAGGCCGGTGCTAGATTAAAAGCGAACAAGAGACTAGCAACACTTCTGTTTTAGATATTCAACGGAAAAAATCATTGCAGTTTATTACAAGTGAGAAGGGCCATTAAGCTTTTAAAATGAACAACCTAGATGGAGACCCGAACGCCTCCATAGAAAGTCCCATAGCTACACACGAACAGAACTATATCCACAGTGACTGGCCAGTCTCCGTGACAACTCGTTCCTCACCGGTGATCAAAATTTCTAGAGATTGGGACGCCGAATTGCCCCCCACTTGCGACAAGCCTTACAGGCCGCAGCTCGTCACCGTACCCTCGCCAATTTACAAGGGGCCACGTTCTAATAATGACCAAAACCTCGCTCTAACAAGCTTGCTCTCGCCGGAGAGTGCACAATTGCCAGGTAATGCGCCGCCTAGTCGACAAACCGAGTCATTATTTTTGGACCCTCTCTTCGTATGTCGTTATCGCATCCTCGGAAAAATCCTTGGGTTTCTCCTCGGCTGCATGCAGATCATTTGCACTCTACCGGAAATAGTATACGTTGGGAAGACGTGCCATGTTCTCAGCAGAGAAAACGCAATTTTTGTTCTCTTCACCGCTGTCATGACTCTGGTGATTGGACTCTCGTTCGGTTTGCTACCGGGTTTGCTATTCAAACTATCTTATATTATAATTTGTATATATCAAATGGGTGATAGTATCGTCATTTTTGTATCTCAACCTTGTGGAAACATAGCTTCTCTAACAGGCGTCAGATTCCTCCTTAATACTATATGTATGATCACTCTGTTTTTCATATGGAAGCGACTATAAGATAAAACACCCTAACAATTAAAGTTGACCGGAAGATGATGGCTTCTATACTGAGAATCCGAATAATCATGAATTTTATTAATATCGGTGACAATCCGAGCTACTTATTTTTGACATTTTACAAACTATTTGAACAATTAGCGGGACATCGACAAGAATCCGTTGATGCCCTGTAGATTTTAGCTTTCCCAGTATACTTGAGCAGAAAGGACCATCCAAAACTTGATTTTGAAAGACTTTCATTAAAGCCTCCTTTTAGGAGATTTATGTGTATATGTGATATATATAATATATTGTAAGTTTTAATGTATAAATTTCTTTATTACAAAAACGTCATTTGACAACTAATCGCCTTGACTATTATAATCCTAATAGTTAGTAATCGTAGCGAACATCACCTTAGTTTCGGCACTGGGATACTCCTGCAAAGAGATCTTTCGTGTTGAAGCTAATTTCGGAATGAAGTAGATATCTAATTTCCTCTGACTAAAGATCTGTTTTTACAAATAATTTGAATTGGACTTCTTTTTTTCAAGTCCTTGAATTTTATCGCTGCTACAGTAAATGACTGTACAAAAATTTTAATTTCCTCCTAAATGTAAAATACATTCGAGACTTCAAGTTTTTGTCATACTGTTATTATATTGTCATAATCTTTTATTTAACCTTAGTCGTATGCGTTTGTCTAATCAAGCCTGACATAACCTTCTCCCAGGTCTCCATTAGCAAGGCGTATTGCTGTATTTGATTCCATATAAAACCATCACCTTATTTTAGCGGAGACTTTTTTTGGGGAAAAAAAAGCATTCTCCTGAAAATTACTGAGATTGTGACTCTCCAAATTCTGGAAGAAGGATATTTGTGCTGCACAACTGTTTTATGTAACGTTCAGCTTTTTAAGCCATACCAATACTGTGGCCTGAGCGGATTTGTCTTTCCCCACATGCCAAGACTGACTTAAACCAATATGTATTGTGGGTCTGCCAACAACTCATAACTTTATATCCACGCATGGGAATCCGCTGGAAACAGACTTTTCCTCGATCTGGCCTTTTCCTCTGAGGTGAGGGATTTGGAAGTTGGAACCTTATAATCGATAATATTGCTCTGATTGTTTTAGGTAATCCAAATCCAATGTACCCATGTAAAAAGATTGTATTCCTTGCTAGTAACAAGCTTGCCACTAAGATATATCCCGATTTTATCTTTACCCCCAACCCCCTACACCCCCAGAAAAGTGGTAGCGAATGCTCACATATCTACGTATTTTGTACCTATGTACTAAGGTAGCAAACATTTTCAAGATATCAATTTTTTTTTTTTTTTCATTCACTCTTTACTTTCCTGCCAATGTTCGTCCATCATTGAGAAAATGGTCTGTAAAATCCACCTTGTCACGCTAAAACCTCCTCGTGAGAAATATGACCCTTTTTAACCCCCATAAGGTCTTTGGAAAAATTTCCCGGTGTAATCATTCATTAATATGGAACTAGCCCCCCCCCCCCATTACCTTCATATACATTTTATAAAAGTTCAATTTCTCAAAATTGTATCAAATTCAGTTTCTACACAAATGAAGTGGTCATATTCGTCAATACAAAACTCTACAACTGCCGAATTTACGTGAACCTGAGTAATGGCCGGTATTTCTGCCACTACCTAAACATAAGCTCGTGGATAACAAAGGGAATGGAAATTCTAACAAACTTTACAAGAGAATAATTACAGCAACCGTCTGGTGTCTACTTCATTTCATCAGTCTATATCAATTCCCATGTTGACACTGTCCCAAGATACGACGCTCAGGAGAAGAAATTCGTTCCTGTTTAATTCCCTACATGTTCAGGGAGGCAAGATAAGAATGAACAGATGACGAAACTACAAATGAGCCCCGCCGCCTTCTCCTGATATTCATGGTGTGGGCTGCCCACTACGCCTATGTAATAATGAGATTGCTGAAGCCCTGTGTGCCTGCTAGTGGGAATACATAGACATTTCATTTATTTCTTGAAGATTTATGCAAGGAGCTTGTTGGTGTCTTAAACCCAAGATTTACAGTCTCCTAAATAACAGCTAACAACTTACACTCACACACATATTTTATTTTTTTAGTGGCAGCATTTCTGTCTGGAGCCCAGGTTATGGGGCGCTCAGGGTTCAAAGGAATATTAGGCAGAGAATGGACCGACCCAAATATCATATCGTGAGAAAACTAAAGGCAATCCTAACCCTAAAAGCGGTTCGGAGTCTAGGCATTAAAATATGGGATATGCAACTGGAGATGCCATCAACAGCGTCACAATGATCTTCGATACCCTGAAAAGACGACATTACAGCTTCCAATTCGATAATGATTTCCCTCACGCATTTCATTCATCAATCTAGGAGTGTTATTAATTATCCTACTTGGCTTTGCTTGGCTCAGTTACAAGTATCGGGTACCCAGTATTGTCCTCTGTAATAATTCACAATACATGTCACATGTATTTTCTCTGGAGAAGACTTTGCCTTTTAATTCAGTTGGTTTGTTGGAGACCGTCAACCAAAACTGTCAGGAACTAGTCAGCTGAAATTTCCGACATTTACTCTTGTCTCTGTCTCTCTCGTAACTATAAAACATGGGTCCCATTTCGATCCGATCGTCGGCTTTGAACTCTTCATTATGTCTTTCATCTCCTACCCTAAGATTCGTCACATCTCTCTATCATGGGCGTTGCAAAGTCAGTATTCTCTGAACCTGTCCGTTCGTCTCGCCATCTCCTATTCTACCGGCCTCAGTTCTGCATTTGATCACTGGAGATCCATGTTGTGAGCTGTGATGTCCATCGATTGTCCACCATTCTTGCAACCTGGCCAGTCCATTGCCATTTGAGTTCCCTAATGGTTTCTGTGATGATTAGGACTCCCATTTTCCCCCGAACATACATTGTCTTGTGATGGTGGGCATATTTCTCAGTTTGCGGGCCAGTCTCTCGGTTAGATTTCATGTTTCAGCTCCATAGGTGCCTATCTGGAGGATGCATGGATTATGTACTCTTCTTTTTAGTACCATTGTGATTTTCTTGTTTTTGAAGGTTGAGTTTACTCTAATGTCATTGATGCAATCACCTGACAAGGCGTAGACCCCATATACGTCGAAGTATTGACTAAATAAAAACACCAAAAAGGAATCCATGAATTGTTAGTTTTGAGAACAAATGATTAAGGTTTTATAAGAAGGCACTCCTGGTCAGCGTGGGGCCCACTCTGTGAATGTGTACTAGAACACGATTAACATGAGCTTTAAATGTCATCCTAATTGCTAGGACATCATTAGTCAGCACCATTCATCAACATTTCCTGTGTCCTTCTTCATTATCAGACTTGTGGCATCCGTCGTTGGACATCAGAGTGCCAAACCTGAACAGCACACAAACAGTAAAATACGATAATGTTTTTCTTTTTAGATACGATAAATGGAAACAGTTTAAAATGTCTCTCTTACATCTCTAGGTTGAATTTACACAAGATGAATGAGAGCATTTTTAATGTTAAATCTAGCCCCCTATTCCAAACGTTTTCAGCGAGGCGATATTATTATTCAAAATTGGTAAAGAAAACAAGACGTATTAGTGACTCAGTGTTAGTTACTTGTAAATGACCCCCCACCCCAATAAAACCGTGAAATAATTTTTCTCAAAATTAACAAATTGGATAGAGGTATTGACTGAAAGAGAGAGCCTCGAAACCCTACCTGACCCGAGAGTTATCATCTGAAGAATGATTTGGTGACTGTTGTTTTTTTTGCAGCAGTACATGTGTTATATATGTGTGTGTGTGTGTGTGTGTTTATATATGATCAGCCGTTCCTTTTGTCCAACTTGTGTTTAAAATCTTTTAAATCTAAGAAAGATGTTAATTACATATATTTCATCATTACAATAGATGGTTTGTTATTTCCTTTAACCTAGACACAGGTTCGTAACTCTCATTACATCAGAAAACGATACGACACGATGGAATGGGTGATCGAATGAAGTCAATGCATCATGGAATCCTTTCAACTGCTAAATTCTGTTGTCTTTGAGTACTGTTGCCACGTAACTAATATCTATATTGTAAAGTGTGTGTATGTTTGTACTCTAACTGTAAGTTGAAAATCACAGTGGAAAAACAAAGGCATATTCGATAGCAGGTCTCAATTCACCTAAATCACACACTTGTTGGTCGAATTTAGCAACAAAAAAATCTGATCTGCAATCTCGTTCATATAAAAAAATTATATTTAAAGAAATCAATGAAAACAATATGTCAGTGTTTAGAAACAAGATGAATACAATCGGCAGATCAGGTTCAAACCCGGGCAGAGGAAACTTGAAATTTAAAAAAAAGATTCATGGTGCTTTCAATCTGTTTGATCTTCGGAGCATACGGAAATTGTCAGTTTTGATGAAATATTTAAAGGTTCCATAAGAAGGGTGTTCTATTAACCATGTTGCTATAATGCCAAACTCTTACTTTCTAATCGTTTTAGGTAACAAAAAACAATAAAACGCAGCCACAATCTAAATCCAATTGTTCGCTTTGACATGCGAATTACCAAACATCGGAGAGAAATACATGAATCCTTAGCTTAGGGAATTTGAAAAAATGGTTTCAGGATAGGGTAACCACACCTGTGCAAAAGGTGCACGCTGGTCTTCCCATGAGTGTATGCTGGTATTTGATTTCATAAAATCACTGAAAAAATATCATTCGCTTTCCATGGTTTTTAAGAGTTGGAGTTTATTCCCGGTAAACGCCAGGTACCCCAGTTCAGTTAGTCGTAGCATAGTATTGACGTACGTGGATATTTAAGCGGCTGGTTATTTTTGGACTAGGTATTCATTAAATGTCAAAATCCAGCGAAGCTAAATACCATTCGATAATTCTGTGTATATATTGTATCAATTATTTGGAATATGTTTTGTTAGTCTACGAATGAGGTCAGCTTATTTTAGTTTTGAGTAATTGATAAGTTAGAGGCAGAGACATGAGATGATTCACTTCACCAATTTACTAATTAGCTAGAGTACCAAATAAAATTACATACAATTACACTAGAGAGGGGATAATTTTATTAATATATTGTGTTTACGGTAATTGGCGAATCGGGACAGTTTCTTGAAAATAGCAAAAAAACGAATGAGATTATCCTAAATTGCTTGTATTCGAACTGCAGCATCTTTCCTTCCCCTACAAAAATTCGTATATTTTTGGTGGTGGTAAAATACGAGAAGCAAGGTTTTTCGGGATTTATTAAAGAAAAGGTATTGTGGGGTACTCAACGGAGATCGTTAAATGACCATTGGTAACATGTTGTGTTGTGGGGGCCGAATTTATATTCATCCGTCACCCTTTGTTGGACGGTGATAACTAAAGAAGTCCGATTCTACAAAAAACAAGAACGAACGCTACCGGACACAAACTGAGGGACCAGTTTGGCATAAAATTATATTGTAAGTTGAACCCTCTATACAATCTATCTTATGGGTTGATTTCCAACAAACAGAAACGTTTTTTCTAGAGTTCAGATACTCACAGACACAGTTCAAAACTATGGCACCTTTTGGTCTTTCGTTAAAGTGAAAGGGCACAAAACGACCCCCGTAAAGCGGTCGGTGCAAAAAGTATCCGTTACACTGCGAAAATTTAATTTTAACATCCTTGTACAGCTTTAAAATTGATAAAATTTGGAACAGAGATTTATATCAACTCAACAATACAAAATAAGAGAAACTCTACATCACAGTCAATGACTAAATAACCGTGGCATCAAAATTTGAAGTCATTTAAAACAAAATACCATCGAAGAACAAAGATGGTCAGAATCAATTCTATTTATGGCATCAGTGGCGTTTTCCACAGGAAATAGAATGAAAAAAAGGCATTTAGAGACATCTATATTCAGGAGAATTTAGATGTTTTAAATACTCTTCAAGATAAGGTCCCAAAATGGTCAAAAAAGCATAGCGGTCCAAATTTTGTTAATTTTGAAAGTAAATGTTGGAATGAACTTTTTGCAATGTATCGGATACATTTTTCACTCACTTGTATACAGATGCATGGGTGAGTGTGTGTGTGTGCTTGTGTGCGTGAAGTCTTTTCGGAAGAGAACCAACCATTTTCAGTATCATGAGAACTGGTTGTGTTTTCTGGTGTAATTTGACAACCAATCAGCGGACCTTGCTGTGCATGCTTGGACAGACATGTCCCTGTGGTGTTAGTCGCCAGTAAGAGCGTTTGTGTATTGTGGAACCGTCACATTTTCAAAGCAAATTCTCAAATTCTGGCACATGTTTTTTTAACATCCAATCAACCGGCGTCATCAGTTTACTAATAGTTCAGATTTGGCACTCTGTGACTGTCGCATGAGGCAACTAATGGCAATTCCGAAAGAAAACTTCACAGACGTTTTTGGAAAGTGTAAGGGACTCTGGGATGAGTGCGTGAGGCCCCCAGGGAAGTACTTTGAAGAGGATTAAGACACAACTACTCAGCCGGACAGTCTATGGCCATTAGGAAACTGCTCTCGGCGATACTTGAACTTAGATCCCTTTTAAATTTGTTTTTCTGCGAACTACAAAGTTTTTGTAGCTCAAACGGTACAACAACAGCTGTTAAAAAGGAACGGGCTTCCCAT
Organism: Thysanoteuthis rhombus; assembly: GCA_963457665.1. Lineage (NCBI taxonomy): Eukaryota > Metazoa > Mollusca > Cephalopoda > Oegopsida > Thysanoteuthidae > Thysanoteuthis > Thysanoteuthis major. Next base: position 25,233,395 of record OY735230.1, on the reverse strand, counting down.
TGAAAAATGGACGCAAGTTCGAGTCTTGAATTTTTTTCATTCCTGATTCGCATTAGAAACAGTTGTCTGAGCAGTTGCGATGAAAAAGAGCTAAAATTGGGATGAAAGAAATCGAAAACTCAAAAATCGTTAAAGCACATTTTATTTAGAAATAAGCATCCCGGTAAGTTCTCGATTATTCTTCATATGTGATATCCCCTTCCTACCAAAAACGTCCAGATACAAAACGGATACAGTTTGAGGGATTTTATAATCATTTTTATCAAATTGATTAAATTAACGATTGGAGTTGCTTTGAATTAATTTTCCATCAATTTTAGGCAGCCCTATCCGTGAACGAATAAAATCTGAAAATTATTCAAAAAGTAAAAATGTACAGCTCTGAAACATGACGTGATGTCTTGCATATCAAGCGTGATCAATTAGAAAATTGGAAAAGCAGGTGATCAATAAATAAGTTACTCCTCTAGCCTTTTATTTATTTATTAGCGTGCTGTCGGATATAAACTAAGGAATCAGTTTAGTATAAACTTACGTTGCAAATTGACCCTACGTAAAGAAAAAAAAACTCTTTAGGACAGGGAGATTTTTTCTTACAAAAGGGATTTTGTATGCATAAGGAATACATGTAAAAGTATTCAGCCCATCGGGCAGTCTGAGCGCGTGATACATACATAGCCATCCAGCGCCAGCTAACCAGCCAGCCAGACCAATTTAAAAACTGAGGAAATCTCCGTCGACAGTTCGGGCCAAATTTTGGGTGGTCAGTTTCTAATACATCTTTTTACAAAATCGACCATAAGACCTCATTTTGTTCTTAGATGGTTTAAAAAGTTGACACAATCTTCGTTGTCCAGCCCCACATCTACCAGCACTAGAGGAGGAGTTAAAAAAACAAAACTGTGTGATACATTTGAGAAAGTAAGCAGGGGCCAAATTTCCAATATTAAATTTAGCATGCAAGCGGATTCAGAAAATATAGCATTAATAATTCAAATTTTCACTCTTTAAGATATTCATATCTTCTAATAAAATTGCAAAATAACTTCAGAGACATAACTAGAACGCAGAAAAGATACATTTTGCCTCTCACCCCAAGAATTTGTAATAGCCCATTCTTGCTGATTATGGGTTCAAAAAAGTGGGGTCGTCCTCAGGGTTCTGAATGAATAAAAATCAATGCATTATTTTCAGTGTTTGAGAGTAAAATTTGATTATTTAACGAACTAATATCGCGAATTTTTACCAAAAACTTTTCGCCCCCTAATCTGATTTTAAAAAAAAATTCAAAATCAAGAAGAAAGAGATTGTCTTATTTTAGATGGAAGGACAAAGGGGAGGTATACAGCACCAAACAGGAAACTCTTGGACATCCGGAGGAGCACATTATGGCCAATGTACTGCTGGACTTCCCGCAAAAGTTTATCGAGGCCATAACGAAGCCCTGGCGGAAGTTGGTGATCACGTCGAGTTTCAACACAGCAGGCAAATTCTAGCATTGTATGGTCTAAAGTAAAGCTGGTTTGATTCATCATCATCATCATCATCATCATCATCGTCGTCGTCGTCGTCGTCGTCGTCGTCGTCGTGATCATCATTTTTAACGTCTGTAGCTGGACATAGAACTACCCAAGGATTCACCTGACTTCTCTATCGTGGGCGTCACCGAGCCAATACTTTCTGAACTTGTCTAGTTCGTGTCTCCATCTTGTATTCAGCCGGCCTCGGTTGCGCATGTGATCTCTGGGGATCCATGCTGTGAGTCCGTCAGTTGTCTGCCATTTACAATCGATCAATAAATAATAAAGTTATCACCAATTTCCAATCGGGAGTTTCTTTTCACCCACCCAGTATGTATAATTTGAATATATTTCTAATGATTTCGCAAAAGAAACGCATCAATAATCAGGTGAACAGCGTTACTGTCTGAATGGGGTCATCACATGTATAATAAATCCCTTGGTAACTTTTGGCTTATCCCGTATATTCAGTGAGATAACTTTAACAGAAGAGTCACTACCGAACCCCAAAGCATACACACACTTGGCGTTTATGTATTTATTAATAATGGGAATATTAGTATTGATGTTTCCCGATTTAATATAAGCAGTTAGCAAATCGATATTTTTCCATTAAAATTGAAATTCTGATTTCGGCCCGGCGTGATTACGGGACATTGGCTTCTGTCTGCTAACCAGGGCGTTTTTGTCGAAATCTCATTGGCTGGTTGAGACATCCCCCATCCTTCCCCGACGCACATTCTTCCCAACCTCGGCGAACCTTCCTCTCCCCCACCTGAAAATTTATTACGCGTCGTCTGGATGCCCATATTTGGCTCTTTCTATCCTCTCCATAAATGATCTCCACATCATTCTCCCATCCCGTCATATCTCTACCTAGTGGTTATAGAAGATTTTATAAGAATATTTGCAGGGATCCACTTATATAACGAACAGCGTGATTTTCTTGGTTGTCTGTCTGTATCCATGATGAGATTTTAAAGAATGGACGCTTCTACAGAAACATTTTTTTAGTTGGTTTTTCTAAAAAAAAATAATCATGGAATAGAATTCTAATACAGGTCGTTCCCGCTTTTCGACAGTTCGCTTTACGCCACTAATTCAGTTATTCGGAAGAAAGCGAAAAGCGAAAAGCGAAAAGAGCCATTTTAGAGACAGCATATATCCTTTTCCTTTCTCTTCTACACCCGAGTCTGATGTATCTCCCATAACCACGACCTCCGATGACTCAAAGTGACATACCACCCTAACCATTTGAGACAACTGGGGACGCACCAGTCAACCCCTAAATTGTTCATGGTATAATTGCTTCTTCACATTCCGCCAAGTCCACTTACGAAAAACTTTCATAGGAACACTCTTCATCTGGATATCGGGATAAAACTGTTAATCTGTATAAACTGTACATCCACGATCTTTTTTTTCAGTGGGATTAATTCTTAAATATTGCAGCCAGACGTTTATAACTTCGTAATTAGTGTCTGATAACTAAATTTACCGATTACGGATTTTCCATTAGTATTAAGGGTCAAAAATCAGAAATATGGTAATTTGCAGTTTTAATATCTACTGTTACCAGGGATGAGTTTGACCAGGGGATGCACGACGAATTCTATCAGGGGATGCAGTTTCTTTCCGACACCCTTCCATTCTCCATTGTCCATCCTGTTTTTATCGACTAGGGTTCTATGCTATGAGCTACCCGGCCCTTTTAGGGCCCTTCGGCTCCGATGTGATGAAGTGCTCGCAACCCCCTCCCATAAGCCTTGATTTTGACAACGATGTGGATTTCCATTTGTTTAAGAGCATTTGCTTCTCTTCACGTACCTATTAATTTCACATTTACATTATTTAACCGTTCTTGGTATCTTTTTTATTGTTATCTATTTTTTTTAGAGTGACAAGCCTTCGACAGAGCAAGCTTAACCTTCAAGAACAAGAAAACCCCATTTGTTCTAAAAAGACTATACTACTGATACGTCCTCCCGATAGTCACCTATGGAGCTGAAACAAGAAAATCTAACCAAAAGACTGGCCTTCAAACTGAGAAGTATGCAACGTGCACATGAGAGAATCATGCTCAACCTCACATGGAGAGATCACAAGACAGCACAATATGGCTGGAAAAAAAAACAGGAGTCTGAGACAATATAGAATCCTTCAGGAAACTCAAATGACAATGGGCTGGCCATGCTGTAAGAATGGCAGACAACCGACGGACATCACGACTCACAACGTGGAACCCCAGAGATCACATGTGTAACCGATGCCAGTAGAATACAAGATGACGAGAAGAACTATACAAGTTCAGAAAGTACTGGCACTGCGACGCCCATGATAGAATGGTCTGGCGAATTCTTGGGAAGTTCTACGTAGCTGAAAAATGATGATGATGATGATGATGATGATGATGATTTTTTCAAGTCTCCACGTGATATAGAATATGAAAGAAAATCACTCTTCGTGTGGAAGTGAAAAAATGCTTTTCCTTCGAAAACTGCGTCTGATTCAAATGAAATCTATTTAGGTTACATCCATGAGCTAACATCCCAAGAAAAATTATGAATCACCACCCATATACGCTGTTTGGGGTTGATCAATTAAAAAGTTGATAAAAGGGTTGATAAATGAATAAATGATTTATCGAGCCTTTGTTGGGCTGTGATCACTAAAAGGTCTTGATTTAAAAAAAAAAATGGGCACAAACCAGTGACCAATGTAGAAAAGCACTTACATTGCATATTGAACCCCCATTGAAAATTGAGAGGAAAGCGTGTCCAAATTCCAGGTCAGGGCTAGACGAAAATAGATAAATAGATTCATACAAATATCAGTACATATGAATAACCTAAACCCAGTATCAGTAATTTAGCCGGTCTGAATACATACACACACACATATATATCTACTCTGATAATGAACAGTCGGATTTTTCTGGTCGGCTGGTCATAACACTGGGCTCTTCAACTAGGAAGTGGGGTAAAAATTTACTATAAAATATGCTTCCTGTCCACCGTTTTGAACTATGGACTATTCCCAGTAAACGAATCCAGTATTCAAAAGAAGAAAAAATGGAATCAATAAGTGAATCAGAAGAAGGAAAGGTACAGATCAGGACAGACGTTATATAGCAATGATCAGCAGGGCTTATCATGCTGGCCGTTGTTAGTGGGTTCGATCCTTATTGGATCTCTCAGTATAGATCGATTGATACCAATTTATGTAAAGTGTATAACTATAACTATATAATGAAAAGTGTGGTTTTCTTGGTTTGCTGTCCATAGTACTTGAATATCCCACTCTGGAGTAATTATTTTTAAAAGTACTTCCTACTAACCATTTATACTAGGGACTGTTCAACTGAAACAAATTTGCTATTATTTTATCTTAGAAAATCGTTTCATAGAAATTCAAATATGTCCATGAATTTTTTCACGTGTTATAACTAGTATAAATACAAATATAAAAGGTTGAGCATTGAGAACTGAATTTTCATTTCCCGCTGGAACAAGCAATCGGAAAAGAAATTCCCAGTAGAAGGCAAGTCACAACATCCGATGCGTTATTCCTGTAATATTATGTCGGAGAAAGGAGAAATCTGACTAATATTTGAATTCATAAACTTTTATAGAAGTGAAACAAAATTAAAACAAGAACACTCAGAGAGCGGCATACATCTGCCAACGAAAGCCAATCGAAAATGAATTTTTGGGTCCGCTCCAAAATTAAACTACTTTTTCCTTCGCCCAAAATCCATCTTTTCACAAAATTTTATGGAATTATACCGGACATATCGAGTGCAGCGAATGCTTATCATCATCATCATTATCAGCAGCAGCAGCAGTCCATCCATGATTCGTAAAACCTCTATCATGGGCGTCGCAGGGCCAATACTTTATGAAGTCGTCTATTTCGTGATACCATCTTGTATTTTGTAGGCTGCAGTTTCATATATGATCTCTGGGGATCTACATTGTGAGTTGTGATGTCGATTAGGTGTCAGTCATTATTGCAACATGACCAGCCCATTGCTATTTGAGTTTTGTAAGGAATTCAATGATATCTCTGACACTAGTTTTTCCCCGAATTTACTGCGCTGTCTTACAATTTCTCGATGTGATGTTGTGCATGATTGTTTCCTAAGCACGTTGCATGGTTCTCTCTTTTAGTGCCAATCTTTTGGTTGGGTTCCATGTTTCAGCTCCGTAGATGACTATCGGTTGGATACAATGGTTATAGACCCTTCCTCTTAAAACTTATGGAATTTTCTTGTTCTTGCTTTACCGGAAGCTTGCTATCCTAGAGTGATTCTTTGCTTGACTTCTTCTTGGTCCTTATTGGGGTTCCATAAGATACGTTGATAAAAAAAAAAGCAGGTGTACCGATGAAAAAGAAAGGGAAATATCTCTCAATCAAAAACAAATTGCTGGATCCTCCCATCACCTCTCTCTTATCTCATGTTCTACCCTTCCACGGAATTCAATTGAAATTCATCGAGATTTTTCGTAGAAATATGAAGTGATTCCCATATGCTTGAACAGCTCGCGCGATCTGTACATAGATAGACATTTATGTATACATTTGTGGCTACCGCTTGTAACCAGCTAGCTTACAGAGATTGCTATATGAATAGCTGAAAGTACATAGTGGAAAGTGTTTGGCTAAATAATTATTGTTCTGTGTTCAAATTTGCCGAACCTTTGGTAACATCTATTCATATTCATGTCGTAGATGCTAAAAAAATCAATTTTATATCAATTTAATCTATTTGGCACAGATATGATTTTGAGTAGATTGGATTTTGATTCAGATAATCTTTCAGCTCATTTCCTAAAACGACATTCAAAAGCAACAAAAAAAAACTCCCTAAAACAATGAGATCTTGAACGAATCCCAGTCAAAAGGCATCTAGATAAAAGGCATCAGTCAAAAGACGGCATCAGTCAAAAAGACGACAGTGTAGTACAAATATTACCGAATGAGTAATTTAATAAAATCACAAAAAAAAAACTTTTATTCATTAAAACTTACGAAAAATACTAAATCGAATTACTTGATTAGTACAAATTCATTATAACATTCGTTGTACAGTGTTATCCTTTTGAGTGATGCCTTTTGACCTGACGCAAATATAACTTGCACTAGTTGGTAATACACACTTATCTTTTTTACTGATGCTTTTTGTTAAGATGTCTTTTGGCTAGTCGCCGTCTGAACATGACTTATTTGTAAAAAGTCATCATCATCATCATCATCATCAGCAGCAGCAGCAGCAGCTTTTTAGCGTCCATTTTTGAACATAAACCTTCCTTGAGATTCGCCAGACCAGACTCTGTGATATCTCAGACTCCTGTTTTTCCTCTGATATATCATGTTGGGCATAAATTCCTATTGTGCACGTTGCATGGTTATTCCCCCTTTTTTATTCTAGCGTAACAATCACTTCAATATTTTGAATGGGCAACGCTCTTATTATTCTCGCACAGTGATTGCAAACCTTTTTAGCACGACGTGTCGAAATTTCATTTTTTCTGATAATCCTCTTATTAGATGTCACTTAACATGTATTTAAGTTTTAGTTAAATGTTTACAGATAAGTGGCCTATTTGTCAAAAATATCTACAAAACTACAAGTTTGATGAAAAAAACTTGAAATTTCAAAACGTACTTAAATAATAGAATGATAAAATGAAATTAAAGATATTCGGAGATTAGTCATAAGTCCATCGAGTCACCTGATATCCTGCAGCCTGTCACTGTTGATATGCCTGTCATGGGTTCGCCATCCTTATAGCAATTCCTCAATATTTTGAGTGTATACCGTAGATTTACACGAACCCACTTTTACGATTATAACCTTGAGGGTCACAAACGCCAGATGTTTTCGGAAATGCAAATCGTTAGTATAAGGGTTCTCAGCATACTTCAGATAATTTTCTGTGACATAATGGTTCATTAATATCCATAGGGTCAATTCTTATAAAAAGGAGTTTACGGCATTATCAAAAAGGGATTCATTTTGTTCAGTCAAGAAGGTGAATCATTTTATGTTGTTGAGACGAACAACTGCCCTGGAGAAATTCGACGCCATTTGCACACGTTGTAGTCAACTCTCACATACCCATTCAGCTGGTTTTGAATTATCTCTCATGGGTAAAATAACATTGCCGACGTGAGAAAAATTTCTACAAAGGAATAAGTTTTTAAACATAAACTTTCCATTCTGAAAGATAACACTTGAGGCGCCGGTGATAAGCGTTCGTCACGAGTGCTTCATAGTCTGTTTCTGATAAGTTTGACCTGTCTTGTGTTCTTTCTCTTGCTCATTCCATTCCAAGCCACCGATCAACACAACGTGAAGAACTGAAGCTATTATGACACTAAACATCCGATAGACGAAACTTTAAGATATAGAGTTATGAAGAAGTAGCGTTTGGTTTGGAGACACACGTACCTCTTTCACATTCAACACGTGGCTCGTGGAAATTTGCTGGTTGAAGTGCATTAACCATCAAAGATGGCAAAGTGTTCTACCCTTGCTTATATGTGTTTGTGTTTGTGTGTTTGTTTGCTCGTTCATTTGTTCCAGCTCTCCTGGCCATACAGTTTGGTCTACAAACTTGAAAATTGGCATCAGAACTCCACTTCTAAAAATGTTTTCTCGTTTGTATTTTAGGAAAAAAAGAAGCTTTTTTAAAAAGTTTTGGTGCCTTTTTCTGACTAGTCCATCTGGTCCATGTGTTCCAGTGTTCTTGGTCTTACCGTTTTGTCAACAGACATTAAAATTGGCTTCAGCACTCCACTAAAACCCCTAAAAAGTTTTTATTTTTATTTTTG